>OX941083.1:102992864-103600364 GCA_954870635.1 Arctium minus
TTGTTATCCCTATTTTTAGGGTGTTACAAGTTGGTATCAGAGCTTTAGTTTAAGTGAACTAGGTATTGTTGTAGCATATCTAGACTTAAGCTTTAGACTGTTTGACTTCACTGTCCTCTTGGGGTAGAAATCCTAGGTGGGAAGAGCGTTAGGATTACGGAATTACTGTAATTGAAAGTTATGATGATGGTGACAAGAATTCTTGTGTACGGTTCGTTCATAATTTCACTTAGCTACTGCTATTATGAATGCATTGTTACGTGAGCATACTTGGTTTACTATTATTATAATAATTGATGAAAGTATTAGTACGTACAATGAGTTAAACTCGCTTAGTCTTTTCTCAATCTCCTTCTCGTGCTTGTGTGGCAGTGAGCAATGGTAAACACTCGAAGTAGATTACCGGACATGCCAGAGGGGCAACCAGAAGTGGAATCTGCAGCAGTACGACCCCCGATGGGGGCAACCTCCGATGACATTCCTATACCCAGAATCTTGGGAGGAGGGCCTGAGCATATTCCGCGTCGGAACCTCAACACAGGTACCGCCATCCTGGAGGAAGTTACCATGGAGACCCGACTTCGGGATAGCATGATGTTGGTTATGAATGCGGCCTTGGCTCAACAACAGTTGGCCATGACTTCGGCCATGACCCAACAGCAAGAGTTTTTCATGAAACCCCTAGAGGATCGAGACGTTAGCCATCGACAACCTGAGACGATGGCTGAAAACATTATTGTGGGGTCGGGTGGACCAAATGTGGTAACGGTCGAGGAACCATCCGCTGAAGGGATTCGGACGAAGACTAAGGTGGCGTTTGGTTCGTGGAATGGAATTCGATGGAATTGGAATTCATCAAGGAGTTTGACTTTGAATGAATTGGAATTGGAATTTGATGGAATTTGACTGCACATTTTGGTCGCGTTTGGTTGGATGGAATTGGAATCTGTTGGAAAGAAAATGAATTCCATAGGATACCCCGTGGAATTGTGAAATCCGTGTTTGAAGGAATTTGATGGAATCCGCAGGATTCCTTAGTTTTAATTATGTGAACCAAACAAGACTTTGGAATTTGGTCAATGGATTTGGACATTCCAATTCCATTGAATTCCATCCAATTCCGCGAACCAAACACCCCCTAAGGGGTGCACTTACAAGACGTTTCTGGGGTGCCACCCTAAGGAGTTTGCGGGTTCAGATAACCCGGTTGTTTGCATGTACTGGCTCAAAGAGGTAGAGATGGCCTTTGAGTCAAGTGAGTGTGATCCCTCTCAACGGGTCAAGTTTGCTTCTCAACTACTTCGGGGAGAGGCTTTGATTTGGTGGAACCTCACGCGATCGGTCCTCACTCCTGAAGTTCTGTCTAAGTTAACTTGGTCGGTGTTCAAAGAGAAGATTATGGACAAGTATTGTAGCGAGCGTTCGATCGACAAGTTGGAGCGGGAGTTCCGAGAGCTAAAGAAAGGGAACCTGTCTGTGGTCGGCTACTCCAAACTCTTTTTGGAGAAATTAAACTTGGTGGGACATCTAGTCCCCGATGAAAGGTCAAAGATTAAAGCCTATCATCAAGGGTTACCGGCCGGGATGCGATCGGCGGAAAGGAATGCTAAGTGTTCGACGTTACAAGAGGTTATCGAGGAGTCTTTGCTCGTTGAGGACGACATCAATGCCGAAAGGGAAGAGAAGAGGTTAGTTGGTGAGAAGCGGAAGTGGGAAGGGCCATCTGGGCCCGTTCGCCAGTCGAGACCCTTTGGGAGTGGGAAAGCGGGTGATCAACGTCGTGAAGAACGGTGGTGTTCCAAGTGCAGGTCAAAGCACTCGGGGCCATGTGCTACAAGAACTTACTCCGGTCCAACCAGGTGCGCCAAGTGTGGTAAGAAGAACCATATGACTCGAGAATGTTCCATCCAGGGATCGGTATGTTTCGAGTGTGGAGAACCAGGGCATATGAAAAGATTCTGCCCAAAGCTAGTTGGAGGAAATGGGGGAAATTCTGTGGGTTCGACGGCCAGAGTCGAGCAACCACAAAGAGCACCGAGTCGAGCTTTTCGGATGTCGACCGAAGAGGCAAAGGAGACCGCGGATGTCGTTTCGGGTACGTTCCTAGTAAACTCCTTGCCAGCTCGTGTTTTGTTTGATTCGGGTGCTACGTGTTCTTTTGTGTCGGATACCTTATGTAAGCAATTCTCTATTCCTATTAGTGTTCTTCCCGATGCGTTAGTAGTAGAAATAGCTAATGGAGATCAAGTGATCATTCGTGACCGTTTTTGTGATTGCACTCTAGAGATCGACGGAATTTCTTTCGGAGTAGATTTACTACCTATGGCTATAGGAGGGTTTGATGTAGTCATAGGCATGGATTGGTTAGTGAGGCATAAGGCGGACATCTTTTGCTCCAAAAAGATGATCCAAGTACCATTGCCGGAAAATGGGGTGGCAACCATTTATGGAGAGAAAGGAAAGAGGAATAATCCTATTATCTCATCTCTTAAGGCTCGCAAGTTTTTAGCGAAAGGCTACCCTTCGTACTTGGCCTACGTTGTGGACGCAAAGAAAGAAAAGAAGTCGGTGGGAGATGTGAAAGTAGTGCAAGATTATCCGGACGTCTTTCCGGAAGACTTACCCGGTTTACCGCCGGAACGGCAAGTGGAGTTTCAGATTGACCTCACCCCGGGAGCGGCTCCGATAGCTCGTGCTCCATATCGTTTGGCACCGACAGAAATGAAGGAGATGATGACGCAACTTCAAGAGTTGTTGGAGAAGGGTTTCATTCGACCGAGTTCGACACCATGGGGAGCACCGGTGTTGTTCGTGAAGAAAAAGAACGGGTCCATGAGGATGTGCATAGATTATCGGGAGTTAAACAAAGTCACAATGAAGAACAAGTATCCTCTACCTCGCATCGACGACCTTTTTGATCAACTTCAAGGCGCGGGATGTTTCTCGAAGATTGACCTTCGGTCCGGATATCATCAAGTGAGAGTGAAGAAAGAGGACATTCCGAAGACGGCTTTCCGGACGCGATACGGCCATTACGAGTTTTTGGTGATGCCTTTCGGTCTAACCAACGCTCCGGCCGTATTCATGGATTTGATGAACCGTGTGTGTCGCCCATTCTTGGATAAATCTGTGATCGTCTTCATCGACGATATTTTAATATATTCAAAGGATGAGTCCGAGCATGGAAAACACTTACGGGAAGTATTTGAAGTTTTAAGGAGGGAAAAGTTGTTCGCGAAGTTCTCGAAGTGCGAATTCTGGCTTCAAGAGGTGCAATTCTTGGGGCATGTGGTATCAAAGGACGGGGTAAAAGTGGATCCGGCAAAGATCGAGGCAATGATGAGTTAGGAACCTCCAACAAGTCCGACGGAGATCCGAATCTTCTTGGGTTTAGCGGGTTACTACTGACGTTTCATTCAAGACTTTTCCAAGATAGCTACACCGCTCACTTCTCTTACAAGGAAGAACGTTAAGTTTCTTTGGACCGATGCACAAGAGCAAGCCTTTCAGACGCTCAAGAGGAAGTTGTGCGAAGCTCCGATCTTATCCCTACCCGAAGGATCGGAAGATTTTGTTGTGTTTAGTGACGCTTCCAAGATGGGGCTTGGGTGTGTCCTAATGCAAAGGGGGAAGTAATAGCCTACGTGTCGCGGCAATTAAAGGATCATGAGAAGAACTATCCGACTCATGATTTGGAGTTGGCGGCGGTAGTTTTCGCATTAAAGTTGTGGCGACACTACTTGTATGGGACCAAGTGTACTCTTTTCACGGATTACAAGAGTCTCAAGTACATCTTCGATCAAAAGGAACTCAACATGCGACAAAGGAGATGGCTAGAGCTTTTGAAGGATTACGATTGTGACCTACTCTATCATCCCGGTAAGGCCAACGTGGTGGCGGATGCGTTGAGTCGAAGGAGTCATGATGGAGGTGTCAAAATGTCCCATACTAGGATCGATGTGGTGTCGAGTTTGTTGGAAAGTATAAGAGCGAGCCAAGCGGAAGCACTTAAAGAAGAGAACCTCAAGGCCGAGGTTATGTCCAAACAAAAGGAACTCTTAACAGAAGATGGTCGTGGACTCAAACTCTTTCAAGGGCGAATTTGGGTGCCAAAGATTGGGGGAAATCGTGACTTACTTCTCGAGGAAGCTCATAAGTCGAAATATTCTATACATCCCGGTAGCACCAAGATGTATAGAGACCTAAGGTTGAATTATTGGTGGCCGGTGATGAAGCTGGACGTGGCTAGCTATGTGGAAAGGTGTGTCACATGCCTTCAAGTCAAAGCGGAGCATCAAAGACCGTATAGGAGTTTGCAACCGTTGTCCATTCCCGAGTGGAAATGGGACAACATTACTATGGATTTCGTGACGAAGTTACCAAAGACCTTGCGTGGGCACGACACCATTTGGGTAATTGTTGACCGGTTGACAAAAAGTGCGCATTTCCTTGCAATGCGGGAGACCTTGCCAATGGAAAGGTTGGCCAAGCTTTATATTGACGAGGTGGTGTCGAGGCACGGAGTTTCGCAATCTATTGTATCGGATCGGGATAGCCGATTCACTTCGAACTTTTGGGCTAGTTTGCAAAAGGAGTTGGGTACTCGACTGAATTTGAGCACGTAGTATCATCCTCAAACGGATGGTCAAAGCGAGAGGACAATCCAGACTCTAGAAGATATGTTGAGGTCGTGTGTAATAGACTTCGGGGGAAGTTGGGATTCACATCTACCTTTGGTAGAATTCGCGTACAACAACAGTTACCATTCTAGTATCGGAATGGCACCGTTCGAGGCCTTGTATGGGCGGAAGTGTAGAACCCCAGTTTGTTGGCTAGAAGCGGGCGAAAAGCAATTCGCCGGGCCGGAAATAGTGCAAGATACGGCGGACAAGGTGAAAGAGATTCGGGAGAGGCTAAAGGCGGCACAAGACCGACAAAAGGGTTATGCGGACAAGAAGAGAAGGCCGGTTGAGTTTCAAGTGGGTGACCGGGTCATGTTGAAGGTGTCTCCGTGGAAAGGGATCATACGTTCGGGAAGCGTGGGAAGCTTAGTCCTCGTTTCCTTGGACCATTCGTTATTTTGGAAAAGATTGGGTTGCAAGCCTATCGGTTGGATTTACCGCCGGAGATGGATGGGATACATCCTACATTTCACGTGTGTTACCTTCGGAAGTGTCTATCCGAAGAGGAAAGCGTGATTCCTTTGTCGGAAATTCGAGTGGACAATGAGAATCGTTGCGTGGAAGAACCGGAATCGATTTTAGAATCGAAAGTGAAGAAGTTGAGGCATAAAGACGTAGTCATGGTTAAAGTCCAATGGAAGCACCATCGAGGTGCTAACATTACTTGGGAGTCCGAAGATGATATGAAGAAGCGTTATCCTCATTTGTTTGCCTAGGGTAAGATTTCGGTGACGAAATCCCATTTAGGTGGGGAGGATTGTAACACCCGTAAATTCTTAAGGTAAGTATTTTGTCTCCCTTAATGCATTAATTGCGTTTATGTGAGAATATGTGTCCTTGTGTGCATTTTATGATCAGTATTATGTTAAAATGTCATATATTGATTTACCATCTTTAATCGTACAAACCTTGTGCTCCTTATCGTTTTCGGTTGAGTTTTCGGGCTGATTCGGGGTTGGCGCGATTGTGCCTGGCGATTGTGCCATTGGCACTATCGCCGGAGGCACTATCGCCAAGGATGTACCATAGGCTGGGGGATGCCAGCGATTGTGCCCCACGATTGTGCCTTGGCACTATCGCCGAAGGCACTATCGCCGAATTGGTACCGTGAGCGGGGAAGGCCTCGCGATAGTGCCCTTGGCACTATCGCCCGCGTGGTCCAGCCTGTGGTTTTAAATGAAATTGAACACATCATTTCAAGCATTTTATCATCAAAAACGGGAGAGCATCCTCTTTGGGCGATTTTTAGGTCTCCAGCACCTACCTCCATAAATTTCTAGGGTTTGGGTTGGTGAGAGTATTAAGTTGTCATCAAAGCTCCATTCAAGTGTTCTCATTGAAGTGTTCTTCGAGATTCTCATCTCTCATCTCCAAGTCTCATCTTCAACTTCTAGGGTTTCCATATTTTCTAGGTTTTGGGTTCAAAACCTAGATTATGAGTTTACTAAACCTTTGTTAAAACTAGATACACATCATAATCTTCTATTTGTTATTTCATTCTCTATGTGTTCAAGTATTTGGGATTTCTTGATGAAAATGGTTGGAAATATGGATATTGGTGATATGCTATGTTTTATGTTATGTGTACCATTATTTGGGGATTTTCCCATGGATATATAAAATAGGTACCTTGATATGTTAAATGCATGCCTATATGTGTGTTAAGATGGTTTTAGTTGGAATATCACTTTGGTGACATACTTATATGCATGATGAGTATAATTGTCGTTTGGGACTTTTGTTGGACTCCATGAGGATAGGATGGTAACATTGTACCCGTAGTCGGTATGGAAATATGTTGGGTTGAAATATACCTAAGGACCTCCTATATGCATTATGTTGGATGAATCAAGGCAAGTTCACTAGGAGGATGTAGTCTTGGGGCACCACCGGGATGGTATGTGCCTAGACCTCCGCCACTCGGAAAGTTTCCTTTACGGTCTGATCTCTGGGTGTGCCGGGCCTTTGGGGTGTTCCTTGTTAAGGGCATCAAGGTGCATTGACTCTTTGGAGTGGAATTGATTGGTGCTTTGGGTCTCCCCTAATGACTCCACATATATTTGGACACTGGTTAACTGCTGATAAGAAATTGTGATTGTTCATGCATGCTTATTATTGTCCAACTCACTAGGCTTTTTGGCCTAACACTTGTTTAGTGTCGATGTGTATCTCAGGTGTTAGCGGCGCGGCTCCTAGGCAAGTTTAGATGCTTTGGGCAAGAGCTTGGGGATTTTGGCACTTGAACCATTCTTGGAACAATTGGGTTTATAGATGACACCCCTTTTGTAATCTCTTTTCTAGATGTAGAAATTAGATTAGTTGGTTGTTGTTTATTTATCCGTTAAATTACAGATTTGTGATTAAACAGGTTGTTTGTATATTTCCCCTTTTTGGGAGGCTCTTGCTATGGCAAACTTTATACCACTTCTCCATTTATGGAAAAGTTTTTGTTATCCCTATTTTTAGGGTGTTACAATAACTCACCGGAAGAAAAGCAGCAGGGGCCAGGGGTTGAAATTAGAGAAGAAGATAAACTTGAACTCACTGCTTTGGTCCATGGTTTGCGTTCCCTCTCTATGGCTTGTGGCATTCCCCTTCATCACCATCTCCAACGGTCCCTTTATGTGGAGAAAAGCATAGATGAGATTGAGGGAGGATGGATGAGATAGAGCAACGACTTTGAAGGGCCTTTACAGTCCAATTTGTAGAGATTGGTGGTTTTTATGGAAAATGTGTTTCCAGGGCGTGATGGTGAGAAGGAAGAAAGGAAGAAGAATGGTTGGAGAGAAAGCGTAGTTGTGGAAAATTAATGTAATTTAATGGCTGAGTGTATAAGACTCGGTTTTTGTAGTTGATTCGCTTAGCCATCGAACGAATAAGCTTCTACCGAATAACTAGGTATGGTTGAGCGAATAAGTCATATCTGTTATACAACCCATTAAGTCGTTACCGAACAACCCCTTATACAAGTTTGATCATTGCATGTTATAGGTCTATGACGTAAAAATGGGCCCAGACAAATACGATAAAAGAAATTAAACGAATGTTTTGCATCATCAAAAAATGAATCCAATACAAATAAAGTACTATAAAGTATCATTATAATGTATATGTTAACACATAGCGTATTATATTAGTATGAACATATTTTAATGAGTCGGCATATAACATATGCCAACATACGGCATATAACATATGCCAAGATATAGCATATGGCGTTCATATATTTCATTTTTACATATCACTAACAATGTATACATAGAGCTCTTCGTAAATGCATACGAACATGTTAGATATGAAATACAGACATATTAACAGCAAATGTAGTAGAAACTTTATTATAATTTGCAAATAGCTAGCTTAGATATATGATGATTTGCAGTAAAAACCCCATTTTATTATGTTACTTAGAGGTTTGTGTAATATAGTAACAACAAACATCATAAACACACAAATCTTAAAGGTCTGATATTGTTATACATGATATTTAAAACCTCAATTCCCTAGAAGAATTATCATTTACCATAAAAATTACTAAAACGAAAGAAAACCGAGACAATGTGAAGGATCATGAAACCTTTATTAAATTAACTTTTACATACATTTAAATAAATACTACTATAATAAACAAATTGAAATCCCATATTTTTGTTGAGTACTAGGTAAATGTCCATTTTGCCCTTACCTAGAAACCACCTTACATATAAATACATATATACATACATATATAGACGAAGGATCGTATGAGAAGAAAAGTTAAGATGAGAAGATAAGAAATGATTTGAACACTTGATCACTTTTAATCTCAAACTCATCCATAAATTGTGCTTGATACGGGATTTGATCCGATACATTTCATCCTAGTATACATCTAAGGATGAAAATCCCTTTTTAATTAGCCTTCTCACCGGAGCCTAACTATGCATATACTCATCCATTTTTAAAACATAAAAGTGAGTTGAGGATATAAAAACAAAGCAAATGATGGATTTAGGGAACATGCATAGATCTGTTGTTGGAAACCAAAATTTGGATTTGGAAAATGAGAGACTTGACTTTATGTAATCTTATGGTTGTTGACTTGTGGAGGTCCACTCATAAAAGTATGTGGGTCTTTACTCCATTTATGTTGTATTTTCAGGGTCTACAATGAAGTTAATCTATACTATATTATAAAGCATGGATAAAAAACTTTTAAATACAAATTATTAGGCATAAGATACCATTATTTTATGCAATATTTTAATTTACAAGTATCAAAGCACAAGATACATATTACTACTGCAGAATTCTAACACCCACCAATTTGGTATGTGCAGGGTCTTCCTTTTATTCAGACTTTTTCATATATCACTATTAATTAATATATTATATTACTATAATTTTGTTTTAATTATATTATTAAATATGTAATTGGTTAATTTTTCTAGATGTCATTAAAATATATGAGATAATCATTGAATTCTAATAAAATACTTAATTTTTTTATATAAAAAATTATATTATTAAGCCTAAATTAAACAAATTTATAAAAAAAAATATTATCACTTTTCTCAAAACCATCTAAAATCGTATTGTAAATCGATAAAAAAATAAAATGAAACATTAAAATCGTGATATATCTTGCTGCGGGCGAATACACTTCTAATCTTTAAATTAAAATGGAAACATTGAGACCCAACTTTAGGTAGTATGCAATTTTCATATTATATATAATGACAAATTCTACATCAAAATTCAACCACCACAAGTCCACAACATTGCATGTGAACATATTTTCTTAGTCAAACATGTTTTAAAGACTTTTAAAAAAAGCTTGAAATCTGGATCTTATATAATTTATATTTTCGTACATTTTATTGATGTAAATATTCATGGGTCGGGGTTTTATTGTTTTTTTCCTTGTTTGATTATTTGCCTTATTTCTTTTAAAATTCTTTGAGTGAAACAGGATTTTCAACTTTTATATATATATATATATACTGTTTGTTGGATATTATAGATTTATTATCTTCAAGATTTGAAACAATCTTAGATCGGCGGTTGTAGTAGCAAAAGCACAAATGGCAAAGTGTTTAAGGAGGGAGTAGAGAGTACTGATTTTTCCCTGGAGGGTTCTCTTCATAGACGAAAGTTGGGTTTAAAAAAATGTAGAGTATAACATTTCGAAAAATAATAGACGTCATGATCTCATTGTAACCATGACTTAGGGACCGTTTACTAAACGCTTACCCGGTAAAATTTCCTCACCGATGAACATTGCAAGCGCCAATAATCTTACCCAGTAAAAGTAACGATAAGGATGGAGAGTCTTATCCGGTAAGTGATGGTGACGACTCTTACCCGGGTAAGCGCTTACGGGGGTACATTGTTGCATACGATACCGTTTTGATGTACCACAATCTTACCCGATAAAGTAAATTGTAGTGTTGACTCGTTCCATAAGAGCTTACCAGGTAAGCATTTGGGTAAACGACCCCTTAATTCAATAATAATTTCAAGTTATAGAAATGTTTCAACTCATTTGTTTTAAAACTCAACGATTTTCTTCGTTAAAGTATTTATTTTGTATTGTCCTTTTAAACTTCGCATCTACATGAGAAAGTTGTTAGCTAATTAAAATAGATCAATTAAATCATACTTATAATTCAAGAAAAGCATGATTCTGGTCCATAACTTTTTATAGAAGACCTTTTCCGTAAAGAGGCAAGAAGCATGGGAGGGACCAATTTCAAGCGTTGAAATATCTTTTTATCATTAGAACTACCATTTCCATCTCACAACAGCCCAACAATTCAAACCAGTTATTGTTAAATTATAACTCTAATCTGCTATAATTTAATTACAATATTTTTTTTTCAATACAATTAAGTAGGGGTGTTCGCGGTGCGCAACATATGCGGTTTGAGTATTTTCCCAAACCGTAAACCGCAACGCATATACCTCAAACCACACTGCGAAATGCGGTGCGGTGTGGTTTATGCGGTTTGTATACCTAACGCACTTTACACTTACAATTCAATAATTATAAGATTAAAACTTTATTTTAAAATCAACGATAACCACTACAAGGGGAAAGGGGTTTTAGAGAAGGAAGTTTCATAGAAGAATTCAGAAGTGTATCTAATGGTGACCTTTAGGGAATGAACTGTATGACGAAAGTGAAAAGTGTAACAGAAGGTAAGGTGACTTTCAAAGAAGGATTTCGAACAAAATAATACAATATAGAAATCGTCCCTGAAACTTTTAGAGACGCTTCCTACGTAAATCTTCTCTGAAAACCGACCAGAAGCTTTAGATACGCTTTTCAAATCGTATCTAAAGAATAAAGTGTTTTAATTTTTATTTTTAAATTAAA
Source organism: Arctium minus (assembly GCA_954870635.1). Taxonomy (NCBI): domain Eukaryota; kingdom Viridiplantae; phylum Streptophyta; class Magnoliopsida; order Asterales; family Asteraceae; genus Arctium; species Arctium minus. Next base: position 103,003,905 of record OX941083.1, read on the forward strand.
CAAAGGGTTTTAGTTATATTTCTATAATTTTCAAAACGTATCTAAAGGTTCCTTATTTTCAAAAAAATCATTTTTTTATATAATGAAATTATAATTGGAAAGGAAAGGTAGGGTGTATACGACTATACAAGAGTCCAGAGTCGAGAATCCAGAGTCATATACGAAGTTCTACGATTTCTCTTCCATCTTTCAACAATCGGGACAATCTATCCCTGAAATCAATCGTACTGGTTCTACGAGTACTACGATTTCTCTTCGAATTATGTTCGATTTCTCTTTGAATTTTGTTCGATTTCTCTTCGATTTATGTTCAATTTTTTGATTTAGGGCTTAAGGATTCATCGATATGGTAGGCGACTTCGAATTTGTCTTTATATCTTCATATTGACGAATCATTGCAATCAATTAGGAAGTTATGTTTATACTGTAAAATTATGTTTGATTTGGTTACAGGATTGACCGATTTGTGATTCGGAGACTCTGGTTGCATTAGAATATGCGGTTGATTCATTGCAATCAATTAGGTTTGTTTGCTAGACCAAAGTCACCTAACTGAAAAATATATTTAATATATTAAATGAAAAATATATACATATATATATATATATAATGTGCGGTACGGTTTGAGTTGCGAGTTGATAACTCAAAACCGCAAAGCGGCTTGGTAAAAATACAAACCGCATCGCGAAAGTTCTAAACCGCGCTTTACAGTGTGAGTGGTTTATACGATTTGACGGTTTAGATGAAAACCTCTACAATTAAGTATCTTCTTTTTCTTTTCAGAAACTTTTTAAAGCTTGTATTTTTTTTTTTTCAATAACTTTGAATCAAAATTTGCACCATCTTGCCTAAACTTTTAAATAAAAAAGAGTCTGTTCCCATTCCTTTAACTTCCATGTTCTTGATGATAAACTTTATTTTTATTTATTTTATTTTTTATACAACTAGAAAAAGATAAAATCACATGCTTCTGGATTCCCTTTCAAGCCAACTACAGGCATGCATGGATTGTAATAGCTTTTTTTTTCATTTATTAAAACACTAAAAAAAATCATATTCCAATTATTTAGATTTTTGAAGATCGGATGCCATGAAGCTAATTGATGGCATGTCATTATTATTATTATTATTAAATTTTATCTAAATAATTATAATATAAATATTTAATAGTTACATCTATAGAAAAACAAGAAGGAGAAATAAACTAGAAATGATAAGATATAAATTTAACCGTCTCTTTTACTATTTATTAGAGGTGTTTTACAGTGCAGTATGGTATGGTTTATAATTAAAGCCGCAAATCAATCTATATATGCAATTCGAGTTTTTTTTTTGCTCTTTCCACATCGTATATGCTTCAAACCACGTAATGACTATTAAAATATACAATAAGTTGCATCACAATGCATATAATCAAAAGTTCAAAAGAAATTCAATGAAAATGTTTGATATTCTATACTATACAATAGTCCGATACATATAACATAATTAGATCCAAATGCATAACAAGCTTAATCGAACTTTTAAAACAAATAAAAAAGGGTAAAGACGAATAACTACAATGCATCTCAAATCTGGAGTTGGATTTATGGTATGTATTGTTTTAAAAATTTTGTATGTTACACATAGTATATAAGCTAAATAGTGTTGACGAGTAACTAAGAAATCGTTTACCAACCGCTTACCGGTTAAGTGCTTATTTGCATCATTTCCTTACCGTGTGAGCATGACAAGGACCAAAAATCTTATTCGGTATAAAAAGCATGACAAAGACCGAGGTTCGTACCTGATAAGTGAATGAGAAGGTTCTTACCTGGTTAGAGCTTACCAGGTAAGAGACCCTTACAAATAATTCATTTTGATAGACGAAAATGTTACCGGACAAGGTACGTGAGGGTTGTGACTCTTGCCAGTAAACACTTACCCGAAAAGTTTTGATAAACGACCCCTAAGCCCCCAATAAAATAAGGAACGTATGGTACTGGTGAATGATCCATTGGCACTAACATTATGTAAAATTTTATTGTAAAATCGATAGTGGTAAATAATTCAAATTTACATTATTTTTTATTTAAAGTTTATTGAGTATTTTCTGTGTCAGTGGGGCTCAATAATTATAATATATTTGAATGTGTTTACGGTTGATTATTCGTTAGTTTTATCTATATACTATATTATAAAGCATCTGTAAAAAACTCTTAAAAACAATTGTTAAAGCTTAATGTATCATTTTTTAATGCTAATTATTTAAAATCTTTTAAAAACAACCCTTAAAGTTTCATGTACTACATTTAATGCTATTTATTAACTTTCAATCCTTATCTCTAACCATTTTAACTTCCCTAAAATCATTCCCTACTTCAACTCCCCTAAAATCACTTACTGCATAACTAAATACAGGATAAAAATCAAATTTTAAATATAAAAAATCTAAAATATAATTAAGAAAATCTAACAAAATATTTAATATTTATTTTCTGAAAAAAAATTATATTATTAATAATAAATTACATTATTATTAAACTATCGATCTAACAGAATAATTAATATTTATTTTATGAAAAAAAATTATATTATTAAACTTAAAATAAATTACATTATTATTAAACTATCGAATAAACTCTTAAAAACAAGTTTTTATGCATTAAATACTGTTTATTGATACACATTACTTAAAATTCAAGATTACAAGTCATGATGCATGAGTACAAATTTCTAAAGCTATATGTTTGAATTCATAACTAACTGATAAAAATAATCAAAACAGGATAAACATCTCAATTTAAATATAAACAATTTAAAATATATAAGATAATCATTTAATTTTAATAAAATACTTAATTTTTTTTATATAAAAAACATTATATTATTAAGCCTAAATTAAACAAATTTATAAAAATAATAAGTTATAAACTTAAATTCTAGTGTACTCTAAATATGAAGCTGGAAGAAATTATACATATATAATAATAAGTTATAAACTTAAATTCTAAAAGATATTAAAATAAATATTACTCGTATAATATAATAAATATATCAATAAACTAATTAACGTTTTTAATACTTTGAGACATGTTTAGCCTTCCTATATTATTATTATATTTCTTATAATAACATACGAATAAAAAAGGCGGATCATATTTATAATCATAGTATTACTTATATTGTTACAAAGCAATCATTATATATTCAAGACTAAATTATAGTTTTGGTTCATGTTTTCTGTAGATTTCTTGGTTTTTACCTTACTGTTTGTTTATTTGAAATTTACCATTGTGAAATTCAATTTTGCTCGGTTTTGGTCTTTTCACTAATCCTATTTTCTTTTAACTGTTAACACTCGTCACTTAAAAGCAATATGGTCATTTTACCCTTAAAAATTAAAATATGTTGTGACAGTGACATTGAACATTGATATATTCTTAATAATTGTTTTTTTTATCACTACCCATATTTTTACAACCGTCAAAAACAGATGCATAAATCAAATACAACCAAATTGAAGAAGCAGATACACAAATTAATCGAGTTCATATCACCAAATCATTGTACAAAATGGGATTGGACCAAATACCGTAAAGTAAACAAAACCCCTAAATATAAACTTAGTGGCATTGCAATGTATCGAACGTCCAATCTATTTTCATCAAATGCTCTTAATGCAAAAAATCCCAACTTTAGCGACAAATAGAGTAAAAATTTCAAAGCCGCAAGCTTTGTCCCCATTTGTTCAAACCCGCAAGCTTTGTCCGGTTAATTTTTCAAAGGGGGGAATTAATTGTTTTAGCCATTTTGATGGTTTAACCTCTTAACCACATTTTCCCTAAAATTACCAAAATAGCACCAGGTCCGCAAAAGTAAGTACGTAGCAATTATGGATCTACCTTTAAAAAAATGCATATTGCGGATTTGGGCCAATTTTTTTTTAAAGAAAAGTCGATCAAATTTGATTTTTTTGGTATTTTTGAGCTAGATCTGCAATTACGGACCTATAATTACGAACCTGGTGCTATTTCAGTAAAATAGGGAGAAATTGGCTAGGATGTGAAACCACCATAAAAAAATGGCTAAAACAATTAATTTCTTTTTTTTAAATATGTGCATATAAGCTTCGTTCTTCAGCTCTGTATAAACCCGCAAGCTTCATCCTTTAAATCTATGCCATAAGTTTCGTTCTTCAAATATGTGCACACAAGTTCAGTATGAATCATTTCTTCTTCAGTTCGACCTCTGTCACCGCATCCAGTTCAAATATGTGCACATAAGTTAGTGAGGGAAGAGACAGAGGAAACTTGAGGTTTGTTAAAGAAAATTAATATGACAACTTTGTTCTCATACTTCATGGAAGAATATACAATTTGTTAGTAGCAGGGACCAAAACTGTGCATAATGATAAAGTACGATGGCAAAATTGGAATAAACAAAATACAAGGACAAAAACCAAGAAAATCAACAAAACACAGGGGTCAAAACTGTAATTTACTTTGTTTTTAAAAAGGTGAATTAGGGGGTATGTGAGTGAAGTAAAAGGGGGTGTATGTGAGGGAGATAGGGGGTATGAAAGTTTTTGTGAGTGAGGAGGGGATAGGGATAACAACACCCTTTAAAAATCGAAAAATCCACTCACGATTGTAATTTCATATAATCTTATGTTTTGGTTCATACATTTAATTAATATTTTATATATTTTTGTTCGTGTTAATGTTTGTTAGCTTTGCGATTATTATAAAGAGAAATGGATTGGGTGAAGTTGGTTAGGGTTTCTAATTCATCATTATCTCTACCCAAAGCTATTTTCTTTTATATTACTCTAAGCTTTTTATTTATTCATTTATCCTTAAAATTATAAAATATTAATGTAATTTGAAATGTTTTATCAATTTTATTTTATTTTAATCAAAAATCATTAACCATTTGCATTTCATGAACATCGTAATGTTTTTTAGATATCTCATGAAACATACAACAAGTTTTTAAAATAGATTTTTTATGTTATAATCCTTGCAAGTATATTGATGTTGTGTGTATAAAAATCAACGTGTTTTTATAATTAAAAAGTCAATAAATATTCAACCAATATTAATTTAAATAAACAATGGGCCCTGAAAAGGAATTATGGTATTTTATGACGATACATTTGTTTGATTGTGATTTTCCACCGAATCCTCTCAACTAAACCATTCAATTCTCTACGTCAAAAATAGATAAAAGAGAAACAAATAACTTATATGTGAACCAAAAGTAAATCAATCAACCAAAAGGCATTTGTTTAATATTTATTGTGAAAATCTTCTTAAAAGTTTTGATTAAAAACATATTATATTTACCTTGGTACAAATACATAGTTATATAGAATTATTTGATGATTGATTAAATGTTATATTTATTAGTTGTTAAATGAAGAAAAATTACCATAACTAAAGTACCTAATTTAATTTTAAGTAATGATTGTTAAATGAGGATGAAAAAAAAACATTGCATTTGTTTTCAAACAATTTAAAATAAAAATTGTGCATATTTTATAAGACAAGAGTAGTAGTATAAGGAGGCGTTTGATTCGTATTTTTGTAACATTCCAACATAAAATTGAAGGAATTGGGATTGTTAATTCTGTCGCAGTTCAAACATATATCTTTGGGAATCAATTTTCATATATTCTTTATTTTAATAGATACGATAAATAAATTCATGTTTTTATAGTAAAAAAAAACAAAGATGGGTTATTTTGGTTCTCTAAATTAAAAATTAGTTTCTCCTATAAATAATGGGCTTTGATTCCTGAGGCCCAATAATCTGAAGCCCTAAATATCGGGTGAGAATAGCCAATCGATAGTTCCAGCCCATACTCAGTTAAGCGGGTCGGGTATTTTATACGGTCAAGTTGTCAAGGTCCGATCCATGGATCCAACTGGATTTTTCCATTGACGATGGAAGAAATGATGTTGAAATCAAAGTAGAAAGACAAGAAAAATCACTAGAATCGTGCATACAAAGGCAGCAGAAGTAAAGTTATATACACTATCATTCAACAAGATAAAAGTGACAAAAAGCATCGATTCTCAGAGCAATAACTGATGAAAAGAGATTGAAATTTTGGATTAAGGATTGCAGATTTGAGAAACGGAGAAACAATGAGAGTGTTGCTGGTTTTAGTTGAGTTGTTGTTGGTGATTTTGATGTTCACTGTTTGTAATGGATTATCTACTTCTCGAATTCTTGAACGCATGCACAGCAGTGTCGGCGGGAATTATTTGACCAGGGAGGAACTCTGGTTCAATCAGACTCTCGATCATTTTTCTCCTTACGTATGAGTTCTTCCCTCTATACTAGTTATTTATGATTGTTTTGTATGGATAAATTACTTCTAATGTTTGTGAAATTGTCTACCAAGAGCTTCTATAAGATAGTGTTGAGTGTTATTTTGATTCATGAATTCCTGATTCGATTGGTATCTATCTATGGTTTTGTTTGTTGGGGCGAATCTTATAATTTTTTCCTATTTCAGAAGGAAATAGCGACAAAAATGACTTGGAATAATGAATAGGTTGCTTTTCAAATTTAAAGTTGATGTGGAATTTGATTGTTAGTAACAGAAGTTAAAAGGAAAAGCTAGATTTAAATTGAACAAGTAATAAAACTTTGAAAATTTCTGGTTGTTAGTAAAATCAGTATCAATTTTGAACTCAGGAAATACGTAAAATCTTTTGATTATTAGTCAAATGTATAAATACATCCCTTGGTAATACAAAATAAGAGGAATCTTGTGGATAAAAATCAATGCCATCATTGAATTGTAATGATTACTATGGGTATAAATGTAGTTTGAGCATATAAATTTTGCAACCTAGAAGTGTTGCAATCACTTTGGGTCATCCTATAAGGAAATTGTTACACTCATTTTGGGACGGAAGGAGCATAAGATATTGGCGAAGAAGTGGTTATACTTCAAAGAAATCCCATAATTTTAGAACTTATCATGTTATAATACTACAACAATGGGCCTTTATTCCCAAAGCAAGCTAAATTGGAACAGAAAATAAATTATGAAGTGGTCAAACCAAATAAAAACATAAACATATGTCATGTTTTGTTTCCTGCTGAAAATTCCTTTCATTGCCTTATTCCCTACAAAAACCTTCACTTTGAATGGTATTCTGTCTCCTACTTTTGTATTATTCTACATAATCAGATTTACATCCATATGTAGTAGTGTGGTTAGGATTCGTTCTGTTTTGTTCCTTTTCTTCATGAGTATTTATTGATGACCCCCTCCCCCGCTTGCTTGTAAGTTCATAAGGATTTGTAGGGAATCAGCATATTGACAATTTTGTCTCTAACAATAATAAGTGGGATGATGTAAAGAAAGTAGGATTGCTGTTTAGAAGGAAAATTTAGGAATTACGAAAATATAACTTCTATGCCTCCCCTGGTTTGGGAGGTGATTTTCACAGGAATAGTTGTCCAAATAGTCCCATATGACCTTTTTCTTCTTGGAGCTGCCTTTAAGTTATTAGTTTTATCCTCATTTCATTTCTAGGAATTCTATCTCCTTAATGAATTATTCATTTTTACTTCCTAAAACAACGAGGCTGAAGAATATAACCTCAAGAATCCTCATCCACATACTAGTACTAGTTTACCTTTTGAGGAACAAGGTTTCTATTATGACATTGTAGTCATTAGTGTGACGTGTTGGACCATGTGCATGTCAGAAAGATCATCAGAATTATGCAACCAAAAATTGAATTTTTGTATGCTTGTAGATTTAGGAGAATCGGAGGTGTCTTGGATTTGTCTGTTGTCTGAAAGAGTCACACCTTATTAGTGTTCTTTTTTATTCATATGATATTTACTCCTGGTTCTTATGGTTATGGAGCATCCTACATTTCTGGTCATGCATAGTCAATCATAGTCGTATATAGTGTCTCATAGATGCAGAGAAGCTAAGACTAATGAATTGAGCTAAACAAAATGAGATAACTTACTTCAATAGTTGGAGTTGAATCCAGTTATATGTGTAGTCTAAGAATGCTTATATTATCTTTCTGTTGTCATTTTCATTAGTCGTTGTTGTCTCTTATAAGGTGAATGATAGATTATCATCTGTTGGTAAAAGTTGAACTCCTCTGATTCATATATTCTAAGAGAATCGAAGTTTCAGTAAGGAATGTTTCTGCTCTTCTTTCTTCTCATACAAATAGATAAGGGGTGATGGTTGTTTTTTTTTCTGTTAAGACTTGTCTGAAAATAGATGGCTTACTTTGGACAGCAGATACATGGCGACTTATCCAATTCAGCCATTTCCTGCCGTTACTTTAAATCCAGCCAAAAACTAATGATTGAGCTAATAAGCCATTAAGCTCGTTTGATTAAGCAAAAAACAAACAAACCCTAAGTTGATCATTAATGTTCCATAATTTTTTTGTGTTTTGGTGCATCCATTTGGTGCCATTGTGCTAGCATAGGTACATAACATTGTGATGTTTCCTTTACATATTGTCATATTCATTACATCTGTGGACATGTCTGTTTGGAATTAATACTGAGGCTTTTCCCTGTATTTAGTTTTTATTTGGATATCTATCCTAAATTTGTGACATTCTCTAATAGACCTGGGAGGCAAAGTATGCTGAGTCATTGTGTTTTGGTATTTACAGGATCATCGGAAATTTGGGCAGCGGTATTATGAGTACTTGGACGAATTCAGGCTTCCTGATGGTCCGATCTTTTTAAAAATATGTGGTGAAGCTGCATGCAACGGGATACCGAATGACTATATTAGCGTACGTCCCAGTAGTTTACCAGAATCTGCATGCATCATATCTAGCCTTTACCTATAGTATAATATTAAGTGTTGAAGTTGATTAGCATGAGTAGTGAAAAGCTCCTTCCTTGGGCCTATCATATATTCCCACCGTTCGAATTATTCTCTGTTGCAAAGAAAAGTTATATTTTGAAATTCAACATGAAGATAAACGTGATGTTTCTAAGTCACCCTTACTCTTTTTTGAAGATTAGATAAAGAGTCCTTTTGCCAAGTTGTATTTAATCAGGTCTAAGACTGTCTAAGAACTTTGTCTTCAATCTCGATCCATATTTTAAAGCAGACATTTTTCCTAGAAGGCAAGTGGACACGATTGATGATTTACTGTTTCTGCAACTTGGCATTTACACAGTATAATTGATCCTTTTATATATCTTTGATTAATTCAAGAATATTGATTTTCTAAAGCCGTTAAGTGATTAATGTTGATATATCGTGATAAAAGATTATAAATTTTGTATATTAGTATAAGATGGAGTAAATTATTGAGTATTATCTTAGTATATTCATGAGTTGTGTGTTTATATGTAAAAAGGTTTGTGTCCCTGATGTGTCATAACCTGATTCTTTAAGAAATCCTGATGTATCTTAGCGTTCTAATATTCAAGTATCCGTAGCATGGTTTTTACATCATATTGGCTAAAATGGTTTAAATTTTATATCGAAACTTTTAACTTCGTACAGGTATTGGCGAAGAAGTTTGGAGCTGCTGTGGTTACTCCTGAGCATCGGTACTATGGAAAGAGTTCTCCATTCAAATCTCTAACTACCAAAAACCTAAAATTTCTTTCATCTAAGCAAGCATTATTTGACTTGGCTGCTTTCCGTCAATTTTATCAGGCAAGTTGTGGCTCTTTGACTCATGATGTCGACAATGTTAGTTGCACTTGATTAGTCCTACGCATTCAGTTTGTTAGAAAATCCAATTGATTAAGGCTTTATGGAAACAACCTCTCTACTCCTCAGGGTATAAGTAAGATCCACGTACATCTTACCATCCCCCGACCCTACTCCATATGAAATTCATTGGGTTTGTTTGGTTTGGTTTTTAATTGATCAAGGCTGCTTTGGCAAATGGGTTGTTAAACTTAATGTGTATCAACACAAGAAAAGAAGAATCAAGTCACCCCAGAGTTACATAGAGGAAAACCTTTAATGATTCACACTAAGCGCATAATAAAACTATAAAATAAAAAGTGTTTGATGAGCTTTGAAGTGGTGAGGGTAGCATAAATTACCACAAATGACAAATGAAAGTCACCACGAATAAAGTATTTGAAGTTAAAATGGCGAAAATACTAATGTGTTATGAGAAGACTAATTTATTTGGAGCTATTTAAATTTCAATTTTACTTTTATAACGTATTATCTTCCTTGATCTTGTAGGAATCCTTAAACTTAAAACTCAACAGAACGAATGTTGATAATCCATGGTTCGTTTTTGGTGTTTCTTATGCTGGAGCACTCAGCGCGTGGTTTCGTCTGAAGTTCCCTCACCTCACATGTGGCAGTCTTGCAAGTTCTGGTGTAGTTCTTGCTGTTTACAACTTCACTGAATTTGACGAGCAGGTGATGGAAAATGTTTTGCCTTAAGTGCATGCATTTGAAGGCAATATTGTTGTTTTATTTTAATATACCTGCTTCATTATTTTGTGAAAACTGGAGTGTGAGGGAACGTCTTTATTCACATCCCGTTTCGTCATGGCAGGTTGGTGAATCGGCAGGACCTGAATGTAAAACTGTATTACAGGAAGTTACTCAACTTGTTGAAGAAAAGCTTGCATCAAATGGTAAAGCACTTAAGAGCATGTTCGGTGCTACGGAGGTATAAAAAGCTCTTTTTCTATTGGATGATCGTGCAAGAAATCTGGGTACCTGAATGCTTCATCCCAAAATAAATGAAACATTTTTGTTTTTGGTTAACTTCTCCTTTTGTTGGTGATTTTAGTGTTCAACCATTTTGTGTAATTGTGATTTGCCTGAGATCAATTAATTCTTCCTTCAACTCTAATTCATTCCCCCCCCCCCCCCCCTTCTTTATTTGAGTTCGCACCTGAGAATCGTATCATCAAAAAGACATTGACTGTGATAAAGACAAACATAAGTGAGTTAGAAGGTGGCCGTGCCCCCTTGGTGGTATATTCCCACTTAGTGAAAATCTCACTAAGTATAAGTCTGAGGGTGTATATTCAGAAATCTGATCCTTCTGATCAGAGTTCTGGAGTTTCTCTGAAATGGCTAAGGTCAGTTTGGACTATGTATCGGACTTAGGTTCAGACTTAAGTATAAATCTGAAGGTATATGATCAGATATCTGATCCTTCTGATCATATTTTCTGATTAGTGCACTCAGACTTCAGACTTGGACTAAGACTTCGGATTTGTAACTGCTCCTCAATCTTATCCATTAACGGTTATTACCTTTTAACCACCCGTAACCTTGGATCTCTCATATAAATATGTAAAACGTGATCTGGTATATATATATATATATATACACGAAATCAATGCCTTTTCGTGTATGAAAATTCTGGATTATCCCAATACTGATTTCGTGTAACTCGAGGCATTAGAGGGTCGAAATATAGTCTTTGGACAGTGATCCCCATTCACGATCCAGAATTTTATCCAAGTATTGTGTAACCACAACCCAGATTTCCCAACACCTTTCCATTGATAAACATTAAAAAATATGGGATTGCCTTGATTTTCGTTCCAGGATTCTTCTGTGGTATTTTTATGGAGTGAATGACTTCTTGAACCATCATATTTAGCTTTTCATTGCCAACTAAACTTTCTCTTTGTGAAAATTGACAAATCAAGAATGAGTGGTTTTGGACAAATTTTGAAATGCAAAAAAGAATCATCGTTTGTTCAAAAGTGCTCATTCTTGCTGTAGAATTATGTGTAGAATAAACTAGATTTACTCTTTAAAAATAATTAATCAAGTAGTTTATATTAAAAGATTCTCATATTATGAGAAGTCTACTGTATTTAAGTTTCCTAAGTTTTGTAGGTTTCCCAGGTTTCTTGTAACTCCTTGCGTATAAATAGGCTTTTATCAATAGGAAAAGCACAAGATAGAAATGGTTCTCCTTTAAAACTCTACACTTGCAGAAGATAGTGTGTGTGTGTGTGTGTTTGTTTGCATTTACGCAAATAATGGTTTATTTGCAAAGCATATACAAATACAATTGTTTTGAAAAGTCATCGTTCTTTAGACATTTGACTAATAGTCAAATACTTACTCTGAACATATGCCAGTCAAACACTGTTTTTTATCATCACACAGAAGGAGTACATAGTTTTATTAAGGTCATAACACAGATATGTTTGATTTGATGAAAATTCCTTTCAGCTACACATCGATGGTGACTTCTTGTTTTATCTAGCAGATGCCACAGCCATAGCCGTAAGTTTGTTTCCCATCTAGCTGTTTATTCAGTGGTATGTATAATCTTTGCGATAGCTGACATGACATCTGAATCTTTGTAGTTTCAATATGGGAATCCCGATAAACTATGCACCCCAATGACTGCAGCTAAGAAGGCTGGAGAGGATCTAGTGGTAATGCCAAGTCTCTTTAAGTTTCTTGTTCCTGGAGTTCTTTTTTTTCTCTTTTAGTTTTCAATTAAGAAAAGAAACTATCTTTATGCAGAGTGCCTATGCAAAATACGTAAAGGAATTTTACGTTGGAAGTTATGGAGCTGATGTTCAATCATATAACCAAGAAAACCTAAAAAGGACCACCCTGAGTGACTATGAATCCGGTGATCGGTTATGGTGGTTCCAAGTTTGTACTGAAGTTGCATATTTCCAAGTGGCGCCTGCAAACGATAGCATCCGCTCTTCTAAGGTTGACACAAGGCATGTACATACAGCCCCTTTTGCATTATTAATATGATCTCCAAGTTTCAAGAGTCTAGCCCCCTAACCTAATTACCAAACCAAACAGACCCAGTATATCTTGCTCCAAAAGCAGGGTCTAGGAGGGGTGAGATGTACCTGTGTGCGGTCCTGACCTCTACCCCCAAAGGGTAGTGCGGCTGAGTCCCTTAACGGCTTAACCTAATTGTTACCGGTACCCCACTGATCTATTATTCTTTGAAATTTGATTGTAATTTGTGACAGGTACCATTTGGATTTATGTAAAAATGTTTTTGGCGAGGGTGTCTATCCGGTTGTTGATGATACGAATCTGTACTATGGGGGCACAGACATTGCCGGTACAAACATTACTTCCTTTGATTCATCTAAATTGCATTGGATGTCATAATTTAGTTGCAGTGTTTCATTTTGGTGAAATTTCAAGATAAAATCACCTATTTGCCTTTTGTGATCATTACAAATTACTGATGATATTTATTTGGTCCACAAGATTCAAGTTTTGTCAACATTGAAGGGTATTTTAGACTTGATTAGTAGTCAACCCTTTTTTGTTGAGCTACTTGTGAGTAGTGACATTAAATATTGCAAAGCATATGTTTGTACTTGGTTTTTTCCTTATATCTTTGCTTGACATATGCTTGTATCATCTAAACTTTTAGGAACATCATATACTAGTATTTCTCTCTCACACACTTTTCACTAGCCGGGTCTTCATGGAAACTACCGCTCTACTCTTTCGTCTGCCTACATCTTACCTCCGCCAGAACCCACCTCCGGGTGGGATATATTGGGCTCGTTTGGTTTGGTTTGGTTTATTATTGTAAAAGTGTGTTGATCATACTCTACTATTGCAATATCCACCTGTAGGATCAAAGATAGTTTTTACAAATGGATCACAAGATCCGTGGCGACGTGCATCCAAGCAGGTGTCGTCTCCAGATAGTAAGTCTCCAACCCTAATATTTTAGCTGATTTATCTTTTCATTTTTGTTTTTTTTCTTAGATATTTCAACTACTAAACCAATATTTTTTTTATCTGTAGTGCCGTCGTACATAATCACTTGTCATAATTGTGGTCATGGAACTGATCTAAGAGGATGCCCACAGTCTCCTTTAGTTCCTGAAGGTCAGTATATCTTTTCATCCTGAGTTCACCTTTATCCCCAAAAAAGAGTAAAGACAGAGGAAAAAGAACTTACACGGCTAGTATGTCACCAAAGATTGTCACTTTATGGTGTACAAGGTATTCATTATGTTGGATATGGAACCTAATTCAGATTGTAAACCGTCTTAGACTTCATGGATCCAAACGGCACTTACGCATGTTGTCCTTCCCATCCATTTTCTATTTGATTTGGCTTATAAATGGAAATGCTGTCAATCTTGAATTTCTTTTTGGTACTACAACATAATTCATGAACCAATAAGAAAAGAGTGATTGACTTTTTTTGGTAACCATGGGTATCTAGGTCAGCTTGTGCGGGCCTCCACTAATCCTATGGGGCCCTGAACTAGCCCTGAGGAGACTCAAACCGGATTTCTGTTGCAAACTACCAAAAAACACTATTGCTTGCAAAAATGAGCAATTTTGGACAAATTATGGAAATGTAAGTGCAGAACAATACTTAGTACTTGTCCAAAATTGTTCATTCTTGCAAAAACAAAGCATCTTTTTCGCATTTTGCAAACAGGTTTGTTTGTTTGCAACAAAAAGTTAAGTTCAGCCGTTCGAAAGTCAAAGCACTAATATTTTAGCCGTTCAAAGCACTATACACCCAATTTCTGTTGCAAATTGCTGAGCCATATATTTGCTTTTTTGTTTCCTGCAAGAGTGTGTGTGTGTGTGTGTGTGTAAAATTATCTATACTAACAGCTTATGGCTGAATACTGAAACCATATATTGCAGGGAACTCTAAGAACTGCAGCTCACCTGATGCAGTTGACAAAGTAAGACAGCAAATGATAGAACAAATAGACTTATGGCTGTCTCAGTGCCACGCTGTCGGTAAGTGTTCTGTGAGTAGTTAACCGATCTTCAGAAGCATATAATTCTGCTGATTAACTAATTATCAACTTCTTCAGAACAATTGCTTATTGCCTACCAACTATATGTATAGTTGCTGGCATTCATGATCTTATATGTTCTTCTTGAGTTGCTGTATGTACCATGATGATACGAATAAGAAATACAATGTATTTGACCTTCATTGTTGCATAAATAAAGTTCTGCACCATTTTCAAGTCCTTGTATTCTTTTGAAATATTGATTTTCGTCCTTCTAGCTTTCCCAAAGGGTGGTATAGGAAAGATAATTGATCCCGTTGACCATAATTTATGATAAACGGTCTTAGAACACCTGTAAGAGGTCTGTAGCAAAGATAATTGTGCTCACACTTTTTACAAGCAGGGGGTCTTTATGGACACAGCCATTCTACCCTTTGGGGTAGATGGCAGGTCTGGTACATCTCATTCCCTGACCCTACTTTGAGTGGGGTCGACTGGGTTTTTGGTTTAAAACCTGTAAAGGGGAGGTCAGAGAAGGCAAAATCTATGGTTGAGATCAGCACAATTTGAACCCAATCAGTTGGAGTTCTTCAATTGATCAAACCATTCCTCTCGTCCATAAAACATAATATTATCTCTCTTTTAGGTCTAGATGTCTGTATTTTCCCCCTTTAAGGTCTGGAGAAAAGACATTTTGTCTGGAGTGAAGGATCAATTTGCTGAATGTTTTCTCTTTTGATATTGCAGACAAAGCCAAAGATGAAAGAGGGTAAAATGGGAAAAAATATTTGGTTGACTGGGGAACACATAAACCTAGCAATTAAGACATTGACTTATTGATTAAGTCGTAAACAAACATGCTATGATCGAGTGACTGAGTCGCTCAAACCAGTAAGTTAATTAAGTTGTAAACAAACACCACCTTATAATTTGATGCACAAAGGTTACCATAACAGTGTCTATGGCAACAGGCAAGGCGAGAGGCCCGAAGGCTGAAAAGCCAACTAGACTACTAGAGAACCATGAGGGTAAATTCAACTGGCAAATAAAGTTTGGGGCTCCTCTCCATAGGTCACTAGTTCGAGTCTCCTCAGGGCCATTGGGGATTTTCCTACCTGTTATTTTAAGGGCCCCCTGGGATGCAAGCAGACAAAATCCGGACTAATAAGAAAGCCTATTCTTGAAAGCACAAGAGTGACAAAGGTGCTATAGGCTCGAGGAGCAACAAATCCATG
The DNA here is from genome assembly GCA_954870635.1 of Arctium minus. Lineage (NCBI taxonomy): Eukaryota > Viridiplantae > Streptophyta > Magnoliopsida > Asterales > Asteraceae > Arctium > Arctium minus. The sequence continues at coordinate 103,019,855 of OX941083.1, forward strand.
CGGCTCGTTACGGACCCTGAAGAGCAAACGGTCCATCCGCGTTCTTTGTGCTTCAAGTGACCAAAGATCATACTAGATGTCACAATTTCGACCATTTGTCGAATTATTAGGAAAACTCTTCTTATAGATTTCTCTTGAAACTACAAGATATTAGAATTCATGATTCCATCTCAATATTATGAATAGCAAGAAAATTTATAGAATTGCTAGAAGTAGATGCTATGAACAAAAGTAGCAGCAGTCTCCATGGGCTAAAGACAATAACACACATTCATAATTTCTTCGGTGTTCTACACCTAATCCTTCCGCCTTTAAACTTAGTAGACATATCCCTTAACGAACATTCCCTCTTTGGCCTCCTCGGACTCACCCTCACCGGTGTATTTCCCGAGCTGAGCTAGAGAGTTGGCACTAGCACGCAGAAGCAGAGCGTCCTGAGCCGCCTTCACATTCTCAGGCCTTCCTCCCCATGTCTTGAGGCATGTGTTCTGAAGGGCACGTGCATATGAAAACGATACATGCCACGGGTTCGGGCTTTGGTTCATTGCGTTCAAGTTGAGAGTAGCCTCCACCTCAGATTGCCCACCGGATAAAAACTGCATTTCAAATCAGTAAGTTATTATTCATCAATGAATTTGTACTAGACAACTATTTAACCATAATCTTCTAGAGATACTTGCCATGATTCCAGGAACTGAAGGTGGGATTCTTCTATGGAGAAGCTTCAGAGTGTAATCAGCCACCTGTTGAGGTGTGGCTCGCTCTTTGCAATCGGCTCCAGGTGTAACCATGCTTGGTTTTAGGAGAATGCCTTCGAACAACACGTTGTTTTCAGCGAGGTTGAAGAAAACTTCGGCCCACACCTGCTGTGCAACCTCAAAGGTCCTGTCAATTCCGTGCTCTCCATCAAGCAAGATCTCCGGCTCAACGATCGGTACCAGACCGTTGTCCTACAAAGTGCACAAGACCAAGATTTCAGACCTAGACCCACATCTAACCGTAGTGCATCAGTCAGTTTCACTATAACAAAATGGGTCTTTCAGGACACAGTGTCCTATTCAATGGGACTTTAAGTTTATAGGACCAAAGTCCAAAACTTCTATCTAAAAGCGTTACAATAAGTTTTTAAGATGAAATAGACTATCTATTATGTTTTATCTACGAAGTTGGGCAACCTAACACGACACAAAACTAAATTGTCCTATTAGCCTTTTTATATGTCACTTTTGAAAAGTGTATTTTATATAAAAGAATAATTGAACACTTTCCGTAAGTGGTGTATAAAAAGGTTATTACTTTTTATGTCCAATTAGATTGTCCAACTTAATCGATAGAACTTGTTATAGATCGTCCAACTTTGTCCTAATTTATTCTAACACCTTTAGATAAGGCGCAGGTTCTCGATCCTATAAACGTAAAATCCCATTAGTTACTCTGTTAGGACGTCCAATGATGGTTGGATGTCCTAAAAGACCAATTTTGTTGTATTGTTTCTTACCTGAGAAATAGCAGCATAACGAGCCAGACCCCAAGCGGCTTCCTTGACTGCAAGAGCTGACGGGCCATTTGGAATGCTCACAACAGTGCGCCTACATTATCAAGAAACCGGATTAGCATAGACCGAGTAAGTGTGCATTTTGACCAACGATACGGACTTACCATTTGGCAAAACGAGCACCCTGTTGGTAGTAAGCAGCCGAGCGAGATGCAAGTCCGTCAAGACCTTGGCACCATGACTCATCGTTTGAACCAGCCAACGGAACTAGACCCTGTAACATTCAATTAGCTAGTTAGTATAAAGCTTGTTGAGTGCCCGAAAGGGTAACGCGTCTAGTGCATCTCGAGGTTGTACAATGACGTACAACCGGAGATGCATGTTGGGTCGAGATATAATACCTTGTCGACCTTGATACCGGGGATGATCCCTTGTTCAACTAGGACATCGACAATCTTCTTTCCATCGACTGTGGATTGGTACAAAGTCTCCTCGAAAAGGATGGCACCCGAGATGTAGTTGCCAAGACCTGGTGCACTGACTAGGAGGGTTCGGTAAGCCTGGCGGTTAGCCTCGGTATTCTCTAGACCGATCGAGGCTAACCGCTTTCCACAGGTGGCGTTGGACTCGTCCATAGCCAGGATTCCTCGGCCAGGCGAGGCTACAGTTTTCTACATAAACAAATTCACTCATCAGAAATATATCGTAATCCTTCAGTGTCCACTTTTCTATTTTAATTTATTTCAGAATAAGTGTACATATTTTTGTCTTTTTTTTCTTGATCGGAGGGGTCGCCCCCCTCGGTATAAAAAAATTAAGTGTACACTTTCAAAAGTAATCGCCTACTTTCCAAATCTACCCTTAATTATGAGATGAAAAACTTCATTGCCCCTTTTATTATTAAGGGTAACATTGTCCACATTCATATTTTAATTTGTCACGTCCACTTTTCAATTCTACCCTTAAGTTATGAGACGGTAATTCATTGCTCCCTGTATTTATTAAGCTTAAAATTGTTATTTAGTTAATTCAAAAGTGTAATAATTACACATATTCAAAATTTGTGTCTTTTTCATTGTGGACCTTTATTCTAGGATTATCTGTTATTGAGATTAAGCATGAATATGTGAATGTTTAAAGACCCGGTTTCTTGAACATCAATCTAACTGTTCGATTGTTTAACCGATGATTCAACAACTAGTTCAAAAGAAGTCTTTATCTTATAATCGTCATATAAAACCGCCAGTTTTTCATAATTTGGCTTAATAACCATTCTATCAACTTTTCTTGGATCGATGAACGGTCTAGATTTCTAAAACATTGCATAGGTGAAAACAGAACGACACTAACCGCGGTTTTGACGAGCTCATCGGCATATGAACTTGCGCGGATGGTGGATACAGAGGGTGCAGCCGAGCTGAACCGGACCACGGATACGGGTGGTTGGCGAAGGGTCTGGCCCTTGACCCATTCAGACTTATCAAGAATGGTGGATGGGGATGGCTTAAAGAGAGATGCAGATGCCATGACTTGTTCTATCCTTTTGAATTAAACACCACTCGTTATGTGTTTGGGTTCACTGGTTTTATACTTCCACTTGGTGTCACTAACGATATGTATTTTGAGGCCATAGTGTGTTGGCCAGTAGAAGGTTGCCACGTGGGTTGATAACTTTACTGACATGGCAACTGCAAGTGTTAGAGCACTTATTTTGAGATGATAGGTGATGAAGAGACGTTCACATAACGATATTGGCATATACCTATGCGATGCAGTGGAATGTAAGTAAAGAACGAATAATAAATGTTACTTCCTTATAGACATGTCATCAACAATCAACCATGACCTAAGAATCACAATTTATGAAACCCTAAGCCCATAAAGATATTTAATAATTAGTTTATATTACAATTATTGACCAAAAAAATTATAATGATATAATTTATAATAAGAATGAAACGTATTTTTTGATTATGTATTTTTAATGTGCTAACGGTGGAAAAAAATAAAACGTATGGATAAAAAACAAATTAATTCGTAGATATTCATGATATTTAATGGTACGGTTAAATTAAAAAATATTTAATATTGGACTCGTTTTGAAGGTATTGACGAGACAATTATAATGGTATAATTTGTAAAAAAGGAAACGTATTTTTTTATTGCATTTTTGTTCATATACGATTATTTGTGTTAATATGATAATGGTGTAAAATGAAAAATGAAAAAACAAGGGATATAAAGTAAATTAAATAAATAAGTGTAAGGGTGCTAAATGTTATTGTACAAAAGATTGTACAATAACAGTTTTAGAATTTTTATATATTTCACATAAAATTTAGTGCCTATTGTATTGGTTAGCATAGTTTAATGAGACTTGCAAATTATTCGGTTAGTTATATATGATTATTTGATAGTGGGTTAATGATATAAAAAGTGACTTAATTAGTAAGCTTCTAGGAGAAGCTTTATGTAGAAAACCATGTTTTTTCCAAACTTGTCCCTCCCAATTGAAAATTCTATTAAAAACTCTCTCAAACAAAAATCTTCTCAGTATATATATAGATAGATTAATTCATACAAAGACTTAATGGAAAACCAATCAAACAGCTCTTTAGGATGGTCCTTTCCTCACTTTATGATGGTTGTCGGACCGATACATTAAGACGGTCCAAAAAATAGTACGTAGGATCAAGTTAAGGGGAAACTGTAAAAAAAATGAAAAACTAAGAAACACCCTAATGATCATTCATTTGTACGGTATGCACATTTGCTTACAAGTAATATTTCTGGTATGCGCATGTACATAGAAACCATGAAACGTTTTCAGGTACTTGTATGTACATATGCATACCGTACAGATGAACAACTATTAATGTGGTCGTCAATTTTTCATTTTTTTAGGTTTCCCCAACCCCACCCCACCTCACCTCTCTCTCTCTCTCTCTCTCTCTCTCTCTCTCTCTATATATATATATATATATATATATATAGTGGAAGGATATTTTGCAACCCTGAAAAAGGTTGCAACCCTTGCAACTCACATCTTAACCGTTGGATTCATGATCGACGGTTATTTTATTTTTATTTTTCTGTTTTTTTAATTAAAAATATTGGGTCCCCATATCTATTGTAACCGCCGATCATGAATCCGACGGTTAAGATGTGAGTTGCAAAGTTTGTAACCTTTTTAAGGGTTGCAAATATATATATATAGACGGAGGTTCAAGGGAAAACCTCAAAAAAACGGATAACTGAAGAACACTCTGGTAGCCCTTCATTGGACGGTATGCAGTTGTGCATACAGATAAATTATGTTGTTTTTTGGTTTTTATGCACAAATGCATGTGCATACCGTCCAGATGAGTTTTTCGTTTTTTTTTAGGTTTTCCCTTGAACCTGACCCTATATATATATATATATATATATATATATATATATATATATATATATATATATATAACTTTTTTCATCATTCTTTTTCCAATTATGTTCCTTACATTCTACATAAATGATCAAAAAACGCCGTCATTTTAACTAATTTTACATTGTTATATAGATCATCAGAAAGTTTTTAGTTAGCTTATTAGCTGACGGCTAACAAAAAGCCGACTATTTTCCATTGAACATGATTTGGAGACACTCAAAGCTTAACAATCGTGAGCCAACAAAACGTTCAAATGATAACTCACAAAAGTAATGTCATAAAACAAGACCTTAAAGAACAAGAAATTACCTGAAAATCTGACCTCTGCAACAAAATAACCACCTTCTAATGACCAAAATTTTGGACTTCAATCAATACAAACAAACAAAGAGTTGATTCTATTTAAGATAAGTAGAAGAAACCCAGAGAAGCACATAAGTTACTAATGATGTTGTCACTTCTAAACTCCTTGGCCCTTTGAGTATGGGTGGAATTACAGACACCATCAAGAACGTTCCAAATAGCCATGACACGATAAAAGTTCCGACCCTGCAACTCAAAATATATCAAACATTAACCAAAAAAAGACTTCTCTGGTGGTGTAATATTAACACCAGAAACTTGGTTTCTTGAAGCATAAAACAAGATTGTGTATAATTACTTATCGTGTAGATGGAATTATCAGCCAGAAAGAATTTGACAAGATAATGTAATCGAATGGTGCATGATTCTTCCCATGGGTACTCAGTGTTTTAAAAAGTCGTAGCAGGTGGAGTGATAGAGCTATTGTTTAAGGCTTAGGGCTTAGGGCTTAGAGTGTCGTTCTGAGGAAACTCTTTCAAACAAAATGATTCGCAAAATCGAATCTTGGAATATTTATGCAGACATCAAGAAGAAAATTGGTGAGGTTATTGGTTCTAGTGTAGCTGCCAACTTGAGTAATGTCAGCGTATGCCCCATAATGAATAGACAATGATCTGTCGGTATACGAAATAATCAAAGCCAATTCCTCTTTTGGTAACTTATAATGTAGGTAATCAAGAGATATATAGCTACAAGTATTCATCTGTTTCATTAACATGCTTGGCAAAATATACATGATGCATTTAATCATGCCACACATCTGTAAATGTATGATATATAGAGCACTATTTATATGCCACTCATTCCATGCCATGAAAATTGCAACAATTTCCTTCTTGGGATATCCATGGAAATTGTGACATTTATTTCCCTGGAAAGTTTCCAGGTTAAACTTGGCTATTTGTCAAAATCATCATTACAAGTAAAAGGATGGTGCTAATTTGGTTACACTAGATTATTTTGTTTTTGTCTTTATTTAAGGGTAGTCTAGATAGTTGACAAACAGTCGAACGATTTCCTTAAACTATGAGTCTAAGTCACATGATGCAATCTTTTTATGGGACAAGGGAAATAGTTCCTATTCCTTGAGTTTTTTTCTTTTCTAAGGAACAAGTTAAGTTGACAAATAGCATTGTCAAATATAGTTCAGATATCAAGCAATCCACGACACGCCTAAAAAAATGTTGTCATAATCAAACACATAATTTATTCGTGCTGAAGTACAAACCATTACACAAGAGACATTAACAACAAATAATTTAATCATAACGTGACATACCAGTTTGAACAGGCACTTTTGTTCTATAGTTTTGTTTGATTGGTAGATTCATTCTCGGTTCATATTGTTTCCAAAGCAAAGTTAAAAGTGTAAAACACCATGGGCTTGGTACATTACGTTTGTCACAGAACTACCCTCCCATTTCATCTGTCTTAATGTGCTATACGAAATCTGTGACTTAATAAAGCTACTTTTTACAACTGCTAATGTTAGTCTATTCTTATTATCCAAGTGAACAAAATTGAACTAAAGATGTAGCATAAAATGTGATCAAAGACAAACTACCACAATCACTTGATAGCATACTATTATAGCAAAAGACATAAATTGAAACTATGAAGCATACCCGTAAAGAAAAGCTCTGAGTTTGCTCTTCAGCCGGTCATGTATGAAATATATTGTGGTAAACAGTGATATGGCTACCTGAAGGGTTGGCCCTTCTTCGGTTGGAAAGAGCACGGTAAGAGCTGCAAGTACCACAAAGGCAATGGCCGTTTTGATGATGAAGTTTGTAGCCGGGGTTCTGAACCTGTTTGTGACAGCCTGAACATAACGAGACTGACTTACTTCCCTCATCTTTTTCTTTACATCAATTTTGGGGTTCTTCCTATCATAAAACTTTTGCATTATTATTTTGTCGTGTGCAGATTCGATTGCATCAACACTTGGTTTGTGTCCGGCATATTTTTGAATGAGGAAGTTTCTAGCACTTTGGATTTCATCTTCAGAAGCTTCGTTGCTGATACCAAGTCTTTTGTACGGGTCCTTTATGTTGATTCTAGGAAAGATGACTGCACTTAGAACAAAACATTAGAGCCTGCAGAGTTTGGATTCACTTAAGACCATGCTAACTTCACACGAACACAATAATAGTACTCATGGAAACAACAAATAATGCAAAAAGATAGAATACGAAAATATTAATATACAAGACTAGCACACATCATTGTTCTTCTAGTAAAGGCCTCGGCAGTGTTATGGCGGCATTGACCATTTTTATATACAAAATGGAACTAAGGATTACCAGATGATTCATCTCTAGCATCACCGAAGGAAGCATCCATGGCACATTTCACCAAAGACGTTCTTTTTGTGATATATCTCTGTGTAGATCCAACCCAATTATTTCGTCTGCTTAGATGATGAAATCAGTAAATTAATCCCACTGTTTACCACATACAAACTTATCAAGAGGTGATCAGTAAACTACCTTTCAAGACAAAAGAATTGCGATTTACGCTGATCTTGGGAAACCAAAGTGCGCTTACATGGTAAAGCTGGACCTCTTGAACTGAGGTGGAAGCAATACTTTGTGGGGCTCCCACTCAATCCAGATAGATTCATCTTCTTATAGGTACAACCAAATGATCACAAGCCAAAACCTTTGAAACATAAACAAGCATAGCCATGAGAATTTGAACTAGTGTTAGAACATGAAGTGACTATGAAAAACTCAACACACTCTCTTTTAAAACCAATCCCCCAATAAATGAGTTATATAAAATAGCCAATGAAATACATGTTTTCTTCCCAAACAGCCATTGCAATCCCACCCTCATCACAGTCATCATTCAATCACAACCAATACAGCCAAAAACCCATAAAATTCAATATCAGAAATGAGTGATTGTCGATAAAACGATTTCCACAAAAATTTCAGTTAACATACCGGGAATTCAACTAATCCTATTACAAATGCAGTTTTTAGTACTTATTAGTTGGCACATAATAAAATTCATTTTCTACTGAAATTACTCGTAAAATAACAAATAACGATGACGGTTATGTTGGGGGAAATCAGAATGGGAATCAATTGAAATGTCAGCTTTCCAATTCATCGACTTAAATCATACCTAGCAACGTATTACTACGAGCTTTTTAGGGAAAATTAATGCAAATTCACGAGCGTAACATAATTAAATCCCCAAAAAGAGAAACAAAAAAAAAGAAAGACGAATTACCTGAAGAACGAAGAGGATAACGATTTATTTTCTTTTCAAAATATCAAACAATAAGATGAAACGCTTTTGTATTTATACGTAATTTCCATGGAAATTCAGACGACCATTTTGGAGCAAGCAACGGATAGGAGCAGCACCAGCAGCAAGGGGTTTTTGTCGGATTGAAGGGTAGCTTCTGAACCCTAGAAAAATAAGCAGTCAAATACATTTTATATGAAAGATTAACAACTGATCCGTTGTAGTCTAGTTGGTTAGGATACTCGGCTCTCACCCGAGAGACCCGGGTTCAAGTCCCGGCAACGGAATTGTTTTTAAATTTTTGTTTTTGTAATTTTATAGCATAAATTATTGATTTTTTATTTAATTTTATAGCCAAAGATTTACTGGAATTTTAATATTTTAGTGACATGTTCAATAATTTTCTTACTCATGTGATTATGTAATTTTAATTAAATTTAATAGCATAAATTATTGATAAAAAGTGAAATTTTATTTATTATTTATCTATACTACTTTATAAAGCATTTGGGGTGCTTTTCTTAAATACAACCTTTTAAGCATTATGTACCAACATTTAAAGCACATTACTTAATTTTCAACTTTACAATCATTTAAAGCATAATGTACAACACATATTGGCGCTTCAAAAAACACACATGACGCTTATACTCATACAACACAGACGACGCTTCCCTCAAGGTGTCGATTCAGGCTTTACTCCTTCCGAGATGACGCTTCATCCTCCTTCAATGCAAGGCTTAAATCTCCTTCGTCGGTCAGTTCCTCATTCTTCTCAATCGGTTCTGCAATCAAGAGTTTTAGGGTTTGTTTTCTTAAGTGGGTTCTTTTCAATCTATTTCTTCTCTCAAGGTAATCTTCTCAATCGATTTCTGCAATCTTCTCAAGGTAATCGATTTCTGTTTTTGAAAAACATCGACTTCTTCTAAACCCAAAACATAAATCGATTTCTTCTCAATCGATTTCGGTCAGTTCGATTTCTGTTTTTGGGTCGAATTACAAATTACAAATTACGAATTGCAAATTTTATTATGGTTTGATTGTTTAGATTTGATTATGGGATTGGTTTCAACTTGGTACACTCTATCAGTTTTTCCATTTTTGCGTTCTGCTATTAACCAATCACGATTTCTATTGGTTTCGGTTCTTTGGCTTTTTCAGGGCTTCAATTTCTGCGTCATTTTCCTTTCAGAGTATCATCAGGTACGCACCTATCGGTTTTTCCTTATGAAAATGTTGCTACAAAAAAACGATTATAGGCATGCATTTGAGCATGGGTAATCGATTTCTTCTAGCCCCAAAAGCATCGATTTCTGTTTTTGGATAATCGATTTCTTCTTAAACCCCAAAACAGATTGTGGCATTTTTTCTAAACCCAAAAAACAGATTATAGGCATGTATGTAAATTATAGGTTGGTGTTTGAGCATGAGGTTGATAATAATAAGCATTTGGGTTTAATGCATTTGGCGATTTTTTCTTCTAGACCCAAAAACGTCGATTTCTGTTTTTTAAAAACATCGATTTCTGTTTTTACATTCTTTCAGTTAATCGATTTCTTTCTTCTAAACCCAAAAACATCGATTTTCTATGTTTTATTTGGGTTTGAAAATCATCGATTTTCTATGGATTTTTTCAAACCCAAAGGAGATTATAGGCATGTATTTTGTAACACCCTAAAAATAGGGATAACAAAAATCCGAAAAACGGACATGCGGTATTTAAAATTGCCAAAGCAAGAGCCTCCCAACAATGGGAAAATACACAAACCTGTTTAAATACAGTCGTAAATAAACGGACAATAAATAGCCACCAACTAATCTAACTTCCATAACTAGAAAAGAGATTACAAATAAGGGTGTCATTTATAAACCCAAAGGTTCTACTACCAAAAGTAAGTCCAATTGCGATATTCCCAAAGCTCTCACCCAAGCAATATGCCCGCTTAGAACCGGTGCCGCTAAAACCTGAGATACACATCGACACCAAACAAGTGTTAGGCCAAAAAACCTAGTGAGTTGAATAATAAATAGCATGCATGAACATTCATAAATTCTTATCAGCAGTTAACCAATTTTCCACATGTATGGAGTCAACGGGGGAGACCCATAGCACCAATCAATTCCACTACAAAGAGTCGATGCACCTTGATGCCCTTAACAAGGAACACCCCAAAGGCCCGACCCACCCGGATATCAGACCGTACAGGAAAATTTCCGAGTGGCGGAGGTCTACTGGGCACATACCATCACAGTGGCGCCCCGAGACTACATCCTCCTAGTGAACTTGCCTTGGTTCGTCCAACATAATTTATATAGGAGGTCTTTAGGTATATATATCTACCAATGCATTTCGATACCAACCATGGGTATTATGCTACCATCCTCACATAAGTCCAATGTGAGACTCAAATTCCAACATATTCGATGTTCAATAATTAAATCGCCAAGAAGGCATTCCAAGTAGAATTTATCATCTGCTATACCACATATAATCCATATCATGCCAAAATGCCAACAATGTACATTCATGGAGCAAGTTCCAAATATTCGACCAATAGAGCAAATCATGGCAAATACTCATAAAAGATAACCCAAAATAACCATTGTGGGTGTACATAATGAAGACCCCAAATACTTTCACAAAATAAAGTAATTCATGGGATGATACTTGTTAAAACATATTTCTCATATAATCTCATGAAAACACCATCAAATACTTAAACCCGTAAAGATGAACATTTTGAGCAAATATGTGATAATAACAACAAATAAGCAAATATGATGTGTATCCAGTTTTAACAAAAGTTTAGTAAACTCACCTTGCTAGATTTAGACTAAATATAGATTTTACCCACATAGAACTTTCCTTGAAGAACTTGATTCTTCAAACCAAATCTTCCAAAACCTAGATCCACAAGGTTCCAACCATAAATATACATAATCAACCAGAAAGAATCGTTTCCCAACCTTACACATGAATACCTCAACTGATACCGAAATCATAACTTCTATAAATGAAGAGAATATAATATTACCTTAATCCAAACTTGAATCCACCAATCAAAACACCTCTAGTTCACCAAAATTATTACAAACCTTCAATCTATGAAAGGGAGAACAAAGGGTGGATGAAACCCTAGAAAACTTTGGGAAAGAAGATGAATAGGGAGAGATGAGAAGCTTACCACTACAAAATGCTCTACTATACTTCATTAGACTTCCAATCTCTTGCTAGATCCTTGAAGAGCTCTCAAAAACGAACCGTAGCAACTTGAATCACCCAACTCGGAGCTAGGATGAAGGAGATATGAAGGAATGAAGTTTGGGTGCTGAAAATGGGTTTTAAGCTCGTCCAGGGGGTTTCGCGACTTGTCTCGCGACCTTGGGTCGCGGCATAAGTCGCCCGTTTCCCCTGGTTTTCTTCTCGATACTGTTTTGGCCATAACTTCTTCGTTATAGCTCCGTTTTTGCTCCGGAAAGAACCGTTGGACTCGTAATTGAATCCTTTATCCATCAAGACTATAAAATCTAGGATTCAAGTCCAAAATCAAATATCTTATTTTTCCTTAATATATCGGTTTCAGTATAAACTTGAAATGATACCTTTTCGAAAATCGGGGTGTTACAATCCTCCCAACCTTAAAAGAGATTTTGTCCTCGAAATTTGGAACCACCAAACACCCAACATTACACTTGGAAATATTGATTGATTTCCTATCCAAAAGGAATGCCTTCAAGAAACCTCACCTCATATACGAATCTAATTACAACCTGGTCGAGGTTGTTACTGCACTTCTCGTAAAGAGTCATCACAATTCAATCTCAAGGTTCGGCATAACTCACCGATGACGGAGTGAACATCAAGTCCTCGCTTGATCATTTTCTTAATCATTAAATCTCGGTTGTCTCCCAACCTTATGTTGTTCATATTACCTCAAGAGTAACTTACGACCTTATTCTGTCATTTCTACCAAAATACCCAAAGCAAACATTTCCCTTAGATACCTCTAAATACGACGCATCAAGGTCTCCTCGATAATCGATTTGTACTTAAAGTCCACCTCGACATTCTCACCAAATGTATCCAATAAACATTACCACCAAACTCCCACCATGCACTCAAGCATCGATTTCCAAATCAACGAAAGTCCTGACAATTATCAACATACCAATGATTGATTTCTTAATTATCAACGTCTAATTTCCTTAAGATTATCATTTGTTCTACAGACGACCAGATCTAACGGAAATACATTGAAGCACACCAACAATCATTGTCCTCAAAATAGAGTGTCGACGCCTATCCTCGGAATGACCATTCTGCAAACGTGGGCATACTACCAAATATTTCATTCCTGATTAACAATGTCGATTCAAAGTTGACATCTACTCTTGGAAGTAATCACCCATATCCAACATCCTTACCAGTCAACCATAACATCATCATAATTCACAAATGCCCAACAATATAGTACACCACCGACACATAGCATGCCGTCGTACCAAATTCCCACAATTCCAAAACCAATCATGCCCAAACAACCGGACACGATTTTTAATCCGTAAGTTTAACGAAGCATAAAGGTCGTTACTTAACTAACCAGGGAGAAAGCACATGACTAACGCCTCAAACTTCGAGGATTATTTTAATCCTTAATATCGACTTCTAACGCGAGGGGCTTACACCTATAGCCCAATGAGTTCAAGGTTTTTCACACTACTATGTCAATTTGAAATTTATAAAACTCTCAAATACATAAGTTTTATAACAATTAAACGTGCGGTGAAAATACACTATCGAGCATTCGATAGGTTTCAAAATTGAGCACCAATGCCACACATATAAAACCATTTTCAAAATTCATTTGATCAGTATTTACGCTAATAAAACGATAACGAAAGATGCGTAACAAAATTTTCAAACGGACTACCAGGATCTTAGTATGCATCAATTTATGCTATGCGTATGAAAATAACTTTCCGTCCCATAACATGTGCAATAAAAGTTTGTACAACTCCCAAAAGAGGATTTCACAATTTCAACTTTAAAATCTTTCACTTTAACACAAAACGTCGGAAGATAAAATTTTCAACAAGACCTATATACGTCCGATCATTCCCAAATGTAACAACACAATAGGAATGAAAATAAATAAATAAATATATATGTATATATATATTTTTATTCGCGTTTCAAATTTAGGCCGCACCGATAAAACGTTCTTGCCAAAATTGAAATTACTATGACATGCAAACCGAAAATTCATTTCATGCATTGCGGAAAAACTCCTATCAGTAAAATCAATAACTGAAATATGTTATGGGCAAAAGTTCCATCCGAAATAACTTAAAGTTTTCATACGATTACTCACACCAACAGTATAATTTATGTAATGAATGAGATATAGTTTTACGTACTAAAACAGTGTATAACAAGACTTTCATACAAAACTACATAAGGGAATTTTCACAAAATTGAACCTCAAAATTTCTGCAGTTCACCCATAAATGTCATGAAATAAAACTTTCCATAGTGACTTGCATACATCGGTTTATTCCCCAAGATTTAGTAAAGACATATGCATGCGATTTGAACAATTTCAAGAGCATTTAGTTTAATTACAACCTGTATAAATAAAATGTTTGCAAAACCCGAGACAACATGCTCATAATACCGAACTCTTAAAGTTTTCTCTCTTTTAGTCACCATGTGGCACGAAATAAGATTTCACAACAAAACTTGCATGCGACCGTTTATTTCGCAAAACTAGTAGATTGATATGCGTATGCACCCGGTTAGAACATGAAATAATTTATGTCGTTTTCGAGTTCAAAGCCAAATATAAACATGCTCTCATCGTTCTAAAATATTGGTTGAAATATCATAACGGAAATTTCCAATAAAACATGCATACGTGATATGTGCAACTAAACTGCTCCCACTAAACTCAAAGGGAAATAATACCACTGGATGCCAATAAAATTTCCACCACTGTTTTTAAGCCAGACAAATTTCCTCAAGACTCCATTTGGTTAAAACCGAGTCAACGACCCAATAGTTTACATGAATACCCAATGAAAGACAGTAGAGACATCAAAATACGTTTGACCAACAATTATGCAAACACCACAACCCAAAAAGTAATTAACCCAAAATCTCACCGCTGGTTGAGACAAACCAATTTTCAAATGAACTCATACTCTTATGTTTTCAAAATGCCTCATAACACAATAATATGCATTTCTGAAAAGGTTCATAAAATTAAATACAAAAAATGACCCTTACGTCAATTGAACTCCAATTATATATGTAAAATCATCAAAGAAACATCTCAACGTCATTTATTTACCAAAATACCCAAAGATCCCAAAATGGGTGTCTCAACATGTTCATAAAACTAACATTTCAAAATAACACAAGCACTTTAAAATAAGTAACTTATAGATAATAGCCCATTTTCTTTTTAAATAATAAAGACCGACTCATATACATATGAATCCACTGCATTACAGTCTAAACAGTACATGACTCCAATTGAATGACCAAAGCACTCAGGACATGTAATTCTCAATTAATGCGCATTAACCGCCATCATACTTGGTATTTCACAATTGGGCTATTAAACCGGACCGAAGTCCTAAAGACTCATTTATTTTCAAATATGCCTTTCCAAGTTTAACTACTGATAAGAATGGAAATCATAAAATGAGACTATATACATACTTTCAAATACTTCACATAAATATGCAAGTAATGCTTCATAAAACATTGCATTTCATGAATGATGCATAAAAACCGACAACCATTCAAATGTATATTTCTTTGACCAAATATCGTTTTATGCAATAAAACGTTAAAACACATTGATTTGTGACCCTTTATCAAAATGTCCAAAAATCCCAAATGTGGTGTTATACAAAGTTTATAAAGGTAAATACCTCAAATAATCAAAGATTACCAACTAACCCAACATTTGATAATTTCATGTAAAATACATAAACACTTTAAAATGGATATTTTGGCATGTACACCGTTTTCACAAATCAACTTGAACTCACGCTCCTCGATTTCCCTAGTTATACTATCGTCATTCAGATGCTCAACATCTTAAGGCAAAGTCACGGACTTCATAGGTTCACCTTACAATTTCTCCTCGAATACATCGATTCAAAAAGTCTATGGTTCTAATCCAACCAATTAATCCGACTCGAAACTGTCCACTTAATGCAATCACCATACTTACCGTTACTCCAAGTAACGAATAATAAAATCATCAACTTTTCTAATGGTTACCCATTCAGAAACTTTCTTACCACCCCAACGGTCGACATACCAAGGTCGTTCATACAAGTACGAGGATGGATAAAAAGGAGATTAACATAATTGAACACGAAGGAAACGTACTACCATGTCTACCAAATATCATAACATTAGCAAGCCAAGTACAAGAGAACGTACTACTACCCTACCAATTGTCACAGTAGCGGCATTTCAAGCACCATCACGTATAAATATCCTCATAATAACATTAGCTAGGTGATATTATGAACATATAATACATAAAGGTTCTCGTTACCATCGCCACAACGCTTGATAACCATAGTTTCCGTCGACTCTAAGACTAACCCATCTTAGAAATTCTACCCATCTCACAATCATTGCTTAACATACTCAGTCTAAGTCTAGACATCTTACGTTCATGCCTAGTTCACTTAAACTAGAGCTCTGATACCAACTTGTAACACCCTAAAAATAGGGATAACAAAAATCCGAAAAACGAACATGTGGTATTTAAAATTGCCAAAGCAAGAGCCTCCCAACAATGGGAAAATACACAAACCTGTTTAAATACAGTCGTAAATAAACGGACAATAAATAGCCACCAACTAATCTAATTTCCATAACTAGAAAAGAGATTACAAATAAGGGTGTCATTTATAAACCCAAAGGTTCTACTACCAAAAGTAAGTCCAATTGCGATATTCCCAAATCTCTCACCCAAGCAATATGCCCGCTTAGAACCGGTGCCGCTAAAACTTGAGATACACATCGACACCAAACAAGTGTTAGGCCAAAAAGCCTAGTGAGTCTCACATTGGACTTATGTGAGGATGGTAGCATAGTACCCATGGTTGGTATCGAAATGCATTGGTAGATATATATACCTAAAGACCTCCTATATAAATTATGTTGGACGAACCAAGGCAAGTTCACTAGGAGGATGTAGTATCGGGGCGCCACTGTGATGGTATGTGCCCAGTAGACCTCCGCCACTCGGAAAGTTTCCTATACGGTCTGATCTCCGGGTGGGCCGGGCCTTTGGGGTGTTCCTTGTTAAGGGCATCAAGGTGCATCGACTCTTTGTAGTGGAATTGATTGGTGCTATGGGTCTCCCCCGTTGACTCCATACATGTGGAAAATTGGTTAACTGCTGATAAGAATTTATGAATGTTCATGCATGTTATTTATTGTTCAACTCACTAGGCTTTTTGGCCTAACATTTGTTTGGTGTCGATGTGTATCTCAGGTTTTAGCGGCACCGGTTCTAAGCGGACATATTGCTTGGGTGAGAGATTTGGGAATATCGCAATTGGACTTACTTTTGGTAGTAGAACCTTTGGGTTTATAAATGACACCCTTATTTGTAATCTCTTTTCTAGTTATGGAAATTAGATTAGTTGGTGGCTATTTATTGTCCGTTTATTTACGACTGTATTTAAACAGGTTTGTGTATTTTCCCATTGTTGGGAGGCTCTTGCTTTGGCAATTTTAAATACCGCATGTCTGTTTTTCGGATTTTTGTTATCCCTATTTTTAAGGTGTTACATATTTGAGCATGAGGTTGATTTTTGTTTAGGCGGGGTTTGAAAAACATCGATTTCTGTTTTCGTTCTATGGATTTTTTCAAACCCAAAAGAGAAATCGATTACCTAAATCAAGAACTAATGCATACAAATCCAGATTATAGGCATGTATTTGAGCATGAGGTTGATTTCTGTTTAGGCAGGGTTTGAAAAACATCGATTTCTGTTTTCTTTGGGTTTGAAAAACATCGATTTTCTTTGGGTTGCTTTTCTTAAATACAACCTTTCAACCTTCTGTTTTCTTTGGGTTTAATCTTCTCAATCGATTTCTGTAATCTTCTCAAGGTAATTGATTTCTGTTTTTGAAAAACATCGACTTCTTCTAAACCTAAAATAGAAATCGATTTCTTCTCAAACGATTTCGGTCAGTTCGATTTCTGTTTTTGTCTTCTCAATCGATTAATGTTTTTGGGTCGAATTACAAATTGCAAATACTTTTTCTTGGTTGGTCTCTATTTTGAAATCTCAGTGTCTGTAAGAACGAATTTGAAATCTCAGTGTCTGTAAGAACGAATTTGAAATCTCGGTGACATATTTTATATATTACAATCATATATTTTGTTGATTGATTTTTTTATTGGTAATTTTCTTCTTTTAGGAGAGTAATATAAAATATATGAAATATAATTTTCTTATTTTAGGAGAGTAATTTTCTTCTTTTAGGAGAGTAATTTTTTTTATCCGAAATGTGTTTTTTTGCGAGGGGAATATGAAATATAATGTTTTTATCTGGTGTTGTGAGATAACAGAAAAGAAATTTTTGAACTTGACTTTTTATGTTTTAAATGGCATATTTATTAAGGTGGACTGTAATTTGTATCAGAAATTGGATGAGACTGTTGTGGATGGAGTATTTTTGAAGTCTCTTGATAACTATACCAAGTGGTGCAAGTACCTGCAAGAAGTACAAGAACTCCTGTTTTATAGCTCTGGCCTTTGATGGAGGGGTGAATGATGCAAGTCTTATAGCCAATACCATTTTGGCTGGAGTGTCCACACTTTATAGTTTCCCATGGTTATTAGCTTTTGTCATTTGCCTACCCTAATCGTTTGTGATATAAACCTTTCTTAATCGTTTGTAAGGCTTCATGGAAGCTAGATAGTTTCAACTGTTAATATGCTTTACATCTATGTTTCTTTCTCCTTTTATCTTCCTAAAGTTTTCACAAAGATATGACAACATGTGTAATTTCTCCTCTTCAACTAATTGCAATGTTAGATCAAGATCAGAAATATTTTCCTCTTTATCTCAACAAACATACAAAATATATGTGAATTCTCTGCTCCATATACAAATAAATATAAAATACCATTGTCGTTAGTGTTCATTCTCCAGTTCTGATATTTCTCTACTTCTATGCAGGTTCGTAGTCTTCTCCTGCCAAATCTTGAGACTTATTTAGGCTTTCTTGAAGAAATGCTTCTTGAGAATCAGAAAAAGGAAATGATAAGGCATGAAGCTTGACGTGTTTATGGGGCACTGTTGGTCAGTTTATCTTACAAAACAATCTTGTTTCTCCGGTCATTGTACTGTTAAAATGCATTTGTGCTTGTGACTTATATACATTATTTTTTAGCATGCTGCAGTTCGGTCTGTATATGATCTACTCAAGCTCTTCCCCATTTTACCATCCCCACCTGCAAATTCTGTTTGGTGGACTAAACTGAAAGTCATTGGTACAAGTGAAATAAGTAAGTTTTCCGTGGGTTTTCATAGACATGGATTAAAAACATCATTAATTCAACAAGCATCCTTAACGTCCATATGGTAGCTGTTTTCTTCTTACCAAAATATTAGGGTTATGTTGACATGTTTTCTTGCACCCAATAATCTATTAAAGAACTAAGAGGCAATGGGCACACAAGACTACTAGAGGACTACCTTGATATACTGGTTAGATAATCTTCATAATGTATCCTGATCGGTTTGGTATCTAAGAAAACTGCTAACCACCTCATGAAACGTGTGTTCAGTCAAACGTTTGATCCTTAGAAATGTCTATAACTTCTTCGTTACAATGAATCTTGCTCAAACTCCTGTACAACTGCGTCTAGCCACAAGCTGTATGTGTCATCAGAACGTACCCTAATCGGTTTGGTATTTAAGAGAAGTACTAACCACCTCGCGAAATGTGTGTTCAGTAAAATGTTTAATTCTTGAAAATGTCAACTCCCTCATTACAACGAGCCTTGCTCAAACTCCTGTACAACCACGTCTAGCCACAAGTTGTCTGTGTCATAGATACTCAAAACTAAACACCAGGTTACTTTTAGAGTTAAATAAATTACAAACTTTGATAAAAACAAGTAATCAAAATAAAAGAGTAAATTATTTTGATAATAATAAAGCCCAAATGATACAACAATTACTTCATATGAAAATCTATTTCCTCTATTTTTGGCAAATTAGGGACTTGTACTTGACATACTTCATTAAATAATAGGGTGCATGATGAATTTAGTGAAATATTATTACGCCCATAATTTATCGTTTTTGAAGGGATTACATATAGTCTGATGAAAGTAAGTCAATATGTGGACTTGTTTCAACTTTTGGTACCATGGTTTTGTTACCTTCATCTCTAACTGAACATTTGACTGGAATTTTGAAGTATAATATATATATATATATATATACACACTACAAAACAGAGTCTTATCACCGACGGATGAATCCGTCGGTGATCCGTCGGTACATAGCCGTCGGTAAAGAGTTGGTCGGCGTTCAAATTACCGACGGATCACCGACGGTTACATTTTCCGACGGATCATCGACGGTTACCGACGGCGAGGTTATTTCCGACGGATCACCGACGGATTTCCTTTAGCGATGGATTACCGACGGATTCTTTCCGACGAATTTAGCGACGGATTTCCGACGGATATTTATTAAATAAAAATTAAATTAAAAAATACTTTCCGACGGATAATCCGTCGGTAATTTATTTTTTTTAAATAATTAAGAATTAAAATTTTCCAGTTTTTTATCCCATACAAAACCTGCCAATTTTTAAATATTACTAATTCTTAAAGTGTACAAAATATCTATAAATACATAAACATAATCCTACGGAGGGGGAAATGGGTGCTGATTGTTAAACTTGATCATGAACGCGTCAAACTGTGTCATTCGTTCCTGCATATGTCTCTTCTCTGCTTCATCTCTATCCAATCGCTCCTGCATCCGAATCCTCTCTGTTTCCTCTCTCTGTAGTCGCTCCTGCAACTGGATCCTCTGTGTTTCCTCTCTCTCTAACCTCTGCCTCAACTCCTCCAACTGAAATTCAACATTTGACAAACATATATAGAAAAATGTCAGACAACATTTAACAAACATATGATTAACAATGTTAAACAACATTTGACAAACATACCTCCTCATCGCGACG
Organism: Arctium minus; assembly: GCA_954870635.1. NCBI lineage: Eukaryota > Viridiplantae > Streptophyta > Magnoliopsida > Asterales > Asteraceae > Arctium > Arctium minus. Next base: position 103,040,652 of record OX941083.1, read on the forward strand.
GTCGCGCGTGCTCCCGCTCGAACTGGCACCTGAATCACCAGTCATAGCATAATAGGGATCCTGACTGGTCCCCCATCCAAAAAGACGGCCCTTGCGCCGTCCTCCGACACTACGCTCCCACAACTCGGCGTCATTGGGAGGTACAGTGCCGGGAGGTAAGTCCGGGTACTCCTCATCCCTATTCCGATGGAAGGCATCCTACAGTTTACCAAATTAGACATTGTCAAGTCAACTAACCTATAGAAAATTCGGCAGCATTTCAACTGTGATTTGAACATATATCCATGACCTGCTTTTATGAAAACAATCCTATCGTCTGCCCAACAATTGGCAGCCCAAACTAAGTTTGCTGTAATTTCTATCTATCTTATAAAACAAACAAATATCTAGTCATGCATAATTGAACTTACCATCATATGAGCCGCCTTTGGATAAACGTAGATTGGAGGATCCGTGGTCGGACCAGTCGCACCCGGAACAAGCTTCCTGTTGGTGCAATGTGTAGCCTCCCAAACCTCGTCGCTGGTAGGCTCACGGCCCCATGCATATCTCTACAATACACAACTTAAATTGTTAGTAGGTAATAAAATCATGTATATAGTACATATATTCATCAATTATATACATTTAGTCTAGTGTATGATAAATTACCAAGCGGTCCTGATGCATAGGGATACTAATAGATCCAGTACAGTGTCTGAATGTCATCCCCTCATACTCGGTGGCCCGATTGGCTGTATTGGCCGAAACTACACGCCGGAACGCGTCGGTGTTCCATACCTGTTAAAAAGAAGACATAAATCAATATAAATCCTAGTACAACCAGATACAAGTATTCAAAACAAAACAAACCTGCTCAATCATCTGGACCCAAAACTCACTCCGGATCCACTCTGGAGGGTGTGGCGCAAGAATCCTGTAGTCTTGTCCGTCGAACTGGACACCATCAATGGCTAAAGACCTTTCCTCGGAGAAGACACGTGCATCTCTCATCATGTTGGAGTACCTATTATGTAGGTGACGCCGATATGCAGCTAATACATCGGCGTCCATCTCAGGAGGCCAACTATAATACAACTGCAAACACATTGTTTGGATTAAGTAAACATAAATCCACTCAATAAGTTAAATAGAGTAAAATACCTACCCGAAATCGATCCAGCAACCGTGGATAGTGCTCATTAGGGACATCCTTAAAATGAGCCCAAGGACCATCAAACATGGACTTAAAGACGACAATGGCCATCCGGACTGCCGACTTGTCCTTAAACCTTCACAATTGTAAAATATACAACATAAAAAACATTAGGATCGGTTTATTGTGTACTAGAATAAATAATAGATCACATCTACTTACCCGCCCGCATCAGACAACAAAAGTGGCGGTCGCTGACTAGGCTAGGGCGTCTGTGATGCCACATTCGGGCCTCTAGACCTCGAGCCCGCTGCTCTGTCATCATACTGGATCTGATCTAGGCCGTCGCCGGTGAACTCATCGGCCTGGGGGTCACCACACCCAGCGGAGCTGCTACTGCCCCTACCCCTACCACCCCTAAAAGGGTGTCCAGACATCTAAAAATAGAGAATGGTTAACACAAAATGATATAAGTGTACATAAATCATAAGACCCAAAAATAGAGAATGTTTAACACGAAAATAGAGAATGTTTAACACGAAAATGTCTACATATGAAAGACACACTAGTTATCAGACGAGTGATCAGATAACATAAGTTCGTCTTCGTTATCTTCGTCATCATCCATATCTTCAAATTCTTCTTCCTCGTCGCTAGCTTCGTGATCTGATGCATCTTCCTCGCTAGCTTCGTCATTTGTGGCGACTAAGTTGAGCTCCCCAGTGACAAGAGGGACGGGATCGAGGTCCTCATTTACCCAGTTGCTTGTATGATGAGTTACCCGTTCGTTGGTTTGAAAGAACGGTTCTCCATCCACGTTATCATCATCCAACACATCGATAGCCCTTTCTGCAACTTCATATATTCCACGGGCTTTAGTCTTCACAACTGCCCACCAGTGTTTGCCCAACAATTGGTTTTCATAAGCTAAAAGAACTCATATCAATTTCAATCTACAATATATACCCATATCAATTTCAATCTACAATATACTCATATCAATTTCAATCTACAATAAACTCTCATAATTATAATTATCCATAGTTGTCATATATCCAAAAAACAGACATAACGAGAAACAAACGTAACGAAAAGGTTTGGGTTTACAAGCATAACAAATATCAAATAATTCCATTACTACTATACTCAAATTTTCCTATTAAATGACAACATAAATTAATTAAGGAATAACGTCTAAAATTATTTTGGTACCTTAAATCACGTCAAGAAGACAGGAGTAGATCGTGTGTATGTGTATGTCTCTGAAGCGGCACCAAATTTCACTCAATTTCAATCTACACACACAAAAACACAGATTCATTAACAAAAAAACACAACATATTCATTACATACACACACACAAATTCATACATACACACACACATAAATAAAGATACAAAGATATGGGTTTAAATAGAAATTGATATATAAGTTGTTGAAACACATATATTCATACACAAACAAACACACACACACACACAAATTCATACATACACACACACAAATCAAGATATAAAGATATATATGGGTTTAAATAGAAATTGATATATAAGTTGTTGAAACACATATATTCATACACAAACAAACATACACACACAGATTCATACCCAAATCAGGAGGTCGCTGGAGGGGATGGCCGTCGCCGGAGGGGATGGAGGTCGCCGGTGGAGGTGAGGTCGCTGGTAGAGGTGAGGTCGCCGGTGTGGGATCGAGATTGAGAGGGAGACGAGAGTGAGAGTGAGAGTGATCGAGAGTGAGAGTGATCGAGAGTGAGAGGGAGACGAGAGTGAGAGACGAGAGACGAGAGGGAGACAGAGTGAGAGACGAGAGAGGGATCGAAACTGATGAAATTAGGGCTTTCAGCCCACTATTTTTTTAAAGAATTTTCGGACATTCACCGACGGATTTCCGACGGAATTTCCGTCGGTATTTACCGACGGATTATATCCGTCGGTGATTACCGACGGATAATTGTTTTTTATTAAATAAAATTTTAAATTAAAATTATATTTAAAACTATAATTATTAAATAAATTATTAATTAATATATTATTTAATATTAAAATTAATAAATAAATTATTAATTAATTAGTTTATCAAATTATATTTAAAATTATTAATTAATTTATCAAATTGTATATAAATTGACTAAAATACCCCTGAAGTAACTGGGCTTTAAACGAATCCGGTTAAATCAGGGACCAAATGTGATCAGTTAGGTTTTAACGTACCCGGTTGGGCTTTAAACGAATCCGGTTGGGCGTTAATGGATCTGGTTGGGCTTTAATGGATTTAGTTGGGCTTTAATGGATTCAGTGGGGCTTTAACGTTCCCAGTTGGGCTTTAACGTATCCAATTGGGCTTCAACGTACACAGTTGGGCTTTAATGAATCCAGTTGGGCTTTAACGTACCCAGTTAGGCTTTAACGTACCCAGTTGGCCTTTAAACGAATCCGGTTGGGCTTTAATGGATTTAGTTGGGCTTTAAACGAATCTGGATGATCACATATGTACACACATACATATTACATACATGATCACATACATACTATACATGGTGTACATACATACATGTGTATATACATACATGAACACATATGTACATGTACATACATACATGATCACATATGTACTATACATGTACATGATGTACATACATACTATACATGTTGTACATACATTCATGATCACATACATACATTTGTATATACATACATGAACACATATGTACATACATTCATGATCACATACATACTATACATGATCACATACGTACTTGTATATACATACATGATCACATACGTACTTGTATATACATACATGATCACATACACGTACTATACATGTACATGATGTACATACATACTATACATGGTGTACATATACATACATACATACATGATCACATACGTATATGTGTATATACATGATACATGAACACATATGTACATGTACATGCATACATACATATATACATATATATACACACATACATGATCACATACATACTATACATGATCACATACGTACTTGTATATACATACATGATCACGTACACGTACTATACATGTACATGATACATACATACTATACATGGTGTACATATACATTAATTCATGACCACATACGTAAATGTGTATATACATACATGAACACATATGTACATGTACATACATACATATATACATATATATACACACATACATGATCAAAGAAAAAATAAATATTTATTAAATTATTAAATTTACCGACGGATTACCGACGGACGTCAGAAAAAAATAAATATTTATTAAATTATATAAATTACCGACGGATTTAAAAATAAAAATAAAATAAAATAAAATTAATTAATATCCGTCGGTAATTACCGACGGTTATTATCCGTTGGTAATCTTGGTCGGTAATAAGCAATAATCTTGTAGTGATATACACAAACACACATGACAAATGAACGACAAAACAACACACACACACTCCTCACCATTGGTGAGGTTTGAACCCCTGGCGTCTAGGGAGATTAGGGCTCTATGTACTGCTAGGGCGAAGGCCCTTTGACTGTAATTTGTGGCTCTAATCATATGGTAAGGCTCATTGATTTGTTATATTCTTTTTATCTGTGAAGATTAATGCAAGGCAAATGCAACAGAGGAGTTGGAACAACAGCCTTCCCCAAAGAAAATGATTACTACCGATGGACCTGTGGTTTCCGAGTCTAATAACAAGTCCATGGCACAAACTGAAACTGGTGAACCCGAGGCAGATACTTCATTTAAGCAGCGAATGCTTGATGATGGTGTTAAAGGAAGAAAGGATGATAAGGGTATCGTTCATTCCGGCACCTGAGATGTCTCTATTCATTTAACTGTAAGTAACATCATTATTTGTTAATCATTATCAGTTATTTTTGCAGATTCGAAGAGGCCTAAGGCTTGTGATGGGTAAAGGGGTGAAGAGGCTAAGAGTGGGTTTTATGTGTGTCTTATTTAGTTCGGGAGTTATGTACGTCTTTTCCTTGTATTTGAATAATGTAAATGTTGTTTAGAGAACTTATAATTATTTTGGCTTTGTTATGATAATCATTCTAGATTGTAATCGGTCGTCATGCGTACTTTTACTTAAGTTCTGCATCCTGCCGCATTGCGCGGGTTCACTGCTAGTATGAAATTACTTTTTCATATACGCCACCTGAATTTACCATTTACGCCAATAGATTTAATTTAAATAATGTAATTGGGAATTGGCAATATCAAGAGAGTATAACTACATAATTGAAAAACTAGAAACGTACTCACGCAATGCAGCGAGATACATCACGATTTTAATGTTTTATTTTATTTTTTATTTTTTTGTCGATTTACAGTACGATTTTGGATGGTTTTGAGAAAGTGATAATGTTTTTTTATAATTTTTTTTAATTTATACTTAATAATATAATGTTTTTTATATAAAAAAATTAAGTATTTTGTTAGAATTCAATAATTATCTTATATATTTTAATGACATCTAAAAAAATAACCAATTACATATTTAATAATATAATTAAAACAAATTTATAGTAATATAATATATTAATTAATAGTGATACATAGAAAGATATACATAAAAGGAAGACTCTGCACATACCAAATTGGTGGGTGTTAGAAACCTGCAGTAGTAATATATATCTTGTGCTTTGATACTTGTAAATTAAGAGATTTTTAAAATCTTGCATAAAATGATGGTACTTTGTGCCTAATAATTTGTATTTAAGAGTTTTTTATCCGTGTTTTATAATATAGTATAGATATTTATATTTATTTGAATAATATTTTTTTTCTCTTTCTATAATGTCAAAATTAGTAAAATTTCTTAACTTATAGGTTGTTTGGTTGGTTTTTCATTGAGTCCTCATAAATCATTCCGTGTGGATTAATTTGTTTGTATAAATTGAGAATGTTTTCGTTTTGAGGGTTTTTCATATATGAAATGAGTGTGATTTTTAATTGGGAGGATTACGTTTGAAAAAAACTTAGTTTTATGCATAAAGCTACACTTTGTAAGCTTATTGGATAAACCATTTTATTTGTCCATTAAACCATTACCAATAAATAATATATAATTAACTGAATAAGTTGTAGGTCTCATTAATCTCATTCAACTACAAACAACTATACTTTAACTATTATGATGTGAATCATTTTATTGTTTTCTGATCATTCTTTTAGATATTTCACAAGACCCTAGGTTTTTTTCAAGATATGTGATTTTTAAAAGCATAAAATACAATTATCCTTTTACCTCTTTTAACCTTACTACCATGTTGTTTTTTGAAGTTTTGTTAGAAAAATATATTTTGTTTTAAATGATGGTTATTTAGAGTTATGTGTTTGTCTATGAAATGTCAAACTTTTAGAACAACAAGGCAATTGGAAGAAATGTATCTCGAACGCTCAGTTTGATCCCGTTTTCTTAATCAACAATATACGAAAACCTTTTTGAGCAATGAGTTGTCGAGCGATCATACAGTATGCATGTTTAACGATTTCATAGAATATAGATAACACAATTTTAATATCATGTTTCACATTACATGACCATCCATCATTTCATTTTTCATATAACCATGTAAGTGTAACCATTGAAAACATGTGCTCGTTAAACCGGCTATTTCAAAACTATGCCAAATAATTAGTATTGTCATCATGACCCCTTTTCCATGGATTACCACCACCTAGTGCATTCCTGTATGTTGATCATTGTTTTTCAACGTCCCTTCACAGTTTCAACGCCAAATATTCAATGTTTCATTACTTAAATAAACATATGCATATGTCCATTTACTTATGAATTTATATTTATGATCATGGCATCTTTTATCCTATAAAATATAGTGTATATAAATCATATATCACGAAACAAGTTTAAACACCTATTATCACCCAATTTCAATGTTACCGAACTTCACCAAAATGGGATTTCAATCACACCACCGCGATTTACCTTTTCATACAGGTCATGAATCAAACTTCCATTTAGAGCTTCAGTTAAGTTTGATACATCAAAACCTTCTTGATATGAATGAAAGAGGCCATAAGCCATGGCTTTAACTCTCAAATTCAAAGAGGTTACATCCCCAAAGTTTTTTTTTTCTTCTTAATTGTGGGTGTTCGAGTTAGCTTGCGTGCACCTTAACTAATTCTAGGGGTCCTGAAGAACAACCAAGAAAATCATCAGTGGCATTGCAGGACTCATACCTATCTTGTTATACATTATTCACATTACAATTAAAGTACATCAATGTGATGATCGTATTCTTGGCTACATTACAACATATATACGTCATAATGTGATTTATACATCCAAACGATGTTCTTTTTGGGTCATCAAAATAAACTTTCTTTATACCTTATGAAACCTCTTTTTTCAACTCATCGTCGATTATAATAAGTTGACGCTTTAGATTCCCAACACACTAATTTTAACAGTCGTTCGTCTCTCGAGATGGGCCTCAGTAAGAATGGATTATAACAAATTGTCTTAACCACTATAAATATATGTATTGATTATTTTACTTAAACTTTGTACATTCCACTGTTTTGGCTGTTGATTTTGTGTTTTGTAAGTTATTTTGTATTTACATTTTCAAAATGTCAAAACCGTCAAAAACCATAACAAGCAGTAACATGTTTACCACTTACAAATTGCCTAACAAAAAGAAAGGACAATAATAATTTATTCATATACTGATGTATCTGATCTTTTGTACAAACTAGTCCACTTAATGCAAATCCCTTAATTCGACTTTGGACCCATGTTTAAATTTTTTTAGCACATTAAAGAATAACTATGAATTCGACCTGCTTGTTGTTACGAGTGCATTATTGTACAAGAGACGAATTTACTCTTGAATTTTGTTGTATTTGCGATGACATGATCATTATTAATTAGACATCTTGCTTTTAAAAACAATGTTTGATGCATAAGAAACCTTTTTTTAATATTTCACCTAAAATGTTATATCATATAATATATATATATATATGGTATATAACATTTTATAATAGATATAGAGTCTGTTTACTTTGAGTTTAATGTTTTTAAGACTGGACGACTTATTCGCTTAGCCATATAGGAGTGTTTCTTTATGGCTTATTCGTTAAATTACTAATATATGGACTGTTTATTTGCGGCTTCATGAGTTTAATGGTTTAATTGGCTTATCCGCACAACTCCTTTATGCTATTTACTTGTGGCTTATTCGCATAACATGTGACTTAATCACACAAATAGTTTTATTGTGTTGTCCAGGGACGGATGGCCATGGTGGCTATTGTAACACCCCGAATTTCGAAAAGCGTCGTTTTAAGCTAATGCAGAAAACAGTAATTTGAAGGGAAAAATAAGATATAGGATTTTGGACTTGAATCCTATATTTTATAGTCTTGTTGGATGAAAGATTCAATTACGAGTCCAACGGTTCTTTCCAGAGCAAAATTGGAGCTATAACGAAGAAGTTACGACCAAAACAGTGAACGAGAAGAAAACCAGGTAAACAGTGCATTTCGCGACTTATGTCGCGACTTAGAGCCACCCGCACGACTTAGGGGAAGCGGTCGACTTATGCCGCGACTTATGGTCACGTGGTAAGTCGCGAAATCCCCTGGTCGAGCATAAAACCCGATTTTCAGCCACCAAACTTCATTTCTTCATATCTTCTTCATCCCAACTCCGATTTTAATGATTCAAGTTGCCTCAGTTTCGTTTTTGAGAGCTCTTCAAGGATATAGAAAGATATTGTAAGTCTATTGAAATATCCAAGGGTATTTTGTGGTGGTAAGTTCCTCATCTCTCTCAATGTTAAGTTAGGGTTAAATGGCTTCACCCTTTTTCCTTTCATCCTTCAACTTATGTGTGATTTTGGTGACTTGTATGTTGAAGGAACCTTGTAGATGTTTTGGATCTAATATCTAGAGAAGTTTCTTGGAGATTCAAGTCTTCATCTTTGGAGATTCAAGTTTTGGGGGTAAAATCTAAATTTAGCCTAAATCTAGCAAGGTGAACTCAAGTTGAATTGTGAAAATGTTGTACATGTCAAAAATGTTTAGTTTAAAGTATTTACATGTTTACATGAAGTTTATTAAAAGTTGGGTATTTGAAGAGTTTCACTCATTTGGATTATTTGGTTTTATAAAATTTGTGAACTACCCACATTTGGGATTCTTGAACATTTTGGTGAATAAATCGTGTTAATACACTCCCTAGATGATTTTATATATAAATGAAGTTCCTTTTATGTAAATGTCCTTTGTGCATTCGATTTTATAAACCGTTTGGAAAATGCATATTATTGTGTTATGAGGCATTTGGAAAATATAAGGGTATAAGTTCATTTGGAAAATGGGTTGCCTCAACTAATGTTGAGTTTCGAACTAATCTTACTTTTGGTCGTTGTGTTTGCATATCCGTTGGTCAAACGTGTTTTAAATGTTTACACCGACTTTCATTTGGTGATTTAAGTAAACTGATGAGCCTTTACCCGATTTTGACTAAAATGAGTTTTAATACAATTGACCGGTTGACTAGCCCCGGGGTGGAAGCTTTTAGTACAATGGCGTTTATTTCGTGTCATTTGAGAGTTACATGTTTTGAGTGCGTTGGTCATTCAATTGGAGTCATGTAATGTTTTAGACTAAAATGCAGTGGATCCATAAGCATGTGAGTCGATCTTTATTTATATAAAAAAAATGGGTTATTATTTATATATTGGCCAGAATTAGTCTTGGGATCTCGAGGATAATACGGTGAGGGCTCGTGGAGTCCAATACCCGGACTTGCATCCGCGAGTTAATTTATGTGCCTGTTTTTATGGGATAGTTATTTCTCATTTGTAGCTAGTTGAGACATTGGGTCCTCGAGGGCCTTTGGTACGGTTATGTGGGACCGGTTACTAACCATGGACCGTAAATGTAATCCTAGTGAATGAGCATGATTGGGAATCCTCGAGCTCCCCCATCTTAGTACGAGTCGGCGAGCTCGTGGCCATGGGTTCTTAATATAGTGAGCTCAATAACTTGAATGTGGCCTACTCTGTGTTCCGTCACTAGCCATGGAATTCAGGTTTTCCCCCGTCATCGAAAGGTGTTGTTTTGGGTATTTAACTTTATCCTTGTTTTCGGTGACACTTTGAGTTTGGATCTTTCCCCATATGCTTTAATTTTGGTCATTTGGTTTATAAAGTTTTATTCAAACATCATCATTGGAGCATTTACAACTATTCATGTCTTGAGTAAGTGTCGGATTGCATTACTTCATGAAATAATGTTTGGCGTTGAGGCGTTCATTTATAAATTGCTTATTATTGGAAAACGAGTCGTTCTCATATTTAAAGTAAATCATTTTAAATGATCATGATTTAAGTTGCATTATTTCCGTTTAATGATTTTTATATTATTGATGAAAACTCTTGAACTCACTAGGCGTTAGCCTAACCCTTTTTATTTGTCGGCATGTGCAACAGGTTCCGGTTGGGAATAGTTCTAGTGAGACTGTGAATAGATGAGTGCTAGTTGTGTGCTCGAAAAGGTGATTAGCTTGTTGAAGTCTTCCGCACTTATATTGGAGACAACGATTGGTATTGGGTTATAGTAACACCCGACTTTAGTTAGTCTTTATGTAAGACTTTATTTTCTCGTTGATGGTTCAATCTAGAAATGTATTGCATTTACGGATTTGTAGTAAGAGATTTTATCCCTCTTTGAGGTGTTATTGAAAGTTTTAATTTAGTCGCTCTTTTCAAATTTTGAGGGTGTTACAGCTATTAGGAGCCATGGCCCCTGTGCCTTTTCAAGTGTGAAGGTGGGGTTTGTTATCTTCGAAGGTTTAAATTATTATTTATTTCCCCCCCCCCCCCTATCACTCTATCGATCCACAGATCACCAAATGAGAATTCCAATTTCCAATTTGCAAAGGTATTTAGATTTTAGGTGATTAGTATTTAGTATTTTGTTGATTACTTGGAATTGATTCTCCAAAGTGATAACCGTTAAATCTACATATCTCAAATTTCTAATAGAATAGCAACAATCAAATTCTTCGAATGTAAGTGGAATCCCGTTGATTTTAACTTCATCTTCATTAAATAATCCTTCAATAACCCCTAAATCACAAGTTTTTTTTCCCATTTTATTCAAGTTTTAAAATATCATTGATTGCCCATTGCCTATTTTTTTTTTGTTTGAGTTTTAAATTGTTTGATTATCTAGGTTTAGATATATTTGATTGATTGTGTAATTGTGTGTAATTGTTTGATTATGTAATTATTTAATTTGTTTCAACCAAAAAAAAACTCTTAAAATAAACTAAAAAAAACGAAAAATATCTCTTGAAATCCACAAAAAATACCGAAAAAATCTCTCGAAATCAATAAAAAAAAACTTAAAAATCCCTCGAAATCAAGCAAAAAAACTTTAAAACTTGAAATGGCGGAATTAGGCTGAAAACACATCGGACGATTTTGAACGTTGGTAAAAAGATGAAGATACGTTAATAAAAACCGTATGAAAAATATGGTGTCACCCTATGAAAAAGTTTTTGGATCCGCCGTCCCTATTAATAAGGACTAGAAATTATATAATATATTAAGTCCGGGCCCTGCAGTTTAAAACCTTGTGTTCCGTCCCTGGTGTTGTCTCCATTCAACAAAAAAGAAAAGACATCCCTACCCTTCATTACAAAACACACCTCCTTCCTTTCTTCCAGATTCAAAACTTGCTTCCTCCCTCCTTCTCTCCATATTCAAAACCCTAGATCGATTTCTTTAAGGGTATCGATTTATTCGATGACCATTGAGCCATTGATAAACAGATTTATCCATACATGACTTAATAGAAAACTTGGTATACAATCCCTAAACCAAAATGGTTATATGGAATAAGCTATAAATGATTGTTTCTTTATGGCTTAGTTGTTAAACCACTTAGCCAAACTGGCTCCATGGAATAAGCCTCGACCCCTCTTTTTGTCTTCATCAAGCCACCTCAAACAAATAATACCAAAAATGCCCTAGAATTGATCCAACTCTCTATTTTTGCCTTCATATGCCTTCTGTCTATAAGACCGACAAACCTATACAACTTAACTCATACTGGGCGTAATCGGAAAAAAATAATAATAGTAAGCATCCCCATAAATGTTTATAGACATAATTTAAAATTTTTATGCATGAATTTAAAATATATAAATTGTAAAAATTATATATAAATACATATTTATAAACATAATACATGTTTGGATGAACATAAACTAGCCTATAAACTAGTTTTTTGATAAACTACTTGGAGTAGTTTATGAGAAGTTTTTTGTGATTATTCCAATTATACCTTCATTAATATCCACTAGTGTTGGGCCCGTGCATTGCACGGGAGGATAAATTTTTTGTTGGAATATTGAACCGAGTTAAAATGAAACGTAATTTCTCTGTTAACAGTTAATGAAATACAATGTGAAAAACGAATGTATTTTCATAAGTGGTTAACTTGCATATATTCTTAATCGTTTGTTGTTATGAGCTTGTGCAATAATATTAGTAATAGTTTTGTATTATATTATTTAAAACTCAAACGATATGTTTCACAACATATCACTATTATTGAAATAATTATAAATATGAACATACGTTTTTACAGATTTTGCAATTTTTCTGAAACCTCCTCGACAACACTTGACAATCACTTTGAACGTATAAATCTGTAGATTAATTAACAACATTCAATCCACATCAAATATGACAAAGAAAATAAATGATTTATATCTTTTGTAACCGGCAACTCAACTGGTATATTTCAAATTCACTCAGTACCACTTGAAAATTTATCTGACTATTGACTTCAAGACCTCATAGTATTAGTTGATAAAAATAAAGATATGTATATATATCTTATTCCCCTACTTCGAAAAATATGATTGTGGGTTTTGAAAAATATAAACAAATCCTCAGTAAATAAAATAAAATATAAAAAAGTAGTTTTTCAAAGAAACAAAAATATAGTGGAATACCTTTTGTTCAGTTGCAGGTTCCACCATTGACACCCGAACGTTCATCTTCCTCTTGTACTCGGATGATACATAGAGAAGTTATATATATTTATAGTGAATGTAGAGAATATTTTAAAATATTTTATTTTCATTTTCGATTTTACATTTAAATTTAAATATATTAAAAATATGGAAGAATATTTTTATATCTACATCGTTTCTATTTTATTTTATTTACACTTGGTTAATTTGGAAAGTATTGCGGAATATTTTTATTTTAAAGAATATCATAATTTATTAGTGTATCTCGTTATTTTTTATTTTTAATTCATATCAACCTTTTTTTTTAATGCCCGTGAAAAAAATACGTGTAGATTTTATATTATCAAAAAAAATACATGTAGATTTTATAAAATAAAATAGATTTTATATTAGCAAAAAAAATACGGAAGAAAAAAGAGTTTATATTACATCTCATTATGTAAAAAGATTTTATAAAATAAAATATGGAAAAAGATTTTATAAAATAAAATATGAAAAAATCATTATGAGATGTAATATAAAAAAATACGGAAGAAAAAAGATTTTATATTATATCTCATTAATATAGATTTAAATGTAAAATCTACATTTAAAATAGATTATGCTAATATAAAATCTATTTTATAAAATCTTCCACCAAAAAAACAAATAGTTATATTAATAAATGAGTATCCATTCCACAAATAGATGATTATGTAAGATACTGTGCTTGAAAAGGTTGTACCAAAACATTAAGAAATTGTAAATTAAGTAATTGGCTTTAATTAGTTGTAACTTGTGCTAAAAATGTTGTAATTAAGAGTTTTTATGTCGTTTTTATAATATAGTATAGATGTTATATTTTAACTATTAATTACAAATAAATATTAATTATTAATTAATTAATAAATATTAATTACTATTATCTTAAAATTATAACATAAATTTTAATTATACGTTGATATAAACTTTGAATTATTTAGGATTATTAATAATTATATCAATTTTTTTAATATTGATCAATATATTTTAGTTATCAATTATTATTATTTTTGTAATTATTATTTGATTATTTTTTCCATATTATATGTAACGGTTTTTTTAAAACCATAAGTTAATGTATACATATATTTTTTAAATTTGGTTTAAAATTCAAAATTTATAATATCTATACTATATTATAAAACACGGATAAAAAATTTTAAAAAACAAATTATTAGATACAAGGTACCATCATTTTATACAAGATTTTAAAAATATCTTAATTTACAAGTATCAAAGCACAAGATACATATTATTACTGCAGATTTCTAACACCCACTAATTTGGTATGTGCAGGACATTCCTTTTATGCAGACCTTTCCATGTATCACTATTAATTAATATATTATATTACTATAATTTTGTTTTAATTATATTATTAAATATGTAATTGGTTATTTTTTATAGATGTCATTAAAGTATATAAGATAATCATTGAATTCTAACAAAATACTTAATTTTTTATATAAAAAACATTATATTATTAAGCTTAAATTAAACAAATTTATAAAAAAAACATTATCACTTTTTCAGAACCATCCAAAATCGTAGTGTAAATCGACAAAAAAATAAAATGAAACATTAAAATCGTGATGTATCTCGCTCCATTGCGCGAGTACGTTTTTAGCATTATTAAATATTGTAATTGATTAGTTTTGATAATTTTATATCTTATAAATTAATTTTTATCAAACATGATTTTTTTAATCAACTAACTTATAAGTCATCGGCTAGCTTATAGCTATTTTTCGAGGCATAGCCATGGTATAAAAATGTTGTTTGCCAATAATTTATGGAAGGAAGGAAGACAAGGGGATTGGGTTTTTAGGAATGGGGGAACTCCTTTTGTAAAGAGAAATTTTTTATTATCCACGTGGTTCCGAGTATCGGAAATTATCCCCGGAGCTGCGATCGACGACCTCTAGTCAGATAAAATCGTTTCGCCGATAGGTAAAACCCCCAATCACTCTCTCTATCTAAATCAATCTCCTAAACTTCATTTTCATTTCATGTATCTACGCAACAACAACAACAACAACTCGTACCAATTTCCACTTCTAGGGTTTCTTCATTCCTGCTAATGGTCAACTCATCAACTGATTTTTAGCTTCAAGTCATTCAATTTCAATGATGGAAGTTCCAAATACGAGAGTTGAGAGTCAAAGTATTGACCGGAGTCAACCGATTGACGCCGATGCGTCGAAGCTGGTCGGAGGACAGGTGGCTGTTGGTGTTGCCGATGGTGGAGTTAAGGTGGAGGGTGGTAATGCCGGTGGTGGAGCTCAAGTTGTGAAGAGGAAGCGAGGGCGGCCGCCTAAGGCTCAGGCGAACACGCCGTCTGCTAAGAAGAGTAAAGAAGAGGATGAAGATGAGGATGTTTGTTTCATTTGCTTCGACGGCGGGAGTCTCGTGCTATGCGATCGCCGGTTTGTGTTGCCTTTTTTGCTTGATCCGTAGAACTGCTGTGTCCGTTTTTTTTGGGTATTTTGATGAATGTGTTTCATTTATTGAACTGCATGTGATTAGTATTTTCATTCAAAGAAATTGTTTTTTGTCAATCGATGATTATATGAAGGTTTTGTTTTTCTTGTATATGAGGTAAATGTATATACTTTTTAAGCTGATGAACAGGCGGATTATGTTTTACTTTTTGGGTGTAGGGGCTGTCCAAAGGCATACCATCCTGCTTGTATCAAGCGAGACGAAGCATTCTTTAAATCCAAAGCTAAATGGAACTGCGGTATGTTGCTGTTCATTGTTTATGCTGTGTAATTGTCTTGGTTTTTGCTTCATAATTCTTGTTGTTCACTTAGAAAAAAAGTTCATTTGATTTGCAAAACACTAGCTATGGTCTTGATATATGTGTTAGGATGACGGTAATAGAATGCTGCTATGCATGGGGGAATTCCTGAATATGCAGGAGTGGCTACAGGTGTTAAGTTATTGTTGCTCACAGAGCAAAATAGAGTTGGGCTGTAGTTATCGTTAATTCGTTATTGAGACATGGAGAAGGCATACTTGTTAAGAGACCTCCAGTCCTGGGTTTCAAGCTCAACATCACCCACACTTCTTTTCAGTTAGGTTTGTGCTAAGTAGACATGGCATATCTATTTTGACAACCATCAATTTTTTTTTTAACATTTCTGTTCAAATTAAATCTGTCTGCATGTAAGTAGTTTGTGGTTACTTAAGTTTATGAACGAAAGACACATTCTTGAGAATTTGTTAGAGACAGTGACTGCGGAATTAGACTCCAGATGGGGGAGAGGCCTATTTAATACAAAGAACAATGCTACGTGATTGGTGTTTCTTGGCTTTATTGCCTTGATTTGCTCAGATTCATGCTGTTGCTTAATGTCACCTGTGGCTCCTCTTAGCTTTTATTCTATATTAGCTTTTACTTTATATTACTATGGGTTTGATTGCATATTTACAGCTATTCACTTACTATCCATGTTATGAAACAAGTTTTCCATTTATCCCTAGTAAGAAATTCACCGGTGTAGGTCATGTCTATGGTAAAGTTGGCATAAGAATTCAACTAGTTCGAAGTGAATGTAATGCCATTCTTTTAAATGGGTCAATACACTATTACAGAAAGTGAATGTAAAACTGGAGGAAGAACTTTCAATGTAAATAGTTAGGTTTGTAGCATAGTGAATTCTTCACCTTCCATATATTGTTGTTTATGATACTTGATTCCTTTTTGGTTCATTTTAAAATTTCCTTGTTTGTTGGCGACACCCCCTCTTTCTCTTTCTGGACTTCTTTCTATTACTACTTGCGTAGTTTATTTTGTTTGAAGTCAAGTTATTTTTGAAATCGGAATGCTGTCTGACAATGATGAACTTAAGAAAATGACTTGTATTATATAAATGGTATAGTTTCCAATTTCTTTTATTCATCCCACCCAGACATTTTCTTTTGTACTTTCTTAAATCAATGCGATGCGGTGTAGTATCAAATCCGAATAATGCATCTCTTTTTCAGAAACTACCATCATCTGCTTGGCATCATGAGAAGCCAAAAAATTTCATGAAGTTCCCAATTTGAACACAAAGGCTGCTCTTCCACGAATTAGTAACATGTTGGGCAGGGTAGGTATCACTTAGGCATCAAGGGGTAGATGATGTTCAACCATTCAATGTTTTTTTGGGAGGCATCTTGCGAAAGTTATTACCTTAATTACGGACCTCTTTGAGATCGTCAATTAATGCAACTCAATTTACGCCAAAGAAAGAGAGTAACATATTGCGCCGTGTTTTTTTTTTTGGGGGGGGGGGAGGTCGAACGATGGCAACAGGGAGATGAAGATTTTGTATGTAAGTGAATAAGGAAGAGATATATTTTAGTGGTGAATAATTTGACAGCCAAAAACCTTAAGAGATAAAAATGTATGCAAAACATTGAGAGAAACCCTGTTTGAAATGGGTATGTTTGTGCAAACTCTTGCATTTTCAAAATCCTTAAGATTCATATTGGTTTCCAGAAATGATTACCAGCTGGGTATTGAATTTTCTATACTTGAAGTCACTTGATACTGAAGTTTTAGGTATTCAGTTCAAAAGTTGGCATTCTAGCATATTTTTCAACTATCTAGATATCAATTGCAAACACTAATTGAGTTGGTTGCAAGATTCATTAACATCATTGTGTTTATATGAATTTCAGGTTGGCATATTTGTAGCATTTGTGAGAAGACAGCACACAATATGTGCTATACTTGTACATATTCATTGTGCAAAGGGTGCAGTAAAAAGGCTGATTTCGTGTGTGTGAGAGATGATAAAGGCTTTTGTACAGTTTGCATGAAAACAATCATGCTGATTGAAAATAGTGGGCGAGGGAAGGATGAAACGGTATGCAAAACGATGTTTCCTAATATACTGTTAATATATGTGGCTTAATAAGTTCTATATAAACCATACTTCTTTTGTGTTGGGAGGCAAAGTCTTTCTACATTTTTTTTATCTTCGGATTATGATGCTATAATTAGGATTTTGATATTTTTGCGACCAAAGGTAACAGTTAGAGTAATGTATGGATTTTTATGTCCTACAAGAGAAAGGTACTGTTTTTTGGAATAAACCAAACCAAACGTACCCACTATATCCCATCTGAGGTAGGGTTTGAGGTCGGTATGTATGTAGACCTTTCCTCTACCCCCAAAGGGTAGAGAGGCTATGTTTTTTGGAATGATTGTACCATTTTCATTTTGCTAGGTTAATGATGTCTTCTTAGGAATTAACATAACATTTCAATTTGAAGGGTACATTTATTTATTGTTAAGCTTATTGGACTATATGCAACATTTTGAACTAAGGATTCATAAAGTAATGGCTCGTTTGATGTGTATGCCCTCTATGTACTCCCTATACATGCAAGAGGCCTGGGTTTCCCATGAATTTTTTTCAGAACTTATTTCATTTTTCTCAATTGAGTGGAGTAGTAGCCTACTAGCCTAGTTTAATTGAGATGATAATCATCTCACGAAAAGCTTGGTAGAGACTTCACAAGGTAATTAATGCTACACCCAGATAGAATCCAAACAACCATTAAAATGTTATTACTTGTTTGAAATATATACTTTTTTACGACTGGAATTGACACTGTTGGTTTGTTATCTTCTCTTCTTCCTTTATCAGAATGCAATACTTGTTTGGCCCTTCTTCTTGGTATACTCATATTCATTACAAATTATTTTTCACCCTCCAGTCAGATGTCATCTGTTTTTGATGGCACTAAGTTCAAAAGGAAAAGTTGTGTTACATCATTGTGGTATACCTTCACTTTGGTGCATGGTTCTGGTCTTATGCTGGCCCAAACATTTTATAGTCGTCAATTCGCCAACTTATAACATAGAAGTAGTCCCTTAGACATCATTGGCCTCAAAGCTTAAATTAATTAAGCAGGAACATGAATATCTTATTGATGTTCTTTTGTTAAGTATTAGCGAAAATTAGCTTCAAGTCGTCATCTATATTTATTTAGTTTTAGCCCTTGATATTATATCAAAATTGACTTAATTGATAATTGGCTTCTAACTTATAATGCATGTGTTGGCAATGAACAAATATCAAAATGATGACAACAAGAGTCGCAATATTTACTCATGCTGGGTTTTTTAAGCATTTTTGATTAATCCATGGCATTTTGGGCACTTCTGCTGATGTTCAAGATGCTGTTGGACTTAATTAGGATAGCTTTCTTGATGTCGTAAACTAGCGGCTTGCTGAAACATCAAGATTCTTCTTCCCTTTGAAGTTATTCTTTCAACAATTTTGCTTGTATGTTCTCATCTGCAAGTTTTCCAGGCTCGCGTGGATTTTGATGACAAGAGTAGTTGGGAGTATCTCTTCAAGGTATACTGGGTCTACTTAAAAGGAAAGTTATCTCTAACTTTTGAGGAGATTTCTGAAGCTAAGGATCCATGGAAAAGATATAGTACAATTGCTTCAGTTGAACCAACGGGTTCACATATCAGTGCCAGTGGTCGGAGAAGTATTACATCAGACACATCTTTTGGAAATCTGGAGGCTAATGAATCCAAAAGAAGAAAGACATATGAGCAGACGAATGGACTTCCCAAGGAAAGCCTGTTTATGGCTGAGTGCAAAGAATGGGCAAGCAAAGAGCTACTGGATTTTGTTGCACACATGAAGAATGGTGATACATCTGTGTTATCTCAGTTTGACGTCCAGGCACTTTTACTAGAGTATATAAAAAGAAATAATCTCCGGGATCCTCGGAAGAATACTCAAATCATATGTGATTTGAGGCTGAAGAATCTCTTTGGCAAATCCCGTGTTGGTAATATTGAAATGTTAAAGCTTCTGGAATCCCACTTCTCCATCAAAGAGGATTCACAGAAAAATCCGATAATCAGTACTGCAAAACAGAGCAACGCTGATTGCAGCACTGATAATATGCTTGTGGTGGGTAACAAGGAACGCAGAAGTCATTGGAAGGGTGAACAACGCACAACACAGATTAAATTGGATGAATATGCTGCAATTGATGTGCATAACATGAACTTGATATACCTGCGGCGTAATTTGATGGAGAGTCTTATTGGAGATAGTGAAAAGTTTCATGAAAAGGTAGTCGGCTCGATTGTGCAAATTAGAATATCTGGTAGCGATCAGAAGGATGATATGTACAGGCTTGTCCAAGTAGTAGGTAATGCAAATTCAGCACCCATGCAGGAACTGTATTGTGAGGTTTTTTGATCCTTTGTCACCTAATATTTACAATTGTATTTTGCAGGTACGACTAAAGTGGATGTACCATATAAAGTTGGCGATAAATCCGTGGATGTTATGCTTGAAGTATTAAATTTAGACAAGAAGGAGACTGTATCAATTGATACAATTTCAAACCAAGAGTTATCTGAGGTAATTAATTAGATTCTCATAATAACTCCTACTCCATTGCTCGTTTTTTCTTCGAAAATAATCATACTAAATAAATGCAATGCAATGCATTATGAGGTTCCCCCGTCCCCTCTCCATGAATATTATTTAAGCTGAAGGGGGTAGACAAGAGCTTTTAGGCCATAGTGCCGTATTGCAAAAACGTAATGGGCCCATGATTTAGACATATTGAAAATTCTCTCCCCTAATTTCCTAAGTACCCTCATGGGGATCAGGGAGGACACCTCAAATCATATATATTTTACCATATATGTATGTATAGTTTGAGCATTAAAAAAAATGAACCTGCCGATTGGTAAGGTCTTTACAGTGAACAACTTATATGTAGATCACATCCTGGATTTTTATTTATTTTCTTTCAAGTTAAATTGCAAGATCAAGCGATTGTAATGAACTCTCAGAGTGTTGCCAGACACATACCTCAGTATATTAGCATCTAACATATCTTATTTGTTTTCCATTCAAGGCCGTAACTGGCTAGATATTGATGGTGCAAGTATTCACTAGAGTTATTATGAAGCAGTTTACTTAGCAAATATGCATTCTATGAAGTTTCTTTTCCTGCAAGTATATTCAGTGTTCTAGGTCTCAGTTTGACAAGTTTATCTTCTTTCACCGAGATATTAAAAGTGATTTTTGAGACAGAGAGGTTGCTGATGGATCTTTAAAGTTCTGGCTACCAAAAACTTTACATTCTTTATGCTATTTATCCCAGAAGCTACATAGTGTTTTGAATTGGCTTTATATAGATCAGAAAAATGGTATTACGGAATCCCGTGCAACAAATAATGTTTGCAGAGTTCTTAACCCACCAATAAGCTCCGTTAGCCTAGTGGGCCTTATGTGTTTAAGGATTGGGATGGGAGATCTCTTCCAGAAGTACAATCTCTATGTTGAATCCCTTAGATACTTCTATCATAGATTGGTTATGATGATTACTAGCTTTCTTAAACTTGCCTCCTGCTGGTGGACATATGGATATCGGCAGTGTTGTATTTTCTTATGAACTCTTAAGTGGTAAGAGTGATAGTTAGATAACCATGATTCGTCATTTTCTATATCTGTAAGTCCCTTTTACCAACAATCATATTGTTCATCAGCTATGGTTCCAGTGATAATTACTGGTCCTTTTTTCTTTTTCAGGACGAATGCAGGCGCCTGCGAGAGAGTATAAGATGTGGGCTTGTGAGATACTTTACTGTAGTAAGTCTGCATGTCAACTTTTACTCTTGAATTTTCTAACGGGTTTTGACTCCATCCACTGCATATGCTCATGCCAAGTTTTGTGCTTCCGCTAGGGTGAGATACAAGAAAAGGCAACAGCCCTCCAGTCACTTCTGCTTGATGATGTGAGTTATTTGGTTTCAAGATATATTGCATGAACATGAGATTTTATAGGCTTGTGTATCGCTTATATATGGTAGAATTTACATGTTACCATGGTTCATTTTTTCCGTTTTGCTTGTTAATCATTTATGTAGTTTCTTTGTTGCTTTAATTAATTGGTTTCCTGTTCCTTCTATAATATAGAGGATGGAAACGGAGATGCTGCGGCTCAATCATCTTCGCGATCGAGCCAGTGGAAGAGGGCAGAAAAAGGGATATCCTTTGGTTTCAGTATAACTTTTTTATTTAACTTTCTTTCATAGGGCTGATTACCTGATAATTTTGGGTTACTCTGGGAGAAACAGAAACAACTTGGAGAAAAATGACAAAAGTTAAGCGATTATTCTACAGTTCATGGGAAGACTCCTATCAGTATGGATTAAATGTCAATCTGAAATCCAGTCTGAAACCATTGGTTTTGCATGCGGAATCAGGAGCCTCGTAAAAAATTTCCCGATAAGGTTCCGTTAACTAATTATCAGTTTGGATTTATTTGCTATGTGATAACCAGATTATCTAAAGATACTTAAATATCCCTATCTAATAAGGGTTTAAAATTTAACCTCAATTTGTAATCTATAGGATCATAATCGTTAGTGCTATTGACCTTACGTCCTTAAATATCTTCTAAATGTTGGCTGTTGGTTTGTTGCACTTTAACCTTATTTGCTGTCTGAGATTTTTGTGTGCTTTTATTCATGTTTTTGTTCATCTACTGGTTTGGTCCTCAAGTTTGTGTCCTACTTATGCATCAATTATTTTATACATATGAACTTTTGCTATTAAGTTCGGCGAGTTTCATACTTTTATGTTCCATTTTCTTGGAATTCCTTGACAAATTCCACTCTTAGAGAATGCATGCAGAAACTCCAACTTCTGAAGACGCCAGAAGAGCGTGAACGAAGGTTACAGGAAATCCCGGAGGTCCATTCTGATCCAAAGATGAATCCAGACTATGAATCTGATGACACAGAGGAATATTTTAACAACGAGCATGGTTTGTTCAATACCCTTTCAAAATAGAGCAATTTTGCCATAGTTTCACATATTCATTTAGTTCCTACTTTCGACTTTGTTAACCAATAGCGTCGTGAAACTCTCCAGGAGAACATGTGAAGCCAAAATATCCTTGGGGTAGTGGCATGAATACAATCCCCCCACAGAAAGAAGCAGAGAGTTTAAAAGATCAACCCAAGGACATGGATATCACAGCTCATCCAAATGTTGAGGAGGATTCTAGCAAGGCTACGGGAACATCAAACACATCAAACACAAACACATCAAACACGGGAAAAGAAGTGTTTGGATCAAGTAGCTCGGAGAGGCCACAAAACGAGATTGATTGTAATGGTTCAACGATCTCAAAATGCAATCAAGAAGCTGCTGTAAGTTCATCGTTACCCAACATTGTATCAGAATCAGCACCTTCATTTCTCTCCATGATGATGGATAATCCATCTGTTAATGAAGATGCGTGGCATTACCGAGACCCAAGTGGAAACGTTCAAGGCCCGTTTTCTATGGTACAGCTGCAGAAATGGAGTACAGCTGGATTCTTTCCAGCTGATATGAGGATATGGGTGAGCCGAGAGGCTGATTCGTTACTTCTGACCGATGCAATACAGACGCAGTTTCACAACTATGATGATCGGTGGCACGAGAATGTAACTTGCAACAACAAAATTGGTAATCAAATTGAGAGTGTCAATGTTTGCAATGCAATTCCTTCATCCACCATTCCTTCGTCCACCATTCCTTCATCCACCATTCCTACAACTCCATTTGCTTCCGGTTCTGTCAATCTTGAGAAGTTACCCGATGCTCGTGGTTCCTCGGGCCAATCTTCTGGACAGAACTGGAATGCTAGCAATTACAATTTGAACTGTAACCCCCCAACCGCAAGTGTTGCTTCTTTGACCAAGCCAAATGAGTCAATGAAACTGTTTGATGCTCAAGATATTCCTAGTTCTACTCCGGTTGTTTCTTCAGTTTTTACCATCACAGATGCAGCTCTTGTGGATTTGCCGAGTCCCTTGCTGAAGAAGGCGGACCATGAAAATGAGAAAGTTCAAGATGCTGGAGGCAAGGAACCAAAACTTTTGGTTCAAGACTCGGGGAACCCGCCTAGCTGGAGTACTGCTTTAAGTCTAGTAGTTGGTGGGGCCCAACTTCCCGAAACGGCTGATGAATGGGGTAGATATCCTCCTGCTGCAGTCAAACCTGAGGAATGGGACTCAGGTCGTGTATCTGGCTATTCTTCAAAACCATATCCTCCTGCTGCAGTCAAACCCGAGGAATGGGACTCGGGCCGTGTATCCGGCTATTCTTCAAAACCTCTAGAGGTACCGGTTCATCAAGTTGCTGCTACACACTCCACGATCGACCAAATAATGCATTCATCGCCTCCACCATCATCACAGCCGTATAACAATTTGCCATCATGGCATGGACTCGGTGAAACGATTGAGTTCAGCACATTGGCGGAGGAATCTGTTTCGGATCTCTTGGCTGAAGTTGATGCAATGGAGTCCCGAAACGGTGTGCCGTCACCTACTTCAAGAAGGAACAGTTTTCTCGAGGATTTGTTTAATGGGTCGATTGACGATTTCAGCCCGACTGCCGATCAGGGTACCAGAAGTGACGGTTTTAGCTCCACTGCAGATTTACAGTTGCATCGGCAATCCACTACAACAGTTGAACATCTGGCCGGAGTCTCTCAAAGTAACAATGCTAATATGTTTGATATGGTGAAGAGGTCCACCGGCTTACACCAGTTCTCTTTCGGCCTTGAGACCAAACCCACAGGTGCGGTTACCATTCCTCAGACAACAAATTCAGAAAATATGGCTTTTAAGTGGGCTGAAATGGGGGGGTCCGAGCTCCAACCTTCCCGTCTAGACATGATCGATCTAAATGATTCCACCAGGGCTGAAGCTGATGAGGGAACCAATGATTATCAAGTTGAAGAAAAGGCGAAAAACCATACGGGATTCATGGGCCATGGCATTGGCAGGGCAGGCGGTAATATGGTACGACAGCCAGAATCCCGTGGAGGAAGGAAGACCAAAGCTGGTGTATCAGGTGAACATATAAAAACAGGAACAAAGTTCATTGGTGGTTTTCTGGATAAAGAGGAGGAAGAAGGTGAGTTTATCCAGCCAGAGGCACCACCACCTCCACCCCCACCACCACTGCTGCCACCCCCACCGCCACCACCAGTGCCACCGCCTCCGCTGACAATGGGATTGGACGTGGTTGATTCACGGAGAGCGGGATCAGAAACAAGTAATCCAAAAAATTCAGGAAGACCATCTCAAGGAACCACAAGCACAGGTCGACACGCGAATGCTAGTCGCAGCGGGAATGTAGGGCGGGAACGAGAGTCGCAGCACCACCGGAGGTCTGGCGGGGATAGATACAACAGTAACAGTCCAAGAGAAAGGAGTCACCATGTGGAGGATTCAGCAGGTGGATATAGTAGAAGCAGTAGAACTCCGTGGAGTCGGCAATCTTCTTCTTCATCGTCCTCATATTCTCGACCAGCAGCAGCAGCAGCAGTATCGAAAGGGCAACGTGTTTGTAAATTTTACGAAAGCGGGCGTTGCAAGAAGGGATCCGCGTGCAACTATCTGCACCCACAAGACAGGTAATTTGGGATTGGGATTGTGGTGATGGTGTTTGAATCTGTTTTTGTATAATCAAAGTATGTAGTAATTAGTATGGTTATGGTTATTATTATTGTTGTTATGTTGTGTAGATGAAGTCAGATATGGAGGTGCGACTTTGCCTTTGATTCAATTTACTCTATCGCTGGGAATGAATCCCACATTCTCTTTTCTCATGTTACTCGATAGTCCTTACTTCTGAAACACGAGTAAATAAGGGGTCGTTTTATCAAACGCATACCAGGTAAACGCTTACCGGCAAGAGTTGTTGACCTCACCTTATCAGGTAACGTTTTCGACCATCAAAATGAGATCTATTGGTAAGATCTCTTAGTTTTACTCACTCGATAAGTGACACCTAGTATGGGCTTGGTAAACAACCCCTAAATCGACATAACAATCTAAGAGAAAAGAGTCTTAAAAGTGCATCCATTTTAATTTGATCTTTTCTCTTTAAGTTGATAAAAATTGACTATATTGCTGGTGGGATTGGTGCAACTTTGAATCCTTTCGGCTCTTTTTTGTTTCTTGGTAATAGTAGCAAAAAAAAGAAGGAAACAAAAGCAAAAACCTGTTTGTATGTTGAAAAATCACTTGTATGTCATGTTTTTTAATTCAATCTTATTTTTTATAGTTAATTATTTTATGTCCCTGTTTGGAGATATTTCTGAATCTAACTTTAAATATATAGTGTAAAAAATAATGAATATTTTTTTTTAGAATAGTGAAATTTTATAAAACTAGCAAGAAGCTAGAAAAAAGAAACAATCACATAGGAAGAATTGCAAGGGAAGGATTTGCAAGCCAACCAACCCAATTAATAAACAATTTAGTACTTTGATGATTAACTCAAAAGTAAGCACGGGTTATAATGTTATCCATGATCACCGTCTTCTTTGGCTTCGGGTTGCCAAAGAGGATTCCATTTCGAAAAACCCATATAGACCACAGAGTTATAAGCATAACGGCCTCGAAACACCAAAAAACCCTCTTTTTTCAGCCGAATTGAATCAATCCAAGACACCCAATCCGAATAGGAGCGTAGAGTTGGAATATCAATTTTGCCACCATCATTCAATACGAGCCCATAAATCTTTAGCGACGAGGCATGAGAAGAAAAGGTGACTGCAATTCTCAACTCCTGTATCACAATTAGGACAAAAAAGAGACGAAACATCGATTCCTCTTTTATCCAAATTAAGCCGAGTAGGGAGCCGATTGAGACGCAACTGCCACACAAACACGTTAACTTTGATGGGAACAAGCCTATTCCATCTACTAGGAAGAGACTCTACCTCTAAAAAATGATAATCAATACAACGCCTAGTCGAAGCCACCGAATAATCGTCCGACCCGTCTAACATCCACACCCATCTATTCTTTTGATCTAAGAGTACAAAGGAAGACAAAATAATGAATATTTGACCAGAAAGTTATATATATATATATATATAGATATTTAATTATGTAGTGAATCGGGATAGGATAAAATTATACCAATCTCCATCCAATCCACGACAAGTAAATATGGTGTATCCTCAAGTCCTGACCCTGTACTTGAGATCCAGTTATGCAAAGAATCCACTTTCTGGGTCGGACCATACCGCAACAAAATATATTTTCTTTGAGGTTTTCAAAAAAACCGATGAACCGTACAAAAACAGCTAGATCGGACCAAACTAGCTTGTTTTTAGCGGTCTGAAATCGGGCGGTCCTGTTTAGTTTGTGGTTTAAGTGTTTTTTTGAGGATCTAAACCGGCTGGACTGCTTGTGTATATAAATATATACTATATATAAGGTTGAGTTTCAGTAACAATAAAAGTTATAGAAATAAGGTGAGAACAAAACATTCATATAACTTAATCTACCTTTGTTTACCTAATTTTATTATTATGATCGGAACTTTAACAATTTCATGCATGTGAAAGTGATTAAATGTTTCTAAAAATTCATAAAAGTGATTAAATTTAAAGATAAAAGTAGTTGAAGGTACGGGTACTCAAAAACCCGACAAACCCGATCAAATCCAACCCAACCAACGCAAAAATAACTCAACCCAAAGCAACACGATATCTAATCGAGTTGTAAAATCTTCAAACCATAGGTATCGGGTTGATATTTGGTTACTTTTAGATTAAAAAAATCAACTCATCTAAAGGCTAATAAGTGTTTACACCATAACTATTATTTTCATACAACCCCCTATACATATACACACATTTGAGCTCACAAGTTACAAGCTCATATCCTTTTATTTTAGTATTGAACTTTTAGATTTGCAGTTTGATTAAAATTAAAACTTAATTCACAAATTACCAATTTAGAGTTCTTTCAATTCATAATCACATCTTAATTTACCGGTTACCAAATTTGGAGTATGTATGATGTATGAACTATGGAGTGTGGTTGATTAGTAGATTTTTACTTATTTTTTTGAGCTAACATATTTTGGATTTAAAAATTTTAATTAATAGTTTGAACTTTAAAACTCATAATTAGCCTAAATGTATTTGTAGTCTAATTTGACCGATCTAGACACTTTATTTCAAACAACATTGTTTTAAAAAAAACCATGACAAATCTAATCTATTAAAAAAAAAAACTTAAACCACCCAAGTAACACCACATATTTTCTCTCACTAATGGTTAGGGCCAGTTTGTTAGAGGATTAATGAGTTTAATGTTACTCATAATTTATTCGGTCATTTATATACGAGTGTTTGATAATGACTTGGTAATATAGAAAGTGATTTATTCAGTAAGCTTTTAAGGAGCTTTATGTAGAAAATTAAGGGGGTGTTTGGTTCACAGAATGAAATTTGATGGAATTAAAATCCATTGAAGAAATTTGACTTTGAAGGAATTAGAATGAAATTTGACCACACTTTTGGTTGGTAGGAATTGAATGAAATCAAATTCTTTCACTTTGCAAGGAACGATGAATTCCTTGATTTGTGGAATTCAAATAATTTCATCATGATCAATATGTGAACCAAAAAAAGGAATTAACCATTCCAATTCCTTCCAAATCCATGAACCAAACATTCCCTAATTTTTTTTCCTTCTAAATTTACCTCTCCTAATTAAAAACACAACTTCTTTCATCTATGCAAAAATCCTTCTCAACAAAAACTTTTCCAATTTATACATCCAAAATGATCCAAAAACAATTTTATCATACGTCTTAATGAAAAATCAATAACACCCTTTATGTGACTCACCGATTCAGTGAAAAAGAAGTTAAACATAAGAAAATGTAAAAGGAAAAATGTAATTTGCTTATTCAATTTTTAAATAAATTAACACTTAATTTTAATAAAATTGGATGGAAGGACGAAAATGAAAGCAAATGAAAACCACAGAGACTAAAAAATAAGTTTTGAAAGACCAGGGACTAAAATCGTTATAAACATCAAACCACAGGGACAAAAAACGTAGTTTACTCTAGATAAAAAACAGTGAGGGACTATTTATGTAATTCACTCATTTATGTCCAAACGGTGTCTCTGCCGACGACTTCAAAATCAAACCGATCACTGCACCAAATTTTCCGACGCATGCAAAATCGATTCCACTTCCAATGTCGTCAACCTTAACGCAGACGCAGAGATATGCCGCCGCAGCTCTATTCGGGTTGGCCCTAAACCAGGCCCAGATCCACCAAACCAATCCCTTGGGTTCCTCCTACGATGACCCCACCGAAGACCGTCTTAGTAGTGCAAGCAGCACCGATTCCGTATCTGAAGATAATCAGCTCTGGGTTAACGAGTCATCGGGTCTGCTCCGCCCTATTTTCAGGTTTTATTCTTCATCATCAATCTAACTAATCAAACAGCATGTATGCTTGTAGCTAGGTTAATAGCGATTCATGATTGACGATTCTGTTTTACTTTGCCAGCCTAATTGTGAAATTTTGATGTAACAATTGATGAACTAGTTAATGTGTGATTTTTTGTTTTTATCAATGATCAAAATTTGCCCCAATTTAATACTCCTTAGTCCTTACTTCTGATAACTAGAGTTCATATTGCCAGAAATTTGTTCCAACACAAGAGTTAAAATGGGGGATTTTTGTCTTCTTGAAACCCTAGTTGATTATTTTAGTTATTTTTCTATGCCCTAATTCTTCCTTACATCAATATACTGCAACTCATATTGTACCCACTGCTAATTTTTCTTTGCAATGAAAGGGACACTGATTTTACTGTATGTGCTTGTGATGGCTATTTCTTATAAATGACTACTTTTTTTGTCAAGGGCAGGTTTCTAGATATTGACAATTCAGCCTGGTCTGGCCTAGAGGAAACTGCTGGTTCTCAAACTCATCATGTTGGAGCGGTATGTCACTTTATACTTGTGTAAATGCTTTATTAAAAGTAACTTCGTTATCATCATTCATATTTTCATCTCTACAAGATATCTTGTTGTTGTTATATCATTTACCCTATAACTTGTTGGTCATTTTAGTGTCATCAAGCATTTTGGTGTAATTGTGATTTACATGGGATCTACTAGGTGACAACTGACAAGGTAAACATAATGTGAGTTAGGAGGTGTGGAGTCCACACTCACTAATGTTGGCACTATCACCTTATATAGCCAAAAGGCGGGGGTCAAGGGGGCTGCACCCCTTGCGGGGTCCTAGCCGAAACCTCTACGGATTTTACAAAGAGGATAACTTAGGAATTTTGACTTTCTGAACATTCTGAGTGAAATTCAGAAGGTTAGAAACTTTAGTGATTTGGAGACCAAGTGTAGAATCTAAAGCCTCGGAGTCTGCATCAGATGTCTTCTGACTCGGAGCCTCTGAGTTGCCTTCTGACTAAGAGCCTCTGAGTTGCCTTCTGACAGCTTCTGAGTTACCTTTTGACTCAGAGATTTTTGGCATGCCTCTGATGATCTAAGAATTATCCAAGTGATTAACCAGGAAACCTAGATTCTCAACATAACCTTTACTTTATGCTTGAATAGACTGATGCAGTTTTTTTTAATGGGACATGATGTAATTGAGTTTTTGCCTTTTCAATTTCAAAACCACTTAAAGGACAAGTTGGGAACGTATCTCATAGTTGTTATCTAGGGCATGCTGAGTTTTATGTTAGCTTAAAGAGTAAAACCACATGCCTCTAATGTATTATGTATTTCCATGGTGTAAGTTGGCACTTCTCAAGCAGTATGCCATAGAAGGCAACACTTTCTGATATATGGTTCTATTTTTGCAAAAGGTATTTTCTTTCTTGACTATCTTCAGGTGATACCATAATAGTTTTCTAGTCTGAACGAGCTTTCAGGTAAAAGTCACTTTGATCATGCTATTGGTCCTCCTCTGCCCCAGTTAAGTAAATAAGAGTTAAATAAGAGTTCTGTAGTTGTATGCCTGCCCTTTTTGTCGATACATGGTATTTTTCTGTATTTCCAAGGTGCCGCGTAATAACTTGTTTGTATTGGCATGGAGCATTGACATAATGAGTTATTTGTTTTTTGACCACCATTGTTGATATTATTACAGTTCCTAAGATTATTGGCTGAAGAAAGTGGCGAGGTTTCTCCAGAAGTGTCAGATAAGGAACTTGCTTTGTCCAATGCTGTGAATGCCATGGTGGCAAGCATAGAAATAACTCCTGAGGATTATGAGTGGAAAAAAGAGAACTCACGTGCATATGAACATGAATGGCAAGAAAAGTATGCCACTAATGACTCGAAGTCTGAATTGGAGAAGGAGATGAAAAGAGAGCAGGAGCAGAAAGATTACAAAACGGAGCACCTTAAAAATGAGCAGGAGAAAGATTGCAAAACAGAGCACCTTAAAAATGAGCAGGTGAAAGATTGCAAACCGGAGCACCTTAAAAATGAACGGGAGAAAGATTGCAAAACGGAGCACCTTAAAAATGAGCAGGAGAAAGATTGCAAAACGGAGCACCTAAAAAATGAGCAGGAGAAGGCTGGCCAGACGGAACCCCTTAGAAATGAGCAGGTGAAAGATTGCAAAACAGAGCACCTTATAAATGAGAAGGAGAAAGATTGCAAAACAGAGCACCTTAAAAATGAGCAGGAGAAAGATTGCAAAACGGAAGACCTTAAAAATGAGAAGGAAAAAGATTGCAAAACCGAGAACCTTAAGAATGAGCACGAGAAAGATTGCAAACTGGAGCACCATAAAAATGAGCAGGAGAATGCTTGCAAGACAGAGCACCTTAAAAACGAGAAGGAGAAAGATTGCACGTCGCCTGGCACCAAAGACGTGCCTATAGCATCCAACAGTGAAGTTGAAGGAAAACTCATTGAAGAGGTGAGTGTGATTGGTTATGGAAGGAAAGTGACAGTCTTATATGAGCTTCTTTCAGCTTGTCTGGCAGACACACCTGAAGATAAGAGTAAATCTAAGCGACGAGGGAAAGGTTATGATGCTCGACACCGTGCTGCTTTGCGGTTGCTGACAACATGGTTTGACATCAAATGGATCAAAATGGTTTGCCTTTTTTTTTGAAGTATATAATGTTTGTATATGGCAAAACACCCGCACACTCCTCACCTTGTGGCGAGGCTTGAACCCTTGACCTTAAGAGAGGTTGAGCTCTACAAGTAACCTGGATATCGCTGGGCCAAAGACCCTTTGGTGAAAGGTTGATCAAAATGGTTTGGCTTCCTGTGTGGTGAAAGTAGATATCTCTGTGATGCATGAGATTTTGCATGGCGTCACTTTCGCTTTTAAAAATCATGGGAACCCTCAACCTCATCAATCTTTCATGAAACTATTGGTGGGGTAACCACTCTTTCTGGTCACTGTAAATGACAACAGATACGATTTGTTGAAGTTTTACTCTGATCTGTCACTTCTACATGGTGTTGTATTTTCAAGGTGAAAGGGATTTCATTTTTAACTATGAATTAGATGGAGTATTATAAGAATACGTGTATAGAGTTCTAACTTAGACCCTCAACGATACATTAGTGCAATATACAGGGCTTAATGACAAATGTGCAACTCATATGCACAAACTGAACAGCATATAGAAGCTTGTTACATTTTGAAAGGAGTATTTGCTACTTTTTGCTGATGAATAATGAATTGAACTATCAATCTTGTGTGGGAGTTTGGTTGTCCCTTCAACCGTATTTGCTTACTTCATCTGATACTTTTTACCTTCTCATGAACTTGGGAAATTTCCGTGTCCATGAAAGCTTAATCATACAAACTCTAATCAGAAAATCATCTTTTGGATTCAGTATCACATCCCTTATTATGTTCCAAAAGAGCAATTTCTTATTTGCAGGAAGCAGTTGAGATTATTGTTGCTTGCTCTGCAATGGCTGTATTGAAACAAGAAGAGGCGAAAGAAGAGGAGCAAGCGCCAAAAAGCTTATGGACCAAGTGGAAGCGTGGAGGTATCATTGGAGCAGCCGCTTTAACTGGTGGAACATTAATGGCAATTACTGGTGGTACAGTATCCCAACTTTTCTATTTTTTTGTACATTTAAGGTCATCTGTATGATGACACACTGTATCTTACCATTCTTTTACATCTTCAACAGGTTTAGCTGCTCCAGCAATTGCTGCAGGATTTAGTGCTTTAGCGCCTACATTAGGTACAATTATACCGGTGATTGGAGCCGGTGGGTTTGCTGCTGTTGCAACCGCCGCGGGAAGTGTTGCTGGTTCTGTTGCAGTGGCTGCCTCATTTGGAGGTGAATAATCACATTTTCTTAGTATGTTTTCCTGAACAAATTTGCGACTTACAGCATTGCAGGTCAGTGCACCCAAAAAGCTCATTGGTGATGCAGGGAGTAATCATTATAAATATTGAAGCCATATTTGAGTTTCTTTGGAAAAAACCTCTTTAGGGTAGATATAGGGACCATTTCAAGTGGTTACATGTCTTAACAAGCTAGATCAAATGGGTGCTTGCATCACACCTGCTAGTGCCTTTATTTATATTGATCAAGTGCTGAACACAGCATCTCATAATTCAAGACGTATGATCTTTTATTCTTTCTATTATAAGAATTCATGACCTTCAGTCAGTACCACTTCCGATTGCTAACACTTAGATTGATCCAGCTGCTGGAGCTGGACTTACCGGGTCGAAAATGGCTAGAAGGACAGGAGGCATTGAGGAATTTGAGTTTAAAGCCATTGGGGAAAACCATAACCAAGGCGTGAGTTATTTTTAGCTTTTTGTTCTCTATTTTGCGAGGACATCTTCTCATAAACCTTGTGTTGCCAGAGGTTGGCAGTTGAGATATTGGTCTCGGGATTTGTCTTTGAGGAGGGAGATTTTCTGAGGCCTTGGGAAGGGCATAGCGATAACATGGAAAGGTATATTTGACTTCTGCTCTTGTTCTTTCTGTTGGTCTCTATATTTTAGTTACTGAGGTCTTGGACAGGACAAAATGATAGCATAGGAAGGTTTAATTGGCTTCTGTGAACCTTTTGGTTTTTCTTTTTGTTGGTCTCATCTTTCATACTTCTACTTTGGAGTACTTACTGTGATGAGCTACATGAATAAAGAAATTTTAATGAAAGCACATTTTCATCAATTCTTCTGTTGTCCTTGCCTTGTGCTGTTTGTATCCTCTTGGCAAGACATTTCTTAATTTATTCAATTGGTTTGCCAGTCTATTCTATTTTATAAAGAAAAATAACTTTCCATTTGAAATAATGACGTTGTAATGCCAACTTTTTTGCTTGTTGCGAATTTGCGATTGCTATATCTTAGTTATTGTTTATGTGTTCAATGATTGAGAGATTTTTCTTTCTAACTTCGGTTTTTCTAAGAGGAAAGAGTCTACTTCTGCGTTACCAATTGGTGTGTGTTATACATGCTCCATCACAAGCAGGCCCTATTGGTTATGGTTTCTTAAACTTATGTTTCTCTTTGTACTTATAGCACCAATTCTTCAGGTATGCGCTAAAATGGGAATCTAAGCATCTGATTGCCGTAAGCACCGCAATTCAGGACTGGCTTTCATCAAGTAATTAATTAATATTAAAAAATATTTGATGTACTAATTAGGTAACTATGATGTACTCATTTTTAAGACATGATGCAGGTCTTGCAATGGAATTGATGAGACAAGGTGCAATGATGACTGTATTAAGCTCTCTTTTATCAGCTTTAGCCTGGCCTGCAACTTTACTTTCATTAACCAGTTTTATTGACAGCAAATGGACAATTGCTGTGAACAGGTTTTCCATTTTACGATTTTGCTCTCTCTGCTATTGAAATTTAAGTTTTTTCTTTGACTTTATGGCCAAAGAAAACATTTTCATGATTGAAATCTGATTTGAAGTTTACATGAACGGATGATCAGCAAACTAGACATACCAGTGTTAGTTATTATTAATCATGGTTCTATGATCTTGAGAATGTAAATATTGTCGTCTTAAATTTTCAAGTCAGAAAAATAGTCAGTTTGACACTTCAACTGCAAATATCAAACCGACTTTAGTTTTATAAAGGGAGTACCATTCCATTAATTCCACATAAATCTCCAAATTAAACTTTCAGTTTATCCTCAGATCTGACAAGGCTGGAAAGCTGCTTGCTGAAGTGTTTATCAAGGGGTTGCAAGGGAACAGGTACAACAAAAATCAGTTGCTCTATCATAGCATCCGTTAAAAAGGTCTTATGGGTCGTTTGGTGGTACGTGGGACAGCTTTGAGGCGACAACTGGGACAGGACAGGACTTGATTTGACAAAAATGCATTTCTTTTGCCCTGCCAAAATAGGTGGAACAAAAATCTGTGACATTTGACAAAATTGGTAAATTACTAAACTACCCATGTCAAATTAAAACCCTAAAACCTTCCACGATTCTTTCAACCGCCTACCTCACTCTTGCCTGTCCAGTCCTGTCCTGCCAAGTCCGTCTAGATACCCAACACACCCTATAAGTATAAGTGCAGTCTGTTTTTAGCTTACCCTGCTGGCTGCTGGTTTAGGGATAAAAAGGTGGTTTTTTTCTTTCTTCCATAGAAGCACGTCAATCCAATTCTTCAATTTTGTGATTACCGGTATAAATTTCAGGCCTGTAACACTAGTAGGTTTCTCACTTGGAGCACGTGCGATCTTCAAGTGTCTACAACATCTGGCTGAAAATGGATATGGTAATTGGTCAGTTCTGAGGAATCAGCTCCGTTGTAGTGGTTTTGCTAGCTTGAGAGATATTAATGCACATCTCTAATAAATTTACAGATGGAATTGTAGAAAGAGTTGTTCTACTTGGGGCACCTGTTGCTATAAATGGTGAAAATTGGGGAGCTGTTAGGAAGGTACCCATGTGGATTTCGGATGGTAGTCATGAATAATTTTTGTTCCTCCTAATTCTTGTTATGTACCAGAATTTACTCAGTTGCCTTAGCGTAACTATGTTAATAGGCGTGCATTTCTTTAAATGGCTTTTTGATACAAAAAAACTCAACTTTTTGTAGGTAGTTTCTGGAAGATTTATAAATGCTTACTCCACAAATGATTGGATGCTGGGAGTAGCCTTCCGTGCCAGGTATGCCTATGAATGAAACTCCATGCATTCTAGTTTAGAGTCTGTTGTATTTTCCTGTCGGAATTCTTGCAGTTTCAACACATTGGATGATTATGCAAATTCTTAGCTTCAACATGTATATACGCTCATTCAGTTATGAGTGTATGAAGAAATATCGACTCATTTGGTGTAAAAATACAAAGAAAATAGAGTTAATAAACTTTCAAACCATTTTACTTGCCTTTTGTTAGAATAGACCATCAATCTTGCTGAA
This sequence comes from Arctium minus, assembly GCA_954870635.1. Taxonomy (NCBI): domain Eukaryota; kingdom Viridiplantae; phylum Streptophyta; class Magnoliopsida; order Asterales; family Asteraceae; genus Arctium; species Arctium minus. The sequence goes on from OX941083.1 coordinate 103,077,102, forward strand.
ATGCAAAAACGAACACTACACTTAACAAAGAATAAGCTACTTTAGACAAATTATAGAGATGTAAATACAAAAAGAGCCTCATAATTGGCACTTCTTATCCAAAATCACTTGTATTTTTAAGCGATTTTCTTGCATACAAGAAAAACAATATTCAAGGCCGACCCATCACACGCCGAATCTTAAATCAGATTAGCGGCCCCTGCATTGGATAATTGACAGAATAACAGAACATAAACACTAATTTCTACTTGTGAAGCTCTGAAATAAACTTGCAGCACTCATCCTAGTAATCTTTGATGAGTATTAGTCATGTTTTTTTTAACACGTGGGTATCCAAGCCAGCTTACGCCTAATCCCCCAGGCTACCACGAATGACCTGGAGTATTCACAAGTGAACCTCCGTGGCCGTAAGGGGTTTGGCAGGCCTAGATTTGAACCCGGGAAGAATGAGATTTTCCATTACATCCCCCTAAGCCTCCATGTTTTCTTTGAATGATTAAATGAACATATACTTCCTACTCATCCTTTCCCTTTGCATTTTGCAATGACTTTCTGTTACTTGATCACAATTCTGGAGGAGTAACATTACCATTTGATATGTATATATTGTTTTTGTGATTCAACCTGGGAGTTGTGTTAAGATTTTATTATATGTTTGAACAGTCTTCTTAGTCAAGGATTAGCTGGGATCCAAGCTGTGGATGTTCCTGGAATTGAGAATGTAAGTTTATTAGTACCTCTTTACATGGTTTCGAAGAACCTCTTGTATCTTTATTAGTAAAGCAATTTGGGTTATACTTGTTTTAAAAAAAGAAAACGAAGAAAAAGGAAACAGTAGCTAACGTTTGTGTTGATTGTGTGGATTCACACAGGTTGATGTTACAGAACTTGTCGATGGCCACTCATCGTACCTATGGTCTACACAGGAGATACTCGATCGTCTTGAACTAGAAGCCTATTTTCCTGTTTTCACCATTCATCGCACCAAGAATTCCTTCAATGCTTCTGCTGCACAAAACCATGTTGGTTAAAAGTTCCCAAAGATAAGAGGATGAGTCCTCCTTTTGTGTACAGCAATCACAAGTCATAAACATTATTATATATATCTCCACAAATGTAAAATATATACATCAGTTCTTGTATTGAGAAGAGAGCATTTAATAGAAAAAAAAACACTGAAAGTGGGTTTGGAAGGCTCGACCCTTGTGCATCTCAACTTATAACCTCAAAAACGAAATCTTATTAAGACGACTCGATGGGCAATTATCATTATTTCATTTCAATTATAAAACTATATTTCACAAATCAAATACACAGATTTTACCATTTTAAACGTATTTCGTTTTAATTTCTGAAACACATTATCAAATCAAACATGATTAAATTTAGGGGCCTTTTACTTAAACGCTTACCCGGTAAGTGTTTATTGGTTCATTTAGCTAATCAGATGAACATGACAATACCTTACCCGGTAAGAGCGATGGAAAAGATAGAGTCTTACCTGGTTACTGAGAGTAACGACTCTTACACGTTAAGGGGTTGTTTGTTTTAAAAAAAAAAACTCTTAATGACTCTTAAGTCTGAATCGTTCAGACATTTTTACACAACACCTCTTATTAATCATAACTAAAATAAGACTTCAGACTTTAGACTTCTTAAAAAACAAACGACACCTAAGCATATACCGGATAAGAATGTTGCATAGGACGTCATTTTAATGGATTAAAATTGTACCCGGTAAGTCAAGTGAAAGCGTTAATAATTACTGGTAAGCACTTACCGGATAAACGTCCCCTTAGTTATAATATTTAGATTTCAAATTCATTTAACATATTACTTTTAAAAAAAAAACATTTTACAAACTAGAGTTCACCCAATATATATTTAACATATTCCTTTTCCAAAAAAAAAAAACTATTTTACAAACTAGAGTTCACCGAATACCCATATGTTTAGGTCACGGTTATTTTACAACCCAGTAAAAAGTTATAATTTTGTGCAACATTCATTTAGCCCATTCATTATGTAGACACTGGATTGCATATGATTTCATCGAATTTCTGTAGCAGCAGATGTCGATGCACATAACAGTTCATACGATATATCGGATGAAGGTGATACTTTCATGATACAGTATGCATTTCTTGTTAGTGTATGCATTTAATAAAATACTATGCATTGCATGTAAGATTATTTCATGAAATGAGTAAGCATTGATGTAATCCAATAATCAATCCATAAATTAGCTAAATGAATGGTTTAGATGAGAGTTTCATGGGATATAAACTTTTATTATGTTCCAACATAAATCACCCCTGTTTCAAATTATATATACCTATTTGTGGTTGGAACGACACCGTATTATACTCTTTCCAATTAAACAAAACTGTGGGGGGTAATACCATTTTCTTGTTGGTATAATGTTAGAATCTGGTTCAGCAACAATTTCTTCATCGGCGTCATTTCATCATCATCCGTACTGTTCTCGTCGAAAGTAATCTGAAGCAAAAACAGCGTTGGGATATATTTCCTATTGATTCAGAGAGATTAGGGGGTGAAAAAGAGATGGGAGAAGGGGGTGAAGATGTGAAAGGACCAAACGAAGGAAACCCTAACTCCAAAGATCATGATAATCTGCAGTTGTTGAACGAGAAAGTCGCTATCAGAAAAGGCAAATCATGCAAAGGATGTTTGTACTATTCATCAACTCTCAAATCCAATTCTCGCAACCCTGTTTGCGTCGGCATCACCCGTTCCCTTCCTAAAGGTACTCCACTTCTCTTTTTCCCTCTCAATTTCGGATTCTTGATCTAGGAATCATGTTAGATTTTGATTCTTGATTCTTGATATTCTTGATTATTTGATTTCGGGTTGATTTTATGGAATTCACTTTGTAAGTCAATCCAGACAAGTCGTGGATGCTTGTCATTATGTCAAACTGGGATTGGTTTTGTGATTATCACATTAAACAGATTAGGTTTTCATCTTCAATTGATATTGATATCGAAAATTTTGAGGAAAGAATTGTATAATAACAGATTTTTCCTTATAACAAGTGCTATAAATAGAACTAATGTTGGCTTCGGATTAGAAAGAAAATCCATGTCAATTTTGCATTCCAGGACCTATAGGTTTGAGATAAAAGAATCAAAGTATAGTGCAAGTATGGAGGAGAGAATTTACACCTCCTTGTACACTTAGATATGAATGTGTTGGATTTTGTTAGGTTTCTGTTTTGCTGAAGGTGCTCCCATTGATTTATCTTTGGTTGCAGCGTTGTATGATTGTATCTATATTCTTTTCCCTCGGTAAACACATTCAGTTCTGTTTTGATACTGTATTTTTTATGCAAATCTACAATCACTTTCTATATGCTAAATTTTATTTGTTCCATTTTTAGGATTGTGAAGCATGAAGTCTCTCAGATTAAATCCCCCACCCCCCTCTTTTTATTTTATAATGTATCAGGGTAATAATTGTGAAATTGCTTAATTTGCATATAGGAAAATAACTATGTCCGTTTGTTCAACTAATCTCCAGGAAGTTGGGTGTCATAAGTTAGAAGGTGATTTCATTTCTGTACCCCCGAGACGGAATATATATATATATATATATATATATATATATATATATATATATAATATAATACGTTATTTCTACTATATATATATATACAGGCGATGGATCGTGTGGGAAATTGAGTTAACATGAGAAGTGTGAGAACTGAGAAGTGGATCTAAACCCTTGATCACTTATAATCTCAAACCCACCCGTGAATCGCGCTTCATGAGGGAATTGATCCAGTGCATCTCATCCTAATGTGCATCCAACGGTTGATAACCACTTCTTACACTTCTCATGTTAACTCAACTTCTCACCGGAACCCAACACTATATATACATACTAAGTATGTACAAAGTAGGATACTGGAGAAGAAATATTGTATATATATATATATATATACTTACCAGATACTCTACAAAGTGGGAAATAAAATATATAACCTGATGCTCTTCAAATGGGGAGACTGGCGAAGACATCGGAGAAGACAAATGAAAACTAGAAACAGCAAGAGAGTAGGAGAAGAGGAGCAAAAATGGGCTTATTTTATAAAAAGTAAAATCAGTAAGTCAATTTTTAAACCCTAATTTATAACCCCCGCCTCAGTCTTGCCTCACCACCTTAGGCGCCTCAATGCCCGCCTCAATGCCTCGAGGCGTATGACTCAACTAATCCACGAGAGGCGCCGCCTCAGACTCGATTTTCCAGCGCCTCGCCTCAATCGCTTTTTAAAACCATGCAGGCACTTGATTTATTAGTCTGATTAATGGGCCTAGGTACTTAACTTAGTGAAATGCTTTAGCCAGGAATTAGTCTCTAATTGAAGCAAGAATAGCCTGACATCTAGACAGTTGATTAAGCCTCTCTAAGCGAGGAGTTTTAACTCCGTGAGATTTTTTTTTTGGTGTGAGCAAGTCTGCTTGGATGGGGCTACATTGAAGTTGCTAGAGCTGTAAAAGATAGGAAAAGATAGGAAAAGAGTGGAAGAGGATGAAGGAGAAAAAGAAAAGAGGAAACGCCCTCCGGTCCTGTAGGGTGGATCTGAGACCACTGTCCAGAGGCTAGCACTTAATGGATTAAACAGTCACTTAAACTCTTTCTGTGGCAGAGTGTTTTATATGCTAATTAGCTTATTGTTGTATCATATCTAGTATTATTTACAACTTCATTACATACTTTGCATTGGGTATTCTGATATGATGCCAAAATATAGCACGAGTTATCTTTTACGGTTGGATTGTTCAAAGTTTCTTGTTGCTGTATCTACCTTTTTCTCCCATCCCACAAAAAAGAGCAACATTTGGATTCTTGATATTACCTAGTACCTTTTTAATTTTTGATTGTTATGAATTTTGTTGAGAAATTAGTGGCTACAATTTTATTGTACAATATTTGTAAATTATATGGTTTAAAGTAGTTACTAAAATGTACTCAAAAGGTTTTGTCCTGTCAGGAATTTTGGAGTTAAAAAGCAGCCAATTTATATCCAAAGTCAAAATCTAGCTTTTACGTTTGGGAAGGAGGCATAAAGTTTCCTCTTATATATTTAACCAAATGGGAGCTGGCAACGTTCTGGCACATACATTAAACTTCTCTTCCCATGTTTATAATTTCAGAAATAACTGTTGGCATCACCATCTGCAAGTCCTCCTTTTACAAAATTAGACAAACTAAGTTGGCGGAAACACAATGAATTGTATGATTTTACGGCTTTCTGACAATTGATTTTCAAGGAATATACTTGGTGAATTAAATTCAATTGGATCAATTTAATTCCTTGAAATATAGTCATGGTGATTGGAAAAGTGCTTGTAGAAGTTTAAGAAATCAATGCAAAAGAATCTATTATGGACGTAAACTTCCAAGAAATTATTTAGAGAAGTTGAGCTCAAACCATCCTTCAATCTTTATATTTTGTAGGCAACTTAGTTCCCATGGCATTGCCATAACGTCTTTATAAGCGGTGTTTGTTGAACTTTGATTGTTTAAATTGTTTTTAATTGTAACTGTCTTACATTTGATGGCTAAATTATGATCTTGGGGTGTAATAATGGTATCTGTAGCCTTTTGTCATTATTCTTCTATATGCTTGTAAAGTAAATTAATCAAATGGACGCCATGGTGTCCCTGCAATTCACTACCATCATCACTTGCTGGAGCAACTATGGTAGGCAAAGAGGATAAAAGAATTTACAGGACATGATTGATAACAGACTGGTCTGGAAATAGCATATACAAACTTTATCAAGAAGAAAACAAGAGATTTCGAACCATTCTTGCTTATTTGGAAATCTTGTTTTGGTCGTACGCTATTGAATACAATGCCAGTAAGTCGTGGAAAATGAGTGTGACTGAACTTATACACGAAGGTTAAATTGTCACAGAAAGTAGAAATATTTAATTAGCTTTTTTTATATTTGTTCTATTACTAGTCTTTTCTCTACTTATAAAGTGCTGCCTTAAGGATAGTGTTGCTGTTAAATTTCAAAATATGGGATCCTAAATTTTAACTTTTATGACTAGTACCTCGCTACTACGTTGGAGAATCTGAGATGGAAGCTTCAAAAGAGGGTAGGAGCCTTGCTGATTTCAGATACGGTTGTGTTGGTTACTCCGTTTATTCAGATATGAAAAATCACAGTGGGGATGCTCAAGAAACACAAAAGGAGTTGCCGGCCTGTGTTGGCATTGAGGTTCTCTCTCTCTCTCTCTCTATATATATATATATATACACATATATATGTTATATACACACACACATATATTGTTTATATATGTGTATGCATGCATATGGATGTGCAGGGTGCTTGAGGCAGCTGTGGTTGCATATGTTTGTTTAATGTGCTGCTAGCTTCTTCCTTTGTCTTTGGTTATACAAATACAATAACAACTTCACTTACATAATTAGCTATCTGCAGGTTCTGGTGGATAGAAAAGTTAACAATGCTAACTCGACTCCTAATCATGCACATAACAAAGGTAAGTGTTTGATTAGAATCATGTTCTTAGTTTGTAGAGAGTTTCTGTTACCAATTGTTATGAGTTAATTGCATATGACCTCCTATTAGATGCCTCATTTTATGATCATTGGTATTTGAGAAAACTCTCAAAAGAATGTTTATTTGATGTACCCCTTTCTGTCCTCTATCAATCGTCATCCTTATATATAGTTTTACATTATTAGCTATTAAGGACAGTCCTTTTTCTCCTTACAACTAATACTACTTGTACAACATGATCTAGTTATCGTGTTTTCCTAAACATTTAATTTCAAAGATTCTTATCGTATGAAGAATAAAAAAATCATTTCTTTTTCATAAAACAATCATTTTTTGAGAGCTCTCCAAATTTAAAGATTTCATCTTCTTTCTCCATTTTCAAGAAGGTTTTGAAGAATCTGTTTAAGCAAGAATCCTTAAAATCCTCATTTTGGAAAATCTGTTGGAGATGCTCTTAATTAGTACTCCATCTGTCCCAAAGTAAACATCCATGATAAAAAAAGACAAAACTTTTTGAAATATATGATCATTACACTTCTTAAATAACAAGATAACAATTTTAGATTAAAGAAATAAATTTTCTTCATAATTAAAAGAAAAATGAAAAAATAAACATGAAGATATATATTAAAACAAACTAAAATAATGATTATTTGGGAAAGGAGGAACTAAAGAATATATAAAGTATATTTACCATAAATTTATCATCCCATATTTAAGTCTCATCACCCTCTCCGAAAACCAACGTACAATATTCCGGAGAGGGTGATGCGACTTAAATTTGGGATAATATATTTATGGTAAGTATACTTTATATATTTTTTAGTTCCTCGGTTCCCAAATAATCATCATTTTAGATTGTTTTAATATATATCTTCATGTTTATTTTTTCATTGTTCTTTTAATCATGAAGAAAATTTATTTCTTTAATATAAAATTGTTATTTTGTTTAAGGAGTGTAATGATTATATATTTCAAAATTTGTGTCTTTTTTTTTTTAATCATGGATGTTTATTTTGGGACAGATGGAGTACTAATTAAGAGCATCTCCAACAGATTTTCCAAAATGAGGATTTTAAGGATTTTTGCTTATAACAAATTCTTCAAAACATTTGAATTCCCTGAGCAAGCTCTCCTCTTCCACGTTGCTGGACCCCCCGGTCTTACCGCGGCTGCTGGCAAGGAGTTAGCCAAAAGCTGAGGCCGGGTCGATCTATTCTATGTTGAAGCATCCGAAGCATAACTGCACACTCACACAATCTTACTAAAGGTACCAGCCTCTTTCAGTGGTTCTTGCTTGCTCTTTAAAGCTGATCACTCCAGCAATGGCACCAAAGATGAAATAGAGTGAGGCCAGCAGAGCTAGAGGGAAGGAGCAAATCGGAAGTCTTGCGCCGTGCAAAGGAACTATTTCTTGGCAACTTGGACAACTTCTAATGATGTTTGACTTTAATTTAAACTCGATGTTTGTTAACTAAGCGGGACACCCCGGCAGTCACAACAACGTGAAGCCTTCTTTTTCACTCTACCATTTGTTTTTTTAAGAAAATGAAAGCTGACTAAACTTCTCCCATCGCATCATTAACCGGTGTAGGATTAAAGATAAGGTCCAGGATTCGAGTCAATTCATTTAAGTCTTGGGGTAGCACCACTAGACTTCCTTTTTGGTTTCATTTTCAGTCATTCTTCTTTTTACTATTTTAGCAACTTTGCTAGAAGTAAAGCTTTTACCAAAAGGAGGAGGAGCCCATTTGATCCATTTTCCTTTAGGAATATTAGGGATAGCTCCTACCCTTCCTTTATCCTCCTTGCGCTATGAATTCGCTTTCTTCACCTACTGCAACGAATAGAACAATAAGACGATAGGGGTATGCAACTAGACCCCCTTCACTTGCTTTGGCTTACTCCACTGAGAGTTGAAAATGGAGAAAGAAGATGAAATCTCTAAATTTGGAGAACTCTCAAAAAATGATTGTTTATGGAAAAGAAATGATTTTTTATTCTTCATACGATAAGAATCTTTGAAATTAAATATTTAGGAAAAAAACCGATAACTAGATCATGTTGTACAAGTAGTATTAGTTATTGTCCTTAATATTTTTCATAACATTGTTTTTTTTAAATCAAAGCTATAGTTCATTTGAATTTCTTAGCCTTCTACTCTTGATCTTTGATTTTCTTTGTGGATCTATGGTGGCTGGATTATGGAAAACTAATGGATTTTTGTTTTTGAAGATAACCATGCAATTCCACAACCACGAGTAAACAGGCCAGCTCAATCTGCGTCGGATGATTTCTTCAGCAGGCAAGTATCTATGCTTTCTCTCCATTTGCTCCAGAAAAAAAAGTTGCATTTGAAATTATAAGGTCAAATTATAGCTAACTTTTAGCGCCATATGGGGTGAGCATTTCGATAAATTTGATAACCACGATGAACTTTAGACCAAATTATGAATAGGCGAATGATCGTGTGAGAAGTTGAGTTAACGGTGTGAAACGTGAGAAGTGGATCTGAACCGTTTGATCTCTTTTAATCTCAAGCCCTCCCATGAATTGCGGCTTAGAAGGGAATTGATCTGATGCATCTCATCCTAATGTGCTCCATTTCTCATCCAACGGTTAATAATTACTTCTCACGCTTCTCACTGTTAACTTCTCACCGGAACCCAACCCATTATGAATAAACATAATTGGAAATGCAGTGTGCTGATATATATAGTTTGCTGTGGTTTAAAACAGATTTACGAGAAATGCAAACGTAGTAGCATCAGGGGTAGCGAAGAACGTGCGTAAAGTTGGGAATCAAATAAAGGAAAGTGTGGATGACATTTTGTATCCGTATCGTAGACGGCCAAAGTAACGAGGAATAATGATGTAGGAATGGACATTCTTTATCCATACCAAAGACCCACACTTTACTACTAGTTTTAAGAATCAAGAGCGGTAAACGAAAACATCGATCAAGAATCATGGAGTCTCTCTCTAGTTTTAAGGATGCAAAAAATTTTCATTTTGTTCTCATAATGTCTTGAAACTAAAACATCCAAGTCGTTTTTCAACAACGACTTAGGGGTTGTGTGCAGATGCATCCAACTATTATTTTGTACACTGACTGATAACTGCAGAAATGAGTTTCATGTGTTACTTTTATTGCCACAGGAAACCATACAAGAATAATCTTTTTACTGCAACTGTTTTTTTGCTTGTTTCCTTACTAATTACCAACACAAAATGGGTAAGAGTAACCGTACTTCTTTGTGTCCCAAATATTTTGGTACAAGGGGTTGTTTACCAAATGCTTATTGGGCTTAGAGTTACTACTCTGATTTACTTGGTAACGTAACATTCTTGGTTATCAAAATGAATTGTTTGTAAGCGTCTCTTACCCGGTGATCTTTAACTGAGTAAGCGTCTCTTACGCGGTAAGCATCAATCGAGTAAGCATCTTCTCCTTCACTTACTAGGTAAGAAGCCTTGGTTATTGCCATACGGTAAGATTCGGTTGTCGACTCACCTGGTAAGGTAAGTGACCTAGTAAGCGTTTGGTAAACAACCGCAAGTGTCTCTTACCCGTTGAACGCTAACAAGGTAAAAGTCACTACCCTCACTTACCGGGTAATATTCTCGGTTAGCAAAATGGTATGGTGGGTGAGCGTCTTACCTAGTAAGAGACAATAAGGGGTTGTTTGTTTTTTTAAAAAAACCTCTTGATGGCTCTTAAGTCTGAATCGTTCAGACTTTTTTACACATCACCTCTTATTAATCATAACTAAAATAAGATTTCAGACTTTAGACCTCTTAAAAAACAAACGACACCTAAGTGTTTGATCCCAAAAGTCGGTGAAAATTCACTGATTTTTTTCTTTCCTTTGAATTCTCATTTTGTCTGGCATCAGTTTTTGAAATTTTTTCTATCGAAAGCATTTTCAAATTAAAGGCTTGATAATTACAAAATTCTTTTGTGTAAACAAAATTTTGAATCAGCTGGAGATTTATTCGACATGAAGCTTATTTGTGTCTCATCTTTTAGACATGTTTTCAAAGGTCGGATTCCAAACTTCTATTATGCAGAAGTTGTAAATTCCTAAATAATTCAAGATTAATAAATGCAGAACTTACAATACCAAATAAACTTAATAGTTCTAAAAGACGGTGTGTTAAATAATCAAAACATTGAAATGTAACAAATGACGCATGGTGAGAATGCACCAACATTTTGGTTTGATAACGTGTTTTGGTACCATTGCTTCTTGTAGCATTGATTCCATTTTTAGTTTCTTTATTTATGCAATCCTTAAAATATCTATGAAAAAAAAACTATGAATCAGTTAAAGATCAAAGTGGGCTAAGAACCCGTGCTTAAGGACCAAAATTTCAATTTTTAAAGAGACGGAACGCTTTAGGGAGTATCAAATTAGGGTTATAAGTGGCAACACAAATAACTATGTTGGTTTGTTTTGAATAGAGCACAAAGTAATTGGGGGACACAAGATATATGACAGATTTTGGTTTTGTGTCAAATATTTTTCTAGATGGGGCTAACAGTTATATGTTTAACTAATCCTCACCTAGTACGATTTTATATGAAACAAGTAATATAGTGAGTGGTTGCTACCCGAAGTAGTGAGGGCGTTTAACATGAAAACAATAGACCAGACAACTTTAAATGAAGATTTTTAGCAAGAGAAAATGCAAATAGAAGGAAAAACAAGAAACATATTTTTTCTAATCTATATATACTTGTATATCGGATTGTCAACAATGAATCGATTATGTATAAATCATAGTCATCCAGACATAATAACAAATTCATGTCTCTATAATGTCCAAGTAGTTTGTCCGTTGCCCTTATTAAGTCACGACAATGGTAAGCAAAGAGGATGAAATATTCCCCATGAAATTACTTGAAAAGGGACTTAGGGGCCATTTGCCAAGCGCTTTCCAGGTAAGCGCCTAGTATTGCTGGTAAAAGTCATCACTCTTATTTACCTTATCAACTTAGATTATTGGCCATCAAAACGACATAGCAGGCAATAATCTTACCTGGTAAGAGTCACCACCCTCACTTACCGGATAAAATTGTTGGCCTTAAACATGCTCATCCGTAGTATAAGTGAACCTAGTAAACGCTTACCCTATTAGTGTTTGATAAAAAGCTCCTTACGTTAAATAACACATACAAAAAAAATTGTTGCAAAAATGTCTACCGGAAAAATAATTAAATGTTTCACCAAACTAACATTTAGAAGTTAAATGTTTTATTTTCAAACAAGAAGCCCGTCTAGCTCAGTTGGTAGAGCGCAAGGCTCTTAACCTTGTGGTCGTGGGTTCGAGCCCCACGGTGGGCGTCTTTTTTATCTTATCTTTTCCTTACTTTATTTAGAGTAAATTTCGGTTTTGGTTCTTATGGTTTGTAATTCATTTTTATTTTCGTTCTTAAGACTAAAATACTACTTCTATATGAAGGACTAAAATAGAAAAGATTTGTAAGCCACAGGAGTGAAAAAATCAATAAAATTTAAATCGTAAAGATAATAAATGATAAAACATAGGGATGAAAATCGTAATTTCAAAACTATAAGAACGAAAATAGTAATTTTTAACAACAAACCATAGGGACTAAAAACGTAATTTACTCTTTTATTTATTTTTATTTTTTATTTTTGGTCCACGACGGCGCATACGTTTCGTAAAAGCTCCTACCGAAAACGTGTACGGAATCGGGGTTTGAATCAACCGACGACGGGTTAACAAAAAACGTTTAAATTCAGCCCCTAATCCAACTCCCCCACGATTCCCGAGGACAAACGATAAAAAACCCACAAACCTAATCTAATCTTCTTCTTCAATTCAGATTGAAAATCCATTTTCATTTCTTTTCTATCAAGATTCTTTTGTTTTGTGTTTTCTTTGATTTGTTTATTTACGGATCTTTTTCGATCGAGGATCGATCTTCAATCAATTGTTTGTTTGTTTCGAGGAAGTTATCACAGTTCCGTTTCGGATTCTATATTAATGGCCGCTTATGCGGCCTGTATCCGGGCCGGAACGAAATTAAGATCCGTCCAGGCCATTGATTCATCGGTTTTTAGAGGCGGATTCGTATCCCTTTCATCTTCATCGTCGTTATCTTCTTCGTCTCATTCTCATCCGAGTAGTACCAGATTTGATTGCAGATACCTTTCTCAACTTGTTCAATCCAACGGCAAACGTCTGTTCCTTGTTGATACCCTAGCGCTTGTAAGCCTATTTTTTATTTATGATTGATGGAATGAATTAAGGTTAATGTAGTGATTTGTTTTGGCCTATAATTTATGATTATTTCGATTGATGTGAAATGTGTTTTTAGGTTAGAAGATTAGAAGGACAAGGTGTGCCTTCGAAGCAAGCAGAGGCTATTACATCTGCAATCACTGAGGTTTTGAATGATAGTTTGGAAAATGTTGCTCAATCGTTTGTTTCCAAGGGTGAAATGCAAAGGGTTTGTTTCTTTTTTCTATGAATTGATTAATTGGATTATTGCTTGATTTGTGTTGTTTTTGGTGATTAAACTGACATTATTCTTTAGATTGAGATGACTCAAGATGGTAATTTGGGGAAATTCAAGTCTCAAGTACAAAGCTCTCAGGTAATTAGTTTTTGTTCTTTCTTTTTGAAGCACTTTTATAGCCTTAGTTATACATATATTACAATGTTGAATGTTTTTGATGTTGTAAATCCCTTAAAGGCCCCAATGAAGTTGAAATAATCATCCAAATTGGAAAAATGATTATTTGTTTTGAAGTGGGTGTGGTGATGTTATTCTGTGAATGCTTTTGCAAAGTGTATGTAAATCTTACTAGTGAATCTGAACATGGGTTAGGAAGCATTTCTTTTGATACTGATGGAGAATGTGGCTATGGATGACCCCTTTCTTTTATTACATTAACATCTTAATGGGAGTTTGTAGTTGATATCTAGGTTATCCACATAATGAGATAGAATTTACTATAATGAAGGTGGGGTGGAAGGGAAGTTCTTGATTTTGTATACTTTAATTATCTTTACTATGAGAGGATATATGTTTAAAATGTAACCTATGAAATAAATTCCTTATTGGAGAGCTCAAATGGGCAGTGTGCTGGATAATAACATTCACACCATTCATTTAGGATTTGAAAGAAAATTTTATGATGAGTTTTGTTGATTTGTGCTATCAAGACATAACTTGAATTGTTGATTTCAAAAGGGATAGAGATTAACCAAATGAGGTTCACTTTCAGAAAACATCACAAGGTTGTGTAAATGTGAAACAGATGAAACATCACACTTCATCTTCTTCTTGGTGATTTGCTGAATTATAAGGCTAATTTTATCAATTCAATTAGAATGTTCTTACCGAGGATCTTTTAATCTCTATCTCTAGTTTAGTTAAATCACGTATAACCAAGTTTAAGAATTGAAGGCTTATAGCAGATCCGTGATTTAACTCTTTACTTGCATCATTTTGGGAACCATGATATAAGATGATTCCATTGTAGTTCATCCTTCAACAAAGAGATGTTTGTAATGGACAGTTATACTCATTTTTCTACTGCTACTAATATACTCTTTTGAACATGGTTTTTAGTGATGACGAGCACCTTTCTATATCTATCCACGAAATTTGATTGGTGTTGGTCCACAACCCAAATTTATTCCTATATGACAATATTTGGCTTCTTGGTTTATTCTGAGAAACTCTTGTGGAGTAGGATAATTTGGCTCATTTGTTAATTACCATTTACCAACTTTATGTTTCTCTATAAATGTGTAGCATGATGTTCGTTCTTCACTCCACTGGTATTTTGAGTAGGCATCTCATTATTATAAATGTTAATAAGTACTCCCGGAGTTGATGTGAACTCCATCTTCATCAGTTTCTAGCAGACGTTATAGAAGGGGATATATAAAACTTTAGTTTCTTCTTTCTTAGCAGACGTTATAGAAGGGGATATATAAAACTTTAGTTTCTTCTTTCTTTGTCTCACCTTGTTTTCATATGCTCTCTCCATTTAAAATTGAGTTTTAGTTCGTTCAGTTCTTTAGTTTGTATTTGGGCATTAGGTTTGTTAACCTTTTTGTCGAACCTAAATTTTGTGTTTGATAAGACCTAAGTCGTACCAAAACGTATTATGTGGTTAGGTTGGTCACATGGACTTGTATTAGTAAGTTTCGGTGGATGTTTTACTGAATAAGCCGATATACATGAAACAATTTTTTGTAGCATCAATGTTTATTTCATTTGGGATTATTATCAGATGCCTAAACTATAACCATCTATCATTGCTTGTTGACACTTTGTTTTCCTAATTAGTTTGATTTCAGGTATTTAGACGTGGTGAGTTTGGTCTAATATGGTATAGGAACTTGTGGACACTGTTTGAAGTCATACATCTTCAATTTGTGCATCTCAATTGCAGCATTAACACCATATAATTTGTTTTTATCTCATGCTATATTTTTGTGTTTTTAGTCTATATATCCAAGTATATATTTTGTGTTATATGTTACTCCTAAGGAATCTTGTGGACCAAAATTAGTGTTATCAATGGGTTTGTTGGTTACTAAGGGTGTCTTTGGTACGCGGGACAGGACAATACAAAAATTTGTCGTCCCATGTTTGATGTGACATTAGAACGGGTACAGGACGACAGGACCGAGTGGGGCAAAATTCCATTTTTTTTTCTGTCCTGGCAAAATAGGTGGAACAAAAGAAGGGATATGGGACAAGATCGGTAAATTACTAACATACCTATGTCAAATTAAAACCTCAAAACCTACCTGGCTCTTGCCCATCTAGTCCCGTCCAGTCGTCCACGTACCAAACGCACCCTAATAGGCAAGGGGACAAGTTTGTGTTGAAGCTTTGTTAAAAAAAATGTTGCATTTATTTTACGTAGAGGGAGTTATTCTTTGAACAATAACGGAGGTACACAATGGACATGAGCATATCATATGTCTCAATCCAAGTGCAGTCCCGTCCTTGATTTGCTTATTTTGGTGGATTGCCTTTCAACTCCCATTTTAACCAACAAAAGGGATTTTGGAATTTCTTCTTCCAACTACTTGAGTTGTTTTAATCCTTTTGCAGGAAAATCATTTCTCATCATTGCAGCGTGAGACGGAGAAATTGAGGAACGATATAGAGAAGATGCGTAGTGAGTTGAGGTATCCATGACTGACTATTGGTACAACTACTTTTTGCAGCATATGATTTGATGATCAAACATACCTTCAAATTTTGATTGGATTTGCCAAATATGAAACCCCTTTATCACTCGGGTTTAAATTTCAAAACTTTATTTATAACTTGAAATTTGTCGATTACCAATTTTGATGGTGACAGGTACGAAATTGATAAAGTTACTGCTGGACAGCGTCTGGATTTGAATCTTGAAAGGGGGTAACAAGATGCATCTCTTTTATTTTTGAATGAAGTCATTGATTTTTTGAACTTTTGAACTTACCCTTCGTTGCAAACTAACCATTATCGACAAGAACCGGTTGTTTTATACAAATTGAGAAATTCTAGATGGAAAAAGATCAAACCTGGCAATTTTTTGTCCAAAATTGCTCGATTTTGTATAGTATTTTTGGTGCATTTTATTAAAAATGAACAATGGATCATTTGACACAAAAAGATAAGCACGATGGTTTAAAAAATCAAACGACTCTCTATGAACGTTGTATGTTTTAATGTTTGTACACATTTTCTTTGTAGTTATGAGTAATGTTATCAATGAATGCAGGAGAATTCGTGACGAGCTAGCAAACCAAAACCAAGAAACTGCTAACCTTACGAACAAGCTTGATCGGGTGAGTAAACGTGTTACTTTTTTCTCTGCGGTTTTGTGGAAAGTAGTTTGACCAAAATGTTGACTTTTGGAAATGGTTTAGGAAATTCATTCGTTAAGAGCTCAGTTGGAAGCAGCAAAATACGATGTGATCAAGTACTGCATAGGTACCCTCGTCTCGATTTCTGCTGTTGGCTTGGCGGTGTTACGCATACTCATGTAAAACTGTAACGTTTAGCGTTAACACATAGAGAAAAAAGATTGATTTTTTCACGCGTTTTATATCGTTCGTGATGAATGAAGATGAAAAATGTAACATGTTTTAAACTAATTTTAACCTTTATGGGTTAGTCTTGCCCTTTATACTCATCCTGTTTTGATGATTGAAATTGCTTCTCCTTTTAGAATGGGTGTTGATTGAAAATGTTATTGTACATACTTTAGGGACCATTTTTGTCATTATTCCATTGTTTAGACTTTAGATATGTTTATATTAGGGTTGTTTATGATTTAGGGGTTGTTTGGTTGGTTCTTTATTAAGTCCTGTATGGATAAAGTTGTCTGTGTGGATTAATCTGTCTGTATAGATTGAGAAAGTTTTTGTTTGAAAAGGTTTTTTCATAGATGAAAGAAGCATGTTTTTTAATTTGGAGGGCCAAGTTTGGAAAAAAAACTTGGCTTTTTGCATTAAGCTCCTCCATAGAAGCTTACTGAATAAGCCACTTTCTATATCATTAAGTCATTATCAAACATTTATGTATAACTGACTGAATAAGTTGTGAGTCTTATTAAGCTCATTAAGCTGCTAACAAACATGCCTTTAATGACCTCTTGGATCTAGCCCATTTGGCCTGTTATAAAAACGGGTTTGGACAAAATGCACCGAGTTCAGGCTGGGATGTAAAAATTAATGGGCAGATTTGGGGTGGAATGATTAAATTGATGGGTGGGCTCGGACGATGAAAGAAAATCCTCGACAGGCCCGTTGGTATATATTTTTATAATTAGTTAAATTTTATTTATAATTTGTTGTAGGATAAGTGTGTCATCGTCTAAAGGATATGACGATAGAGATAGAGATAAGTATATTAGAGTTAGATTAGAACTGAAATATCTTATAGCTATCTATTTGTAACTCATTCCTATTTAAAAGACTTTTGATTAATGAGAATTACAGATTCCCGCTTTCTATTATATTGTTGTTCCATTTGGTTTTCCCTTTAACACGTTATCAGCACGAAAGCTTGGACCATCGTATGCCACCGCTAGATGGATGTTCAATGGTCGGTCGTTATGCTCTTAATCTAACTATAAAATCAAGTAAGCATCTATATTGTATTCGATCTTTCTCTCCTGTTTTACATCATCCTTCTTGATTATTATTATACACATGTTTAAATGAGCACTTTAGTATAACATATACTTCTGTTTCTACAGCAAATTGTCATGAATATTTTGTGTTTCATTGGTTTATAATTATTGTTTAATGTAAGTCAAATCAAGATCCAAGACCTATTTTATTTTTCCCATTTGAAAAGTTCTTGAACAAATCAAGAAATCGACGAAACAGAAAACTACTACTACTATACCCAAACCTTGAAATCGACTTGTTGCTTTGATGAATTTCGGTCCGGTAGTCGAGAGGGAGACGAGTGTAATAAATTACCCCATGGTGTCATAAAAATCCTTCGTCGTTTCGATCTTCAATTTTTTTTATCGATGATGATAGATTAGTTCGTAGAACTGCCAGATTTTTTTTCTTCCGATTTTCCTACCATTGAGATTGAGCGCAAGTGAAGAAGAAGAAAAAGAAAAAGAGAGATAATCCTTTGTTAGGGTTTTTGGAGTGCGCCGCCCACCTTGTTTTTTTTGGATAGTACCTATGGCTCCACATCCACTAATTTAAAATAAGTATTTTTTTATTAGTTATTTATATGATCAATTTATTTATTTATTTATTTATTGCATACATATCATGTTGATATAAATTAATTTACATTTTGATTCAATTGATTAAAGTCTAATATCTCGGCCTTATTAAAGTTAATATTATATTACATTATATATCCTTTATTATGATTCTACAATTATTCCGTAACATAATGTCACATAGATATTTCTATTAAATATTTATAAATCATTGTTATATCATATATTTATTTGTATACGATGTTAATAGCGGCTCATGAAAAAATACCATGCCTAACAATAACAAATGAAAATATATATGAAATATGTAGTGTTATGATACTTTTATGTAGTGTTCAAGTTTAGTATCTTCTTCATGTTTGTATTCTCTTATTATTATGCATGTATATTACTTGTTTCCACAAATAAATTAAATGGTTATGTAAGTACTTCATTAACTTATTCAGATATTATTAAATTAATAATGAATTTAGTATTTAAATTGATTTATGTATACGATATTCAAATGTTTATCTTAATTATAAGTTTCTACTTATAATTTTCAATCATATAAACAAAATTTTGGAAGTTACACTTTCAACCCCCATATATTTAGTCTTTTACCAAAAGCTCTCTAAATACTATTAAGATGTTAAAAGTAAATTTGGCTTTATGTCAAAACCAATATTTATTTGTCTAATGATAAAATATCTTAAAACACTATTAAGGTATTAAAAAAAAATTAAAATTAGCTTCATATGCCAAACTCGGTCATTTTGGTCTCATGTCAAATGCTCTATAATTAACAATGTTATATTTAAATTACATAAATCACAAGATATCGATTGGATTTTGTCAAACGGGTGTAAACAGCCCTAAGGCATGTGATTCCCCTACTACCTGGAAATCCAATAGATTGAGTATTTTTTTTCCAAATTGAAATATTGATAAAGTATTATCAACAATATGTAAGCATACAAAAATTCAATATTGTTATGATAATGAAATTTCATACATAAAATGATAATTATAACCACAATCCACTGTTTTATCAAACAAAAAATCATATATTATCCCTTATATATATAAATGGTTGAAACAACTCATCCTGAAATCAACGTCGTAAACTCAAAAGAATCTGAGTACCATAAATGAGTATATAAATCTCATTTTGAAAAGTACAAGAAAATATCTAAAGTCCAACAACTCCCTATTGACCCTAAAACCAATCATCTTGAAAAGGTACAAGCAAATACCTTCATGCTTTGAGACGACATATAGATCCTAATTTTCATAGGAATACCTTTATTAGAAACCCCCAAAGAACTGTGGGATGTCCCGAAAGGGAGAATCGAGTGTATTCATGAATATGTACTTCCCGAACTAATCGTACAGTGGAATGAAACCCACTTACTCGATTACAAAAAGGTAATTGATTTCAACAAAGAAATGTTGTATCCCAAAATGTGTCTCAATCTCTGTGGCAAGGAACTCACAGAAGATGACATGATTCTTAACATTATTTCCACCTTTCATATATCAAAATTATTAATGAACTAATATAAGTTGGAATGTAACCTTTAGACAAACTCATCAACCTACTGCAAGTGGTTGAGAGACATAACAAGGTTCTTTCGAATAACAACACCACATATGTCGAGACAAAGAAAATTCTCGAGATCAATAATGAAAGCATTAATGGTGTAAACAACTCCAAAGAACAGAGAGTTAAAAACAATTTCACACATGTGACATTTATGCACTATGTGGACGAAACCCTAGAACGGGTCAGGGTCTTGGTAAGAGTCGGGAATGATTTTTCAACATCTGGAGTAGAGATACAACTACTACCCCAGGTGATAATGGACAGTCAAATAAGAAATGCACTAAAGAGTGCTCCTTTTGAAAAGGGAACAAATTGAAAATGAAATATATTATATCTAAGATTGGTTGAATATAATTACATTTGAATGTGTTTTAATTATCAAATTATTTGCTTCTGCAAAATATACACTCGAGTTTATAACCATTATACATGTAAAGAAATACATCAAAAACAAAACAAAACTCTCAAAGTTTTTCGTTCCGTGTAGGAATGTATCGAGGAGAACTTGATTGTTTTTATGACATCTCATACAAGAAATAAATTATTATTCATTGAATTAATAATTTTCCTCCAACCAAATACTTAGACGATGGACTGTCATTTTCTTGTTGGTACAAGATTAATAGGAACCTTGTAAAGATATTTGTCTCAAATGGAAATTATAATGGAAATGAGCATATATACACAAGTTTTAATGAATATGAAAAGAAACATATATCATGGAAACTAATGTGTCAAACTAGTAGATTATTGGGTCATCGAAACATTTTTTGTCACCAATAAAGAACTTTGGGGGAATGACACATATATGTTTCGACATGACCATGTGGGACACCATGGTTATGACATAGTGATCCGTGTATTGTCAAATACACAGACACATTCTCTTTCGAGTGAAAGGCAAAATTAGGCAAATTGTAACTGTTGACTTCTGCAGCATAAGAAACAAACCAATCGGCTCGGACACCAGACCGCCCGTGCCTGGCTTATCACCGGCAGTCTGTTCAGGGTTCCAAACTCAATGAAGAACACAAGGAAAGCAGGAGCTCGGGTAATGCCCTCTCGAATACCTAAAACTTTTGTATATACCCTTATCCTTAGCCAAGACAGGAATGAGATCATCCTAAAGCTAAGGACATAATACAAAAATATTCCATTGTTACAACGAATACAAGGTGATATTTATGGACATAAACATCCAGAATGCGGGCCATTAAAGTACTTTATGGTTCTTGTTTCGACACGATGAACGAATGTCGTATTATTGTCCACATTAAATACTGCACTCTTAGCACTAGTTATACGTTTAAGGGCTCACCACCCTGATTATTTTATCAAGTCTACATGACTTGGAATGCTGGAGAATTTACATCATAAGGATTTGATGTTAATTGCATATGTATTAGGATCAATATAGAGTTTCCTATACCCCATGTGTATATATAAAATGGTCTCATAGAAGTTGTTATCAAAAGAATATGATGACATCTAGGGTATTAGTAATGCGCACCAATTTACCCATATCTACCTGGGGTTATGCAATTATTATATGCAGTTTTTTTTTTTCGTTTTTAGACCCACTGCTTGCTAACCAACCTCATGCGTACCAGTTGGTAACTGTATATAAGTCTGATAGTTTACATTTACGCATGTTTGGCTCTGTAGTATATGTGCCAATTGTGACCCACAGCGCATCGAAATGGGTCCTTAAAGACGTTTTGGTATATATTGGATATGAATCCCCAACAATTATCCGCTAATTAGAATATTTGGCTAGTGATCCCTTTACCGCTAGATTTGCGGGTTGTCACTTTCATGAGACAGTCTTCCCGTCGTTAGGGGGAGATAGGAAAAAGGATTTTCCATGGGAACGACAGGAAGTGTCATTGAATATTCCCACTATGTCTCATTTTGATCCCCAAAACTTCACAACGTAATGTTGAAGTCAAACGAATCAGACTCGATACCTGATACGTTTAATGTTATTCCAAAAGTGACAAGATCACATATACGAGCTGCAAATATACTCGCAAGGTTAAAAAGTCCCCAACAGGGGCACAACGCCATTGGAAAGTGCGTTGCAATCACACATAGTGGAGGTGTGGTTGAGGTCGTAGCTACCAAATGGAAGTGGTGGAAGCTGCTTGGTTCGATAGATACTATTCTAAAGGAAGAGAATAGTGAGGCACATCCATTTATCATCAATACACAAAACTCTCATGAGATTGTCTCTAATTATAATTATGTCCATGAATCATCACTGAAGGACGCTCCGAAGTTAATATTGATTCTAGAGATGAATATTCTGAGAGTACATATGAGTCGATGGACAAATCATATATAATCATTGATGATTTATTCGCATATACGATGGCTCATAAAATGATTGAGCACGACGACATCGAACCAGGCTCAGTTGAATAATATCAACAAAGAGTATATTGGCCTAAATGTAAAGAAACAATCCAGAAAGAATTCTATTCTTTGACAAAGGATCGGGTATTTGGTCAGGTAGTGCTAACCTACCAAGTGTAAAGCCCGTAGGACATAATTGAGTCTTTGTCAGAAAGCGTAACGAGAATAATGAAGTCCTAATATGTAAGGCTCTTCTTTGGCGCAAAGTTTTTCACAACACCCTGGATTGACCACGATGAGACTTACTTTCTCATGATAGATGTTATGACATCGAATAATTTGTTAGCCTAATAGTTTCCGAAGGACTGGAAATGCTGCTCATGAATGTGGTTACCCCATATCTCTACGGGGATCTAGATTTAGAGATATAAAAGTGCTTGATGATATTACATTACCAAAATCAAGTAACTCTAAACCACGAAATGCGTTTGGAATAAAATTGAAACGTCCACTTTATAGATTAAACCAATCTAAGCGGACGTGGTATATCCGCCTAATGGAATACTTGATTGAGAAAGGATGTATAAGAATGATGAACTGTTCCCTTGCATATTTATTATGGAAAACAAGTTCAAGATTTTCAAAGTAGCTCTATATGTCAATGTTATGAACATAATGGGCACTCTTGATGAAATAAGAGGAACCACAAGCTACTTGAAATATGATTTTGAGAGGAAAGATCTTGGGAAAACTTGGTTTTGTCTAAATATTTGAGCTAGGACACCGAATTTGTGAAATATTAATTCACCGATCGCATATGTCCAGAAAATAATCAGGCAATTTAATATGGACAAAGTGTAACACCCTCAAATTCGGGAATACAACTAATTTAAAATTTTCTAAATACATCGATAAATAATTCATCTACAAACACAATTTAGGATTTAACCTCAATACACACATTCATTCTACACATACAGTCTATAATGAGGACGGGTGTTACTAAACCCAATAATAGTCACTATCTCCAACTGCGGAAGACTTCATCAATCTACTTACTCTCGTGTAAGTCTAATGCTCAAATCCTCCAAGCACTGCTAGAACCAAACCCCAACTAGAACCTGATGCACATGCCGACAAATAAAAAGGTTAGGCTTAACGCCTAGTGAGCTCAAGAGTTTTCATTAGAGATAAATAAAGCATTAACTTCAAGAATGTTATTTAAAAATCATGATTTCCGAAATGCAATACATTTGATTTGAAAGCAACCAAAAATGGAATACATTAAATCACAAAACAATCTCCTTTCATTATTCACCCTTTTCGTGATTTAAAATCATAAAACGAACGCTTCTTTAAATAAAGCCAAAACCCGAAGCGCACGTAAAACATAACTGACATTAAAATGATCAAACACTGAAAACGTAGATAACTCCAACTTCCAAAACATCCCAATAACTTGAATGAGTTTTGATAACCAAAACCTTAAAACATAGATAAATACCCATACTCAAACGTCTCCGAAAACATGGATTATAAAACTCCATATCCAAAACCACACCTAATGGTGAAGGGGAAAACCCGGTTACATAGTACGTGACGGAACACAAAGTATGTCACATAATTATGTAAGAAATCAAAACATGTGGGTTACACATAAAACACCCACCGAGCTCAACTCCTCTGAGTCTATCACTCGAAAACATCAAGTCAACCCCTCTAGGTCTATTCTTGAGAGTTCCAAAACGGGGAACTCTAGCACAAGGGAATTACACCTTACTGCCCATGAGACGCTGCCCGACCGTATAGGTCCACACCTTACTTATCATGGTGACCCGATGCCTATTTCGTGCCAAGTGGCGAACCTAATGTCCAAAATGGGGACATGGGAACACTGTGCCTATGGATCCATTGCACCAACTAAACCATTACATGACTCAAAACGAATGAACTAATGCATTCAAAACATGTAATTCTCAACTAAGATGTAGTAAATGCAAATCATAACCAAACGCTCAACATTGAGCTATTAAAAGCGGACAAGTGTCCTCAAAACCCAACAAAACCAAACCGAGCCATAAGCTCAACAAATCCAAAGACCCAACGTTGAAAATCATAAAATGAAATCAAATGTAAATGACCCGAAATAATGCAACCCATGCTTCAACACGCACAATAACTCCAACATGATTTAGATTGGGACAAAACATTTTCCAAGTGGGTTTATACCTTTTATCCTTTCAAATCATCCCATGACACCCAATAAAATGCATTTATACTAAAAAATATACTCCATTAAATAAATCATTTAAATACCTAAAATATATGATTTATTTATCAAAATGCCCAAAATCCCAAATGTGGGTGTTTTATAAGTTTATAAAGTTGAATATTTCCAAATAACCAAAACTTATCAGATGATTAGCAGTTAACAATTTCATATAAAACATGTAAACACTTTAAAATAGACATTTTGGCATGTACACCATTTTCACAAATCAACTTGAACTTACCTTGCTAGATTTAGTGCTAAATCTAGATTTCATCCAACGAGCTCTTTTGAAAGCCACTTGAATCCTCAAGCCGAAATCCTCCAAAAACCTAGATCCACACAACTTCAACCGTAAATAACCACATCCAACCATAATTAACCGTAATCAACCACAAGGAATCACTCCCCAAACCATATACATGAATACCTCAACTAATACCGAAACTCTAACTTTCATAACCGAAGAGAATAGAAGATTACCTTAAAACAAACTTGAATCCACCAATCAAAACACCTCTAGTTCACCAAAATGATCACAAACCTTCAATCTATGAAAGGGAGAACAAAGGGGTGGATGAAACCCTAGAAAACTTAGTGAAGAAGATGAAATGGGAGAGATGAGGAGCTTACCACCACAAAATGCTCTAGTATACTTCAATAGACTTTCAATCTCTTGCTAAATCCTTGAAGAGCTCTCAAAAACGAAACCGTAGCAACTTGAATCACCCAAATCGGAGCTAGGATGAAGGAGATATGAAGAAATGAAGTTTGGGGCTGAAAATTGCGATTTTAATCGTCCAGACGCTGCCCGCGAGAGTGACGGCGAAAGTGACAAGGTGTCACTCTCGCGGGGCACTTTCGCCGAGAATGTACCGCGGCCGAAAACTTCCCCGATCACTGTTTTGGTCATAACTTCTTCGTTATAGCTCCGTTTTCGCTCCGGAAAGAACCGTTGGACTCGTAATTGAATCCTTCATCCATCTAGACTATAAAATCTAGGATTCAGGTCCAAGATTAAATATCTTATTTTTCCTTGATATATCGGTTTCTGTATTAACTTGAAATGATACCTTTCGAAAGTCGGGGTGTTACACAAAGTGCATCCGGTTAGCACTCCCATGATCGGTCGAAGTGTCGGATATAAGGAAAGATCCATTTCGTCTAAAGGATGATGACGAAAAATGTTGGGAGCTGGAATTCCCTATCTAAGTACAATATGCGCATTATCGTGCTTAACATAATACACTTGACCATATATTATATTTCTCAGTGAACTTGTTAGCTAGATTTAGCTCAGCGCCAACGCAATGTCATTGGAATGAAATCAAGTTAATATTTTCGAACCATTGGCATGGGCTTGTACTTTCCCTATAGAAAGAAAAATGAGATTGATAATGGAATTTCAATACCTACTTAGAATGTAAGCAGCAAAAGTACTAACTATTATAGAAAAACACCAAACAATGTCTTGGTATGTCTTTCCTGATGTTAGGTATCCGTCTGACCCATACAAAGGTTGTTCCCAAACTGGATAAAGAATTACCACAAAGAACATGTCGAGTGCTTGGAAGTAAACTAAGAAATCCTTTGTAACTACCTTCTTGAACTAATCAAAGAATATTACTCTCCATGAGATAATAAAATAATGTATATGATTAAGGACTATCATTACATATATTAGAGGAGCTAGTAATTTTGGGTTCAACCAGTGTCCTACTTGCATATATGGAAATAATGCATCATGTATCGAAGAAATGAACATAAGATACATCAAGGGTGATAACACAAAGCATATTCTGCTTAAGTTTCTATACAATCAACAATAAAATACTTTCCTTTAGATTCAAGTGAATCAAGTAAGGTATTAAAAGAATGTGACATATTTTACCAAGTCATTACCTAAAACCATATATTGGGAAAAATGTAGAAAGTAAATGCAAATATTTTCCAAACTCCCTTGATTAATGCATGAATCAGGGGGGGTAGTAGACAAAAGGGGGAGTCTACTATATTTGTGATATTGGTATGTTGTGCTCTTTCCTTCAACCAAGGTTTTATTTTTTCCATTGGGTTTTGTTCCTTGGTGTAAGGTTTTAGTGAGGCAACTGTTTATATACCATCATGCTTTCCTAACTCTCATGATTAATGTACGAATCTAAGAGAAAACTAGGCTGAAGGAAAAGTCTATATATTGCAAAAAAACTGGTGCGTTGTACTCTTTCCTTCGTCCTATTTTTTATCCTACTGGGTTTTTATTTTGGCGTAAGGTTTTAACGAGGCAACAATTGTGCACCATCACTCATTTGACTCGGCACAAGGGGGAGTGTTGTAGGATAAGTGTGTCATCGTCTAAAGGATATGACGATAGAGATAGAGATAAGTATATTAGAGTTAGATTAGAACTGAAATATCTTATAGCTATCTACTTGTAACTCATCCCTATTTAAAGGTGATAACTCTCATTTTGAGCGTTATTTACACGTCATTTGTGTGAGTTTTTCTTTCATTTTAGTTGTGTTTCCTTTTTATTTGTTTGTATTTCTTCCTTTTATTATTTTATTTTCATTTGGAGTTGTTGAGAATGTTTTTATGGTTAAACGCATCATTTTTGGTTAAAACGTCACTGTTCCGCCGTGGGCATAGTCTGCCCACTGTGGGCACCCGAGGGCACCCGAGGATAAATACGGTATTGGCTACGTATTCGTATTCTGGGGGTATTGCAGAAATAAAGGATGGAAATTAGCTGGAAATTAGAAGATGGATGCTAGTTGGAGAAATCTTACTAATCATTGTACTCTTTTACCCAATGGTTATTATCCTTTAGCTTTTGGATATTACCCATTGGGTAAAAGCTTGCTTTTCTCTTATAAATAGGTAGGTTTGTTATCATTTGAGAAGAATACCAACCAAGAAAGCTCCACAATGTAACACTTCTAGTCTTCTTTACATTTTTTAGTTGTAGTTTATTATTTTAGTTGTAGTTTAATTTATAGTCTTTTACTTTCTTGCATTTAATTTCCGCATTTACTTTCCGTCTAACTTTGTAGTTTTATTTCTCTCTTTATTTAATGCGAGTAGTTAACAAGTATTTCTTTTCTTACATTATGTCTTTTATCTTTATTATGAGCTAATCATCTTTTGGGTATAGGTGTGAGCCGACTTGAGACTAGTAGGCAACACTTGGGTGTGACCATCATTACTAGCTCTTGAGCTTGGTCACTTGAGTCGAGACTTAAGCTCAACGCTGATAAGTCGATCACTTTGAAGTGTTAATATTAAATCTAGACCTCGAGAGGGGCGGATTCGAAATACGGCTTAAGGGATGCACAAAGATTTGAGAGAGTCTTTGATAATAACGTAGAGATACGGGTTTTGCATGATTTATTGCGGTTCAAACGTCGGAGGAGATTTATATCACAAAGAGATTTGGGTGTAAATCTCCGCACTGGTAGAACTTGATTTTTATCAACGTAATTAAATCGGTAAGATTAAGAGTTGGTAACGATGGACACTTTATGGGCATTTTGTAGGACCGGTCTTTAAAAATCCATTTTCGAGAGATCGGGATTTTTATAGACAATTCGTGCTACAAAGTAACTAACCATTTTTTTTAGTACATAAATCTCAAGGAAAACTTACACATATACCCATTTTAGTTTCTTATTTAGTTTTTGTTGTTAAAAGCACCAAACTCTCTCAAAAATATTTCCTTCTTCTGTCATTGAAATCGGTGTATTCTCGACTTAGGACTCGAAACTTTGAAGTCCAATCCCTGTGGATACGATCTCGGTATATTTACCACTTTATTACTTGTAGCGACCATAGTGTCGATGTATACTTGCGCCCACACTGTGGACCTATACGGTTTTTCTGTTACCAAAAGGGCTTTTGATTAATGAGAATTACAGGTTCCCGCTTTCTATTATATTGTTGTTCCATTTGGTTTTCCCTTTAACATAATTAATATTTTATTATTTTTTATTGAAAAATTATTAGAAGCCCACATGTCTGGCTTTTGGCTAAACTACCCCTAATGTGTATCAAACATCTCCCAAATATGTTATACCGTGTAATTTCAATCTTGAAATATTTTGTTGTGAAATATTAGGAGTCTAGATGTTGATAATTCCTTGGAGAAAATGCTCATGCACCATATTTTGTGAAATTATTTCTTTCTTAAACTATATATATTATTATGTTTTTATGGTTTATGTTAAGTTGGAAAAAGTTATGTATATTGAAAGATTTTTTATAAGTTTTGTTTTTTATATGTAAAGGGATTTGTAGGTCTATTAGCCCATGGGTAAGTTTGACCCGTTTATAAGATGGGTGCATGCAAGTTATCAAGCCTGTAAAAATAAGAGTGAGCTTGTTTTATCAGGTCTCTTGGGAAAAAAAATAGGGTTGGTTCGGTCCAAGCATGCAAATACTACCTCTAGTTTATATGATCTCCTTTCCTTTTCTATTATAATTCGTAGGTTTTTTTCCTACTAATTTAAAATTAAACATTCATAATTAAAATTAACGTGTTCTTTTTTTCTAAAACCATGATTGAAAAGTTGGAAAAAAAATCGAATTTATGATATATAGTCGCCAGGGACGTTCCAATCTTTTTGGAGGCCCTGTTACACCTAAACCTTTCTATTACAAATGCAAAGTGAGATATAAAAAATATACATATATACAAATTACCAAGGTGATGATACGACATATTATTTTTGTTTTCTGATAGAAATTAGTGAGACACTAAGGTGGGTTGTAGTTTTACATTCGTTGACTAAGACTCCAAACAACGTAAAATTGGGCCCCAAAGTTTTGGAGGCCCTGTTCAAATTACACATTTAACATGCTAAAAACGGTCATGTATAGTCAATGTACCTTTTTTATTGTTACTTATAACACACAAGGAAGAGAAATTAATGTAAATAGTTGTTTTGACCGACTAAACTTCCTAGCCAACTCTCTTTCATTTTACCATTTTATCAATATCTCCGCAAGTGTCATTGCAGCAACTTACGGAGAGGCCATTTAAAAAAATATGAATGTGAATGTGTTGGCATGCATGGACATGACATCTCATTACAAAACATCCCTTAGAAATCTAAGGATGTGAATGTACCTCTTCTGCCAGTGTCCCCTCCGCAAACTACATCACCATAAATATATTCGAGAAAATACATGTGTGAATGTATATTCTCCGCAAATGCCCTCTACCAAATGATACCTTGCAATTTTATTGTTTTTATATGTGAATAGATTTTCCCAACTGTTTTTTTTTAAATGGCCCTCTGCAAGTTGCGACAAAGGATACTTACAAAACTATTAATAAAATGATGAAAATAGAATAGAGTTGATTAGGAGGCGGATTTAATCGGTCAAAACGGCTGTTTACATTATTTACATGATGGAATGGTTATCAATAAAAAAAAATGAAAATGAAAACCTAAAATAAATTGTTTTGAAAAGAGAAAAATAAGGTAACCGTGGTCGAGTACCGTAGGTAGGTGGGCTGGACCGCATTTAGCCCACCACATCGAATCCTATTCGTTAACAAAAAGTCATGACCACCTCACCTACTTGTCCATTGGGGTTCGGGTCCTGTGCCCATTGCTCACGAATATGCCATTTTAACACCTATTATTCTCTATTTCTCTTTACAAAATGATAAGCTATATAGGTGAAAGGTGAATGCATAAGAAAAGGCATGACGGAGGCGGCGGTGGTGACGGAGGGAATGGATGAGGAGAGAAAATCGGAGGTGGTGGCGGGGTTGCGGAGGACGTCCTCCATCCATAAAGAAATGATAACGAAAAAGCATGCAAAAATTCGATCGAGTACATGATCACCCAATTGACCGTTTAATTACTTGCTTTGGTTCATTTTCATGTGTCATCCAAACTAACAATTCAATCAATTGTACGAGTTTCATGAGTGTGTTGGTAAAACAGTGGTTTTAGTGAAACAAAGACACGTTATGTAACATTAGTGACAATTGGTTGCTTTCAACCATGTGCTATGTTCAATAAAGATAAAGTAGATAGTATATTATGGTTTTTTTTTTCTTTCTAATTTTCGTATTTGATTTGTTTTATTACAAAAAAAGAACCTTTGTGGATGTGCAACATTTGGATGCCTCCAGTGGGTTGTTTTCTCAACAAATAAGTAATTTTAAGAATGAAAACTTTATATAATTCAAAAAAGTAATCACATGTCAAAGATAATAAAATATTAAAAATCAAACATATTTGATTTGTTCGTTTGATAGACAACAACGTAGTGCCAAACACCTCATCTCATATTACTTAGTATATGTGGTGTCCATGCAAGTGTGACATGTCTGATACTTGTGTTTGTTTGTGGTGATATGAAACGCAAGTGTGTGCATTTTTTTTTACCTTGGTATGAAATTTTATGGAATTCTTTTGATTTAAGCTTTCCAAAATTGTTTGGTCTAACTTCTTTTAGTTTTGATTCCTTTATATGTTGGCATTTTGATACGTTGTTGAAGTTGGGTGTTTTATATGCTATATATTCAATCTAACTTTTGTGTATATTTTGAAATGTATAACCAAAGTGTATATGTTGTACAAATTATGGTATTAGTTATTTTTGGTGTTTAATTTGTTATTTATCATATCCGTATATCGAGTATTTAGCCCAATCGTATTTCTTTTTCCCCCGAGTAATTAATGGAGATTCAAGGATAAGTGACTAAAGGTGTCCTATTGTTAAGATATTTGTTTATGACCAGAGGCAGATCCAAAAAAGTTATTTTTATGGTTGCACCATAACATATAACAAAACAAAATTATAGTATACTACATCGGAATATTAGTGGTTGCATGAGAGGCCCACTGGCACCTCGTAAATCCACCTATGTTGATAACTATGTAGGCATATGAATATTAAGATGTTATTATTAGTAGAAAAAGAAATTGATGCATCGTATATGGTTTAACTAGGTAACTGCACCGCGTAATGCACGATGTATATACAAATGTTATATATGTAAATACGATAAAATTTTTAATTTATGAACTTATTATATTTGAATTTCTCTATTATGTAGCAGTAGAAATAAATGTTGGTCAAATTTAGAAGTAATCAAACCAACAAAATCTATTTTGTGAAATTCAAAAAAATATTGTAAATCAAGCATAGACATTTGGAGGCGGTTTGTTGTTGAAGCTCTTCATAAACATATTTTGTACTTAGTTGAAAGTGGTCGGTAATTATCTTTGCTCTCAATAATTTCAAACTTTTTAGACAATATAGAACACATTCACTCAATAGATGACGAAACATTGTGACCAAATTCTTATGCACAAATGCATATATTAAGCTTTCCTATAACAAAATGTGGATAACAAATTAGACAAATGAAAATAAATATGTCATGCACTCGACGATTTCATCATATCTTCTTATCGATTAGAATAATGTCTAAGCTAATAGATTCTCCCCCTTTCTTCGTGTTTAGGTACATTATCACATCATATAAATCCGAATTTTTATAACGTAGTCATTGTGATCATTTGTCAAGTCTTTTAGCAAAGAATACTCCATGAAGTTAAAATCAAATAACAAAATAATGGTTCAAGTAACGACAATAGTTAATTTTCTACAACCTTTATATAGAGAAAATTTGAAATACAATGTAAGGTAAATAAACTAAATATTTGATAGTAAATTATAATTGTTATTTAATTGTATTCAGTTTTCATAAATATTTCATTTATATATTGATTGATAGATTATAATAAGTTTTTTCCATTAAGAATTTTAACTATTTAATATTAAAATATTTTTATAAATAATACGCGATATGGGTGTTATGTAAATAATAATATGTGTAATCACTAACATGTAATTAATATTATGTATAATGGTTATCGTGAGTATTTTGTAAATAATAGTTAATCAAAACATTCAAAATAATTTTATTAAATAAATTGGAATAATGATTCCATCATCATAAATTTGGTATGATATATAACGTAATAAATGATTCTGATGCAAAAAAAAATAATCATATAGAATGTGATTAAGGCCATTTAGTAAGATAAAGTATTATTTAAATAATATGTATAATGAGTTTTTATGATGTGAATTGAATTATATTGTTTAAAAATTATTATTAAACTGTATTATAAATCATGGAATCATCTATTCATCTCTTATGTGAGTTGAGATACATGTGCATTGTTAATCTTTTTTACCACTCATTTAATTTTTATTTAGTTATTATTATTGTATTCTTGTTGTAAGATAATCATAAAATGAGTGATATAT
Source organism: Arctium minus (assembly GCA_954870635.1). Classification (NCBI taxonomy): domain Eukaryota; kingdom Viridiplantae; phylum Streptophyta; class Magnoliopsida; order Asterales; family Asteraceae; genus Arctium; species Arctium minus. Next base: position 103,109,910 of record OX941083.1, read on the forward strand.
CATTAATTATAATTAATGATAATGATTATTATTTACCATTAATTGTCTTAATTATTTCAATCATGATAGCTAAAATAGATGGACTCATTTAAAAAGAAAAAAAATGTAAATAGATATAAAAACATATATAAAATAGACTAAATAAAAAAATAGATTCATTTAAAAAATGTAAATAAAAATAAAAATACATGTGAAAAAAAATAGTTTGTTTTTTAAATAATAGATTTCACTAAAATAATTAAAAAAACTAAATGAAAAATAAATAGACTTATTTAATTATATTTTGATGTATAAGCATTGTTAGATTATTAAAAAAATGAAAACATTAGATAATAAATAATAAAATTCAAATAAACATATATGTTTTTATTTAATAAAAGTTTTGATTTATAAACATTGTTAGACACTAAGAAATAAAAGGGTTAAATAAAAAAGAAAAAAATTTAAATAGACATAATATATGTTTGAAAAATAATAAAAAAGTAAATAAAAATAAAACTACAATTTTAGAAAATGTGAAATAAACTTTTAGTCATCAAAAAAATGTTTGATTAAATACAAAAATTAATTTAGTAAGATCAATAAATAAAATGAAAGAATGTAATTAGGGGTGCTCACGGGTTAGGTTGATCTGGTTGAAGGCTTTTTAACAACTCAACTCAATATAGGCGGTTTGAAAATTTTATAACCCAACCCAACTCAATCAAAAGTACAACCCAACCCAAACCGTTCGGGTTGATCGGGTTGGTCGGTTTGCGTCTAAACAAGATGAAATCAAATTTAGAAATATAAACATAAAGGAAACATTTATTTGGAATACAACCGAATGACCGATAATTCATGAGTATGTAAGTTCATCAAAAATGTTACGATATTACATATAAAAATGTCTAAACCAAATGATAATATGTTGTTGGTGATTTTAGTGAAATCATCGGTTCATTTTATGTAATTGGGTTCACAAGATAATAATGGGGTTGGTAGCTAACCTATAACACGAGCTAGGAGGTGTGGAGTGCACACTCGTGTAAGCTAGCTAGCACCCGGGATTGTTGGACGAACATGTTTGGTGGGTTACTTAATGATTGGATTGACAATATTTGGCGCGGTTCTCCACGCGGGTCCACTTGTACCGCCAGGCGCGCGGACATCAAGTTTTGTAACTGTCGAATTTGAATGATAATCAATCTGTAACCCCCAAATCCTCTTGTAACCGACAGTTAATTTGGTGTTTAAATAGGATCGATTTCTGCCAGAATCGAGACCGGTGAATTTGAGATTATCCTCGAGTGAATTTCGTGATATCTAGGCAGAATAGGGTCGAAATATCACTTAAGGAAAGCGAGCTCTCACGCTGTTGGGTCATCTGAAGATTTGAAGATGACCTCCTGATCTTCCATCTTATATCATCCTACTTAGAATATGTTTGAGGTTCTTTTAGCAGCTTGGTATCTATACAAATGTTCGGTGAAGTCAAAGATCAGCCGAAGAAGACAAAGAAGGAGTACATCTCTCAAAGCGGATTGAAGATAGTCTCCTCAGCCTAAAGTCAAGCATGCCCAATTGATCAACACCATCGGCCAGGATGGTGTCAATCACATATCTTCAGGAGTATGAAGGTGTTCTCACATCTTCAGGAGCCGAAGATCTCTCAAATCTTCGGCAACCGATGATCTCTCCTTTGAAGATGAAGATGAAGATGTTCTCACATCTTTAGGAGCCGAATATCTCTCAAGTCTTCGGCAGCCGATGCTTGAGGATTTCTTTCAAACACATTGTACTTTTCTGACAAAGTATATTGTGATATCTTGCATTGACATGGACCTCATCTGAAGATCAGAAAAAGTAAGTTTTGTCTCCTACACCATTTTAAGGAAAAGGTCTCTACCATCCTCTCTGCAGGTCAACACTTCAAGCCAAAACACCTCAAGACAAAAGGTACATCCTGTACTTTGCTGAAGACCTGTGTCCATCCTTTGCTCAACATGTGTCCCATGCATTTAATGCATGAGGCACTATAAATATGAAGGATGGCTCAACATGCAAGATTACCATCTCTCAAGCATTCAAGCTCTCTAAATGCACTGGCATTCTCTCTACGAAGTTCTTATTGTTTTCTAAGTGTTTTACAATTGTTCTTCATTTCTCTTTGTGTAAGATTGTTTGAATAGATTTCATCTATTCTCTTCCGCAACAATCAAAAGTTTTCTATGTGTAATTCTTGATTTCAAATCAATAAGAATTAAATTAAGTGAAAAACTGTGTGTATTGTATTCAACCCCCCCTTCTACAATACTTCTCTTATTTACTTACTGCTATTTGGGACCAACAAGTGGTATCAGAGCGGTTTAGTTTAATTTAAATAAACTAGATCCGCAATGGCAGCCTCTTCTTCTTCCTCCTCTTTGAACAATGCTTCTTCTCAAAACACCACTGCTGTTTCATACGACAATGGCTCTATAGCCAAACCACCAAAGTTTAACCCCAATAACTTCTTCCTGTGGAAAAGTCGTATGATACTCTTCTTAGAAGGAGTTGACAGCAGATATCCTACTATCTTACATGAAGGTCCTTTTATTCCTAGAGTTTGGGACCGTTACAATGCAGACAAGGCAAAAGCTGATGAGGACTCTTCTGAGGAAGAAAGAGCTCCAGCTACTGGGAGATATATTGTAAAGGACCCCAGTAAATACAATGATGAAGACAGACGTCTTATAGCTCTTGATACTAAAGTCAGAGCCACCATTGCCCTCTCTCTGCCTGATGAGGTCTACCATTCTCTTGTTAACCTTTCTACTGCAAAAGAAATGTGGTCCACTCTGTGTGTTCTTTATGAAGGTACGTCGGAGGTGAAAAAGAGCAAAAAGATTTCTCTTGTAAGAAAGTATGAACTCTTTTCTCATGAGAAGGGTGAGTCTCTCTCAGACTAGTACAATCTCTTTAACAATCTTCTCAACGATCTTAAACTTGTGGGTCACATCTATGATAATGAGGAAGTCTTGTGCAAGTTTATGGACTGAGTTTTGGGAAAATATCTGTACTTGTATCAAGTCTACCAAGGATATTGATTCCATGCCTCTCACTGCCTTGTATGGCACTCTCTTCAACTATGAGCAGACTAAACTGCTTAGGAAGTCAATCACGAAAGACATCAAAGGCTCTTCTCTAGCTCTTGTCGGTGAATCTTCCAAAGTTACTGTGTGTGTCCCTAGGATCACCTATCCCTCTGATTCTGACAACAATAGTCAAGAGGACCCCAATGACCCTTCAGAAGCCTATCTCAGTGAGGCTGATGATGAAGGAGAGGAGACCTCTGTGGCTCAGCTGTCAGATGGTGTTGCCATGCTGGCAGGCTTTTCTAAAGGCAAACCTCGCTTCTCTTCTGGAAAATCCAGGTTTTCTAGAAAACCCTCCTCTACTCTTTCTAAAAATGCTTCCTCTGACAAATCAAATGAGGATTGTTACAGGTGTGGGAGGAAGGGACACTTTGCTTCTGAATGCAGAAGCAGGTCCTCTGATAAGTCTAGACTGCCCTCCTCTAACCGTACATCCTCTAGGTCTGTCAGAACCAAGTCTGATTCCTACCAACCTTCTTTTCAAAAGTCAAACTCGTCTGTTCCTTCAAACTCTGACCGTGCTGAAAAGTACAAGGCCAAATACAAGAGAGAGAAGGAAAGAAATGCTCTTCTAGCCAACAAAGGAAAAGGTCTTCTTGCCGAATCTCATGATTGGGCAGATGAACCAACTTCCGAAAGTGACAAGGACATGGACAATCTTTTCTTTATGGCTAAAATAGATAATGTTGATGACGGTGAAACCTCTTCCACTTCCATGGCTCTTGTGTCCACTGAGTGCTCTACCTCATCTACTCAGGTACATCCATTTTTCTCTCTCTCTGATGCTGAGAAAATTGAAGCCTTTGACTCTTTGACCATTGACTTCTATGAAGCCAAGGATGCAAAGAAGAAGGCAAATGCTCAGATAAAATCTCTTTCTTCTCAACTGCAAATCTGTCTTTCTCAACTAAAACACTTTGACAAAATCAAGGCTGAGCTTGAAGATTTGAAAACTATAAATTTTACTCTTGCTAAAGAGAAAAATAAACTGCTTAAAAGGTTTAAAAAGGAGCAAGAAATTGTGACAAAGTAGACAAGCTCCTCCAAAAATTTAGAAAGGATTTTCCAGGATCAAATACATTGTGATGACAAGTCTGGACTAGGCTTTGGGAAATCTAACCTTGAACCTCCATCTGACTCTCATGCTCCTTTCTCTCTTCCCTCATTCTATGAATCTTCTGAAGAGAACTATGACAACTCTGAACCTTTGGACTCTTCTGACCCCTCTAAAGATCTCAAGTTTGGATTGTTCATTTGTTCATCAAAGCTAAGAGCATTGATTCACCTAATGAAAGTGAGGAAGCCCAAGACTCAAATGACCCTTCTAAACCCATTGTTGAGTCTATGTCTTCTTTTAAAATAAATGAGGGTTCCTCTTCTAAACCCAAACTCTCTAAGATTCCAACCAGAGATCCTCAACCTTCTTCAAGGAAATTTTCTTCTTCTGAAAAAGGAAAATCGGTAGTTACCGATATTTCTCCCAAAAAGAAACTTCCCAAGAAAAACTCAAAGAAACCATATTCTCTTCCAATTCCCAGAGCTGTGATGTTAAATAAGCTAAATTCCAAGACACCCTCTTCTATTCCTTCAGCTGACTCTGGCAAAGGTATCTTGGGTCCTAAGCCTCTTGACTATCCTCTAACCTCTAAGGCCATGAAAGTCAACGTGACCAGTCATCACAAGGAAGCTGATCAAAGCTCCAAAAAGGTCTTTATCTATAGAAAGTGTTATAACTGTGGTAATACCTTTCACCTTGCTAAGGATTGTCCTTTGGAAAGAATTGATAAAAATGCTTCCAAGGATTCTTCTTCTTCTTCTTCTAACTCAAAAGGACCCATTTCCAAATGAGTACCAAAGAATTGATTTCCTTGTGATTGCAGGGTCTAGGGCACCAACAAATCTGGTATCTCGACAACGGGTGCTCAAGACACATGACGGGAAACAAATCTCTTCTTGTAGACTTCGTGCCTACCAAAGGTCCTTCTGTCACCTTTGGTGATAACTCCAGAGGAAGTACTAAAGGTTATGGAACACTCTCAAATGGTTCCATCACCTTTAATAAAGTATCTTATGTTGAAGGCTTGATGCACAATCTCCTAAGCATAAGCCAACTGTGTGATTTGGGGTACAAAGTGTTGTTTGAATTATCTTCATGCATCATTTTCAACAAAAAGATGGAAACCGTACTCTCTGGCTACCGCAAATAAAATGTCTATGTCATAGACATGGGACATAGCTCATCCTTCAGAACAAACAGTTGCTTTGTCTTTGAAAACTCTGCCAAAAGATGCTGGCTCTGGCACAAGCGTCTCTCTCACCTCAACTTCAAAACTTTGAATGTCCTTTCAAACCAGGAGCTTGTCACGGGCATGCCAAAGTTATCCTTTGTGAAAGAAAAGTTGTGTGCTGCTTGTGAGAAGGGGAAACTCACAAAATCTTCCTTCAAGTCCAAGCAATGCTTCTCCATCTCTCAGCCTCTTCAGATGCTCCACATGGATCTGTGTGGACCAGTCAGTACCCCAAGCCTTGGTGGTAGGAGGTACATCCTTGTTATTATTGATGAATTCACTCGTTATACTTGGGTATTGTTTTCTTAGGTATAAAAGTGACACTATTGAAGAAATTATAAAGTTCATCAAGAAGTCTGAAGTGCTGAATGGGCAGCTGGTAAGATTTGTTAGAAGTGACAACGGAACAGAATTCAAAAAACAGTATGTTGGATGACTTTTTCAATGAAAAAGGCATCTCTCAGAAATTTTCTGCCGTTAGAACTCCACAACAAAATGGTGTAGTGGAGAGAAAGAACAGAACGCTATGTGAAGCTGCCCGATCCATGCTGAGTGAATCTCACCTTCCTACCTATTTTTGGGCCGAAGCAATCAACACTGCATGCTTTACCCAAAATAGGTCCATCATTGTAAAAAGACATAATAAGACTCCCTATGAAGTCTTTTATGGTAGAAAATCTAACATTATTTTTCTTCATGTCTTTGGGTGTGTCTGCTTCATTCTCAATGATAGAGAAAATTTGGGGAAATTTGACCCCAAAGCTGATGAAGGAATCTTCGTGGGATATTCTCACTTCCAAAGACTTCATCACTCTCTTGTAATGATGAAGAACTGAACCAATGGATATCCTCATGTGTTGGTAATGATCCTTTTCCAACATCTTCAGACATTCCCTATGTTGTTCCCACCTCTCTCTACCAAAATGATGAACCCTCTACATATTACAATCCTTCCTCATATCAAGAGGATGATCCTCAGCCTACCCAACCTCAAAATACACTTCAAATCATCCCAGTCTCTCAATCTGACATTCACTCCTCACCTATACAAGCTGATCTTCCATCTATCTCTCCTCGAAATTTCCCTTCCAACTCTCCTCTACAAATCTCTTACCCTCCTCCTTTACCTCCTGCCCTAAAGTGGACAACAGATCACCCCATTGATCAAATCATTGGTGATCAACAAGCTGGTGTATAGTCCCGAAGAGGTGTTGGTAACATTTGTCTCTATGTGAACTTCCTTTCTCTCATTAAACCAAAGAAAGTTGATGAAGCTTTAGCTGATCCATGTTGGATCACCGCCATGCAAGAAGAACTTTCTCAGTTCGAAAGGAACAAAGTCTGGAGATTGGTTCCTCGGCCTTCCAGAAAAACCATCATAGGAACCAAGTGGGTCTTTCGAAACAAAATGGATGAAGAAGACACGGTGATCAGAAACAAGGTCAGACTGGTTGCACAAGGCTACAGGTAAGAGGAAGGAATTGACTATGATGAAACATTTGCTCCAGTTGCAAGACTTGAAGCCATCAGAATCTTCCTTGATCATGCTGCCTACAAGAACTTCAGAGTCTTCCAGATAGATGTCAAGAGTGCCTTTCTGAATGGGGAGCTAGCTAAAGAAGTCTATGTGAAACAACCCCCTGGCTTTGAAGATCCAGTCCATCCTGACTATGTGTATAGGTTAGACAAAGCTCTCTATGGTCTAAAGCAGGCTCCTCATGCCTGGTATGACACTCTTGCTGACTTTCTCCTGAAGAACAAGTATACAAGAGGTAAAATTGACAACACCTTGTTCATCAAGCAAACCTCAGGTAATCTTATTCTTGTTCAAATTTATGTGGATGATATCATTTTTGGTGCCACTGATGAGTCACTGTGTGATGAGTTTGCCTCTCTCATGAAAAGCCAATATGATATGAGTATGATGGGTGAGCTTACCTTTTTCTTAGGACTTCAAGTTAAACAATCTTCAGAAAGAATCTTTATAAATCAAAGTAAATACATTCGTGATCTTCTGAAAAAGTTCAATTTTGAAAACTCCTCCCCCATGAAAACTCCCATGGAACCACCTTTGAAACTCCATGCTGATCCGGATGGTGTATCTGTGGATATCACCAGCTACGGAGGCATGATCAGCTCCCTTCTTTATCTTACTGCTAGTAGACCAGACATTATGTTTGCTACTTGCCTGTGTGCGCGTTACCAAGCCAATCCGAAGGAATCTCACTTGGCTGCGGTTAAACGCATTTTTCGGTATCTCAAAGGTACCATGAATCTGGGTCTTTGATATCCCAAACACTCAGGTTTTGATCTAATGGGGTATTCAGATTCTGATTTTGCAGGATCAAAGATTTATAGGAAGAGCACCACTGGCAGTTGCCAACTCCTTGGTGGCAAGCTTGTTAGCTGGTCCAGCAAGAAGCAGAACTCAGTCTCCACCTCTACTGCTGAGGCTGAGTATGTAGCTGCTGGAAGTTGCTGTGCTCAAATCCTCTGGATGAAGAACCAACTTAGAGACTACAACCAGTTGTACTCCCACATCCCGATTCTGTGTAACAATTCAAGTGCGATCGCCATCGCCAACAATCCGGTGCTGCACTCTCGTTCCAAGCACATCGACATCCGGTATCATTTCATCCGGGATCACATCTCCAAAGGTGACGTCGAACTTCACTTCATCCCTACCGACCTCCAACTGGCGGATCTCTTCACCAAGCCTCTTGACGAAGCTCGGTTCAAGTTTCTAATCGGCGAACTCGGTATATTAAATGCCGACGTTTAATTTAAAAACAAAAAAAAAATGAGAGAAAGAAAAGAAAATAAAAAAAATGTGAGAAAATTAAATAAAAAAAAACGTGAGAAAAGTAAATCAAAAAAAAAAGTTTTTTTTCTCTCTCCCTCCCTTTCGGTTTTCCCTCTCTCTCTCTCCCCACCCCCTAGCCAAACCACCCCCTAGCCGATTACCCCCCCTTCGGCCTCTCTCCCTCTTCGGCCCTATCTCTCCCTTCGGCTCCCTCTCCTCTTCGGCTCCCTCTATACCGCCGAACCACACCACCCCCGAAACCCTCACTCTCTTCCCTCAACCGAACACCCCCTAGCCGATCCCCCCCCCTCCAACCGAACAACCCCCTAGCCGATCCCTCCCCCAACCGAACACCCACCCCCGCCAAAGCCCAACCGAACCACAACCCCCTTATCACCCCTAGTTCGGCCGAAAGCCCCCCCCCCTCCCCACACCTTTCTTCGGCTTATCCCCTCCCCTTACCCCCCCCCCTTCCTTTGACTTTTTCCTACATCCCATATCTCTCTTCCTTTTTATTTAATTATTCCCTTTCCCCATTCTTTTTCTTTTCTCTTTCCCAAGACTTCCATTCATCCCATCCCATTCCTTTTTTTTTACATTCCTTCCAAATCCTTCCATAATTTCTTACATATCTTTCTCAATCTTCCCTTCCCCATACATCGCCTCCAACTCTATATCACCTTTCCCATCCTTACCATACTTACACATCTCACCCTATTATCTCCTACCTTCTTTAGCCTACCAATTTCAAATCCCTTCCTTTTCTATTTCCCTCCTATTTCCACTATAAATAACACCCCTCCCCTTACATTTTCCACCATCCTTTCCTTCCCTCATACTCATCTTCCACCTACATCCTTTTTCTCTCCTTCATGGCTTCCTCCTCTTCCCCCAACCTTGTCAAGAAAAATGTGTTCACCTCCCCCACCTCTCATTCCGATCTAATTTTCAACCCATGCAATCATGTTGCACGGTTGGAAAGTGATCCCAAGCATAGTGAGTTTGACCCGATTGCTTCCTTCCTCATAAAGTCTCCTCTTCACTATGCCTTGACCTACAATCCACCAAAAATAAGCAAATTGCTCATTGGCAATTTTTAGCTTACTTGTGTCTATGATGCTACATATGAGAAGGTATCGGCTTCCATTCTCTCCGACCACGCTTCACCGGATCTCACTTTTGGGGTTGAAGATGTTCGTTCGGCACTTCATCTTCCTATCTACTCACCCTATGAAAAATTCCCACTTGGCAATGAGCATGAGGAGGTTGTTGCGGCTCTGAACTACATCCGTGGAGAACATGACAGGAGTCCGGGCACGTTGCTTCGCAAAAACATGGGAGGTATCTGGCATTTCTTCTTCTCTCATGTTATTTTATGTCTTAGCAAGAAAACTGGTGGCCATGATCAATGTCCCTCTTACATCACCCAACTGGCACATGCTCTTATCTTTCAAAGAAAGATTGATTTTTCCCGGTACTTCTTCCGTGAATTAGTCAGTGTCATCACCCCTCAAAAGCGGCCCCATGTCGCTTTTCCTCGGTTTATATGGCTCATCATTTATCATAAATTTGCTACTGCCATTGATGCCTCTCATAGCATCACATTCGACTACAAGGCGCCAATTATGACCAAACCCCTTCTTCATAAGGGGCCTTTGGCAACTGAAAGCCCTCTGCTACCAGGTATGGTCTCTTTCCTTACTTCTCCCAATCTACAGTGGGGAGATGCCAAGGACACTCCAGTGTCCAAAGGTCCCTCCTATGTAGTGGACCCTTCCCCCTCACCTCTTGTGGCGTCGGCTAGCACTATCTCTTCATCAGCTACCGACACCGCCGCACTTGCCCAAACGGCCATACCACCGAAAGGACCTTCGGTGGTTACCCAAGTCACACCCAACACATCAAAGCGGCGGAACTCTATCTCTTCCCCTCCCTCTTCTCCCAAAAGAACGAGGAAGGTTTTTAGGGCCATCCCACATACTCCATCCTCCGATTCTTCACAATCGACGGATGTTGATATTGTCCCATTCGGGCCCAGGGATTCCGACATACCCACTGCCACCACCTTTGTATCCTCACAACAGGATGCAACTGTAATATTTGGGGACCCTCAACTTCCCTCCTCCACTTTCTCTTTGGTGGATGAGGATGACTTGGTCTTCTCCCCGGACCAAGGCTCCGCTTTCTCACTGCACGGCCTTTCATCCGACAAATTCATGGTCGATGTTTATGCACCGCTCGGTGAAACACGGGTCTTACCCAAGGCCAGTGTGGAGGGTATTTCACAATATTTGGCTTATTTGCAACAGGGTCACAAGCAGGTGTCACCCTCCGCAATTCCTTCTACCTCTGTTGTACGGGACACTCCTCCTTCTGCTCCCATCATTCCCCCAGAAGTTCTGGCGGATATTCAGGAAGCAAACAGACAGCACCGCCTCATTGGTGCTCAGTTTCGTGAACATCAGACAGTTCTGGCTCTCTTGTCAAGGTCACTTGTGAAAAGTTGTTGTCTTTTGAGACCTCCAATCATCACCTCACTACCTTGGTCACTGCTCTTCAGGAAGCCTCCAATGCTCGTGATGAGGAGGTTCGTCATCTACAAGCGGCTTCCGAGTCTCATCAGGCCCTCACTACTCAGATTCTTGGGTCCTTCCAGTCTCTTCATCAGAAGGTTGATTCTATGTTGGTTGCTCCCCTGACAGCGGCTGAGGGGGAGAAACAGGCGGTTCCAATCTCTTCTGACAGCGGTCGTCAGGGTCCCACTCCCATTTCCACTGATGCTCCAACTGAGGGGGAGCTTTCAAGACAAGGCTTAGACAAAGGAAAGAAAAAGTTATCTCCTGATGAAGAGGCCTTCTTATCCCTTCAACAAAAGACTGATGCTCTAAAAACTTTTGTTTCTGAAGTTGATCGGCTAAAGCTTCAACCTCCAAACAAAGTCACTTCTGACTTTGGCCTTTCTGAAGCTAAGCTTGATTCTCATGACATTCTATGGTACCAAAAGGCCTTGATGGGACGAAAGCTGAAATCTAAAATTGTTGAAGTAAATCTTGGTACCACCAAAGATTCAGATACAGAGGTTCGGATGGTTATCATTAGGGAAGACAAAACTCATCACTCTACCAAATTCAGCGACCTTGAAAACTATGGACTCTCTGAATGGTACGAAATCTCTGAACTCTTATCTAAATCTCTTAGTCGACACAGGGTTTTGGCCAAAAAGACCATCAATGGTCTTCTTGAAAAAATGAAAGACATTGCAAGAGATTACAAGCATTCTCCTGAAGAAGAAGCGCAAGTTCAATGTCTCAAAAAGATGTGCCTCTCCTCCTCTCCACAACTCTCATCTTCTGTCAAACAAAACCTCTTCAAAGATCTGACTGCCAAGGTCCGACCCGTCTTTCAGGTACTGGTACTGTAGTGTCTAGGCCAACCAGAGGAGTCTATTTCTTCAATGAAAAGGAAACTCTCATGTTCTTCAGACATGAAGAGATCTCCATTGCTGACACCAAATTTCTGGTTGTTATCCTATCTCTTATCCCCATAAGTTTTGAAGCCTCTCTCATTCGTAGTGATATTATTGATGAGCTTCACAAAAGACAGAAAAATGAATGATGTTCTTCTCTAAATCTCTCTATCTTTCTTATGTACTTATAACCGTGTTTTGTTAAGTCATCATGTTTAATACAAGTGCATTTTCTCTTACTTAGTTTGTACATATATAGTTCTTTTTTTTATTCTTTTGTAAATGTTGGATATATTATACAAATTCTTATAAAAAAATTATGTGAAAAGAACCCAAAAAGAGTAAAGATGGGTCAAAATGAATTTATTCAGTACACTCTTTGTTCTATTCTTTAGTATGGATGTCATCCTCAAATAGGGGGAGATTGTTGGGTCATCTGAAGATTTGAAGATGACCTCCTGATCTTCCATCTTATATCATCCTACTTAGAATATGTTTGAGGTTCTTTTAGCAGCTTGGTTTCTATACAAATGTTCGGTGAAGTCAAAGATCAGTCGAAGAAGACAAAGAAGGAGTACATCTCTCAAAGCGGATTGAAGATAGTCTCTCAGCCTAAATCCAAGCATGCCCAAGTGATCAACACCATCGGCCAGGATGGTGTCAATCACATATCTTCAGGAGTATGAAGGTGTTCTCACATCTTCAGGAGCCGAAGATCTCTCAAGTCTTCGGCAGCCGATGCTTGAGGATTTCTTTCAAACACATTGTACTTTTCTGACAAAGTATATTGTGATATCTTGCATTGACATGGACCTCATCTGAAGATCAGACAAAGTAAGTTTTGTCTCCTACACCATTTTAAGGAAAGATCTCTACCATCCTCTCTGCAGGTCAACACTTCAAGCCAAAACACCTCAAGACAAAAGGGTACATCATGTACCTTGCTGAAGACCTGTGTCCATCCTTTGCTCAACAGGTGTCCCATGCATTTAATGCATGAGGCACTATAAATATGAAGGATGACTCAACATGCAAGATTACCAGCTCTCAAGCATTCAAGCTCTCTAAGTGCACTGGCATTCTCTCTACGAAGTTCTTATTGTTTTCTAAGTGTTTTACAATTGTTCTTCATTTCTCTTTGTGTAAGATTGTTTGAATATATTTTATCTATTCTCTTCCGCAACAATCAAAAGTTTTCTATGTGTAATTCTTGATTTCAAATCAATAAGAATTAAATTAAGTGAAAAACTGTGTGTATTGTATTCAACCCCCCCTTCTACAATACTTCTCTTATTTACTTACTGCTATTTGGGACCAACACACGCAATCTCGAATTCTTATCCAAGGTTTGATCACTCTCTCTTCTCTCCCTCTACCCATCGATTTCTGCAACAAACAATCCCCAACATATGTCAATCAACAACAGTCGTTTTAGACGCCTCCAACCCCGATGCTTTCGCTTTCTTGGCCTTGAGGTTGGTCGTGTCATCATCAACCATTTGGTACAACTTATCCATACTTCTTAAATCTTAAATATATCACATTTAGTTAATTTTTTAGTTTGCATATATATATATATATATATATATATATATATATATGTGTGTGTGTGTGTGTGTGTTTACATTTATTAAACATATATACAAAGGAGTTATATAGAGATAAATAATAGATTGAAAATATATGTAAATGAAGAGGGTACACAATAGTGTAATTGTCTAATTTACATATTAATAGAGACTTAATAATTATATAAAATCCACAAAATAAAAGGATCGGGTTCATCGGGTTGGGTTGAGTTCAAATAAAAGTAACCGGATATCAACCCAATACCTACGGTTTGAAGATTTTACAACTTGATTAGACATCGGGTTGCTTCGGTTTGAGTTATTTTGCGTCGGGTTGGGTTGGGTTGATCGGGTTTTTGAGCACCCCTATAATGCAACATTTTAATTAAAAAAACTCTAAATTTTAAGAAAATTCTAAACCCTCAATGGAAGTTTCTCCTTAACTCTATTTCCTCTTCCTTCTTATATATATATATATATATATATATATATATATATATATATATATATATATAGGGTTGAGTTCTTTTGTTAACCTTGATATTCTTGTTAACTTTGTGAACTCATCCAAGCTATTCATCTTGACATTGGATGGTTGAGATTAATAGTCAATTTTTTATTAAAAAAATGTCTCATTTATTGTTAATTAAGGTAAACATGACTGGTAAGGGTATTATAGGTAAAAAAGAACCCAAATGAAACACCTAATTCATCATTAATTGCATTCAATAGAAGCGGATGATACCCTGATTGTGAAATTAATTGCATTCAATAGAAACGAATGATACCCTAATTCATCATTAATTGCATTCAATTAACATAATGTTCATGTTATGCATATAAGTTCACATCTGTTCACCTTTTAGTAGTTGATTATTGTTCACCTTTATGTGAAATTAAAATATGTTTTAACAACAACGTTCATGTGCAAATATGTTAACATATTTGTTCATGATATGCATATAAGTTCACCTCTGTTCACCTTTTCGAGAAGAATGACTACACGATATACGGTTTTATCTAATCATGAATCAAAACTATTATAATAATATTGAAATGATTCAAAAAAGTAATATGAAAAAGGATGATCTTCAAAAATCGTAACCTACAAAGTAATTTTGGAATCTTCATTTTTTGTAACTTCCATGAAATTAATGACAAAAGATTACTACTGTTATTACGTTTATGCCCTTTTGGATTAAATAAATAAATTTATTAAACATCAAATAACCTTGCATTCCTATTGGTTGAGCAAGGTTCACATAGTTAACAAGAAATACTTGGTTAACAAATGATCCTTACTATATATATATATATATATATATATATATATATATATATATATATATATATATATTGAGAGGGATAATTATTTGTAAACTTTTTAAACCATGCAAACCTACAAACTCATCTAGACTATCCGAATTTTTGATCAACGGTTGATTTAGGATTTAGATTTATTAAAAAAATAGAGAAAGAGTAGTTTGAGAATAGTTGCAACTATTTTAAATTTTAAATCTATTAATTAATTTGAATTAATCTAATTATGGTTATTATCTCCTTAATTTTCTCTATTTTTACCTAATCTCTCTCTCTCTCTCCCTTTCAAAAATTCAACCACCATCTCTCTCTTTCTCTCTAAAAAATCCGGCCGCCATGATGAACAAGAATCCGGCCACCATGGCATGATGAACAAAAATCCGACCACAATGATGAACAAGAAAGTGAAACTCTCTCTCTCTCTCTCTCAAAAGTTCTGGCCACCATGATGAACAAGAAAGTGAAACTGAAAGGGATGCCAAACTCTGGCGAATCCTTCTAAACTCGGGTGGGTTTTCTGCATTTTCATTAATGGGTTCATATATTTTTTCACATATGAAACGTGAAAATTTCGAAATAATCATATATTTTTATATAATTTCATATATTTACATTACCGGTTTCAATTTTTTTCATAAATTGTTTCATATATTTTTCTCTCGTATAAATAATCGGATTTTTAAATTTCATATATTTCTCCTATATGAATATTCATATTTTTTTTAAAATAATCATATATTTTCGAAGTTTCATATGTTTTTTTTCATATGAATCGTGAAATTTTTGAAATTTCTTATGTTCTTTCTCATGAATCGTGAAAATTTTTGAAGTAAGTTATCGACACGATTTTTAATAGCGTAATTTACAAAATCAATTACGTTTTTTTAATATATTATTAGTTAAAATTATCATTAAGTAATTAGTATAATGAGAATATAAAATAAAAAATGAAAAAAAGGTAGGAAATAAAAGAAAGAGAAGAGAATATGACACACCACAAGAACTATAATTGTAATTACTATATAATCTAATAAAATAAAAAATAAAAAAATAAACAAAGGAAAGGTGAAAGGACCAAAATGCCCTTAATTTAAGAGTGAACTCTAATTTTAGTCCCTAACGTTTAGTGATTTCTTTGAAAGAGGTCCCTATGGTTTCATAATTCAAGTTTACGTCCCCATGGTATGGATTTTGCTCTAAAAGAGGTCCCTAGATACTAACACCGTTAAAAACTCCGTTATAAGCAGGGGCACTTTCGTCCAATCATCTTTTTTATCCTTTTTCGCATTTTTTTTGTTTCTTCTTATTCTTATATAAAATCATAAAGTTTAGGGACCATATGTTAATAACTCTAATATATATATATATATATATATATATATATATATATATATAGTGTTTGGTTCATTTGAGAAATGGTAAATATATGAGAAATAGAGAAGTAATCCTAGTCATTCATATGGTCAAGATCGGATTTGACTAGTCAAATATTGCGGCTTTGACCGGTCAAAAGTTGCAGCTTTGACTGGTCAAAAGTTGCGACTATCCCAAAAATAGAAGGACAATTTCATAAATTTTACAAAACACACGGGCTGTGTTCATATATGAACATGTATAATTCACATATGAACTATATGTTCATATATGAACCAGTGCAATTCACAACTGAACTCTTTTAACTGATTCATATATGAATCAGTTGAACTAACTAATAGATTCATATATGAACCTTTGTGATTCATATATGAATCTGTGTGAATCACAAAGATTCATATATGAACCTTTGTGAATCACAAATATTCATATATGAATCTGTATGAATCACAAAGATTCATATATGAATCAGTTGAACTAATTAACAGATTCATATATGAATCTTTGTGATTCATACAGATTCATATATGAACTCATCCCGTGTATTTTACGAAATTACCCCTCTACCTTTTATAGACCACACAAGGAATTATCCGGTGTTTCGCGGTCAAAGCCGCAAATGTTGACCAGATGAATGGCTAAGATTACTTCTCTATTTCTCATATATTTAACATTTCTCAAATGAACCTCTCCCTATATATATATATATATATATATATATATATATATATATATATATATATATATATAAAAGTGTGTGTGTGTGTGTGTGATATGTATGTATGTATGTATAATAGAAAACAGGGACCATCATCCCCACTCCCCATCATCCCCAACTTCACCGGAAAATCCACCAGCATCCCCCTTGTTTTTTTTCCGGCACCACCCTCGTTTTTAGACAACAACCCAGGAGAAACGTGACCTTCGTGAGGCTCACCAGATACTTTCGTGAAGTTTACAGGGACGAGATCCCCATCTTCAGTTTGGTTTTTATTATGTTTGGGATTGGGTTCAAGATAGGGGCGATTTTTCCCCAAACCTGATAAATGAATTGAAAAGGAGAATACGACGAAGGAAAAAAACGAACGAGAGAGAGAGAGAGAGAGAGCGCGATAGGATAAAGGAATCGATCGATAAACCTCTGCATCCAGCGCTCGTCGCCACTCCATTTCCGTAATACATGGTGTGTGTGTGTGTGTGTGTTAGCGTGTGTGCATATTCGATTCGTCAATATTTGTGTCTAGAGGATTGATTTGTTGTTCTTTGTTTGATTCTTTGGGCTGCTGCTTATGGCAGTGGGAGAGAGAGATTACGAAGAGAGAGAGAGAGAGAGAGAGAGAGAGAGAGAGAGAAAGGGAACCAAATACCATCGAGGTTTGTTGGATTTTTTGTTCAACTTTTGGTTTTGATTTTTTTCAGATGGCTTTGTTCATGTTTAATCAGAACTAGTTTTGTTTAAATCTTGAGCATTAATTAAGATTACAGGGGAATCGTTGATTTGGATGTTGTTAAGATGGAGATACCCAACACCACAACCTGAAACCCATTTGATATCTTCCTGTTGCAAACATACCCAACACCACAAGTGATAACTTAAAAAATAAAATGTGAGAGTCTAATTCCCAATTATTTTTATTCCATTTAAGATATTTGTATCAAGTTTTGATTGTTGATTTTAATTTTAAGGTTTAGGTTTATGTTAGAGTTTGTTTTTTTTATTTTAATTTTTGAATTTGATGTTTAGATTTGGATTTAGTCTTAGGTTTAATTGATGTTGGTGTTTGGATTAAGACCGGAGAAGATGACCGATGATTTGGCCAGAGAAGCTGACCGGCGATTTTGTAACACCCTAAAAATTTCAACCAAAAACAAACGAAATTTTGGCAATACAACGTCTAAAATACGAATATTCAAAGTCAACCTATAAGGATAAACTGCAACATAAAAACACCTCCCAAGGGCAACTATAATACTACGATAAGTTGGGGATAGTTTGCACCAAACAGTAGACCGAAGAATGAGATACAAAATAAATTACAACAACCTAATTAATCTAGAAGTAACTCAAAACTAGATTAAAACGGGTGTTGCTAGTCCACCAAAAATCTCTCTTCGCATGTATACCCAAAAGACCGGCATTCCAAGTTTCCCTACATGCACGGTTGACAAGCTGACCATCTAATTTCCACCACGAATGGGATCTGTGAGGAAACAACAACCACAACAAGTGTTAGGACAAAGCCTAGTGAGAACTCAAAAGTTATATTAATTTTAAACAAGACAATCATGAATGATAATTGTGTTACCGGACTCTTTTGCCTCACAATTAAACAATTCCACCGCGACAATGTTCTCGAACCTGAACATAAACATGCAAGGATAACTTTTGAAAATACGAGGGAGACCCATTCCCATCGGGGTGACATGTACACGTGAGTGGAGTCACCCATGATGTTATTGGATTACACCTCATGTCCCGGTCCTAGTTCCCATGCCATCAAGACATCACAACCTCAAACCATACTCATTGCCTTTACTGCCTACTCCGTCAAGTTACACCTCAAGGTCTTACGGGACATTATTATCTGTCCAAGACTAGACGAGTTACACCTCAAGGGCCCACGTCCCCTTATTTCCTACTCGTTAGTAAACCACAAACGACCAACAACAATGGTCCTCTTTAGCATACAACTATATCCTCGTGCACAAGGAAATAGAAGTCATATTCTTATCAGGTGATCACATACTGATTTAATACGCACATAAAGCATATAGCCATACATAGACCTTTCCTTGTCGACTCATAGACATTAATGCACCTTATATGAGATTTCGTAAGGTCAAGACCCCATGTCGTTCCGTAATAACTATTTTCTTTCACATTACACATAGTTCATCAACCATATTCTCAAGTAATACCATGGCAACATATTATGTTTCTCATACACATTTTCAAGGACTCTAGCACTCTAGGTCAAACCCATAAATAGGGTCTCTTCTCATATTACCCATATGTATGTGTAGATTAAATCAAGAGAGTGTCAAATAAGCACATAGTCACAAGAAATAGAGTATAAAAAGGAAACTCACTTTCTAGGGTTTGTAAAGTGAAAACCCTAGAAGAATAAGTCAAACTCAAGAATAACATAAACACGTACATATATTAGTATTTATTACAAGTAATTGTACTCATAATCATAAAAGGGTTAAGAACTCACCAACTAGGGTTTGTAAAGAGAAAACCCTAGGAATGGATGACTAGAGGGAGCTCTACTTCACTTGGAGCTTTAATGGCACCAAGGGTCACTTTAAATCACTTCAACAACCCTTCTTGAGTCTCTTAAATGCTAGGGTTACTTGTAAAATTAAATGAGGGGAGAGGGGAGAGGAGAAAGGGGAAAATCGCCTAGAGGGTTGAGAGAAACGATCTGCAGAAATTTGGGTTCCAAATGATGAAATTTAGGCTTGAAATTCGACTAAGAAGGCTGGACCCCACCCCTTTCACGCGACAATGCCCTCGGCGACTTTGCCATTGGCATTGTCGCTGGGCAAAGTCACCCGGTCTCCCCCCTTACGGTACAACTTCTGCGACTATGCCCTTGGCAACTATGCCACGACATTGTCGCCGGGCAATGTCACGCTTGTCCCCCAGGCCACTGATTGGTCGATGACAAGGTGCTCAACAAGTCCTAAAGTTTCCTTATGACTTCTTACGGAAGACAAGTACTCAAAACATGAGATTACAAAAGTCTAAGCACATAACCTTTCAAATTAAACACATAAATATATGCATACCCTTCATATGATAATTGTCGTTACACAACAAATGTGCCATGCACACAAGGAGTTAGAAATCACCAATGGTCTTTAAGGAAAAAGGTTAACATGTTGCTATGGCTCGGATAGGGAGATTAAGGCGCGATGAGACACAAACTAAGGAAAACAGGATGTTACAATCCTCCCCCACTAAGAATAGATTTCGTCCCCGAAATCTCACGCTACACAAAAAGATTAGGATACCGCCTCTTCATATCCTCCTCCGCTTCCCACGTCACGTTTGTGCCCCTATGATGTTTCCATTGCACTTTCACCATAACCACTTCTTTATTGCGGAGTTTCTTCGTTTCCCTCTCTAAAATGTTTTCCGGCTCTTCGACGCATCGATCGTTGTCCACTCGAATTTCGGACAATGGGATGACGTTTTCTTCTTCCGATAGACATTTCCGAAGGTAACAAATGTGGAATGTAGGATGAATTCTACTCATCTCGGGCGGTAGATCAAGCTTGTAGGCTTGGAGTCCCACACGCTCGATGATAGGGAAGGGTCCGAGAAAACGAGGGCTAAGCTTTCCTCACTTCCCAAACCTTATAATCCCTTTCCAAGGAGACACCTTCAACATCACTCGATCGCCCACTTGAAATTCCATTGGCCGTCTCTTCTTGTCTGCATAACTCTTTTGGCGGTCCTGGGCCGCTTTCAACCGTTCTCGAATGTTCTTCACTTTGTCCTCCGTTTCTTGTACCACCTCAGGTCCGACAAATTGCTTCTCGCCCGCTTCTAACCATCACGTCGGCGTCCTACATTTCCGGCCATACAAGGCCTTAAACGGTGTCATGCCCAAACTGGAATGGTAACTGTTATTGTAAGCAAATTCCACTAGTGGAAGGTGAGAATCCCAATGCCCTCCAAAGTCAATAATACACGATCGCAACATATCTTCCAACATTTGAATTGTCCGCTCGCTTTGTCCATCCGTTTGAGGATGGTACGCCATGCTCAACTTCACCTTTGTTCCCAATTCCTTTTAAAACGCACCCCAGAAATGGGAAGTGAAACGACTGTCCCGATCGGACACAATAGACAATGGTACACCATGCCTCGAAACCACTTCGTTGATATAAAGTCTTGCTAATTTGTCCAACGTTAGTGTTTCCTTCATGGCCAAAAAGTGTGCGCTTTTCGTCAACCGATCTACAACCACCCAAATGGTGTCATGGCCCTTCAATGTCTTCGGTAATTTTGTGACAAAGTCCATTGTGATGTGATCCCACTTCTACTCCGGTATTTCTAAGGATTGCAAGCTTTCGTACGGTCGCTGATGTTCAGCCTTCACTAACGAACAAGTAATGCATTTCTCCACAAAGTTTGCCACATCGAGCTTCATCACTGGCCACCAAAAATTTAACTTCAAATATCTGTACATTTTCATGCTCCCGGGGTGAACAGAATATCTTGATTTGTGCGCCTCTTCCAACAGTAACTTTCGGCACCCTCCCAATTTGGGTACCCAGACTCGTCCTTGGAAGAGTTTCAATCCTCTACCGTCTTCCGTCAAGGTGTGGTGTTGTTTCGTCATTGCTTCATCTTTAAGGTTAGCTTCTAGGATTGTTTCGGCCTGAGCGGTTTTTATCATGTCCATAAGGGTTGAGATGATCTCGATCCTTGCCAGCGAGGTCTTTACTACTCCACTATACTCTTTCCGGCTTAGTGCGTCTGCCACTACATTAGCCTTGCCCGGATGATATTGGAGCTCACAATCATAGTCCTTCAGTAGCCCGAGCCATCTTCTTTGACGCATATTTAACTCCTTTTGATCGAAGACATACTTCAAGCTCTTGTGATCGGTGTAGAGTGTGCACTTAGTACCGTACAAGTAGTGTCGCCATAACTTCAGAGCAAACACGACCGCCGCTAATTCTAGGTCATGGGTTGGGTAGTTCTTTTCGTGCTCCTTCAACTGCCTTGACGCATATGCTATAACCTTCCCTCTCTGCATCAGGACACACCCTAACCCCATCTTGGATGCATCACTATACACCATAAAGTCTTCTGTTCCCTCGGGTAGGGATAGGATTGGAGCTTCACAAAGTTTCCGTTGCGAGGTACGGAAATCCTTCTCTTGAACTTCAGTCCATGTAAACTTCACATTCTTCCGAGTTAGCGCGGTCAACGATGAAGCGATTTTGGAGAAGTCTTGGATGAACCTTCGGTAGTAACCGGAGAGTCCCAAAATGCTTCGGATCTCAGTTGGGCTTTTCGGAGGTTCCCAGTTCGTCATCGTCTCAATCTTCGCGGGGTCGACCTTTACTCCCTCGCGGGTCACCACATGTCCGAGAAATTGAACTTCTCGTAACCAAAATTCACATTTGGAGAATTTTGCATAGATCCTCTCCCTTCTCAGTACTTCCAGTACTTCTCTCAGATGTTGCTCGTGCTCCTCCTCGTCCTTGGAATAAACCAAGATATCATCGATAAATACTATGACCGACCGGTCTAAAAATGGTCGGCATACCCGATTCATCAAATCCATAAATATTGTCGGCGCACTCGTCAAACCAAAAGGCATGACTAGGAACTCGTAATGCCCATACCGCGTCCTAAACGCTGTTTTCGGAACGTCTTCTTCTCAAACTTTTACTTAATGATAACCCGATCGAAGGTCGATCTTGGAAAAACATCCGGCCCCTTGTAGTTGATCAAAGAGGTCGTCTATCCGGGGTAGCGGGTATTTATTCTTGATGGTCACTTTGTTCAATTCACGGTAATCGATGCACATACGCATCGATCCGTCCTTCTTCTTCACAAAAAGTACCGGAGCTCCCCAAGGGGATGAGCTCGGTCTTATGAACCCCTTCTCTAGCAACTCATGGAACTGGGACATCATTTCTTGCATTTCGGTTGGCGCGAGGCGATACGGTGCACGAGCTATTGGTGTCGCTCCCGGAACTAAATCAATTCGAAACTCCACCTGCCGATCGGGAGGCAAACCCGGTAAGTCTTCGGGGAACACGTCCGGAAATTCGCTAACAATCTTCACGTCTTCCAACCTCTTTTTTTCTGCCTTGGCATCTATCACAAATGCTAGGTACGAAGGTTACTTCTTCATTAGGTATTTCTTTGCCTTGATGGATGAGATAATGGTCACCTCTCCTTTTTGTTTCTCACCATACATGATTAGAAAGTCACCATCCCCGGTGGGAATCCGTATTAGCTTCTTTGAGCATAAAATCTCCGCTTGATGCTTTGCCAACCAATCCATCCCGATTACCACGTCAAAACTCCCGATGGTCATGGGAAGCAAATCTACCATAAAGGATTCGCCACTAATCTCTAGGCGACAATCTCTCAAGATATCTCTTAAAATTACCTGTTCTCCATTAGCTACTTCTATGACTAGCGCATCACAAAGGGTGCTAACAGGTAGACTTATGGATTTGCAAAATATAGCAGATATGAAGGAGAAGTTTGCACCAAAATCAAACAACACTCTAGCGGGTTTGGAGTTGTGTAGGAACATACCCGACACCACATCGGCGGTCTCCTTCGCTTCTTCCTTGGTCATTTGAAAAGCCCTCCCTTGAGCCTTGGGAACGGCCTCTCTCTTCGGTTGGATTCCCGAGCTTCCTCCTCCCCTTGCAACACCCCTTAGCTTGGGACACTCTCTTCGGACGTGACCCATCTCCTTGCATTCGTAACAGATGGTTCCCCGAATGGAACACTCACTACTGATATGGCCTGGTTTACCGTATTTGAAACACGAGACCGGGTTGGATTTGGAGTCAATCTTGCAAAATCCGAAGTGTTTGCTTTTGCATTTGGAGCACCACTTCGCCTCTCGGCGATTTTCAGAACTTCTGCCTCCTGATTGAAACTTCGCTTTCTTGAATGAGCTTGGCGGACTCTCCCGTCTTCTCTTCTCTCCTACTTTCGTCTTTTCCTCTTTATCACGTGCATAAAGCCTCTCCATCACTTTGGCCTCCTCGATAGTCTCGCGAAGGTTAGAGGCTTTGGAGTTGCGGACCATTGACAACATGTCCGCGGTAGGCCCTTTAAATAGGCCTTTACCTTTTCCTTCTCAGTCGGGACCACATGTCCCACCAGGTTTAGTTTCTCCATAAACAGTCGAGTGTACTCTTTTACTGACAAGTTTCCCTTCTTGATTGATCGGAATTCTTCTTCTAATAGGTCCATCTCCTCTTCATTGCAGTATTCCTCCAACAGCTTTCTCTTGAATTCAACCCACGGCATTTTGGCTATCACAAACTCTTCCACAGTTGCGGTGAACACATTCCACCATGTCAAAGCCGAACCCCGTAGCATTTGAGACCCATACTTCACCTTCTGGCTCTCTTCACAGTCACAAGCTCGGAAGGCCTGCTCAATTTCTCTGAGCCAATTCATACATTTTACAGGCTCGTCGGTCCCGACAAATTCTGGTGGTTTGCAACAAAGAAAGGATTTGTACGAACATCATTTCCCCGTTTGTCGGGTTTCCAAAGTCACCAGACCTTCGGTGCGGTTTTCATCTCCGATGCCACCCGAACCCGCAATGACCATATTCTCTTCTATCGTCTCATGACGACGGTGATTCACTTCTCGGTCTTCAAGCAACTTCAAGAATAATTCATGTTGTTTCGCCATGGTCTCATTCATGGCTCTCATCATGTAACACCCTCAAGTCTGAAGATAGCAACTTATTAAAAATTTTCTAAATACATCAATAAATACTTCAAACCACAAACATAAATTGAGAATTAACCCCAAAGCTCACATTCATCCTATACATACGTTCTAGGAAAAGGGACGAGTGTTACTAAACCCAATAACAATCACTATCTCCAATCTGCGGAAGACTTCACCAGCTACTTACCCTTGAAGACGATGAGACTTCCGAGAACACCCAATCCAACTCTTCAACCCGAGCTCCCAACCGTTGAACTTGATGAGGAAGATGAAGGTGGATCTTCTAATCTTTGTTGGGTGGGGGAGAACACTTGGAACATGATAGGTTTGGTGCCATGGATACATAGAAACCGATTTTAGGGTTTGGGTTCGGTTTCTAGAGAGAAGAGGGTGAAACGGGGGAAGGTTGGAATGAAAGAGGGCTGAAGTTCGCGATTTTAAGCAGGTCTGCACCCGCCGGCGATAGTGCCACGTGATTATGCCCTTGGCATAGTCGTCGGGCATAGTCGCCCGAAGGGGGGTGCCCGCGGTACGTTCCTCGTGACAGTGCCCCGTGATAGTGACACCCTGTCACAGTCGCGGGCACAATCGCCCAGGACGTACCGAGCATCAAACTTCCGACTTTTCAACGCCAAAACTCCCGATACTCCGAGGGACTTTAAACAATGCAATTCCCGACAAAACCCCACTGGTTATAAGTCACAGAATTGTCCCGGTGACATTTACTTATCGAAAATTACGGGTGTTACACATCATATTCATCATCTGTGTTTGAGGAGTTACCTCCGTCAGGATTGGATCAACAACAGCAATGTCGGTCCTCGGAATCTGTTCCACCCTTCCGGCAAGCATAGGTGGGATTGGAGGTCCGTCCGTCACAGTTGCATTTGGCCTATCGGTCGTGGATTCGTTTACCACTTGGCCCTCGGGCGAGGATTGAAGGTGACTCTGAGTATTTACCATTCTCGTCTGTCATCAATTCAAAAGAGGGTGAGAGATGGATTACACAAGATTACACACCAGAAACGTACTGATACAGTTCATTGATTATCATAATCATAGTAATTCAAGCATGCTCACATAGAGGTACATTCATAATAGCAGTAGCTAATTGAAATTATGAACGTAGACTACATAAAGATTCTCGTTACCACTTTCATAATTTCTCAACAAAGTAGTTTCTGTTGACTCTAAGACTGCCCCATCTTAGACGTTCTACCCAATTCTCACACTTTAATGCCTAAAAAGTTTCAGCTTAAGTCTAGGCATCGAGGTTGCATACCTAGTTCGCTTAAACTAAAGCTCGGATACCAACTTGTAACACCCTAAAAATTTCAACCAAAAACAATCGAAATTTTGGCAATACAACGTCTAAAATACGAATATTCAAAGTCAACCTGTAAGGATAAACTGCAACATGAAAACACCTCCCAAGGGCAACTATAATACTACGATAAGTTGGGGATAGTTTGCACCAAACAGTAGACCGAAGAATGAGATACAAAATAAATTACAACAACCTAATTAATCTAGAAGTAACTCAAAACTAGATTAAAACGGGTGTTGCTAGTCCACCAAAAATCTCTATTCGCACGTATACCCAAAAGACCGGCATTCCAAGTTTCCCTACATGCACGGTTGACAAGCTGACCATCTAATTTCCACCACGAATGGGATCTGTGAGGAAACAACAACCACAACAAGTGTTAGGACAAAGCCTAGTGAGAACTCAAAAGTTATATTAATTTTAAACAAGATAATCATGAATGATAATTGTGTTACCGAACTCTTTTGCCTCACAATTAAACAATTCCACCGCGACAATGTTCTCGAACCTGAACATAAACATGCAAGGATAACTTTTGAAAATACGGGGGAGACCCATTCCCATCGGGGTGACATGTACACGGGAGTGGAGTCACCCATGATTTTATTGGATTACACCTCATGTCCCGGTCCTAGTTCCCATGCCATCAAGACATCACAACCTCAAACCATACTCATTGCCTTTATTGCCTACTCCGTCAAGTTACACCTCAAGGTCTTACGGGACATTATTGTCTGTCCAAGACTAGACGAGTTACATCTCAAGGGCCCACGTCCCCTTATTGCCTACTCGTTAGTAAACCACAAACGACCAACAACAATGGTCCTCTTTAGCATACAACTATATCCTCGTGCACAAGGAAATAGAAGTCATATTCTTATCAGGTGATCACATACTGATTTAATACGCACATAAAGCATATAGCCATACATAGACCTTTCCTTGTCGACTCATAGACATTAATGCACCTTATATGAGATTTCGTAAGGTCAAGACCCCATGTCGTTCCGTAATAACTATTCTCTTTCACATTACACATAGTTCATCAACCATATTCTCAAGTAATACCATGGCAACATATTATGTTTCTCATACACATTTTCAAGGACTCTAGCACTCTAGGTCAAACCCATAAATAGGGTCTCTTCTCATATTACCCATATGTATGTGTAGATTAA
Source organism: Arctium minus (assembly GCA_954870635.1). Classification (NCBI taxonomy): domain Eukaryota; kingdom Viridiplantae; phylum Streptophyta; class Magnoliopsida; order Asterales; family Asteraceae; genus Arctium; species Arctium minus. The sequence continues at coordinate 103,136,814 of OX941083.1, forward strand.
ATCAAGAGAGTGTCAAATAAGCACATAGTCACAAGAAATAGAGTATAAAAAGGAAACTCACTTTCTAGGGTTTGTAAAGTGAAAACCCTAGAAGAATAAGTCAAACTCAAGAATAACATAAACACATACATATATTAGTATTTATTACAAGTAATTGTACTCATAATCATAAAAGGGTTAAGAACTCACCAACTAGGGTTTGTAAAGAGAAAACCCTAGGAATGGATGACTAGAGGGAGCTCTACTTCACTTGGAGCTTTAATGGCACCAAGGGTCACTTTAAATCACTTCAACAACCCTTCTTGAGTCTCTTAAATTCTAGGGTTACTTGTAAAATTAAATGAGGTGAGAGGGGAGAGGAGAAAGGGGAAAATCGTCTAGAGGGTTGAGAGAAACGATCTGCAGAAATTTGGGTTCCAAATGATGTAATTTAGGCTTGAAATTCGACTAAGAAGGTTGGACCCCCGCCCCTTTCACGCGACAATGCCCTCGGCGACTTTGCCATTGGCATTGTCGTCGGGCAATGTCGCCCGGTCTCCCCCCCCTTACGGTACAACTTCTGCGGCTATGCCCTTGGCGACTATGCCACGGCATTGTCGCCGGGCAATGTCGCGCTTGTCCCCCAGGCCACTGATTGGTCGATGACAAGGTGCCCAACAAGTCCTAAAGTTTCCTTACGACTTCTTACGGAAGACAAGTACTCAAAACATGAGATTACAAAAGTCTAAGCACATAACCTTTCAAATTAAACACATAAATATACGCATACCCTTCATATGATAATTGTCGTTACACAACAAACGTGCCATGCACACAAGGAGTTAGAAATCACCAATGGTCTTTAAGGAAAAAGGTTAACATGTTGCTATGGCTCGGAGAGGGAGATTAAGGCGCGATGAGACACAAACTAAGGAAAACAGGATGTTACAGATTTGGCCGGAGAAGATGACTGGACTCTTGACCGAAGAAGATAACCGGCGATGGTAAAATTTATAGACTTGATCCCTATAATTTGATGGTCCTTACAAAGATAAGAAGAAACAAAAAAAGTGCAAAATTTGGACAAGTATATGGTTGGACGAAAATACCCATGGCACTAACGGAGCTTTTTAACGGTGTTAGTGTCCAGGGACCTCTTTCAAAGCAAAATCCATACCCTGGGGACGTAAACTTGAATTATGAAACCATAGGGACCTCTTTTAAAGAAATCACTAAACGTCAGGGACCAAAATTGGAGTTTACTCTTAATTTAACCAAGTCTTTTTAACTAAAGTTGGTCAGAGGGACCAAAAGTGAAACAAAATCGCAACCACAGCGACCAAAATTGTAATTAGTTTGAAAGAGGGACCAAACTTGATAATGGATGACAACCACAAGGACCAAAAATGTAATTTACTCTTATATCTATATTTAGGATTTTAAAACTACATTTATTTTGTCATATATTATTGACTCCTTATCACCTATTATTGAGTGCATAAACTTAAGTACTCTCCTATTTCTAAGACAAGAATAAGATCTCGAACAATAACCAATATGGACTTTTGATTCAAGATTGATGGTTCCTAAAAAAAATTGTTTTAACCTGAAAGTTATGATGACGAAAACATTAATATGAGGTGACATGGAAACGCAACTGATTTATATTGATTTACATAGAGTGTTACTCCGAATAGTCAATATTGTGATCTAAAATTATGTCAATCTATTTATTAAAGATATATCATATGATGTGTTTGACTGTGGAACGAATTCAAAATGCTACGTAAAATTGATATGGTAAATAATATTACTTTATAAATAATTTTTTATTCATTTTGCTACTAGTAATACTCGGAAAAACGGTTTTATATGAATTATTAGTACTTACCGAATTAAATGTTATTAATGATGATAAAAACAATACATTTGAAAAAAAAATCATATAACTTATCGATGACTCTTTTTATAACTCGTCCAAGGCCTAGAAAATGTCAGGAACAGACCTGCTCATTTTAATGGCTTGTTTTACGCGTAAATGTAAATTACTACCACAAGGGATCTATGCAACTTGCTCTTTGCGATTTAGATGGATTTAAGTTGTTCTCGATCATTTCTACTATGGTTTTCATGATTGGTTTTGCATAGTAACACCCAAATCATGTACATTTAGCATATTTCACTCATATGTCGTCTAATCAACGACTCATGTATCAAATCACATAATGGGTTGTTCGTCATCATATTAACGACATTTTGACCTCAATCTAGACCCATTTAATGTTAAAACCAATCGCGGAGCCACATGCAAGCTAATGGGGTCTCTTGACTCTGCTCAAAAATATAAAAAAAAAAGATTAAATATAGGTTAAAGTTTTATTTTACTTTTCACAAATAGCTTGGTTTCATACTTAAAGAACTCGTTCGTATTTTAGATCTCACATATTTGATTTTTTTTCCACCAAAACCAAAAGAAACAAATTCATCTCAATACCTTGTGTATTGTTTTGTTAAATCCATTTTTATATTAGTCATCTCAGTAACTAGTTACTCTGTATTGTTTTATTAAATCGATATCAATATCTTGTTATTTTATCTTTAATATTAAATGGTTTACTATATGTTGATTGTTTTATATACTCAATGCATCAAGCCAATTATGTAGAGATAAATATATAAAATTATGGTATAATTTACTTTTCAGTTTAACCGAAATAGTAAAAAAAATAACTAAAATTGAACCGTATAACCCGGAAATCATATAAACCGAAACCATTTAGGTTCAAATTGATTATTTGATTTTTTAACACTCCCAAGTCTGACCTCAATCACTTAAGCTTCTAAATCTGCCATGTTTAAAACACTAAACAACATCATTAAATCTTGAAACTCATTGTTTGTCTCCTTTTTCTTTGTTGTTGCTTTAAGAACACACCACACTCAATATTCCAATTTCTAGTTCTATTTGTTGAGTTTTATTATTATTTTTTGTGGCAAATTGGATGGTTTAGAATAAAAAAAATATTAAACAAAGAGTAGACGTAACAATTTCATTAAATTACCATACATTAAAGACTCTCTCCTACTCGATTAAAACTGGCTACATAAACCTACAACACCCGGTTCACATCTAAACCCGGTTCAGATGCTCCTTCAAGAGCTGTGAACCGGAAGAGTTAGACCGCCGTCGGCTTCCTCCTCTTTCTTCCGCCGCATTTCCAGAACTTTCCGGTGGTTGTTAGAGTGAACTTCGCTGGAAAACGTCGGGCTACAAGCCGGTCGGTATTCTGGTAAGAGCCGACCCGACTTGAACCGGACCCCACATGCGTTACACAGTGTTTTTGCGCCTAGTGGACCGGCTCGCCACTGTGGCGTTTTCTGAACGAGGCAATGGCTGCAACGCCGAGCCTGCGGCTGGCCGGAAGTCACCGTCTCAGCCGCCGCCTTTCTCTTCTTCTGCCTCTTAACCGGCGGCTTTCCCAAAATTTCCTCTACGGCTCGCTGCGGTTTCGAAGTACAGGACGACGACGAGGAACACGACGCCGAGGAATCCGTCAACGGCGCCGACGACCGGAGCGACCAAACACGGCCGCCGTTACGACTCCGCTTACTTCTGGCTTTTTTATGAACCAGATTCTTAAAAGAAGGGTTTACAGCAATAAGAGTTACCGTTTCCGGTTTCCTCTCTGGGGCGGCGCATGTTGAGAAGTATCCGGCGGAAAACGAGTCGTCGACGAATTGAGACACCCATTCAAGGTCAGCCACATCATCCACCTGTAAAACAGAAGGTCAACAATCTCTAATTTTATCAAAAGAAAAATTAAGGAGTTACTCGTAACGAATTCTCACCGGCAAAGAGAGTTCCGCCTCCAGCGGCGGGAGTGTGGTTTTGATCGGAGAAAGAGAAAGAGAGGAGGGTTTGACGTTGTTGGTATGATGTGGGTGTTGGGAATTATGGTCGTCTTCGACGAAAGCGGCGTGTGTGGAGAAGTCGAGTAAGCCGTCAACGAAGAAATCGTCATCGGAAAAGGAGGGTGGAAGGTGGTTTAATTTAAGGGACCTGAAAGCGGTTTTGGATGGGGGCTGTTCAACTTGAAAACACTCCATATTTGATTATGGAGAGCTGAACTGAATTGAAAATGAATAGAATAATAATAAGGAAGATGAAGAAGGGAAGATTTGGTAAATGGTGAATAAAAAGGAAAACAAAGAAATAAATGGAGTGAGTTTTTATGATTGATGTTATCAAGGATAAGAGGAGGAGGAGCAACAACTAACCCCACATGGCTTTGCCTCCCTCACACAATAATAATACCATGGCTATATACACTCAAAAACAATATACAGAGTGGTTTCAATTGAAACCATATTAGATTAAAACTTCAGAAATCGTCAATTTCATTGGTTAAATTAATGAAATTGATTCATAAATTATTTAATATGATCAAATTGTTTCATATAATTATTTTGTTAATGAAATTGTTTCATATATTTGTGTTTTTTATGTAGTTTCATCTATTTTTCTCATTCTGATGAAATTGTTTTATGTATTTTCGCAGTCTGGTGAAACTTTTTCATTTTTACATAAAAAACACAAATATACACAACAATTTCATCAATAAAACAATTTCATGAAACAATTTCATTAACTTAACCAATGAAATCGAAGGTTTTCACGGTTTTCAAAATTACAGTGGTTTTCTTTTGATCGCTCCCCTATATATATATATATATATATATATATATATATATATATAGTTTTAGGTTCATTTGAGAAATGGTAAATATATGAGAAATAGAGAAGTAATCCTAGCCATTCACACGGTCAAGATCGGATTTGACTGGTCAAAAGTTGCGGCTCTTCCAAAAATAGAAGAACACTTTCGTAATTTTTACAAAATACACGGGTTGTGTTCATATATGAATCTGTATAATTCACATATGAATTATATGTTCATATATGAACCAGTGCAATTCATATCTGAACTCTTTTAACTGATTCACATCTGAACTCTTTTAACTGATTCATATATGAACCTTTGTGATTCATATATGAATCAGTTGAACTAACTAACAGATTCATATATGAACCAATTAACTGATTCATATATGAATCTGTATGAATCACAAAGATTCATATATGAATTAATTGAATTAATTAACAGATTCATATATGAATCTTTGTGATTCATACAGATTCATATATGAACTCATCCCGTGTATTTTACGAAATTACCCATCTACCTTCTATAGACCACGCAAGGAATTATCCGGTGCTTCGCGGTCAAAGCCGCAAATATTGACCAGATGAATGACTAAGATTACTTCTCTATTTCTCATATATTTACCATTTCTCAAATGAACCTCTCCCTATATATATATATAGTTGGATTCATGTGAGAAGTCGAGTTAACGATGAGAAGCGTGAGAAATGGTTATCAATTATTGGATGAGAAATTGAGTTAATGGTAAGAAGTGTGAGAAGTGGATCTGAACCATTGATCTCTTTTAATCTCAAGCCCTCCGATGAACTGTGGCTTAGAAGGGAATTGATCTGGTGTATCTTGGTGTATTTTATCTCGATGTTGTCTCATCCTAATGTGCGTTCATTTCTCATCCAACGGTCGATAACCACTTCTCACCATTAACTCAACTTATCACCGAAACCCAACCTATATATATAGTTGTGTAGATTTTTTTCCAAGACTAACATTTAATATATTAATAAATATATATATTTGTTTTATAATGTAAAACTTTTTTATGTGTAGCTTTTGTTTCACAAACAGGTAAAAAATGTTCAAATTGTGAAACAAATATATGTTAATCAATATCAAAAATATTTTTGTTAGATGGAAAAAATCATATGAAATAACACATGATACACTAATTCTCAAAGTTATCACTATTTCATAGGTTCTCAAAAATAATGTAATATATATATATATAGGGCTGAGTTCTGGTGAGAAATTAAGATTAACGTGAGAAATTGATACACATTAGGATAAAATACACCGAGATGCACCAGATCAATTCTCTTCTAAGCAGCAATTTATGTGAAGGCATTTGATTAAAAGTGATCAACGGTTCATATCCACTTTTCGTGTCAACATCAACTTCTAGCTCACACGATCATTCCTATCTCTCTCTCTCTCTCTCTCCACCTAAATTTACCACCACAAACCTTCTTCTTCGATTGTAACTCTACAAAACCTAAAATCAAGAGCAACACTAGTGGATACCACTGACAACGACCTCCCTCTCTTCTCTCACTCAAACTCTAGAGAACACCAGCGATGGTTGTCCCATCCTGAACGTCGTTGAACACCGACCACGACCGTAGTACTCGATGGAAACCCTATGTTTATCGCTCCTTTGACCACAGTCATTAGTTATCGAAGTCACCAAAACGAGATTCACGGTTTGATGATCAAATGATCGATTAGGTTTTCCGTTTGTGTATCAAAAGAATAGGGTTTATGTTTCTGGTTCTTCTATATCCATGTCTATTAAATAAAATAATTGGTTGTAAAATGATATGGAACTTAGATTTCTCAGTTGTTTTTAGATGAAGGTTTCCAGTAAACCTTTTCTTCCATTTCTTTTGTCAGTAAAACTAATCCAACGACAAGTCTGATCTCTTCTTCAAACTCTTTTATTTCTCATTGAAAATTGTGTTTTATTTTATGAGGTGAAATAAAATATAGATGAAAATTGTGTTTGTTTTATAGGGTGAAATAAATTATAGATGAAAATTATGTTTGATCTCATGTGGTGAAAAACATATATATAAATATTATGTTTGAATTTCATGAGTTGAAATAACATATTTATGAAAATTGTGTTTTATTTCATGAGGTGATACAAAATGGTAAATATGTGTCTCATCTAATGAATCTTTGTTACCAAAATGATAATTATTCTTTTTTCTAATTGAAAACAACTTTCACTTAAAACCATATGATCGAAATCATATATATATATATATATATATATATATATATATATATATATATATATATATATATATTCATATCGATGGGTCAGGTTCACGTGAGACCGCGTGAGACTAAGCCTTAAAACATGAAACTTCACACTGAAACACTGTGAAGGTAAAAAACATTCGAACCTTCATAATGTAATCACACTATGAAGGTAAAAAAACCTAAACCAAGTTAAAAAAAAATCAAACCTTCACAGATAAAAGACTGTGAAGGTATATCCGAACCTTCACAGTGAAGACGCTGTGAAGGTAAAAAAAAACGAACATTCATAGCGAAAAACACCGTGAACGTAACATTTACGGTGTTTTCTCTATGAAAAGTTCGATTTTTTTTACCTTCACAGTTTTTTGGTGTGAAGTTTCATATTTTAAAGCTTGGTCTCACCAGTCTCACAAAAACTGTTTGGTCTCATACGAACTTAAGTCTCATATCGATTGTCTTTTGTACATATTATGATATTTTTTTATAAATAATATTTTGTTTGATTTAGATGTAACTAGTTGACAAAAGAAAGCACTTAATGAGAGAATAAGGGGTTGTTTGTTTTTTCTAAAAACCTCTTAACGACTCTTAAGTCTGAATCATTCAGACATTTTTACACACCACCTCTTATTAATCATAACTAAAATAAGATTTCAGACTTTAGACCTCTTAAAAAACAAACGACACCTAAGTCTTTTTAAAAATTTATTGAGTAGTCAAATTCATTGATATATTTGGAAATAGAAACATCTTTCCGGTTTATATTCCCTTATTTTTTCAATAATCGATTTAAAACAAATCATTTATTTAATACATATTTAAATTATTGTTTTTGGGTTTAATGAATGTTAAAATTGATTGGAGCAGAGAATAAATTGATGATATGTCTTAGAATGATTGACCGAGGGTTAAACAAAGACGGGTGACCTTTTCATAAACTTTTTTTTTTCTTAAAATATATTTACTATTTTGGAAAAATAATTATAATAAAAAGATCTGTATGTGTCTAACACTTGCAACATATATGTTTGAGATATTAATAAAACGGTTACAATTCAAAAGTTTTTATTATTTTATTTCGCTATAAAGTAATTTAAATATTAATAAAGGTTTTATTAATCAATGTTTTTTTTAAATGGTATCCTGGGCCTATGGCCCAGACTAACCCTGACAAAGCAACCGACTGCGAAAGCATGCAGTCCTGAGATTAAACTCAGTGGTCACAAGGCGAATGCAGGGAATCGAACCCGGGTTGAGCACTATGAACTCCCCAGGTGATTACCACTACACCACCAACATTGTGGTTTTTTATTAATCAATGTTGTTACATCAAAAAATCTATTATGAAGTAGATAAGTCTTTTTGATAAAAAAATTAGAGTGAATTTAAAAAGAAAGGAGGCAGCAGACAACTAACTACTACTTTCTTGCCCATATTTTCACACGTCTCTCGCAACTTTGCTTCATTAACACATATAATTTCATATTATATTTTCCCTAAGCATTTCAACATGTTTCTAAAATATCATAAAATTCACATTTTTTAGAGTTGTTTAAAGATGCATTAAATTGAATATAATTTTAAGTTATGTGATTTCATAAAAGAATTCCTATTGATTGATTGACCTTTTTGATAATTCTAACATGTAATGAGTTTTCATCTTTATTAGTGCATGTGTAGCATTTTGTTGATGATGAACATGTAATGAGAGTTTTTATCTCTGTTATACCCATTATGATGCCACTTTTTGTTATTTTATTTATTAATTTCTATCTTTTTAATTGTTTTTGTTATGTTCATCCCTTGTATGATATGTTTAATAGGCAACCCATCAAAAAAGACAATTGTTTTTAATGGGTTGTCTTTTTCAAGTTTTTATGTTGATATTAAACAATTGTTATTTTGATGAGTTTATTTTTTCGGGATGTAATGTTAAAATAAAACAATTGTCATTTTGATGGGTTGCCTTTTTTGGGATGTAATGTTGGTTTCAAACAATTGTTATTTTGATAAGTTGTCTTTTTTTAGAATGTAGTGTTGGTTTTAAACAATTGTTATTTTTAAATGCAAATAATTTGTTTTGAACTTTAACAAATTAATTTTTCTTGTATTTTGACAATGAAGATTGGATGAAAAAAAAATTAAGAGAGATGATAAATAAATTTTAAAGATGATGAGTGATGTATAGGGACCAAATCCACAATTTAGTATTTTTTTTTGTTTTAAAGGTGTATAGGTTAAATTGAGAGTTGAAAGTAAATTGACAATTATGCCCATAATGTGCAAGGCACATGATGCCTTTAACCCTTAAAGTTAATGGTGTTATGTTTAGGGACCCAAGCCACAATATATTGCATACCACAGGGACTATATCCACAATAAACATAGTATGAGGACCATAGTAAAAAAAATCACAAAATCACAAGGACTAAATCCACAATTCATTCTAAAAATTAATCCGTGTTTATTTATGATTTCCGATTTAATAACATTATTTAATTATTTGTATATAAAATGTTCTTTTTATAAAATCAAGATAAAAATAAGAGTATATTACATTCTTAGTCCATATGGTTTATGTGTTTTAACACTCTGGGTGAAATATCTATAGATTATATCCCTGTGAATATGTGATTTTGCTTTTTATAACGTAATTGGTCCTTAAATCTAACTCCATCCAAAAAAGTTATGTTAACTCAGTTTATAAGGGTATTTGGTCGTTTAATTTAATTTATATTTTATATTAAAACCATAGGGACCAATAATGTAATTTAGCCTACTTATATTTAAAGCCTTGGTGTTAACACATTAAATACATGCACGGAGACGAAGGTTCCGGCAGTCCAATGATTTCCTCGGTGAAGCAGACCCCCCTCCCCGCCTCCCACGATTACCGATTTCTTCACCGTTTACCTTCCCTTTCACCCAGTCCCTGGTGAAGCAGACCCCCTCCCTCACGTCCCACGACCACCGATTTCTTCACCGACCCCCCTCTGTCGCCTCCCTCAACCATCGATTCCTCGTATGCCTATAGCCCTCTGGCCTCTCAGCCATCCCAACCTCCATACATGTACTATATAAGGCCACCGCCCGATATCTGCATATCCGGTGATCTCGCACCACTGGAAGTCTAGATCTGAAGTCGTTGTACACAACCAGGTTGGGATTCCACATCTCCAGAATTCATTCTTTATTAAACCTAATCGAAATCGAAATTAAACAAAACCAGGTTTACACAAAATCGAAATATCTGGTTGGGCTTCCACATCTCTAGAACCGGTTCTTCTATTAAACCTAATTGAAATCGAAATAAAACAAAACCAGGTGTACACAAAATCGAAATCAAACAAAACCAGGTGTACAAATTCTCCTGGATACACTCTCCATATAAACCTAGATCGTAAACCCAAGATCTTCACTTGACGATTTCAATCTATTTCTATTTCTAGGGTTTGACTGTCGATCTTTCATGGATTTTTTTATGGTTGTTGAAGTAACAACAGAGATGGACTCGATGTGGCAACGGAGGAACAATGCGAGTCTGGTTCATCTGGATATGGTCAGGTGGAGGATATGTGGTCTTGGGGAGGAGGAGGTGGCCGGTGGTGGGTGTGGAATAGATAGGTTTCTTCGTTGTGGGGGGCGTGGAAGAAGAATTCGTCGGAGGGAGGTGGGGCGGTGAGGGTATTACCAGGGAAGATTAAGTCACTGTTGGGTTTTACATATGTATATAATATAACACCCTCAAATCTGGAAATAGTAACTAATTTAAAATTTTCTAAATACATCAATGAATGATTCATCTGCAATCACAAATTTAGATTTAACCTCAATACACACATTCATTCACACATACGGTCTATAAAAAGGACGGGTGTTACTAAAACCCCATAATAGTCGCTAACTCCAACTGCGAAAGACTTCACCAAACTACTTACTCTCGTGTAAGCCTAATGCTCAACTCCTCAAAGCACTGCAAGAACCAAACCCCAATTGGAACCTGATGCACATGCCGACAAATAAAAAGGTTAGGCTTAACGCCTAGTGAGCTCAAGAGTTTTCATTAGAGATAAATAAAGCATTAACTTCAAGAACGTTATTTAAAAATCATGATTTCCGAAATGCAATACATTGATTTGAAAGCAACCAAAAATGGAACACATTACATCACAAAACAATCTCCTTTCATTATTCACCCTTTACGTGATTTAAAATCATAAAACGAACGCTTCTTTAAATAAAGCCAAAACCCGAAGCGCACGTAAAATGTAACTGATATTATAATGATCAAACATTGAAAACGTAGATAACTCCAACTTCCAAAACATCCCAATAACTCGAATGAGTTTCAATAACCAAAACCTTAAAACATAGATAAATACCCATACTCAAACGTCTCCGAAAACATGAATTATAAAACTCCATATCCAAAACCACACCTAATGGTGACGGGGAAAACCCGGTTACATGGTACGTGACGGACACAAAGTATGTCACATAATTATGTAAGAAATCAAAACATGTGGATTACACATAAAACACCCACCGAGCTCAACTCCTCTGAGTCTATCACTCAAAAACATCAAGTCAACCCCTCTAGGTCTATTCTTGAGAGTTCCAAAACGGGGAACTCTAGCACAAGGGAATTACACCTTACTGCCCATGAGACGCTGCCCGACCATATAGGTCCACACCTTGCTTATCATGGTGACCCGATGCCTATTCCGTGCCAAGTGGCGAACTTAATGTCCAAAGCGGGGACATAGGAACACCATGCCTATGGATCCATTGCACTAACTAAACCATTACATGACTCAAAACGAATGAACTAATGCATTCAAAACATGTAATTCTCAACTAAGATGCAGTAAATGCAAATCATAACTAAACGCTCAACATTGAGTTATTAAAAGCGGACAAGTGTCCTCAAAACCCAACAAAACGAAACCGAACCATAAGCTCGACAAATCCAAAGATTCAACGTTGAAAATCATAAAATGAAATCAAACGTAAACAACTCGCATTATGTAAACCCAAGCTCCAAAATATACAAATTAACCCCAACGTGATTTAGATTGGGACAAAACATTTCCCAAGTGGGTTTATACATTTTATCCTCTCAAGTCAACCCATAACGCCCAATAAAATGCATTTATACTAAAAAAAATGTACTCCATGAAATAAATCATTAAAATACTTAAAATATATGATTTATCTATCAAAATGCCCAAAATCCCAAAATGGGTGTTTTACCATGTTTATAAAACCAAACATTTCAAAATAACCAAAACTTATCAGCAGTTAACAATTTAATGTAAGACACAAAACACTTTAAAACAAACATTTTGGCATGTACACCGTTTTCACAAATCAACTTGAACTCACCTTGCTAGATTTAGGCTAAATCTAGATTTTACCCACTTAGAGCTCCTTTGAAGAAACTTGAATCCTCCAAGCCAAAAATCTCCAAACACCTATATCCATACATTTCCAAACGTAAATAACCACATTCAACCATATAGAAACATTCCCCAAACATTACACATCAAAATCTTCATTTTGGTCCAAACCCAAATTTCGACCTAGATTTCTCCAAAACCATCAAACCCGAAATTGATAAACCACACACTAGGATAATCATCAATTGAGCATTTATAACTTATGTTAAGGTTTAGAAATGGAAGGGATACACTTACCACTTAGGTTTTGATGAAAACCTAGAGAACCCAACAATGAGCTTGAGGTTGAAGATGAAGATGAAGATGGAGATGATGAAACCTTGACCATAGTTTTCCAAATTACCACTTGATGGTGTTTCATCTTTATTAAAACACAAGGATTTGAGCCAAAATAAGCTAGGGTTTGAAGGGGAGGGAAGTAAAACGGTTTGGGAGAGAGTGGAAAAAGTTTGGGTGAGAAGAAATGAGGAGAAGGGCTGAAATTCACAACTTAATAGCGGCTGGTTACTCTGGTGCGACATTGACCAGCGACAATGCCCAGGGCATTGTCGCATGGCAATGTCGCCAACTCTCCTTGGCCACGGTACATTGCATGCGACTGTGACAGTGCGACTATGACACTGTCATAGTCGTCGGTCATTGTCGCGGCACCTTTCCGAAGCCCCGAAACCCGACTTTTCCAACGCCAATAACCCCGATACTCTAAGGGACTTTAAACAAAACACTTCCCAACAAAACCCCACTGTTTACAAGTCACAGAAACGTCCGAGTGACAATTACTTACCGAAATTGCGGGTGTTACATATAAGTATGTTATTAATATACACAATATATAGAGTAAACTACATGCTTGGTCCCTGTTGTTTTTAATAGAAAATTAAAAGTAGAGTAAAATGACTAAAATACCCCTTTAATTGACATACTTAACAAAAAAATTTGACGGAGTTAGAAGTCAGGGACCCAATGCGTTATAAAATGCAAACCACAAGGATGTAATTCATAGCTATTTCAAAATAGGGACCCAAAGTGTTAAAACACACAAAACATATGGACCAATCACGTAATTTACTCTAAAAATAAAAAAAACAAATGGTTCATTGTGAAAGTTACCAAACAATGCCTCAAAAAATGTATTTACTTTTTATTTTGATGACTACAATCAAAAGTCAAAACCACGTAAAAAGTGAAGGATAAAAAAGAGCTAGCTTTTGTATGTTAAAAGTACATGCAAAACAATATTTATTATTTTGAAACTTAAATTTCACCAAAACATACTTCATTTTAATTAGGAAAAATTGCATCAAAATTGAACTAACTTTAGCCTTATTCCTATTTTGGGGAACCAATTTTTAAAGTCATCAATTAAGGGTTTAAAACAAACTTTTGGTATATTTAAGGGTCTCTGTTACCTGATTACCTACTAATGGTGACATGGCCAAATAAATACCAACAAAATTCCATGTCATATTTAAAAATAAAATTAAAATACCTATTAAATGATGACATAGGAACATTTTAATCATTTTGCAAAATTTTTAAATTTGTACAAGTATTTAAAGCTTTTGTTACAGATATAAAAAACAAATTTAAGAGAAATGAAAAACAAAAAAAATAAAAAAAAATAAAAACTTGATCCACTCCGATTATCCTTCCAATAACACATTCCAGACCATTAGGCCATCTTCTTCAAGAACCACCGCCGAACAACCCCATCGTCTACCCTCTTGCCGCTGCCTTTCACCACCCACCGGAAAACAAACGAAGGAATCCATTCGAACCAGATCGATGAACAAAACCCGGTGGAAAAATCAAAATCTTGACGGCCACCACCTGACCTGCAAATCCTCCCCCCCCCCTCTTCACACAAGCCCCGTTGCAACCACAATCACACCCACCGCTATCACCACCGTCAACAGAAAATTAAAAGTTTGCAAGAAGATGGTGGTGGATTCAAACGATGAAACGACTGCGATGGTGATGGAGGAAGCTCGAAGGTGTAAGGGGTTGAATCGCAGTACGATGTTTATGTTTAACGGTGTAAGCCATAGATGGAGGTGGTGGCAGGATGATACTTTTCGTGGGTGTTGATAAGAAGAGGTGTATCAGTAACTAGACATTTAGCGGATATCAAAAGGAGATTGGAAAGGAGAAGGGGAGGACCGAAGGAGGAGGCCGGTGCCGGTGGGTCGCCGTGGAAGAAGACTGAGAAGACTGCTTCAAATTTGGGTTTACAACACTTCCGTTTTTTTGTTTTTTTTAAATTGTCGATGAGCTGTCTTTTTAAATTCCATGTAATACTTTTTTAATTAATAAATTAGACACATTATATTAAGGTAACCGGTTACCTATTAAACCGGTCACCGAGACCCTTAAATATACGAAAAGTTTACTTGAAACCCTTAAATGATGATTTTAAAAATTGGTTCCCCAAAATAGGAATAAGGCTAAAGTTGGTTCCCTTTTAATTATTATGAAAAAAAACTATTAAAAAGAAAAAAACTAATTAGAAAGATATACTATTTTACTAATGTAATTAAAAAATACTATTCAATTAATATATCTTATTATATTTTAAACAAATTTTAATTTTATAAACAAAAATTTGTTTCTCAAAGGTTATTAGTTTTTATTTGAAATATCTTGTCTTGGACACTAAAATAAGGGCTATAAATTTCTCAGAATAAAAAGTAAACAAAAATGTTTATTCATTTCATTTTATTGTAGAGTAAACTATAATTTTGTTCTACGAGGTTTGTTGGTTATAAGACTTGTCATCCCTAGAGTTTAAAAATACATGAAGGCCAATAGGCCATTATGATTTGTAAAAACGTCCAGATTTGGTTCTTTTATCTAACAATCGTTAAAAACTCATTAAGTGATGGGTGGTTTGGTCTTTTTACACTTTTGATCACATTTTCTTTTAAAAATATACGCACACACACATATATATATAATTTATAATTTTACACGTTACGACACCATTCTCCAACTCAACCAAACCCTAAATAGCTTGAAATACAACCGGAGCTCATACTTTGATGCTCTGATTTTGCTCAACGCCTCCTTCATCAACCTTGAAACCTGTTTGATCGCGAATCAAACATGGGGGAGTAAGTTTCTAACCATTCAATCAACTCTAAAATATGCAGCGGGTCTGTAGACATTATAGAGTGAGGCGCTAAAGCGGACCATTCAATTAGATTTGTAGATGTTCAGTCTTCAAACTGTTCAAGCATGTGAATCAACCCCGGGGGAGTTAGTTCTGAACCATTCCTCTACTCCGACAATTATCTTAAACCTTGGGTCGATGCTCACCCCAAAGCTGTAGATGTTATAGACTTATAGAGGAACACCCCTCCTAACCGGTCTCCTCCCCAATAGTATAGACTTATTGTGATGCTGCTAGTGAACCTCACTACTATATTCTCTATGGCATCACACCGGACTCCACCGATGCTACCATTGTGTTTGAGTTCAATGTCTGGTTATAAAAAACTCGGGTATTTCATTTTGTGTTTGAGTTTAGGGATTTCATTTTGAGCACTATGGTTTGTCAATTTTCGTTGGATTTCGATTTTGATTTTGAAGACGTTGACTAGAGTTTCATCAAAAATGATGAACAGAGTTAAGAAAGGGTTCACGGGTTTCCGAAAAATAATGAGTTAGGTAAGCCATGTGGCATGCATTTAATGGATTAATTTACAAAGAATTTATTATTTTTAATTGAAAAATGAGACAAAAATCAAAAAAGACGGAAATACCCTTCACATAATGGCTAAAAGTTAACGTCAGTTAGAATGAGAGACCAAAATTAAACGTTTTTTAAACTGATAACTCTTATATTGAGTGTTATTTACACATCGTTGGTGTGTCTTTTTATTCTTCTTTTGTGTGCGTTTTCCCTTTATGTGTTCGTGTTTCGCCCTTTTTATTTATTTATTTTCATTTGGAGTTGTTGAGGATAAAAGTTTGTGTTTTGGTTGGTGTTTGTGTCATTTTTTGAGCTCGTACGACATTGTGGCCACAGTGTCACCACTGTGGACTGTGGTGAGCAGCTGCACCCAAAAATATTTTCTACAGATTTGTGTCCAAAATGGTGAAAGTTGAAGAATGCTTGGATGGAGTCAATTATGGAGTTTTTACAAAAGAAGAATCAAACAAGACAAAGCATAAGAAGACAAATGTATGGGAAAAACAATGGCATGAGAGGTAGGGGTGCTCACAGGTTGGGTTGATCGGGTTGAAGGTATTTCAGCAACCCAACCCAATGTTGGCGGTTTGAGAATTTTCAACCCAAACAAAAGTGCAACCCAACCCGTTCGGGTTGGTCGGTTTGGTCGGGTTGGTCATGTTGTGTTTAAACAAAGCAAAAACAATATTAAAAACATAAAGATAAGGAAATTTTCTTTGAAATACGATCCATCATTCAAAATAATATACGAGTTTATTAAATATTTAGTTATTACATATAATTTTCCAATAATGTTCTCTTATGAGTTCAATTGCTTGTTATTGCCAATTATTTGTGGTAACTTATACATATTAAAGGGAAATATAAATAATTTTAGAGAAGTCGCTAAAATGTTTATCGGTTATCGGGCTGGTGGGTTACTTTGAGCCTAACCCAATATCAACCCAATAGATTTGGGTTGTCCTAATTTTGTATCGATTATATATCGGATTACCGCGGGTTGATGTTTTCCCGGATTGGTCGGGTTGGTCGGTTTTGTGAGCACCCCTAATGAGATGTCCCTTTCACCTTCTCATGTCTCTTTCAAATATTCTTTTCTCTTCAACTATATAAAGTGATTTTGGCTTGGGACTTCATTCATATCTAATAATCTGAATATTCAGCTTTATAAAACATTTTTAGTCTCTTGTAATTTTATTTCTTGCAAGCAAGTTTAATTTCTGTCCACCATTGTGGTGAACTTGTGCACACAGTGGGACGTTTACGTTAAATGCAATTTCATTTTACATCTTTCACTCTTTCTTTTTCTCCATTATGTCTTATATTTTTATGAGTATCTAAACCCCTCTTTGGGTGTGGGTGTAAGCCAAACACGAGATGTTAAAATGTAACACTTGGGTGTTATCGCATTTGTCTAACTTCTCGGTTTGGTCATTGATAACTCTCATTTTGAACGTTATTTACACGTCATTTGTGTGAGTTTTTCTTTCATTTTAGTTGTGTTTCCTTTTTATTTGTTTGTTTGTCTTTCTTTCTTTTATTATTTTATTTTCATTTGGAGTTGTTGAGAATGTTTTTATGGTTAAACGCATCATTTTTTTGGTTAAAAACGTCATTGTTCCGCAGTGGGCACAATCTGCCCACTGTGGGCACCAGAGGGACCATTGGGTAAAGCTATTATCCAGTTTTTGCTAGCTGGAATTTGCTGGAATTTGCTGGATCATGTGGCTGAAATTTAAGTGAATGGTGTCCACACAATTTTTGGGGCAATCCTCACCCTTGGATTCTCAAGATTTCAAGTATAAATACAAGCTTGGGGAGGAGCATTGAGGACACATCTCATCTCATCTTCCATCATCAAGAAAGTAAGAACACTATGTTCTTCATCTTCAAGCATTTACTTTCATGGTTGAAGAGATGAAATATTAGTGTAGAATTTAATTTCTCACATTTAATTTTTGTCTTTTATTTTCCGTCTTTTATTTCTCGTATTTACTTTCCGTACTTACTTTAACGCATTTAAATTCCGAACTTTATTTTCTAGTTACGCTTGTAGTTTATCTTTATTAATGCAAATAGTTAACAAATATTTATTTCTTTACATTTTGTCTTTTATTTTTATTATGAGCTAATCATTTTTTGGGTAAGGGTGTGAGCCGACTTGAGACTAGTAGGCGACACTTGGGTGTTGCCATTATTGCTAGCTCTTAAGCTTGGTCACTTGAGTCGGGACTTAAACTCAACGCGGATAAGCCGATCACTTTGAAGTGTCAATATTAGATCTTGACCTCGAGAGGGGCGGATTCGAAATACGGCTTAAGTGATGCACAAGGATTTGAGAGAGTCTTTGATAACCACGTAGAGATACGGGTTTTGCATGATTTATTACGGTTCAAACGTCGGAGGAGATTTATATCACAAAGAGATCTGGGTGTAAATCTCTGTACCGGTAGAACTTGATTTATTTCAACGTAGTTAAATCGGCAAGATTAAGAGTTGGTAACGATGGATACTTTATGGGCATTTTGTAGAACCGGTCTTTAAAAATCAACTTTCGAGAGATCGGACTTTTTATAGACACTTCGTGCTACAAAGTGACTAACCATTTTGTTACTACGTAAATCTCAAGGAAAACTTACACTCATACCCATTTTAGTTTATTATTTAGTTGTTGTTGTTAAAAGCACCAAACTCGCTCAAAAAATATTTTCTTCTTCTCTCATTGAAATCGGTGTATTCTTGACTTAGGACTCGAAACTTTGAAGTCCAATCCCTGTGGATACGATCTCGGTATATTTACCACTTTATTACTTGTAGCGACCATAGTGTAGGTGTATACTTGCGCCCACACTGTGGACCTATACGGTTTTTCCGCTACCAGTCATCCAAGTTGAAGTTTTATTTCAACGCGGACAAGTCGAACACTTGTATGTTAAATATTAGATCTTTGACATCGAGAGCGGCGGATCCGAATACGGTTTGGGTGATGCAAGGAGGTTTGAGAAAATCTTTAATAATTGCATAGAGATATGGATTTTTGCATAATCGAGCTAAGGTCCAAATGTCGGTCGAGTTGTTGTGTCATAGAGATATGCGCATCTCTCCATACCGGCGAAGCTAAGATCTTCGAGATTTACTTAGTAAGATTGGTAAACCGAAGGTTAGCACTTGTGGATACTTTATAATAAACTGTGATCACAACCTATACGACGTAGCATCGAGAGGAGGAAATCGTGTGGGGTCACATAGTGACCGGTTTTATTAACCATTTAAGTTATTAATATACTTTCGAGGATAACTTACACCCGTATCCATTTTTTATTATCTTGTTAAATTAAATTTTTAATACTTTGCTATAAATCCACCAATTTTATAAAATTCAAACTTTGCACCGGAAGTTCGTATAAATCTCTGAATCTTAGTAGTCTAATTCTCGTGGATACGATATTTGGTCTTTATCATTATATTATTTGAAAAGCGAACGCAATATTTGGTGTATATTTGCATCATTATTGTGCCACATTTTATAGGTGTGCATTTTAGCTATCATAAACCATGATAATCATCTTGTACTTTTGAAATTGTAAAGATAAAAAGTGTTATAACTAACAAACCATAAAGACTAAAGAGTTGTTTGACAGCTGTTGAATTTTTTGGTACAAGATGATGAACTGATCAGAATGATTAAGAGGCTATTATGATATAGTGCAAAATGAAATATCGTTGTTTGATAATTGTTCAGAATGAAATTAGGGCACTAGACTTTTTTTTTACCAAACAAGATTTACATCTTAACGATTTAGAAGTTGTCTCTTATTATAACTATTAAAAGGTAAATAAAAAGCCGCTAAAGTTATAGTTTACCTCTTTAGGCAAAGAATCGTATGAGAAATTGAGGTTAACGTGAGAAGCATGAGAAGTGGATCTGAATCGTTGATCACTTTTATTAATCAAATGCTCTTCCATGAATTGCGGCTTAGGAGGGAATTGATCCAACGCATCTTATCTCGGTGCATCTAATCCTAATGTGCATTAATTTCTCATCAACGGTTAATAACCACTTCTCACACTTTTTTCATTAACCTCAACTTATCATCGGAATTCATCCCTTACTTCTTTATTTATTTAAAAAACTCATTGTAAATACAATGAATAAAAATCTATGTGCATGACCTACCTTTCGAAAATGATCTAATCCGATAAATACGATGCAAATTAGTTGGCCCACCGCTTTTTGACTAATTAGCACGATTAGTTGACTTACCACCACCATCTCCGCCGCATTAATTATCTTTTTTTATTCCAAATTTGTATCTCTCTCCCGCCCTTGTTCAAATATATTATCACCCTTTTTTCTTTCAAAAAACATTTACTCACCAAATAAATCGATGCATTTGCATTAAATAAATATTTATTTATTTATATGATACAAAAACAAATGCATCTACGCGCCACTTTAATTAAATATAATTATATAATATATAATCAATGAAAATAAGTTAGAGAATATGTTCTAAGAATAACATCTCCACAAAAGTTTTAAAATAGAAAAAACTAATATCTTAAAATTTTTAACCCAATTCTTTTATTTTTGCTTCATTAGACTGTTTAGATTTTCTTTAGTAGAAAAAGTATGAGAGTATATATAGATCTTTAAATTTGAAGAATCTTATAAAATTAAATGTTGAAGATAGACAAATCATTTTTTTTTCAACCCAATTAAAATGAATGTATTATCATTCCATAAAAAAGTTATTTATAACTTTGTTAAAATATTAGATATATTGAATATTTTAATAATATAATTAATGTTGAAAATCTCTAAAATATATAATATAGACATATGGTGGAGTTGACTTTAATTTTTCTAAAAACTTTAGTTTTTGTTTCTCTATTTTATATAAATTATAAAGAACATGTTGGATATGTTAGAGCATCTCCAACAACATTGCTAAATTTTTTCTAAAATAAAGAATGAAAAGTCAAAATCTCTAAAAACATTTTCTTCTAACTTCAACAGTTTTTCTATTTTAGAGAATCAATCATTATTTATATTATTATAATTTTTCATAATTTATCATCCTAATACACTTTTTAAAAAAAACTTAAAATAAAATGTTAAAAATTGAATCTTATTGGTTGGATTGAATAAAATAATATTTTCTCTCTCCAATTTAGAGATTATAGAGAATTCTCTATATTTAGAGATTTTTTGATCTTTTTCTATTTTAGCAAACTATATAGCAAAACTGTTGGAGAGAAATAGCAAAGAAAAAACCAAAATTTTCTATTTTAGCAATGTTGTTGGAGATGCTGTTATGAGAACATCTCCAATTAATTCTCCAAATTAGAGAAAATGGAGATTTACACGACTTTTTTTAGTTCCAATAGATTCTCCAAACATGGAGATTCTCAAATGATTGTTTGGAAATTTTGATGTTTTTACTCTTCATTTTAGAAATTTTTTGAAGAATTTGTTGAAGATATTCTAACAAACTAATTATTATTTTATTAAAATAATAATTAATAGAAAATTTTAAAGTTGTCAACTGTAAATTTTAATTAATAATTATTATTTTATTAAAACCATTTATCAAATTTTTTATTATTTAGAAAACAAAAAAGATGTAGATTTTAATTAACAAGAATATTTAACATTGTTTCATAGTATTTTGGCTGATTAAATCTATAAAATAATAATAATAATAATAATACAAAATCAAATAATAAGAATTAATATGATTAATGATAATTCAAAATATTTAATAATTAATATTAATCAACCAACTAGAGTATCATGACTATCATCACAGCATCTCCAGAAACTATGCTAATATTTTTCTAAAATAGAATAAAAAAGATTAAAATCTATAAAAAATTTGCATCATCCAACTCCAACAACTATGTTATTTTAACAACTCATTATCTTATTAAAATATTCAATTTTTATTAATTATATTATTAAAATATTCAATATATGGGAAGTTGGAAGAGGAAAATTTTGCTTTTTGAGGATAATAAATAGTTTTTGTGGAAACTTTTTTTTAAAGATTTCTCTAAATTTAGAGATTTTTATAATCTCTCTTATATTTTCTTTATTTTAACATAGATGATAACATAGCTATTGGAATAACAAAAAAAAGTTTGTCTCTTAATGGTTCTAAAACCCTATGAATGATTTTGTATCATGGGTCTCCCTTAACCATTAAGCGCCCTGATTTTATTCTGAATAATTACCAAACAATCACATTTCATTTTGCATTATATCATAAGAACCTCTTAATCATTCTGACCACTTAATCATTATGTACTAAACCATTCAACAATTGTCAAACAGCCCCTTAGTCTACTGAGGTTAAATGTCGAAAGTATTTCCATCCAAAAATTACAAATGTTAATTTATTTATAAAAAACACAATATTTAATTTGATATTTAATTTACAAAAAACACTTATTATGATCAAATACTTAAAATAATGTGATCTGTAGTTCACAATTTTTATTACCAATACTTTATAATCACTGTTAATAGACAAATATATAGTTTTGATAAAAGTCTTTTTAAACAATAAACATTTGCGTTTTTTACACCACCTAACTAGAAGTGTTTTATTTTTTTACCAGTGAAAATTAACCATTATTTTTTTTTTACTATACCCAACTTGCAAAATTATTAATCGTTCAAATAAATAGCTACAAAATGTGGTATAAACATTATCTATTTTTTTGAAGTTTAACTAAACACTGAATCAAAATGAGGACATTACTAATTAATCAAGGGAATGGTTTGGTGCAGAATGATTAAGTGGTCAGAATGATTAAGAGACTCTTATGATATATTATAAAATGAAATATAGTTGTTTGGTAATTGTTCACGATGAAATTAGAACGTTGAATGTTTAAGGAAAGCCTAAAACACAAAATCATTCAGAAGGTTTTAGAACCATTAAGAGGCAAAAAAAATTTTTTTGTCAAACAAGATTCACCTCTTAACGATCTAGAAGTTACCTCTTAATTACACTATTAAGAGGTAAACAAACAACCCCTAAATCATAGCAATATATGTATTATGATTTGTCAAATATAATATAAAGGGGTAACAACATGTAACTGATACGATTATAAAAATATAAAATGTAAATTTCATAACTATTTTTAATAGAGCATATAAATAAATAAAAATCATAAAAGTTTGAACGATGAATGTATGTAGTGCTACCAGGCGGACTTAGGTGTCGTTTGTTTTTTAAGAGGTCTAAAGTCTAAAGTCTTATTTTAGTTATGATTAATAAGAGGTGGTATGTAAAAAGGTCTAAATGATTCAGACTTAAGAGTCATTAAGAGGTTTTTTAAAAAAAACAAACAACCCCTTAGAATTTTTTTTGAGCGGGTGTATCTTTTAAGGTGGATAAAATCGCAGTTAGACATGGAGAGAAAGTCAATGCGGATTGACATAGGGAAAAGTAAATTGTGTCAATTTGGAGAATAAAATACATTTTTTCCAATATAATTGACCTTGATTTGTAAGTTAAATATATGTTTTCTTGAAAATGATATAAAAACAATGATTTTCAAGATAAATTGATATTGGGAAGAAAAATAATAATAGAATCAAAATGGGAGAAATTTTGACAAAATATTGTCTTGGCATAGTGGTAATAATGTTTATAATTGTACTTGAGGTTGTAAGTTTGATTGTGCTAACAATATTTTTGTTGTTAATATTTTCAGAAATAGCATTGTAGAGCATGAGTTAATGCTCTGGTTGGGTCCAGAGCTTAAAATTAAAAGATAAAAAATTAAACTTTTACTTGAAATAAGATTCAAACTCATGACCTCTTGCATGTGGAGTGACAATCCAACCATCCCACCCTTGTTTAACTTTTGTTATACATTTGGTTTCAAAGTATTTAACAACATCCCTTAAAATAAAAAAGATTCACCTTTCAAATGCCTAAATATTTTTCTCGTGCAATTATTAAGTGAGTGGATGCATGAAAGCTCGTTGAGCTCCTAATAGATCTGCACCTGTTTGTATTTTGGGTGAGGAAATATGTAGGCATGGCAACGGGGCGGGGCGGGATGGGGTAAGTTATACAATTCACGTCCCCGACCCCAGTTCTTGGTCCCGACCCCGTTCCACGGCGACTACGGGGAATGAAAATTTGTCTCTGACGCTTAAAAGGCCTATCCTCGGCCCAACCACAGTCCAGCCCCAGTCCCCAACCTATCAACTCTTCTAAATTGTTCAAACAATGATTTTGGTAAGGAAGTCATAAATGTATACTTGTTTGACCGCACATAATTATCTGCATAACTTTGAGTTGCAGCCTCTCACACACCTGTTTCATTGCAATAAACCACTCTTGAGAATCCAGGACCTCCAATCTATGAATGGTCATCATTGAATATATTTTTTTTCTACATTTAAATGAGTATATCTTGCTAAAATACAACCTCCTTTTCTTCCATGTCCCCATTATGTTCTATCACAATTTGGAAGAATTACTCGGCCTCAGCCCCGATCGGGTCGGATGAATCGGGTTCTCCAATTCGGGTTAAATCATCATGCCTATAAATATGTGAGTATGAATATTTGAAGCACAAAGGGATGAAAAGGGGAAATAGTGGAATAAATCATGATTATAAAAGCAAAAATCCAAAAGGGAAAAGAACAAAGCAAAGGCATGCCTTGGAAGCAAAGAGTACATAACAACCAAATGACCTTTTGTCCCCATCCTAACCCTCCTTTGATTTGATTCTACACCAACTTTCGACCCCGGTTAAAGGGTATTTTAGTCAATTTATATTGTATATTTAAAAACAAAAGAAAACAATCATTTTTGAAATATTTTAGCAAGATGCCTATGTTTTTATGTACATTTTTATGCATGATGCACTCATCATTCATCGGCATATTCATCATAGGCTGATCCCATAATCTGAAGGAGAATTTTGAAAAACAAATTAAAATTAAAGGCATCTGTATCAAATACATTCTCTTATTCAACATGTTACAATTTTTAACTATTTTTATAAATTTATGAGTAAATTACATTTTTGGTCCTTGTGGTTTCTACCCATTATCAAGTTTGGTCCCTTTTTTAAACTAATTACAATTTTGGTCACTATGGTTGTCATTTTGGTCCCTCTGACCAACTTTAATTAAAAAACTTAGTTAAATATAGGGTATTTTGGTCTTTTTATCTTTTATTTTCTTTTTCATTTTTTATTAGATTATATAGTAAATTGCAATTATAGTCCTTGTAATTTGTATTTTTTCCTTTTCTTTTCTACTTTCTACTTTTTTTTTATTTTTTTTATACTTTTATAATATTAATTAATTATAATTTTAACTAATAATATATTAAAAATACGTATTATATTTTATAAATTACACCATTAAAAAAATCTTGTCGATACCTTTAAAATAAGTTAAGTATCATATTTTAAAATTTTTATGCAATTTATTTGATATATATCTCCAAATCCGTTTATAGTAGTCCAAAAAAAAACTTTTCAATTTAAGTTGTGTTTAAGAAATTTATTGTTTTTTTTGTTATTTATGTAAGAAAAAAAATCAAATTTTATAGATAAAATTTGATTTTTTCTTACATAAATAACAAAAAACGATAAATTTCTTAAACACAACTTAAATTAAAAAGTTTTTTTTTTGGACTACTGTAGACGGATTTGGAGATATCTATCAAATAAATTGCATAAAAATTTTAAAATATTTAATACTTAACTTATTTAAAAGGTATCGACAAGATTTTTTTTAATGGTGTAATTTAAAAAATAAAATACGTATTTTTAATATATTATTAGTTAAAATTATAATTAATTAATTAATATTATAAGAGTATAAAAATGAAAAAAAGTAGAAAAAAAAACGAAAAGGAAAGGAAAAAAAATACAAACTACAAGGACTATAATTGTCATTTACTATATAATCTAATAAAAAAAATAAAAAAGAAAAGAAAAGATAAAAAGACCAAAATACCCTATATTTAACTAAGTTTTTTAATTAAAGTTGGTCAGAGGGACCAAAATTGTAATTAATTTAAAAGAGGGATCAAACTTAATAATAGGTGGCAACCACAAAGACAAAAAATGTAATTTACTCTAAATTTATTGTACAACTATTCTAGATGTCTGGGTTTTTTTTTCTCACGTGGTCCATTCAACCTTTGTACAATTAAGTCCTATTTGGCAGTGACTTTGTCCCTAAAGTATCTTCATTTGGGAGTAGGGACTGAATGTAAACTTTTTTGATAGATGGAGGTGCTTTCTAGATTATTTTAAAGGTACACACAAGTTTCAATTTAGCCCTTTATCTTTTACCCCAATTCCTAGATAGACCCTGTTGTTATGAAAAGTTGCAAGAAGTAGCCGGTAATGACCATCTTCTTTTGAAAATATTTGAAGTGGCATATGTGTTGTTTATCAGATGAACCAAATTGAACCTAAAGATAAAACATGATTCTTAGAAGGTTTTCAAGATTTTGGTCGTTTTATCGAATAACTATGATGTATAATGTCTTTGTCTTAACTAATTTATATTAAGACATATGATTTCAATACGTTATTAGATAACCTTGCAAGCTAGCTTAACTCATAAATAAATGATAGACCATGAGCCCCATCCACATGGTTACTAGTACAACTCTTTCAAGCCCACTGATTTTTTTCCGATTGTTATCTTTAGGGTCTTATGAGATTAGTTGATGTGTGCAAACTAATCCAAACACCCATGGTTAACTAAAAAAAAAATTATGTTACTAGATATTGGTCTTTTTGGTTTGAGCTGCAGTTAAGATGTCTACTCATACTTAGAGCATCTCCAACAGACGTACTATATATAAAATTCTCTGAAATAGAGAATCAAAAGTTAAAATCTCTGTAAGAAAATTAAATTCAACTCCAACAAATTCTTTATTTTAGATGTTTCAACATTAATTATATTATTAAAATATTTATAATTTTATTACCTCAATACACTTTTTAAATAAATCTTTCTATAAAATAATATAATAATAATTCAATCTCATTGATGAGAAATAATAAAAATTTATTTCTCTAGTCACATTAAATTTTAGAAAATCCTCGAAGTTTTGAGTTCTCTCTATTTTAGATAACAACCAAATAGAGCATTTGTTGAAGCAAAATAGAGATAAAACTTTGATTTTAGAGAATCTGTTCAATATGTTCTAAGGCTATGTTGGACAAATTAACTGATAAACAAAATGTGTTTGGCAAAAACTAACTAATAAGGTAGTTGAAAAATGTCAAATGGCCAAAAAGGATATATGAACTTTTGCAAAAATGTACATTAAGTCGATGGTTTTAAATAACCATTGTTGGAACTTGGAAATTGAGTGTGTGAGGTTGGAAATTTTCCATCCCACATTGGTAGAGACACAAAAAAATTCTATGTTTATAAGCCTATCCTCTCAAATGAGTATTGAGTAAAATGGTGGACTTATGGTGGGGGTCTCAAAGAAGTGCAACGCACGCCGTGGCCGTGGGCGCGGTTCTCACGAAGAGATGCGCACGCTTGCATCGGAGATGAGGAGCCTCGTCCCGAGCTCCGAGTTTCTTTTTATAGATCGAGATAATTAATTAAGTGAAGTTAACTAATTTTGAGCAGATAATTATTTTCCAGCTGATAATTATTTTAAGCAGATAAAGATTCAATTTTTTAGATAAATTTTCGGTTTTAGGCTTTTAGCTCATTAAAAACGTGGGTTAATTGAGTTGGAAATCAGTTGGAGACTTAGTCTCCAACTCTATCTCCAATTCTGATTCTTGGGGAGGAATTTAGGGAATATTATCAGATTATTCTCTGATTTTTCAAGTATAAATTGAGGCTTCCGGTTATTGATTCTATACACTGAAAAAAAACGATCTTATGCTCTCTGCACTCTCTCTCGATCTATCTCTTCTCTGCCATACGTTTTCCTGTCTCAACTTTGTATTGAATCTAAACGCTATCAGTGTTAGTGTTTGAATATACTGCATCAAATCCTGGTGGTTTAGCGAGTATCAGTCTCACAACGTTCAAAGAGATTCGCCGAAACCTTTAAGGACATGTTTAGAAAAACCGTGCAGTTTTGTTCGTTGGTGCTGTTCGTTGGAGATCATCTACTCAGGTTGGTTTTATAATTTATGTACTGTTTTTATTCTCGTCCACTAGAGTGGACAATCTGGCATCTACTCATTCTTCTAACGTATCTATCGCGAAGGATAAACTCGTTATTAAGTTCACATATTCGTTTGCTAATTGTCAAACTTTATAAATAAAGTTTGGATTTTTATAAATAAAGTTGCTGGCTTTATATATAAATCTCATTGTTTTGGGTCCAAAGTGGTTAGATTTTGGAATCCACTTCTCATTAGATTTAAACCTTTTAAGTTCATTTTGCTAAGAAGTAATTCTGTAAGTTCCAAACCAATTTTGAGCATAATATTTATTAACAAAATCATCAGTTCCATAGTAAGAACAACAAAGTTTCTTTTGTGCAAGTCTGATGAAATGATTTACAGAATATGAATAGTCAAACTTACCAAAAGATTTACCTTTCGGAGCATTGTTCTTTTTATTCACATGAGGTGTAGGAACAAATGACTTTGATTTGTCTTTCTCATCTTTCCTTCTCCAAACCATTTTTTGTTGAGACTTATTCCTGCTGATGTTACGTACCTGAACCATCAATAGATTTGACATAGAAAAGGTTAGAAGGACGAATCTGATCTTTATGTTTAGAAGTATGATTATCATCTGAACCAAACAAATGATTATTGGAAACATTCAGAAAATGTGTGTGTGTCCCTGAATCAAGATTCTAATTGCAATTAATCAAACAAACAAGATTGATGAAACTACCTGTTTTGATTTCAATTCCAAATTCAAACGATTACAACTTTCTCTCTCTACAAATCTTTTTCTCTCTCTAAAAACTCTCTTTGGATGCGTATATAAAACTTCTAGTCATCTCTCTTTGGATGCGTATTAATATTAATGATAATTTATAAATTTAAATTTAATTAATAATTTTGAAATTAATTTATAATTTATAATGTATAATATTTAATACAATAATAAAAAATTATACTAATGAGGGTAATATATTTATTTATAATTCACATTTGTCAATTCTCAATAATTTAATATAATAAAAATAGTGAAAATAATTAAAATACTCCTTATTTAATTGGATTTAATGGAGAAAGTTAACAATCGTTAAACAAAAGGACCAAAATAATTGAAAATTAACAAACGTGAGCGACCAAATCCAAAAGTTTAAAGTTTAAGGACACCGTTAAAAATTATAATCATTAGGGACCACAATTAAACTTTTACTTGTAATTCTATTTAACCAATGAATCTGACTACGGCCTAATAAATAAAGCATAAAAAAAATTGCACCAGCCGGGAATCGAACCCGGGTCTGTACCGTGGCAGGGTACTATTCTACCACTAGACCACTGGTGCTTTTTGTTTAATAATTCAAACCTTATCGTAATAACATTTTCTTTTAAACTTCGATCTTAATTCAAAAGGAAACAATATTGCTAAGCGTGATTTCATTTCTCATGTTATAAAAACATATAATACGAAAAATATATCTTACCAAATATGGCTTTTTCTAGTTAACCATGGTTGTCCGGACCAGTTTACGTGCATCTCGACTAAATTTTGATTAATGACAACAATGACCATAGACTTAGATATTAGAGATTAGAGATTATAATGTCAATATGTCACGATGATATGGTCTTTGGATCAGGGACGGAGCCAGAATTTAGGTACAGGGGGAGCACCAAGCATATATAACAATCGTCTCCCCCGTCGGTTCTTTGCACCCTTCCCCAATCCCCATCATTATTGCCATGGAGCCCCTAATGTTTTTTCGTCAAAATTTAGTTTTATTGACCGACTCAAAAAAAATTAAACAAATGCAGTGAGATATATCACGATTTTAATGTTTCATTTTATTTTTTTGTCATGAAACAAAAAGGAGGAAACCCTATTTAGGTTTAGGATGGATACATTATAAATAATATATGAAATAGTTGCTTTTATGGTTCTCAAATTATTTACGCTTCTCATTTAAACATGTCCTATAAGAATAGCTTGTTGCCACCATGGTATTGTTGATGGTGATACTCTATGTTTTGGCTTGACAACTAAGAAAGTGTTTAGATATGCTGCAAAACGAATTTTGATTTTTTACGCTTGATAATGAAGTTAAGAAATTTGATTTTTAAGGGGTCGTGGTGGTAGGTTGCCGATATTTTTTTGATATACAAACGTACTTAAATATGTCTGACTTTAAATGATCACTTTATTTGAAACAGGTTTATATACATGACATGTAAACATCATTTTTTGTCAAGTCGATTTTTCATTGTTTTTCACCTCTCAAATTAATGGTTAATATTAGTATGATTAAAATAAGATATGAATAAGAAATTATTAAATCTATTTATCTTAATACACAACAGAAAAATGAAAATAAGCTATTTGAAATCTTGATTACTAATCAAAATACCTTTTTTAAACGGTAGAACCAAAAGTTACATGTTATTTATTAAATGGAAGAGGTAGAATAAAATTATATTAAGGTGCCGTTTACCGAAGTAAGAATCTAACATTCTCACTTACCTTACCGGTAAAATTATAGTTCATTTAAACGATATCGTATGCAACAATTTATCCGGTAAGCGATTACCGGGTAAGAGTTGTCACCTTCACTTACGGGGTAAGACTTTCGGTCCTTGCCATCACTCTGGATAAGATTGTCGGTTCTTGTCATATTCATCTGGTAAGGTAAGTTAAAGAAAGAGGGATGAAATAATATGTTCCTTCGTCATAAAACATAGAAATGGAGTGTTTTTATAACAATTTTGATCGACTAATGTGCCACATTAAGGGGGTGTTTACTTGTGGCTTAATTGGGCTTATTCGTGAATTTGGCTTATTCGTGTAGACATTTTAGGGTGTTTACTTGCGGCTTAATGATAAAAAAGAGGGCTTATTCGCACAGTGGATAAGGGTGTGTTGTCCCCATTAAGCCAAAAAATTGACAATAATACCCCTGTTGAACAAGCCACCCCTTCAATTCCACGCCTCCTTCTCATTCCCAAATCCAATCCTCTCTTCCAGAACATCGCTTCTAGTGACGCCATCGACGATCTCCCCCCCCCCCCCCCCCCCCGACGCCTCCGACGAGCAACCTCCCGGTCACCGTCTCTTCTCTTTTCCTCCGACGAGAAATATCCTCTCTTCTCTTTTCCTTTTCCTCCGACGAGAAAGCTTCCGGTCATCTTCTCTTTTCCTCCGACGAGAAAACTTAGGTTTATACTCTGACGAGAAACCCAAACCGAACCCTAATCGTTGGTTTGAACTTGGATTGTTCATCTCTAATCACAGGGACGCCATCAACGATCTCCCCCATCCCCACCGGCGACCACCGAGGCGACCTTCTGTTTGTATCGATTGCTCATGTATCGATTTTGTGTTTGTATCGATTGTTCATGTATCGATTCTGTGTTTTAATGAATTCTGATTGATTTTGGCTTGATTTTGATTATGTGTTTGTATTGGTTTGTATTGATTTTGATTATGTTTTTGTATTGGTTTGTATTGATTTTGATTCGATTATGTGTTTGTATTGGTTTTTTTGGTTTGATTTTGATTGGAGTGATGTAAACAAAAATTGGTTCAAACATGTTCAAGAAAGGTAAACAACAACACATTTTTGTTTAAAGGGTAGATCAGTCACTTCTGTCATTCAGACGGTTGATTCAGGTAAAAAAGTAAAAAACACCACATTTTTACCCAAACAGACAGATTTATCCATACAGGACTTAATCAAAAAACTGGTAAGAACCCCTAATACTTGTATCCAGTATTCACTGTCATGTAGTAGTGGCCCAATAGATGGATCGATTTGGATAATAGATCAAAACAAATTTGTGCAAGTTTTTAGTATGGTCGAAATAGGTTTGATCAACCCACAACCACGTTTTTGTCTATTTTTTTTAAACTTATAAATGATTAATTTCTGTTTAACCCCACAACTGCGTTTTTCTCACAGTTCTCCACCATTTTATCGTTCTCATTTGATTATGCCAATTTAAGAAGGTTGTTTTCATCTAAAAACACTTTGGAAACGTTCGACTCGTTTCCCTTTTAGCAAATACCCATTTGAAGGATAAAATATAACACAAATCAAGTAAATGAGTTGAAATTATCAGACAAGGGTAGCACGTTACCTTTGCAAATACATGTGAAACTAACTAAATTTATTGTAAAATAAAAGGTTAGAATGATGAGAGTACAACCACATCAACAATTCCTTGTACCATGTCTTTAGGTGCCCCAAGACTGAATAATGAAAGCATTCATGATTATAG
The DNA here is from genome assembly GCA_954870635.1 of Arctium minus. NCBI lineage: Eukaryota > Viridiplantae > Streptophyta > Magnoliopsida > Asterales > Asteraceae > Arctium > Arctium minus. The sequence continues at coordinate 103,169,351 of OX941083.1, forward strand.
ATGATGATGATGATGATGATGGATGATATATTACATATCTTACACAATTGCATATTTATGGGGCAGCAGCTGCATTGTATAGATGTCTTAAAAGAATATGGGAAGGATTGACATTTTGACACAAGTACAACATGATCAGGAAAAAGAGAAGGCCACACTTAAAAAAACGGGTAATCTTCCTCTCACGGATACACGTTAACCTACTCTTACCTTGCCTGGCTATCCAAGAATCGTCTCACATACTTGTCGTTGATCTCAAACACGAAACACATCCCCCTTATCTATCAATTCGATACACGAGATACATCAGTTGTATTTCACAAGTTAAAAGATCGAATGTTCGTAAGAATGTGATGCAACAAGTAAACCAACCTACACAAACCCAGTATATCCCACTCGAAGGTGGGGTGGGGGATTGTAATGTATGCATGCCTGACCTCTACCTCAAGAAGTAGAGCGGCGGTTTCCGTGAGAACCCCCAGCTTGTGCAAAGTGTGTGAAAAGAAAGGATAAAACGAGCTCAGAAAAATTGCTGCGAAATGAAATGACATAATAAGTTGAAAATAAGAGATGCAGTGCTAAAATGTGAAAACGTGTTAGGAGAGTAAAAATACACAAACAGACAGGCAAACAACAAACCATACCGATAAAAGCACGTGCGAGATAACATAACCAAGGTAGGAATAACTTGCACACTCTAATAAAAGAGGAGACAGACATGGAAATCTGAAAAAATGGATATGATCTCTTTGGACTCGTTTCTTTCTTTGTTTTGTTTGTGTTTCTATAGCTCATACCATACTAGTTTCTGTTTTCCTAGAATTCACACCAACTGGTCGAAATTTTCCTACGACAGATTTTTGCTCGAGCCATCCCCAGAAAATGTCATGAAAATGGATAGAAGTAGGACTGTAGAAGGTGATGATTAAAAGCTCAAAAGAGGATACATAAGACTCGGCGAATCTAAGATAAGCAGGTATCAATCTCTATAGGTTTCATGTTATGCCAACTATTTTGCATCTTTCTAGAATCCACGTCAATTGGTCTATGTTTTCCTAGGGTGCTCTATTTACTGACTCTTGTTTGAGCCATCCTCAAATATGACTTAGAAAAGAATAGTAGGAAGTGGTGGTTAGAAGCTCAGTAGCAAAGGATAAGAGACCCAGAATTCTGAAAATTTAAGAAGCTATGACACTGAAACAATATGAAGTGAAATTTATACACGAATATTTGCCTTTTCTTATCAAAATCAATAGAGGAAGGCATAATTACCTCAATTAAACAACTTGAACCAAGTGCAACCACCTGTCCGTGAGCAACGCTTTTGCCATTTAGTGAGATTGAACTTGCCCCAAGATTTTTTAGACTGAATGATCCATCTGTTTCCATCTTTATGGTAGCCTGAGTAGATACACAATGTGAAATTTATATACTAAATAACCTTGCAGTAGCAAGAAGATATATACATAATAGTCATATAGATGCGTGTACTATGTATATATAAATTGTGGTCCTGTATTTGCTAAGCAAGGCCAAAACATGTATTTATGTATATATAAAATATGTATAGCCAAGTTCTAATTGAATACTAACTTTCTGAACTATACTGCTTCAAAAATTCAACTTTTCATGGGATTTCACTAATCTTTGCCCTGAAAATCATGTCCTCAATACTCATCGCACAGTATTCCGAGTGGTTATCACGTGAGTATGCTTTATGCTTATATACAAAAACTAAAAGCAAATCACCACATCATTATTTATGTATTTAAAAGGATTTATGCTGGGGGAGAAATCATCCATTTTCCTTCTTTTTAGTATTAGGAGTGCGTGATTTTAACTTCTTTTACACATCCTAGGATTGTTTTACCATTATTTGATATCTTTGAGATGGACCAGATATCCTGCTTTGGTTTTGTACTGTTCTGAATATAGCCATCACCGATTTTATTGGTCAAGGTTTCAGCATCTTAAGAGAAAATTGTGATGTTAGAGAAACAGACAAGTGTGACGTCTCTCATTGTTGGAATTTATACAGACTTAATATAGTATTTCAATTATTCTCACCTGCCGCCTAGATATTTTGTTGGCACGGCCTTCTTTTCTTAGATCAATATCAACCTCGGTGTCATCGGTTGATCTTCCGATTGTGACCTGGAAAACACGATTTTCTTCTGTTAGGTTATACCACAAAAGTTAATCAAGCAAAATAAAATTTGATGTTTCAGGATCTGGGGTTCATAGAAAAATGAACATAAAAAATAATTTGTGTATCATCTCACATAGCATATTTGGCATGCGATCAGTGGTAACTGAACTGAAATATTGAAAACCAAGTTTTTGCTAAACTTGAAATTGACAAGTGATCAAAATGCTATATGGGATTCAAGATATGAACCATTTTTTTGTGATCTGTCTTGGTCAGAATAATGCTACACAGAGCATCACCCCATGTGGGACAGTGGTTGCCAAGTCCCTTGCCAAAAAAGATGGATCACAAATTAGAACTGCACTGCGTTCAATAGATACATAAAAATTCAACATCAATGATGATCAGCAGTGCATGTCAACATAGAGGTTGAAACAAGGTTCCATAGTAGCTATAGCACTGCTCATATCATCTAGGGATCCACTATAACATTTCAGAGCTAAGCTAATCTCAAGCCACATTTGTAAATCTTGCAAGTTAACAGCAAAGGACAAATATGACATAGTTGAGTTGACTTCCGCTTCATGAATGGACACGAAAAAAGTTGTACTTATTATTTCCCAATCAGCATGCAAATGTGATGGTCATTAACAGAACTGACAAGTAACTAAGTATCGAATATAGTTAGCACATTCTAAAACAGTGAGATCCTTTCTTTAAAAATGCTCCACTTATTGGAACACAGTTACTATTAGGGGAAGGAAGTTCTATAAGTGCGATCAGAATATATCTGTTTCAGGGTAAGCTAGCATTTTGGGCTGGCCTGAAAACACATGAAACGAGATGGAGCAGCTTCATGAAAACAAATATAAGTTCATGATTTTGAGGGAGTGCAACCAATTGCAACATTTTACAGAAAGTAACGTACCATTACCTGCATCATCCCTTCCTGGAATCCTCATAACAGTGGGCATACTGAGCAAATGGTTTTGATTTTTATCCTCTCTTCAAAAAGCCTAGCGCTTTGCTTTTTTTTTTTTTTTAAATCAGCCTATACTCTGAAAGATGTGATTAACATAACAAACAAACAACTTTTCAGCATTTTTCTTTTATTATTTTCTTTTCTATGAGAAATGTTTGTGTACTCCTCTCCATGTGTGCATGTTGGTATAACAAATAAGGACTCAGTTCTGTGGTCATCAAAGGGTGTTTGAAGTTGTGTATCCGTATAAAGTACTTGATGAGAATCCTATCGTGAAAGCCCAACATGTCCCAAGCCCAAGAGTGCTCCAAGTTTATTCTAGAAAGGCAAGAAGGGGAGAAAAGGAAAGTGGAGAAAAGGAAAATGGAGAAAAGGAAAGTGGCTAATCTTGATTAGGAAAGTTAATTTTTTACCTCTATTTAGGGAGGAGAGGCAATACGTTTTTTTCGTTCATTATGAGATTTCTAATATTTTGTTTTGACTCTTAGCATTATGCTTTGAGAGAGGGAGACTTCCCTGATATCTTTTATTTTCTTTGTGATTTCTATTTAGCGATAATTAATATTCGATTTTCCTCCCCAATTTCTTTATTCATTCCATTGCTTGGATTTCGATTCCTATCATTGGTCTGACCTGCCACGACCTGCCTCTGTTTTCATCATGGTTCAACCAACAATGGAAACTCGCTCTCAAGCGGCTCGATTAGATCTACACTACGAACAAATTTCGAAAATTCAATCCGATATCCTTGAAATCAAAGCATCAATGGATTCTGAACGTGTAGAATCTGCGGAATTTCACAAAGTGATGCTCGGGTGGGTGAAGCAACAGGGTAAACAATCTTTCTCGACTGCTGGCGACACATCAGGGGTCGACAATGAAACTCAATCACCTCTACATCCAGGGGGTGGGGAATTTACGAGTTTCATGGATGGTGGCGCAAATAAATCGACGTCTGGAGGAGGATCGCAGGAGGGTTTACCGTGGGCGGTGAAGAAAATCAAACTTCCTGAATTTTCGGAGTTCGATCCTCAAGGCTGAATTCAGAAATCCAACCTCTGCTTTGAAATTAATGGTACTCCTAACTTACGTATTCGTTTGGCACAATTAAGTATGATGGGTATAGGATCGTGAACCAAATTTATGATTCGTTAACTTGGGAACAATTTCAAATAGAGTTGCTGCAACGTTTTAGTGGATTGGAAATTCAAAATCCATATGAACAATTAGCAACGATCAAACAAGGGGATTGGATTTATGATTATATCGATGACTTTGAGTATTTGCTATCGTGGTTCCCAAACTACCGGAATCGCAGTCTTTAGGGTAATTTATTGCCGGATTGAAGGATGAGGTCAAACGATGGGTTCGATTACATCGTCCCCAATCACGATTAGACGCTATGTATCTAGTCAAGGACATCGAAGGAATGCTCCATCCTTCGTCGACAAACCCATCGCTGTCCCGGTCCCGGTTTCGTTATCAACAAAGGCCTGGGAATGGGTTTTCAAATGAGGTTAGGCTCAATTTGGTGGGCCGTATGGATCAAAACAGGCCCAATTTATTTTCCTCGTCCGACAAAATTCCTTCTCCGGGGAGATCGGAGAGCAATCGATCCTCTTCTTTACCACGTACTCGGGGCTCGACCTCCTCCGACTTCGGTCAGCTGTTTAATCGAAATCGGGATTTCAAATCTCTCACACGAACGGAGTGGGAGGAACATAGGAAGAAAGAGTTGTGTTTTCAGTGTGACCAACAGTTTGGTCCATCGCACAAGTGTCCGAAGGGTGAACTTCGAGTCCTACTATTAGGCGACGATGAGGCAGGCGACGAGGATGGGTTGATTAGCAACCTTGAAGCAAACATGAATTCAGCAGCTCAACCTGAGGATGCAAATTCGGCAAGTTTGTGTTTGGCACTTGGGTTTCTCGGGGATTCGACTAAGTATGCTTCCGGGGGTAAAACCCTTAAATTGGAAGGCGCCATAGCTGATATTCCTGTGATCATTCTGGTTGATAGTGGGGCTACCCACAACTTTATCTCTCGAAAGTTAGTAAAGTCTCTTGGCTTGTCCGTGGAGTCGTTTGTAGGAATCACCGTTCAGTTCGGAGATGGTCATCAAATTCAAGTCAATCAACGATGTCCACTGTTGAAAATTAGAGTGGGACCGTGTGAGTTTGTAATAGCAGCCTTGGTTTTTGACATGGGACATTTGGATTTGGTTCTCGACATGGAATGGTTAAACACCTTGGGGGACGTGATCCATAATTGGGAAAGATCGTCGATGAGGTTTGTATTTCAAGGAGTCTCGGTTTATCTCCAAGGATTGACTAAGTCAGAAGCTTTTTTTCAATCATGGTTGTCCTTACCGACCTCGAAGGCAACATGGGAAGATGTTGTAAGTATTCAGAGTCAGTTTCCGGAAGCAAGTCTTGAGGACAAGACTTATTTTGAAGGAGGGAGTAATGATGAGAATCCTATCGTGAAAGCCCAACATGTCCCAAGCCCAAGAGTGCTCCAAGTTTATTCTAGAAAGGCAAGAAGGGGAGAAAAGGAAAATGGAGAAAAGGAAAGTGGCTAATCTTATTAGGAAAGTTAATTTTCTACCTCTATTTAGGGAGGAGAGGCAATACGTTTTTTTTTCATTCATTAGGAGATTTCTAATATTTTGTTTTGGCTCTTAGCATTATGCTTTGAGAGAGGGAGACTTCCCTGGTATCTTTTATTTTCTTTGTGATTTCTATTTAGCGATAATTAATATTTGATTTTCCTCCCCAATTTCTTTATTCATTCCATTGCTTGGATTTCGATTCCTATCAGTACCGTTTGAAGTTGGTATAATAAATAATGACTCACTCCAACAATGTATCAATTAACCACATCAATTCAAGTATTACAAATAAAATCAAGAGCAAATGTAGCCTAATTGGTAAAAAATTTATTTACATGATATGATCATGTTTTTTTTGGAAAGGTGTCCTAGGCATAGCCTAGACTAATCCCTTGGCAAATTATGACTGTATGACATCAGCCCTGATTAAACCTCAGTGGCCACAATTGTTCTGTACGCCTGGATTCGAACCCTGGGCAGATGAGATATTCCACCACATCCCCCAGGGCCTTAACCAGTACGCCACAACCCTTGTGGTTATGATATGATCATGTTATACACATAAGCAAATTTGAATCATCCTAAGGCCACTCCATTATACTCACGTCAAATATAATCAGACTTGAAAAAACAATATAACATGAGTGTAATGTATGTTCTTCAAAACAAAGAAACTAATCTGAAGCTTCCATCAGAAATATACCTCAGCTTTCTTGATATACTGCTTCAAACGGCGACCATAAAAGATGGCAAGGGCACCCTGAGAGGACATGGTTCTTTGGAATGAAGAACGAGCAGCCTGTTCCAGCCTAATGATCATCCTTTTAGTGCCCTCATATTGATACCTTGCAACTGCAGATTGGAACAAAACCAACATATAAAACAAGCCAACAAGATGCAGGTATACCATATAATATGCACATCTCTAATGCATGGAACAAGCTATCTTGGAATTTATTTCCTACCTTCAACAAAATCTAATGATTTTGTATCACTATCGGTTACTTTGTCATCAAGGAGGTTAGCCATTTCTAGCAAATAACTACAAAAGGTGCCGAGAATCATAGTGCATCCCTATGTTAAGTTTGCAATAAGGCTTTCATCAGATGTAAACAGCTAAGAGTTCTCATTGTTAATAAATGCATGCCTAGTTATATTGGCAAGAATGATAATAAGAAATTGTGGACATTAAATTCCGATCAGAAGTTGTAGACAGACAGACGCATTACCTTCACTTAAGATACTCGACTCCTGAGTGTGGGCCAAGTCCATTTCAAGTATCTGAAAGAATACATCAACTATTAAAGGAGGTAAAGACCTCGAAATGAAATGAAAACATAAACAACAGAGTCCCAAAATTTTACCATAGCTTCAACATCAGAAAAATAAGGTATGTCACCATCACTATCAGAGTTGTTCTGATCTGACATATAAGTAGTATCTATCAATTCTGGATCATTCATTTTGACAGAGCCAACTTCTACAGGTAATGGCCTCTCGCTATATGTTGCTGGGGTGTCTAAACCCTGTTTAGAATGAAAAGAAAGCTTCAGAAACAATTTCCATCAGACAGTTTCAGATTTTTATATGATCACAACATCAAATTCGCTAATTGGACAAAGTGGTCATAGTATAGTATTGATAGTTTTAGTGTGATCAAACCATTTATAATATGCAACCAAAGGCTCATTACCCGAAGTTCAACTTTACTAGCATCTTCCTCCAGCACTCCATTCCCAGTAATTTCTAGCGCCGTATGCATGACCCTATTTTGACTAGGAATTCTAAGATTGTTAGGCTTCCCAGGAAGTGGAGCCAGATATTCACCATCAGACGACTCATGTTTGAATGCAGAGCCAACAAGTGGGTGGGACGGAACAAATTCAGGCAATACATTTGGTCCAACGGTACGTGATCTTGTGAAACATGGTGCAGGATCTTTCCCTTTTCTTAATGTGCTTATCCCCTGTTCGCCATCCTTCTCATGGGATGAGGACGACAATGGATCAATAGAATCTGTAGCAATTTGCAGTCCAACAGGAGCAAATGGAGTGGATGGGTGAATCAGCAAGAAAATATCATCATTACATGGTATTTCTGGGTCTTCTCTGTTCAAAGTGCAAATAACTTTCCCTTCCGTAAGCTGAAGAGATTCGGGCTGTGATAATGATGTTGATGGCACGTCAACCTCCTGATGACAAACATCCTGCTGATCACTGTGAAATGAGAAATCTTTTGATTCTTCTAGACATTGAACACTGGGAATTGCTAGATTAGGACTTGCAACTAATGATGTGGTAGCATCAACATTGCAAAAATCAACTTCCTGTACATCATTAGGCGAACCCAGCAATTGTGGATTAGGAATATCTTGCATTGTATCTTTCACATCTACATCCATGAAAAGAAGATCCTCGTCATTTGAGAAGTTCAGAAGAGAATCCGGTAGATCTGCATATTCACCCTCCTGAACAGCACTAGAATTGATAAAACCATTAGTTCTGCCTCCCAAAAGAGACTCCGGATGGGCAGCATCATACCCTGGTGAACTCTTGCTCTCCCTTCCGTGATCACAATCCTCAGCGAGTGCTAACGTTCCTTCTGCAACCTGATGGCTTTCTGCATTGTTCTCATCAACTGGCATATCAGGTGCAGAAACATCTTCCAATGTCTTCCAGAGAGGCAGCCTAGTTGATGGAGAAGAAAATCCCAACGTGTGAAATGAAGCACTACCATCTGAAACAGGGGAGTTAAAATGTTGTTTCCCTCCAAATCCAGAACAGAGAACTTGGTTACTCTCACTCACTGAATCATGGGTCAATGCTAGCTTTGCTTCTGGTTTATCAGTTTTGAAAGCCTTTTCATTGGGAGGAGTTTCTGATGGGCCTGACTCCTCAATGCCCATGCATATTGCAAATTTATCAGAATCACCTTTAGGCATATGGGTGACATTTTTTGTTTCAATATTTGGATCAAAAGAGCCCATTAATTCATTTCCCGAAGGGGAAACATCTTCAGTAAATTTATACAAGCCATCTTCCCTCATGGATCCATTTATAAAATCATTTTCAACTGACTTATGGCATCCTTCCATATGAAAAGCATTAGCTGGATTAGCAGCAACAATAGTAGTCGTAGTAGCAATGCTCCCTATTGATTCTGGAAAAGCCTGACGCAAAATCTCAAAGTCCGTTTCCTCAAAACCTAAATTGTTTGCAAGACAATCGCCTAGCATAGCATCACCACCCTGGGCCTCGTGATTAGTCGTAACATGATCTTGAAATTTATGTTCTTGCTGGCTGTAGTTATGATTGTTGCGTTCCTCAAAAAAACCAAGATTTGGAGAGCTAAAAAATTCATTTTTAATTCTCTTCCGCATAGCATAATATTGTCTGTGGATGCTTCCAAATTTTCTCTTACCAGGGACCTTCTCACTTCCTTTCAAATTCTCTAATCTACTAAATTTTGATGATGGATTAGAACAAGATAGTTCAAGTTCAGCCATGCGAGCAGAAGCTTGAGCTGAAACATCAGGATCATAGAGAAGAGAATACCACCGATCTCGAAGTTCACGAAACGTAAATCGGCGAGAAAATTTTACTGCCCCTTTAGCAAGGGCTTCAAGAGAAGCTCCAGCCTGTGAGAGGCAAACAAGCAGTACATTAATCAAATATTGTGTAACACGAGGCCAACTAGTTAAACAGAACAGAAATTGTTAGATTAGCAAATTATATATTCAGAAAGTAAGTGCCAAGACAATATATGTTTACTAGCAAACATAAAATGCACATGTAAGTTGTAACTTCATCCCCTGTTTCTTCCATAACAATCACTCAGCCAGGTCTATGATGATCTACCACTTGAAGAGAAACAATGTCCTTGATGGAAATCCAGGATTGGAGATCCCAAATATTATGCAAGTAGTTGTTGTCATCACGGAGGATTTTGTTTCCCAAATGTAGAGACTTGTAAATAGTCCACATGATGTCCTGAGCTTAAGCTTCCTGATCCTAAACAGTCAACACTCCTGGAATATATTAGCATTTTCATGTCCATACGTATGCTTGTGTTTGAGGTTGAATGATGAGAAGACAGAATATTTTCCTCATGCTAGCAGGGCCTTTTAGGGCTTAACATTCCATCCAAGCCTTCATGGCACCATTTTCTGAAATCCTAATCAGCCTAAATAGCTGGAAAATTGAAGTCCCTGTCCCATTGCTGATCATCTATCCTGTCATTCAGCTCTCATCGTTGTGTCTTTTTGTTTCTCCAGCCAGGATCCATACACCTTTTCTTCTTGTTTATTTGGTTTCTGTTACATTTGCCATGTCCACTAACAGTCATCTCTATTTGGAGATTTGCAAAGCATTCAATCTACCTACAGATTGAATGGGAAACCCACATGAAACAGACTTGTGAAGCCAACAACATCTCAGCCACAACTGCCAGTGGTGGAGACAATGCAAGGCTGAGAACACTTCTTGATTCATTAGAAATGTCAACAGGTATATGTTCCTCGGGAAATATAGGTGAGTCTCATTCCTCATATGCTCTTAAGTGCTACAAGTTCATATTCCTCAAACTCCTTGGTCATCGACTTAGGAGCAATCAACCACATGACCCACTGTTCCCATAAATTTAGCACACATCAACCTTTACCAAGGAGTAAAAACATAACCGCTGTTGATTGATCCTTGCCACTGTTACTGATCAAGAAGAAATTGTTTTAATCCCGTCTCTGACCCTAAAAAATGGGTTCCAAGTGCCTATACTTTACCAAACCGCCAAGGATATAAAATGCCATGTGGTATTCTCTTTTGATTTGTTAGTATTCCAGGACCAAACTACAAGAAGAATGAATGCACTTGCTAAGGTGAAACACAGCCTCTAGATTATATGGTTACCAGGCAGCTACATAAACAGCCTAAGAGCATCTCCAACAAATTCTCCAAAATTGAGAAAATAGAGATTTTGGGCAAAATTATGCTCCAACAGATTCTCCAAAATGGAGAATGCATGAAAGAGTATGAAATTCTCCAAAGTTGGAGAACTCCCCAAAAATGATTACCATGAGAGAAACATTTTTTTATTATTTTACAACCAATAAGAAACCTTGATGTTAAATGTTTGAGAGAGAAATAATACTTTACTAAATGTATGTAATATTTTAATAATATAATTGATGTTGTAAATCTCCAAAATAAAGAATTTGTTGGAGTTGAATGTAATTTTTTTGGAGATTTTGAGTTTTGATTCTCCATTTTGGAGAAATTTTGGAGAATCTGTTGGAGATGCTCTAAATAAGCCAATCCCCTTGTCTCTGTCAAGCATTCCTCAATCCAATGAAGAACAATTTTCACTCCATCACCTTTGACTTCGACATCGCTCCTTTAATTTACTTGGTATTATGGTCCCCTCTCGACTTATGGATTTTAATGTAATGAATTTCAGTGTGATATTTTTGAAACTGCTAACGCTGACATATTACCTTCCTATTGACTATTGAGTAATTAAAGACATGCAATTCCTTTCTTTTGTCCATAGGATAATTGCCATCATCTCTTCTCAAGTCAACAATTCAGAGACTCGTTTTGTCACATTCATCGATCTCTGCACCAGGGTTTACATGGGTTTATTTGCTAAAACGAAACTCTGATGTGAGTTACACTTTCTCTATTTCCCATACTATGATCAAAACTCAATTTAGTGTGGGAACTAAGAGGCTGAAAACAGGTGGTAGAGAATACTATTACCACTCCTTGTCTTTATACCTTCAAAAAGAGGGACCTATTCACAATCATCCTTTAGTGAAAGTGTGAAACACCCCAAGAGAACGGATTAGGAAAAGAAAAGTGGCCCTTAGAATGTTCACGCCCTCTTGCTTCAAAAGAAGGTACAGAAACCTTTTTACCAACTTATTTTAAGTCTTCTTCTTTCACTGAGATCTTTTTGCTTGTGTTTTCTTAGCTTCCTTAGGGGTTGTTCGTTTGTGGCTTAATGAGCTGTATAGGGGATATGGCTGATTCGCAGAGCCATATCCGGTTGTTCGGTATTGGCTTATTCGGTCAGCCTATGGTTGAATCGGTCAGCTAAAATATATTTGTCATTTACATTCAGCTGTTCAAAAGACACATCCTATCCCTCATTCACTCAACCCATTTCCCACCCTCTCTTCAAAAACCCTCAAAACCCACAGATCTCAGTCCCCTCAAATCGCCGGCCTCACCATCATCGTGCCACTCGACGCCGCCGTAGCCACCACCACAGACACCTCTATTACTGCATGATACCACCAAGTACTAGTGTGATAAACAGGCTCCGATCGAAACCCTAACCTCTGTTACTGCCTGATACCACCAGTGATGAAGACGAAGAATTGAAACTCTACCCGACCTCACCATCATCGTCCCATGAGTTTCTTTAGTGATCAAGAATTGAAGACCACGGTGCCCCTCCTCTTTACTGAGACAGAGTTCATTGAACCTTGATTTGTTCAAACTTCCATCAAGAAATGGACGGTAGTCTTTCTGTGTTGAAGGAATCGATTGTTAGGTTCATTTGTTCAAGCAGATGGGGTAAAGCTGCAAGTGACAATAATTTCCCCAGCATAGTTTTATAATTTGGGTATCTTTTATAATCTGGGTTAATATATTTGACAATTTGTTTATAATTTTTATTTAGGGTTTTTAGATTTGGGTATCTTTTTTAATTTGGGGTTTTATTTGTTTACAGTTTTGTAAATTTTGATCTATAATGTTCAATGTAAACCAAGGGTAAAATAGTCATTTTTATCATTCAGATTATTTATTGAGCACATCAACCGAACAATAGTTTAGCTAAATTGATATAGACAACTTAAATGATACAGACAACTTTATCCATACTGGTCTTAATAGAAAACGAACCGAACAGCCCCTTAGTTAACCTAGATTGACCTTAGCCTGATTAGGTACTTTTAAGGCAAATTGGGTGCCGATTGCCAAACACCTTCCGAGTTTGTAACTAGGTAGAAGTAGAACTCACATCTCTTAGGTTTAGTTGTACTTGTTACCTGTAACTGGGGTAGCAATTCTTTATTCGCGTAGGTAGAGGCTGCAAGAGCATTTTCAAAACTGCAGTTCCACTACACAGTTTTCTCACGGAGCTCACAAAACCCATTGAGAATGTTGTCTCAATATTTTATGGCATTTAACATATCAACTCAACTACCTCCTAAACTTAAATAAGAAATGTAAATGGAAGCATTAGGAGAAAAATGAAAATGGAAGATAGTGGGGTTATCCCATGGGAAGAAACCACTAGGGTGCAAATGGATGTTCATGATGAAACAAAAGCAGGCGGTCTGCGGTCCTATTATACTATATAAAAGCCAGGCATGGGGCCAAGGGAGACACAAGACATATGGTATAGACAGATGATAGAGAGCCATTTGCACCAACGATAAAGACGAATACAAGGATGTTGTCACTAGCAGGCAACTACGATTTTCCTTTACAACTATTTGACGTGAATAAAGTTTTTTGTATAGAGACCTTGACGAGGAAAATCTACATGAAGGTTCAATTACACTTTTGCATGAATCCAAAAGCTAAAGAAGTGTTCAAACTAAAAAAAAGGCATTATACAGGTTTAAACAATGTCCTCAGACATGGTTTCCAAATTTACCAAAGTAATCTTGCATACAAAATATAAAGGGAGTCAGGGTTGATCATACACTATTCCTCAATCATTCGGGCTTCAAGGGAATTACAGTTTCATGATAGTCTATGTTGATGCCATTATAGTAACAAGGAATGATTAATATGCGAGAGAACCACAACAAAAGGCATGCAGAAAGATAATCCTAGATAAAGGATAATGAGAATTGAGAACTAAACTACTCTATAAAATTTTCTTGGTCCAAGGAAGAGGTTTGTGTTCCGTATCATAACTATGTTCATGACTAGCTTGAAGAGATGTGAAAACCGAGAAGTAGACAAATTGACAATCCAAACGGACCAAACCATAGATAAGGAGAAACCATAGGGCACAAGGAAAGAACTAGTAGACACAGGCATGTTCAACTGACTTGTCATGAAGATGATCTATCAGATGCACATTGAGACCTTGCATACATTATGATTATATCGAGCCAGTTAATGCAAAAAATCCCAAGGAGAGTAATCATCATGCTGTATTTAGGATCTTTCTGCATTGAAAAGGTACTCATGCTAAAAAGGAATTATGTCCAGGTTAAGGCACAAGGATATAACTTGAGCAGACATAGATACACATTATGTTGTTTCCATTACTCAACAAATCGAGTACTATATATATCTTGGCAGAAATTTGGACATATGGAGAAATTAAAAAAGCAATCTCTCATTCGCAAGTCCAATGCAGAAGCAAGAGTTCTTTTTCTATGGCTCAAGGAATCTATGAGTTCGTATTGTAGAACACCATCTTAGATGAGATTAAGATTTAATGAAAGATATAGAAAAAGCTTTGTTACAAGAATTGATCTACAATCAACATTCATCGTGATCGAGACCACCATAATAACACTAAACGTAAGGAAACCGATGATACATTTCAGAAAGGAGTAGCTTGAAAGTAATTTGATTTGTATCCCAATGTATCCATCAAAGGCCAACTAAGAGAAACCTTAACAAAGCATTTGGCAAGTTTGACATTCAAGAAACTAGGTGCAAGTTAGGCACAAAAAATATCTATTTGTAGATTGAGGGGTGCTGGAAGTACAAGAATGAAGACTATCAGTATTCTGTGTATATTTAGAAAGGATTTATGCTCCCAGGTATAAGGATTTGATGTAAATAGTTCTAAAATATTTCACCGTTGCTATAAGTTTTCTGATTCTAAAATAGTCAACTTTCCAATAATTGAATGGCAATCTAATGTGCATGTAAACATCTTTGTATTTGAGGTTAATGAATTAGAAAGATTTTCAAAGCTCAAAGATTAAGAACAATCCTTGCCAAAAACAATTCCCACCTCAAGACCTACCCTTCTGCATCTCTAATAGGAAGATAATACATACACTAAACATAATAATTATAGTTATGAATCTTTATATTCTCTTTGTACTAAACCATTTTAGAAATAAGTAAATTGCGACCATAATGGAGATATATAGAATAACGAACACATCAACTTCTTGGTCAAAGACAATTGGCATCGAACTATTTTTTGCTTTCCTTCTTGTTTTTGGTGTGTGTGATTCAGCTTGCAAGGGAATTGGTGAAGCGTAGCTAGATTAACGTTGTGATCTCGAATTTGAGGACGAAAGAAAAGAAATGCAAGAAAAAAAAGGGAAGGAAAATAATTTTTTTACTCGTCATTCTCAGGAGGGAGGGAAAGGAAAAGAAAGAAAATATTTTTTCATGTTCTTAAAAAGGAGAGAAAGGAAAGGAAAGATGTCAATTTTACAAATATATCCTTTAAAATGAAAGGTTGGGTAGTTTTGTAATTTTAATAATCTTTTTGAGGGGTATTAATTTCTTTCCTTTCCTTTCCTAACCTTCCCTTTCCTCCCACATTTCCTTCCGTCTCCTTCCCTTTCCTCCCACGTTTCCTTCCGTTTCCTCTCCTTTCTCTCCTAAAAGAGTTTCGAGAACACAAGTTCTTTTTACTTTCCTCCCCTTTCCCTCCCTTTCCTTTCCTTTCCTTCGTAATAAAGGTTTCAGGAACACATTGTAATACAATTATAAACCATTAGACACTTTTGCAACCATATCCAACAAGACCAGTACATGAGGAAGAATGTCGAAGTGTAAAGGATAAGTTACCTAGAACAAATAAAGCACAATACAAATGCAAAAAAACAAAAGTTGTCCACAAACAAGCATTCATCATAGAAGCACTAAATAATTTTGGAAGAGAATCTTATCAAGTTATACACCACATGAATACATTAGTTTGTAAAATATAGTCCAATTAACCAAACTCACAACAGTCAACAGTTACCTAACCTTTGGTTCGATACCCACACATTCCATTTGTAATTAGTATCAACAAATCAAGGAAACAACAGTTGACACCCAACTTCCATTTTCAACGTCAACTTGTCTATGAGACTACGACATGTTCGTATGAGGGGCACAAAGTTTAAATTGCTCTTAAACTTCCTGGTCCATCAAATAGACCATGATCAACAAAAGAAAGTTTCCTATATTTGACATGAAATATTTAGTTCGTGCATTGAATCTTGATAGTATGTAAATTCCATTAAAATCCTAATTACATTAGGAAGTTGTATGGAAATCCTGGAAGTAGATAAATTTCACAATAGAAAATTAATATTCCTCAATCTGTTATTACACAATCACAACTCGCATAAATCCTTTCCCATTTTCGGAGATTCTGTATGTTTCCTCAAAAAATATTATTATTTCACCACTCAAAGTTTCACCCCATGTTAATTAATTGCAAGATCAACTGATTTTTCAAACCTTCATCACACTGCTATTGCAAACCATTTCACATTAATTGCATAAAAGGCCCTACAGAATATCTACATTCTAATTGAGTTAAATTAGTATACTCCCACAAACATGCTTTCATGGACATTCATACTAGGGATGTATTATGTTAGAATGATAATCAGCTCTTATGCCATTCTTCTATTAAGATAAGGGAAAACGTTTTTAACTTCCTGGTCAATTAAACTAGACAACCAATGTTATGGATGCACTTTTCATGAAGATAATACACACACGTGTATATGTGTCTGTTAGGGCCAGTAATCTATAATTGTACGCACCAGATATGAATTATCCCAAATATCATTAAATCAAGATGAACTTGTGTCAAGCAAGTTACTTCCACCAATAACAGATAAACTTGAGATCAGTGAATTTTAAAGCATGTTATGCTTCCAACGAATCCTAATCACCAATTTCAAACCATACAAGTGCAAAAACCCCAAAATGAAGTTAAAACAACATAGATAAAAAAAACAATGACCTACAACAAATAAACAAACAAACAATAACAAATTGTTGGCAAAGTAGAAACATGCATCCAAACCTCAATCGAATTCTTGAGCAACAGGTCATCTTCAGGCATCCATGGAGAAGAAACAGAAGGCGTTGCTGTCATCTTCTCCAGTGAAAGAAAAAAACCCTAAATTGTGTCTGAATTGGTTAAAATATGAGGAATTTGTATAATCGTTTGGAAAAAGGGAGAAAATTGAAGATGATTTGGAAGGTGAAGCTCAGAGAAGAAGCATGGAGTTGGAGCAGGATGCGATAATGTTGTGGAAGCTCATCGCGCGGGTAACGTCTCTCTGGAACCAAACCCACTGTGTTTTTACAGAGATGAGGGAGGGAGGGAGGGGGTTTTTTACTTTTCCTTTTTTAATATTTATTTTATGTTTCGGATTATTTTATCCTGTTTTTTTATGCTTTTTTTATTTTTAAATTTAAATTTTACTTGGAGCGTAAATTCTCTATAATTTTGGAAAGTGTTTGATTCAAATAGTTTTTTATTTATAATTTCAATTATTAATATATTTAATTGCTAATTTATGGGTTGTTTGGCAGTTGCTGAATAGTTAGGTGTAGAATGATTAAGAGACTTTTATGATATAATGTGAAATGAAATATGGTTGTTTGCTAATTGTTCTGGATAAAATCAGGGCTCTAAATGGTTAAGACAGGGTCAAGACACTGGGGCTATTTGTTTACCTCTTAATGGTTCCATTAAGATACAACCTCTGAATCGTTAAGAGGTGAATCATGTTTGACAGAAAAAAGGTTGCCTCTTAATGGTTCCAAAACTCTCTGAATCATTTTGTATCACAGGTCTCCCTTAACTATTAAGCGCCCTGATTTCATTCTGAACAATTACCAAACAACCATATTTCATATTACATTATATCATAAGAGCCTCTTAATCATTCTGCACCAAACCATTCAGCAACTGCCAAACAACCCCTAAATCATTCAGAGGGTTTTGGAACCATTAAGAGACAACCCATTTTTTTGTCAAACAAGATTTATCTCTTAACGATTCAGAGGTTGCCTCTTAATGAAACTATTAAGAGGTAAACAAACAACCCCTTACAAACTTTTAAATAAATTTATAAAATGTATTTTGACCTTGGGTTGGGTTCCGGTGAAAAGTGCCAAATTTGATGAGAAGTGTGATAAAGGGTTATCATCCGTTTGATGATAAATGAACGAACATCAGAATGAGATGCATCGAGATAAGATGCACCATATCAATTCCCTTTAAAGCAGCAATAGTATTTGATTAAAAGTAATCAACGGCTTAAAACCACTTTTCACATGATATCATGCCTTTTGACCTTTCTCATATGTATAATTTTACTAACTTGTTTTATTTTTGTAAATAAAAAATTACGAAGGGTAAAAAATGTTTGATCAAACAATTGCATATGATATTGTGATTTTGTTAACATACAAATTTTTAATACTCCATAAAATCAAAATTTTGGAAATATTTAAACACAAACCATTTTGCATCAAGTGTAGTCTTTTTTTTTTTGCATCAAGTGTAGTATTTAACATATTTAATTTAATATATTTCACATAAACAGAAAAAAAAAATCTACGATTCCCGTTTAAAACATGAATGGAGATATGATCACATTCGGAAAGGAAATTGGGGATCGGGTATGGGAATTGGGGTCACCGCCCCATTCCATGTGAAGTTAATGCATTGTTTGGCAAACTAGCTTATACTTTAGTTGGTAATCTAGTTTTTCAAAACGCTACTTTGAGTAGCTTTTCAATCCAAACATGTACCAGGAAAAAAACTAGCTTATAAGCTAGCTGATAAACTCTAAATCGGTAATTCATAATTTCCTATTTCCTAGCTAGGTTTATAATATAAAATTGTTATTTTTCGGATGTTAGTTTGTATTTTGGATGTCAATCAAAATACAATTACTCGATATCTTTTGGTATGCTTGAAGTTAAGTTCTTTTTTTCTGAATTCGGTTGAAGTTGTTTTGGTTTTATGTTATTAATTATTATATGATGTTGTGATTTTTATACTAAATTAAATTTCTTTCGATTTTAGGTTTATTGGAAATATGTGATATTTAAACATGTGTGGTGTCTCATATATTTGATTTAAATAGTTTCCATAAACGGAAAAAGAAAATCCCCGTTTCCCCATTGGGGATCCCCGTTCTCCGTTGGGGATGGGGATGGGGATGTGATCATATTTCCCGACGGGGACAGGGACGGGGATGGGGATGAAGATGAGGGATTGGGGACGGGGATGGGGATTGAGGTCCCCGCCCCATTTCCATGCCTATATGGAACGTAAAAACTGAAAACTGAAAAGCTAGCTTATAAGCTAGCCTAATTAATCAGGGGCTGAAAGGTAAAAACTGAAAACTGAGGGAAAAAAATAGAAAAACTCTAATATTATATGGACCATACCTGTATATTCACCGAAACTCTTAAAGCCCACGGATTTTCTCCGCTTGAAAGCCCAGTGCTTCAATAAACTCTGGCCTAATTTCACCATTTGCAGTTCAGACGCAAGCTTTGAACACAGAAACAGAGAGAAGGGGCGAGATGAAGACGATGACGAGGTCTCTGCCAATTGATTGTAAATTCGGAATGCTGATTATCGGAATTATGCTGTTGTTGATGATAAATGCACCGAAGAAAGTCGTAGCTTCGAAGTCTCCGTCAGCTTTTGTCCAGACCGTCATCTACTCCAATAAGATCGCTATTTTCTCCAAATCATACTGCCCGTTAGTATTCTCTATATTCATAACTATATAGTTGAAATAATGCATGCTTACTTTTCGAAGAATTGTGGAGATTTTGAGTTGGATAGATAGGAATGATGGAAATCATTTATTTGAACTCGTTATCTGTGCGAAGATTGATCAGTACTTTGTTATTTCTATTTTCTACGATTTGAATCAACATGCACGAGGATGAGTTTTGTTTAGGTTCGAGGAGAAAAAAGGCTTTACCGCTTTAGTGGTACTGATTGAAGGGTGCTTTGATGTCATAACTTGTGATGGTTTGGTTTGGTCATCTTGATCTTAGACCTCTGGATGATTCAGGGTGTTAGAAGAGGGAATAGGCCAACATTAACGTGGAGAAGTAGTGAAGAGAGATTTGAATAATTGAACTACAGCAAAGATGTTTGTCATTGATAGGACAATATTTAAGGGTGCTACTCATGATGCCAAGCTGTGAGAGTGGTTTATGGTAGAATAGTCTTTGGCCAACTGACGTTCAATGTATCGATTCAATCCCATCAACTCAAGTTTTGGAGAAGTATATTTGCTTGTAAAAAGAGGATGAGGGAAGGGTTTATCCTATTCATAATGTCTGATTCAATTTGCTCCATCATAACTTATTGTTGTAATTCTTGGAAGGGAGTAGAAGGGTTTTCTTATTGTTACTCTACTTAGAAAATGCAGGATTATCCGCCAAACCTGATTGCTGATTTTTTAGCTATTAGGAGCTTTAGGTATTATACTTAATCCTTGAGAAAAGGGCATCGATCATGTTTCACATTCGTTTTAGCATGACCTGGTCACTTTTTCTCAAGCTTGGTTTCTGGCAACAATTAAATCTGGAAATTCGTTATGGTGGTAAACTTGTGTTGTCATTATTTGGACCTCTAATATAAATTTAAATATATTTTCGAGGTGATATTAAAGAAATAATTATCATGTGCTAAAAAGAGCTGGTCCTTTTCAACCTTTCTGGGGACAGTTGAAGGTTTAAGCTATTCCGGGATGTCTATGAAAAGTAAAGGGGAGGGGGGCTTTGATACCGAGATGGAGTAGTTGACACGTAACTCATTCTTCAATATTTCATCAACATCTTTTTATTTTTCTACTCTTTCAAGACCTATCATGCTCAATTGAAGTTATCAATGGAGCTGCTTTATGTAGAGGTTGCTAGACCGTGATTAGTTTTAGAGAGGCGAGTTAAGCGCCTACACTTACCGATATGGCCATTTCCAGAAACTGAGAACATATTACTGTCCCTTGCTAGGCACTCTGATTATGAATCTGTATTTAACATGTTTAAATATGTCTGAGATTGACCATTGAGGCATTCATATGCTAGGACAGCATGCTTAATGTACCAGTAGGCCGTAGCTATGATTTATGAATATGATCACCCTGCCTCCCACTGCTGGTGCTACCTTTTTATCCTCTCTGCTTCAGCAAGATTATTGTTCAACAATCTTAACACAACATTGCTATTAGGACGTGATGTATTACTAAATACCTGAAAGCAAGTACACGATCAGTTTTTCCAATTAAATACTGTACAAAGTAATCTTTGTTAAGTAAGCACAGGGGTGTACCCTACCATAGATTGAAGATACACCTCATTATCTTTTTTGCATCGACATTGAGAACACTCAACGGGTGTCATATGTCATGAGTTCAGGTATTGCCGGCGTGCCAAACACATCTTTAGTGAACTACAAGAACAACCTTATGTTGTGGAGCTTGATCTTCGAGGTATTTGTCAGCTGATCTTTCTTCATTCACTAAATGTAACATTCTTTCGTCAATTTCACTTGGAATAATATAGTCTGTAATGGTCAAACACTATAAGTGGTAAGATTATGTTATTTTCAGATGATGGGTACCAAATTCAGAACGTGCTTTTAGATCTGGTTGGGCGTCGTACTGTTCCTCAAATATTTGTGAATGGGAAGCATATTGGTGGCGCTGATGGTTAGTCTTCTTCTCCTTTTCCCTATATATGCTCTTTGGTCACTTTGAAATCAATTAGCAAGGTTTCTTCTTCTTTTTATGTATATAATTTACCCTTGTAGATCTTGAAGTAGCTGTCCGGACTGGTGTGTTGCAAGATCTCCTGGATAGCAATTGAAAACAAAGGAAACTGTGAAAGCCAATGTCCATGTGTGAGCTTGGATGTGGCATTACTCATTTGTAGGTATGATGAATCCGAATGGTTTTCACGGTGACACGCGGCAGCTCTGTGGCCATCAATTTATCTTTTGATGTAGTGTTGACTTTTCTCCCTCTTGGCATGTAAAACTTAAATCATTTGCTGGTGAAGGAATAATTTGGAGAAAACTGATGTCTATTTCTTTTATAATAGTTGCCTTTATTTTGTACAAACCAACCTTCTTACTTTTATCTTCTCCACAATCAGTCCACTTTCCAACATCTTCAAAGAATTAATATTATATTCTGATGTGAGTGGGAGATTGAGAATATCTTTGAAATACACATGTATTTTCAAAGTGGATTTTATTTGTGGTCCTTGTGGAATGAATGGAATGCTTGATATCGGTATATATACAATTTGACATTGGAAAAGGTAGTAGTGAGTACTGTTATGGTAGCCATGCCATTTATAGAAGTTCATGAGTTTAGTAGTTGTCCCTTTCTGTATGGTTCCTTACGCTGATGTAACTTTGGCTTTTCCTTAACTTTGTGATAATTATGTTTGTTCTTGTTTTTGGATTTTTTGTTGTTGTTTGAGCTCTTGATATTTAAGATGCATATTGCTAACTATTTACTTTTTAATTTCCTTTATTTTATAAGTAAATATGGGTTCTAATGAATTCTGACATAGAAAGTTGAAAATGAGAGCC
This sequence comes from Arctium minus, assembly GCA_954870635.1. Classification (NCBI taxonomy): domain Eukaryota; kingdom Viridiplantae; phylum Streptophyta; class Magnoliopsida; order Asterales; family Asteraceae; genus Arctium; species Arctium minus. The sequence continues at coordinate 103,191,680 of OX941083.1, forward strand.
AATGAAACAAAATCCCAAGACTTTGAGCTGAACAAATTACAGTTTGCAATGTTGAAGCCAAGAGAGTACCTGTTACCATGAAGATTAACAACCAGTCACTCTATCCTTTTTGTTAGTTGGAGCACAACTATAGTCTAAGAATATTGTATTGTTTGTCTGTGTATTTCTTTCATGTGTCTTACCAACTGAATTTACTTTCCAAGAGAGAATTCTCTATTTGTATATATGGTCTCAGATGATGAGGATCACAAAGATGTTGCAGATTTGTCGGGCCGCCAAGTGGACTTCTGGGCACTGAGTATACCTTCTTGATTATTAGAAAATGTTAAGTGGACATCCCAGTGTAGTGACTTCAGCAGGTTCTCGACTTCCCCTACCGTGCTGGAGTCATCTCGAACGATCAATTTCCCTCCTGGCCTCACAATTCTATCAACCTCTACCATGACAGGTGCGATCTTGCACCTGCATGCACCACATTGAAGTTCATATAATCATTGATTGTAAAACAATCTCAGTTTTGTGTATGTGTGTGCAGAGTAATTTTCACTGGAATCACCTCTTTTTCAGCATGGAAAAGAGATGATCTGCATGGAGGAGATCGTAAGTCCGAGGGTACGTGCTAAAAGATTCACACCAATCATGGTAAATTCCGAAAAGACCCCTCTCAAATATTATTGGCAGTGTATCAGGAGAGTTTGTGCTCACAACATTCAGCACCCATAATTTCAGGTCCTTTAATGCTGCAGCAAACCTGTAATTGATTGAAAATTAGTCTGTTTGACCTCAAACCCATAATGGATTGGCAATGTTTGATTTAACACTTACCCGCCATAAACAGCTCTCATGTCCATAACGTTTCTTACATTAGTCCAGTTGAATCCCAAGTCACTCATATATGATTTGCTAACAACTCGTTTCCAATGCTCATAATCTGATATAAAATCATCTGGAGCTGGTCTACCGTAGATTCCCATCTGGGATGTGCGTAGCCAGTATGGAGGTATTCGAACTCGAGCTGGCCATTCTTCAGGCCATCGAAAAGCTCTCTCTGTGTCCACCATTGGGGCTTTGTGCATACATGCCTGAAGAGGTATGTACCTGCCAAATACAATCCAATCACTTCATCATCAACTTGAATCAAACCCTAGAAAAAATTATACTAAATTGCAATGGATAGTGAAATCTACCAACAGTTTGGCTTCAAGAGTTAAATTTCACCCAATTCTCTTCCTTAGTACTTACCATGCAGCATTTGGATCATCATCTGGTTTACAAATTGGTGGTTCTTCTTTCTTTCTTCCATTGTAGCATTCATTTGATTCTGGTTTGCGGTAGATTGCGACACCAACTGAATTGTGTTTATCCTTCGTGATAGTGAGAAGCTCCCAACATATTGAGACAGTTAGAGCAGACATCTCTGAGTGTAATATTCTGTTTTTTAGTTACTACACGTCATTAATAAAATTGGAGTCAATTGAAACGATTTCCTAGTGATACCTTCCCACATTTGCACATCCTCTTCATGATTTTGGTAAACAGGAGTTGCTGACCAAACAAAATAACCTCCTGGGCGAAGCAAACGATTAAGCTCCAAAAGAAGCATGCCACCTTAAAAGAAAAAGTAGCGACTTAGTTCATATAGTATATAATCTTCGAAAGTCAATGCCATCGTAATCTTCTTATTTCTTCTCACATTAAGGAAATGGACCTATGATCACATCAGTTAAATGGCATCCATGAAATAAATATGCTAAATTGCATAAAGAAGAGGACCAAAGATAAAATTCATGTTGATATAATGTAGGATTGAAGAGGTAATATGTGAACCTTCTTTTTGCCAGGGTACTCTACAACGGGCACAGTGTATGAGATCAAAAACCTTGCTCGGAAACGGAAGGCGTTGAGTGCCCATGACAGCAGAAATTGCCGGGATTCCTCTCTCTAAAGCAAACTGGGTTTGAGCTTCAAGTTCATCGTTAGGGCCGAACGACATTGCCAAGACGTCTCTGTCGAAAAGGTAACCTCCAAAACTTCCTATACCACTCCCTACATCTAAAACTACTCTAGTGTGCTTTCCCCATGCTATTTCAGGCACAGCCTGCATCCCATAAAAACTTGATGAACTTTTATTACAATTTTTCTACTAAAAAGTTCTTCAATATGATAATTAGCTTTTGTTTACCTCTTGTAGCACGTCAATATAGTGTAGAGCACCATTATTAAATTGAGTTCCACCTCCCGGGAATGTAAGGAATTGCCCGCTCACCCTCACCCAATTTTGGTGCCCCTTTATATCTTCCAAGGACGTGTATGGTACATTATGGAACCAGATCTGTCATTTACATCCTAAATTTCGTCAAAAGACCTTGTACTAATTATGCATATACTACAAGTTAGAAAAACTAAAAATTGAAAAGGTGAAGGCTAGGCCTTGGAGCTCCTCTCCATTAGTCGTTTCCCTTATCTTTAGGGTCCCATGGGATTAGTCGAGGTGTGAAAGCTGACCCAGACACCCATGGTTACAAAAAAAAAAGTGAATAGGTCCTGTAAATAGTAGTGTACCTTATCTCTGCTATGAGGCCATGGGATAGGTGCCTTGTAATCCTCCGGTATGGGGACGAGGCACATTGGACCCTCTTCTGGGCAATGCCTCTCCTGATGCTCAAAATGACTCCTACTAGCCAATTTCTTGATTGCATTTTCATTGTCCAAACAAGGTATATAGTCCGTTCCAGTAGTAACGTTGCATAACTCCCATTTGTGATCAGCCGCAAGACCAGCTACGTTGTTTCTTTCTTGCCGTCGCTCTTTTTGGTTGTTGGACTGGCCCGCTTGAGTTTTCCATCCTTTCTTTGATTCGTTGGACTCCTTCGGTATTCCAGAAGAACTTTCGCCCACCTTCATTGCCGCATTTGAATCTTTATCCGGCACTATGGTGGTGGTTTCTTCCGTTGGTGCTTCCATCTTGTTTGCTGGACGAGGTTCATTCGGTTTCTCTTCATCGTGTTGTGTTTGATCCGTATTTGTTTCCTCCTTTTGGGATTCTTCTTGTTGTTGCTGGTGTTTCTCCATTCTGTCTTCTTGTTCTTCCTCTGTTATATGGTGCTCTTTGTCGCCCTCCATATGGTCGTTTTTTCGTCTCTGATGATCTTCGTCTACACTAGTGTTCTTAACCATCGGGGTCTCCGCAATTCGTTGATTTTGAGTCATCGTACTTTCCTCTGATATTTGAACCTCTTCTGTTTTGATTTTTGGTTCTTCATCAACCTCTGACACACGCGGGGGTTTGTCAACTTCCGAACCCGACATTTCCGTCTCGTGTTCCTTCACAGCTTTGTCCTGTTGCCTCATGTCTTTTGCATTTCCTATATCTTCTGTTTTCGGTTCTTCATCAACCTCTGGGCGTTTGTCGATTTCCGAACCCGACGGCATTTCCGTCTGGTGTTCCTTCCCAGCCTTCCCTTCTGTTTTGTGTATCAGTTCTTCGTCAACCTCTGGTTGTTTGTCAACTTCTGAACCCGACATTTCCGTCTGGTGTTCCTTCACAGTTTCGTCCTGTTGCTTAGCCTCTTCTTGGTTTCCTATCTCATCGGCATTGCCCTCGATAGTGTTTTTGGTTTGATTTGAGCCAACGGTCGGATCATTGATGCGTGCTGCAGAAGCATCGTCGGTTTGGATGGCATCCTCAGGGAGATTGCCGGGATTGTCTTCGAAAACGGGACTATCGATGGGGATCTTGCGTGAACGGAGTTGGGAAGAAGCGGCCTCTGAGACTCTGGTGATGGACTTGTTAGGGGAAACATAGGAGTTAGAAGTGAGCATCCAGAGACCTAGACCGCATATGCAGACAAAGACGAGGGTAGTGACGGTGGATGTATAGGAACCGGCGGAGGATCGTTTGCTGGGACGGAGTTTTCCGGTGGCCATGGTGGTGGTTGCATGAGAGAGAAGGAAAAGATAGGAAGTGAAGATTTAGTAAGGACATTGTGAAGATCCAAAAGACAAGGGCATGGCCATCTCTTGCCACCTTTCTGAATGCCCCTTTTTTTCTCTCAAAAAAGGTCTATCATAATTCCTTCAAATTACTTAATTTTACTTCAACCAGCCTCTTTTCACCCTCATTTATTTAACTTTCACCTTGTTAAATTTACCATCACCTACACTAATGAATAATGATTATTTATTATCTCTAATTATATATTACATTCTCTTTTGCATTGAAATAGAAAGAAAAATCCCCTTGTGTTTCAAATTACATAAAAAATAGAAAGGAAAAAAAAAAAAGGAGAGTTGGTTCTGTTTGTTAAAACTAAAAATCAAACCAAACAAAACAAACTCATTTGTTTGAAGGTAGGATCTTGAGAGTAAGATGTATGTATGAATATATGTTATGTCTAGAACAAGTGGTAAATGAATAGTTAATGTTCCCAAAGTGTGTTTAATGGGGATATGATGAGAAAAAGATGTCTTAATGAGGAAAAATAATACCGTAATGACTAATAGTTGTTTAGCAGCGAGAATCACCACTCTCACTTACCTTGTTGGGTAATATTCTCTGCCATTAAAATGGATTTTTAATAAGTACTTACCGTGTAAGAGTTTCTCTATCACTTACCGAGTAAGATTCTTCCCTCTCACTTACAGGTAAGATTATTAGTCCTTGCTATATGCCTAGATTCTTGGTCCTTGTCATGCTCACCTGATAAGGTAAGTGACAACCCGGTAAACGCTCAACTGATAAGCGTCCCCAGATTTTTCATATTTTATTGCCTTGGACTTGTGCTTTGCTTTTTCGAATTATATAAAGATTTCATTCATAGAATTACTTATTCTTTAGAAAATAACCCACGGGAAGGGCTGAGAGGAATTAGCATACCAACTCGCTTTCATCCTTCCCGTTCGTGTTCGTATCAGTCTGGTTGGTTCTTTGCGCCTAGTTTTGGTGTAGCAGCTATATTTCGATTTATCCTCTTTTTTCAAGGATTTCATAACTGGACATTGAACCCATTTCATATGATGGGAGTTGCCGGTGGATATAGTAATCAAAAAAATAACAAATAGAAAAGAATAATGGCTTGGGCTGTGTATCTACGCCAATTTACGGTAGAAGAGAAGGTTCCATCGGAACAATTATTTATTTCAGGGTACCTCTTCACTTTTTTTTTTTTTCAAAAGGGGGAGGCAGTGTGGGGAGAAATGACAAGAAGATATTGGAACATTAATTTAGAAGAGATGATGGAAGTAGGAGTTCATTTTGGCCATGGTAGGTTGCTTGTAGCGATTTCGATTGCTTATTCGGTTCTTCTGGTATTCCGGAGAAAGAGAGAGGGGGAGATTAATGTTTGAAATCTTTTAACGTATTTTCATGTTATATATAAATTGCCAATAATTTGACTGGACAAAATTCATGTTGTATGTTCTTTTATTACAATTTACAAACTAAAGATTCCAGTTTAGGTTTACATTTTTAAGTTGAAGAATGATTCAACTTAATGGTACTTGCGAATTAAAAATTCCAAGTGTGAAGCAAAAAGTTGGTTCAAGAATTGCATCAGGATCGATGTGGTCTTCAATGACGATCTTATCTTTGTATTTTTATAGAAAAATTAAATAATTTTTCATTTTGAAACATACAACTTCTCATACTTATTTATTGTAATTCATTTTTGATAAAAAAGAAGATAATTTTTTATTTTATTATATATCATTAAACTTCACCCAACATATTTCAACATTAGATTTAAAAAATATATATTAGTTTTTTACTCTCTTTTTGTTTGTCTTCACCCAACTTCTTTTCACAATATCTTGTTTCTACTTTTATAAACACAATATTGCAACCACACTAAAATTTCTACAGAAATTTAATCTTCAAATTTGAAGGGGACAGCAACATAAACCGTTCATCATTTTTTTAAATCAATTACAAGGTTAAAATATAACGCATATGATTATCTTGTCTACACATTTTCAGTGCCAAAATGATACCAAAACAACAACATACTTGAGGTGCTCAGAGAATTTTCAGTTATATTTTTTCTTTCTTTTAGATTTCTATATTCTTAAAGATGAGTTTAATATAGCTATTGAAACAAACTTTTTTCAAATCTTCAAATTTTTTAAAATAACATAGCCGACGGAGATGCCATCATAAATGGCAAAATCCCTCTTTATTGACGTTGACAACCAAAATCGACACCTACGGTTGTAAACCAAATGAATATACAAAATTGAAAGTAGACTTTCAATGGGGCAACAAGAGTATATTACATGACTAAATGTGCTTCGAGACAACAAGGATTTGTATACAAAAACCCTCTTATACTAAAATCCTTAAAATAAACAGACAACTCTAAGGGTTTGTTACTAGAGCTAAATCATACTGCAACTCAAAAATAAAAACCAAGTCATTGTTGATTGAAGGACTCACCTCTGTATACCATCTCTGCTTCATCTTTTAATGGGTGTCTAGGCCCATGCCACAACATTTCCGTCAAGACTAGCACCGTACGCTTTAAAGCTAACCTGATGCAACTCGAGGTTTCCCTTTCATTGAATTCAAGTGTTGGGTCACGAATATAACTCCCATCACCACAATTAGGCACCCAACAAGAGTGCTAAAGAAGAGAGCACCAGGTTGCCTGGTTTGAACAAACCCATACACCCCATTGGAAGTCACAACAATCAGATCTGTTAACCCATCGTTTGAGAAGTCCTCATCGACCAAGGCATGAGTTGGTGGTGCAGGAAGATCGATAGAGGTCAATTGACTTCCACCAGGAGAAATCACTAGAGCCTCTTGATCTCCGGCTGCTAAGATCAAATGCTGATTATCATGCATCCGCAAATTAAATGCCTTCAGAGTGGGGACCACATAACCAGCATCCATCATTCCTGCTGGCGAGGGAAGGTTTGACCATGTCGCACCAGTCAACAGCTGCCATTGCCACACAGCGTCATGCCCATGCAACCCTGGAGAGTATGCGGTTACCTGCCCCCATGTCATACATACATACTACTTAGTTTCCAATAGTTAAGTTTACTTGTAACCAGGAAAGATTTTATGACCAAAAACCCCTTCTAGGAAAAGATTGTTTTTACTTCCTTTGTTTAGCAATTGATTTCTTGTGATGGCAACCATCATATCATACTGCAAAATAGAATATCAAATGATATGCTCATAGTCAGAGAAGAAGTATACCTCCCCGCGGTTTGTTAGAAAAACGATGTCTCCATGGCTTCCCTTGCGATGTCTATGGCCATCATTTGTTGGGATGAGGATTGGTGTTGCTACCTCAAGTGAACTTACATCTAGAGCTCGTCCAAAGCTTCTAGAATATTCTCCATGAGGGAATAAGTTGAAAGGAGAGTGATGGCATATTGAAACATTAAACAGTTGTTCTCGTACTGGTACACCAGAGGTTGCAACAGCCCAACAAGGTCGTAGCACTTCCATTGATCCACTAACAACAGTTTGCTCGGCACCATTTCCCCCAACAGCCTGCATCGATCACAAGTTTAATGCAAGACCAAATAGATAACAACATAAAAGCAGTCAAATGGCTAGTCATGTCCTCCACGATGCACATAAGTTGTGGCCATGAACTCTATGGCTAACTCAAGAACTTACCAAGATAAAGAATACCCCTCCAAGGAGAAAAACAATAAAAATGATGGTGATGATGCACGGGTCCAATACCTGATTACTTTCTTATCGTAGGGGTGTATGTGTCTCCACGTAACAGTGCAGATTGGAGGGACCATGATGATAAAGGGTCACTACGGATATTTTAGACGTTATAGTGGCTGTAAAAGATCATCTTAAACTTATATGATTATTGTCCTGAATTAAATTATACTGTAACAGGTACCACAATATTAATAGCACCTCACCATTTTACCTTGTTGCATTTGTAAGAGATCACAAAACCGAGTTATCTTACTGGTTTTCTGACCCCAAAAAAAAAAAAAAACTTCGATTGTAGCTGCTAAAAGCAGCAGCTCTGTATCATTATTGCTTTGCCAGGAAACATCAAAATTTTGGAAGATGACTGTCTGTTTCTCTTACCATATCTCTCATTAAAATAACAAGTTATGAATAAGCCACAAAAATGTAATATCGAATTCATAATATCAAATATACAAACCTGGACATGATCAAGAACACCATCTCCATTAATATCAGCATGCAGGCCACCCTCTTGAAGGTGAAGCTGGAAGAAAAGACAATTAAAATAGAAATGCATGGTTCGAAATAATTGATATACTCGTGATACATGAACAACAGCATTTAGAGAAGTATACAGCTATACAAATGGTTAATGGTTATGGTCATAAATTACTGAGAGATACTTAGCAGGATGCAGAAATTGATAAAATGCAGCAAGGCCACAGTGACATGCTTATCGCACACAAAAGTTAATGGTCAATATCACCCTGAGAATATTTTAGAAGAGAAAACATGATGCGCTCCTGAATCGAACAAATTAAAAATTAGTTGTGACAAGGTAGGCCGCCTAGCATCTAATGGTTACCAATAAAACAAAACAATTAGTGACATCATTTAACTACCTCAATTGCTTTGTTTGGCCTTCATACGTCTAAATGAACACAAATACAGTTAGCCTCTAGGGGTCCACATCAAAGGATAATGTTATGCATTTTCAATCATCATTCAAGGGGATGCAAGGATATTATGACCGACAATTTTCTAATATAAATGCGGGATTGCTAACAACAACCATGTGAAAAGTGCACAAAACGAGCCGTTGTTAAGCAATTCAGTAAAGCTTCCAGATACTATAGTAAGGTTTCAGAAACAAAGTTCTGATTTAACAATCATACACTAATAAAAGCATAATACAGAAACATAAAACATCTATGAATATGACTTTTCTTCTCTTTATTTCTGTATAATTTTATTGAGATCATCAAAAGCCCAAGCCCATCCTATATTCAGTTTATGTGATGAAGTGTGGAACATATTCTCCGCAACATTACTGTGAAATCAACTTAGATTGCATGTGTATAATATAAACTCAGGTGTATGTACATGCCCGAGGATACATTACCGTATCTGCAGTTCCAAGTACAGTGAAGCGGTTCTCCATGTGCCACGTTTTGGCAAGGCTCAAGTATAAATCTAAGATTGGACCAAAGAAATTCAAGTATCCAGCATTTAATGTCTTTGATATCATAATTTCATTGGTATATTTCAACACATTCAACTGTAAGATCAGGTCCTTAAGCATGCTAACCCTCCATGGCAGTGATTGGTTAGATTAATGTCAGGTAAATCTAAATATAGCCTTAGCTATTGTAATGAGAATTAGTAGTGTATTATAGGGCTAATGACAGATCAGCCACATACGTCACCAGCATAAGATGAAGATGATGGCCCTGCTAGGCCTAACTAAGGGCCTTCCCATCTAGGGACCTTTCTAAATTTGTGATGCATCTTAATACCAACGAAGGGTAATACTCCATGAGGGATCTTGCCATCATGCATCTGCTTAGAGATTGCTCCTTATATACCCCTTCCAAGGCTAACCAAGTTAACCTTGGAAGTAGCAACAAGTAGGCTTAGGTTCCTAACAAATATCACATATTCTAAGTAAGAAGACCAAGTAACCAGCAGACCCTGACCTTCGCATTTTGGCCTAGCGGCCTTGCTTATTGTCTTCAAGTATATGTGAGAAAACAAAAGATGTTGAAAATAATCATGGTAGAAACTTATGTACTTGGCAAGAATTATGATTATAGGAAACTAGAGAGTGAAACTTAAGTGTCTACTTCAGAGCGGTTTTATTGAACTTAACATTAACATTACAAACAAACTATACTTGTCTCCCTAGCTTCTTTACTCTTCTACATTTTTTAGATATTTTGAACCTTCTATGATTTTTAAGATAAAATTCAGTAGTGATATTTGTAGGTAGGGTTTTCAACAGCTGCTCATATCATGAACTTTGAATGTGAGGTTACTACACTTTTATGTTAAACTAAAAGAAGCAGGCCCTGTCCTTGTATAGGGTATACGTACCAATCAGCCGTACAAAAACTGGATGCTTATAGATAAGGTGTGGAAAAAGACAACCAGATAAACCAGCAAAAGTACCTTTTTTGGCACACATGAGGGAAAACACATAGCACTACTTATGCTTATTTTCCACATTCCATGTAGAATAACCAGCTCATGCATTTATCATGGTAAATGCAAATGAGGATGCAGCCTAGATATATGAGACTATGAACACCCAAAAACCATCTTTTGCAAATAATTACCATGCACGCTTGTCATGCTGCATATTTTGGCTTAACATTCTTAATTCTCACACATGAAGACTAAGAAATTAACGGTGGATGTCACAAATAAATGATGTAGAAAACTAAAAGCATAGCTTGCCAAGCTAAGCTACACTGATTTGTGCAGTAAGCTATTTAGATGACTTTTAAGTGCATCATGTTACCTTGCATAATGTGCGACCAGATGCCAAATGCAAAACCTCAATCCCTTCCTTTTGACGAGCCACCACAACATTAGGTACCCACCAGAGTTGCGTGTAATTTGTAATTGTGGGAACATAAGGTGATGCCTGCATCAGCCACAAGAAGGCGTTTTGTCAAAGCAATCATAAACTTCCCTTAGTAACATGGGAAATTGGCTGTAAAATTTCACAAACATATAAGAACATCTAAAAATCAGGCCCATAAAAGAGGTTTCATCTGACCACATGTTGATTCTGAACTCCTGGCCAATTTTAAGGCCAGTAAAAGTTAAATATCAGAGCCCTGACACAAATAGACGCCTCACAAGTTCAATTAAGTTTCAACATTGGCAAGTTATACAGGCACTGGTTTTAATAGCATGATTGGAGATTTTTCAGTGTCAAAAGAGCCAATTTTAGACTTTCTTATTTGTCTATGCCGCCAAATTAGGAGTTATAAAGATGATATATGTCCAAATATTTCCAACCAATAGATAAAAAAGCTCCCAGCGCCAAAATTTAGTAGAGATAATCACTATATAAAACCAAGTATCTTGCCAACTTGGCATTTTTTTCTTTAGATATGGGAGAAGCAGCTTTTCAGAGAGATACAAGATTGGATGATTAAATACACCACTACTGAAATTCACGCACATGTTCCTATACTTAAAAAGTATACCTAAGCAGCTGCAAATTTTACCTTCTTAGTCTTTGCTGAATTAGCAAAACTTGCAGCTTTTTCAATCAAGTTCGAAATCTTTTTCGTAGAGTCCTTCCCTGGAGGATGATTTTCCTCCGGCTTGTGGAATGGGTAGTTTGAAGTTTTTCCAGGGGTTCTCTTCACTGCCTTCCTCTTGTGGCGCCTAAAGTGTGCCAGCTTTAGCATTGTATCTTCCCGCCTATCCTGATTGAGAGGGAAACATGTCAGGTGTTTTAAAAGGATAAAAGCAAGGTTTTAAAAAACGGAATCGTGCCTCAAGGCGTTTTCCCTCGATGAGGCGAGGCGTAAGCCTCGAGGCGGTCCGAGGCGGAAATATATACACTACACAATATATATATATATACACACCAATCTGCATTCCACTGCATTCCACCGCTTCTGCTCAGAAAATATATGCAATATATATACACAAACACTAGACACTTGAGTACGAGATACAATATATATATATATATATCATACTAAATTACTAAAAGAATTTACATATACTTTTTTCAATCACAAAATATAGATGTACGTGTACTAACAAAGAAAAAAAATATTGATCTATTCATAATATATATATATATATATATATGTATGTATATTTTAATATGCTCACAACTCATAAGGAAAAAACTTTAAATATCAACAAAGTTTGAGTAGAAGTGTGACTCTGACCCTTACACGTAGTAGAGAGACTAAATATAAAAGAAGTGTATCCGGTAGATACATATACATAATACTTCTGTGAACCGAAGAAGAAAATCCAAAGAAAACGGGAGAAAACTGGAATTGGACAATAGACGAGTAGCAGATAGGGGCTTAGGAGAACCGAAGAAGAACAAGGTTTTCAAAAAAGAAATAGAGAAGATTTTAGTCATCTTTAAAAATAATCTAGCCTCGGTATTGAGGCGTACGCCTCTTTACCGCCTCAATCACCGCCTCAGATGACCAAGGCGTACGCCTCGTATGGGGATCGAGAGGCGCCGCCTCAGGTGCTATTTTGGACCGCCTCGCTTCGAGGCGCGCCTCAAGGCGTACGCCTCACACGTTTTTTAATACCATGGAAAAAAGAACTGAATAAACAATGAACTCTACCCAGAGATGCAAAAAGAAAAGGAAAAAAAAAAGCCTTGTACCCACCCAGTGATGTGGCATAATTCCAAGGACTGATTCTCTGAATTCCCTGCATTCAAACTATAGTTGAAAAATGTTCAGCGAAAAAAATGACATTAAATTTTTAGCAAGGGACATTACTAAGTTGCATTGATATCTCAAAATCATAGTGTTTTGTGTACCTCTCCTGGTTGACGCCTATTAAGAGCATGAACATCAAGCTTATAATTATGTTGCGGAATTAGCGGAGACTCATCTGAAGAAGCCGCTTCAACGTTCTTTTATTCAGACAAATAAATGTTAGTAAATAGAAGAAGATAGTTTCCATGTGTCTCATGCTCAGCATTAATTTGAGTTCGAAGGAAATTAAAATATAAAGGAACACCATAAGAATAGCTATGCAACATTCAATATGAACTAACATACGCTCAAACTTCAGATCAAACATTTTACATGGAAAGAATAAGTTGCAGAACAATCAACCTCAGTCCTTCAAAGAAGCATGTAACGACAATGACCTAAACCAACAGAAGAAACTATCACCTCTACCATCCATATGCTGGCAATGACCCAAATCATAAGTAAATAAGAAGCTCAGATCAATCCGTTACAAATTCTCAGGTAAAGCTAAATAAAGTGAAGATGCATGCAATCTTGTAGTAGACGTAGCAATAGCATGCCAGCAGCCAAACAAGAAAAATAGTAACAAGACCCAATTTCAAAGTATGTTATCAGCCAAATAAGAAACACAGTAACAAGACCCAATGTCCAAATATACTCTATTCAAGGGTCCAGTCCTGAAATATATACTTCAAATTACCTCATTCTTTCTACTCCAGCGAAGTGCACCACTTCGCCCCGCAAAAGCATAAAAAGCAAAATGGCGTAAATCCACAGCTCCTGAAGTATCTGCAGACTACATCCAAAATCTTTATCCTCCATTACTAGAAGAGCAAAGGGTGTATATTTTATTTAACAAGCACCTCATACAAAATGTCGAGTGTTGAGAGAAGAATGCTCATCACACACAAGAAAATATTGATAACAAATCAATTTGGAAGTCCTTACTTCTTTTTCGCTCGCACTTCTTCTGTGCAGATCTGCACTTTCCTCAGCCATTTTAATTTCTTCAAAAGGATCTAAGTGCATCTGAAACAGTACAGATACTAATTAGTTAGAGGGCTTGGGCAAGGTCGGATCAGTATAAGAAAATCGCATGTTCACCATTGAACACTGTTTAATCAATTTGACAAAAAAAATGAGTGCAATTTAGTATTCGATTTTATGTTTAACATATCAAAGAAGTCAACAATGACAATGATGTAGTAGATTTAAAAGTTAAACAGTGGCCTCCCAAACTTTACCCCAGAGCCTCCCAGAATTGCTATAAAAATACCAGCAAAACCAACAAGAATACCCTATCCTAGTAGGAACTAGGAATGGAAACAGGAAAGGTGATTTAGTAGGACACAAAAAGTTCCTCTCTCGTTAGATTCTGTCAGTAGTATACAGACTTAATGCATAGAGTATCATGAGAGAGGAGAGAATATTCATTTTAAAATAACCTTTATTAATAAGAAGATTGCAAAGAGAAAAGAGGAATCAGGTTAAAAGACTTTGAAAGAAACTAATGCTTCTTTCTCAATTTGTTTCCTAGTAGACTGGTTTTTCGGGGTGCCAGTTGGTGATGGTGGTGGGGAGTGGAAGTAATTGATGGAAAGTTCAAATGTTTGTCCTTATATTTCTGCAATTATTTATGAAGTTTAACTGAACTGACTCATAAGAAGTTAGGTGCCATGTTTTGCAAAAGTAGTTGATCAATTTGGCAAATATGCAACTTATGAAGTGAATTGCAGAAGTGCAGTAAATCCTTTGAAGCAAAGGGCAAAAAGTCCGTTACTCAAGGTAAAGCAAAATTGCTGAACTAAATTCTGGTTCAGTTCCTCAATAACCTTCAAATTTGAATGTGAATTATATACAATTGCCTACAAACAAGCTAATAAAAACTAAGAATATTTCTACATGTTCAACAAAAGGGCTAACTGCTATGTAATACCAACTCAAATAAAATACGACTATTCAACAACAAATAATGAAATCCCTTGTTCTTCTAGTAATTTCAGAATCAAAATTATTTCTAATTTTTCAACATACGACAAAGCTATCATAAATGCAGATACACATTGTGGCAGAGCCTCCTGCTTGCTTTTCCCTGATGACTCATTTATAGCTACTAAATTACTAACTTATCTCATAATTAAGACAAGCTAAACAGAAGAATTAATCCACAAAGTAGTAGTATCGAAGCAACCAAACAACGTTATAGCAATGAAAACCAAGAACAGAACAGATCCAAAGACATACATGTGGCTGCATTTCCATCCGTCCTCCAACAATTATAAGCCCAGCATCTCCATGTTTTAATGTATAATTACTTACAGAGATAGATATCTCCCTATGGTGAGCATTGTGTGGGAAATCCTCCTGAAACCACCAGAATGTATATCAAACAGGGAGGAACTAGAGAAATGGACCAAGTGAAAGGAGGTGTAAATTTGACCACAGATACTGAGCTTGCAAAATTTTGCCCTCTGTGCTCACCTGAACGTTTGTCTCCCATAGCTTTTGGAGGTTGTGATCAAAACACATTATAGACCAACCCGATGTCACAACAACCAACACCTGTTTTTGTACTTGACCACGCTTGAAAATTCGATCAACCACTCCTGTTGCCATGGCCACTGCCCGTCTACCAGAAGCAACACGGATCTTATCAGGTAACAGACTCACCTCTGCAAGAACACGAGCCTCACTAAAACCTTCATCCACACGCCTAGAGTGGGGCTCCAAAACCTAGACCAGCACGAAAAAAGAAACTATGAGACGTCACCATGTTGTGATTTAGCTCAGCTACTGATGTCTGATGAATAATTTAGCCCATCATCATACAAGAAAGATAAAAGGGTTTAAATGGAACACAACATGTATTTTACATTAAAATTTACAAAAATGAATGAATGATCAAACTTTGAAATTAATGGTGCCCTCAAGCAATTCCTAAGATTTCCCAAACATACCTAAACGAGCTTCAATTTTAAACCCCAAATTCCATTATAACAACTCCATATATAATACCTGAATTTTAGCATCATGGGTAGCCACAAGAACCTCTTTCTTTCCATCTCCATTAAGATCGGACACAATAGGTGGCGGAAGACGTTCCCCCTCGTATTTAATCGGATATTCATCCGATAGATGGTACCACGCCTCCTTAAACGAAAAATCACCTTCGTGCTAATGTCAAATACAGGTTAGTTAGACGCAGTAATCATGTAATTTCGACTATACCTACAAATTTATAATAATAAAATCGATCACTTAAAAACCTCTAGGGTTTTGTGGTCGATCAAAATTCAAAACTATTAATCGAGATAATCTGATTTACCTGAAGGGAGAAGAAAATGGCGAAAGCGGCAAGCATAAGGATTGCTAAATCTCGCTTCCTCATGTTGATGATGATGCAATCGTTTGTTAATTTTCCTTAATTTAATCCACTGATTTGTGAGAAAAAGGAGAAGTAGAAGATCGATAGTGACAGCGAAGATAAATTTCAGGGTAATAACGACGGTTTCGAGCGTCTTCGGCGGTGTAGTTGAGAGTTGCGATGGGACTTTCTCCGACTCATTTATGTTCCTACTATAGCCCCTAATGTATGCAGGATCTACATGAATGCCCCTTAGACTTGTGTTGTTGTTACAAATTTGCTAAAACGGCATCACTAACGATGTATTCTCGAATTAAGGGAGAAAATAAAAGAAAAGAAAAGAAAAGGAGGGAAAATAATTTTTTTACTTGTGTTCTGAGAGGAAAGGAGAAGGCAGGAAATATAAAGAAAGAAAACAAAATTTTATGTTATTGAATTCTAGATAAAGAAAATAAAAGATGTCATTTTTACAAATATACCCCTTAAAATAAAAAGATGGGTAGTTTTGTAAGTTTTTGAAGTGGTCTCTATCTCTCTCTATATGAGGGGCGGGTTTAAATGTTTTTTTGGAAGGCATAGCGGCATCGAACCAACGAACGACTACCACGAACTCTACGCACGCACGCACGCCTCCCCGGCAGTATCGGACATCCACGGGCAGCCCACTAATCCGCCACTGTCCCGGCCCAGCTTACGCTGAACCTAGAGCCCAACCACAGTCTAAGACTGGGCTGGGGGGCAGCCCAGTTAACGACTGGACCGGTCCAAGGATTAGATACTTCTCATGCCCTCAAATTGACTCCCCTTGGATTCGAACCCGGATAGGTTGGGATACCATCCACAACCCCCCAGGATGTTACCGCTCTTGGGGAAACCAACTGAGCTAGACATGATTTGTGGGGCGGGTTTAAATGTAAACCAATTTTCGATTGTGAACCAGGGGACAAAGGAGAGTGTTCAACGTGTCTACAGCTTCATGGTTCATTCATGTATAATTTATTATTCATGGTAATAATACAACTCTCATGATGAATAATACACGATTCATAATAAATAATACATAGATCATGAATAATGCATGAGCGTTCACATTCGTTATTTATATCAAATGTGGACACCTGGGAACACATGTCGCGCTCTTCTTTGTTCCTTGACTCACAATCGAAAATCGTTTTTCAATTGATCTTATGAAAACCAATAAATATTAGTGTAGTCTACAAAGATTCTCAAGGGTTTAAAAAAAAAGAAGAGGGGTTTGCGAAGTGCAATTTTAGTCCTCATGTTCATGGATGCAACACAATCGTGTTGTGGTGGGATTGACGCAAATTTAAATGCTATAAGTAGAATTTGGATTCATAAGCTCAAAAACCTTTATTTTTAATATTTGATTTATGTTAAGATTTTTTGAGTTTGTTATAAATATACACCCCTAGGGTTTTATCCTAGCTAGAATCATCATGAATTTGAGAGAAAATCATTGGTGAGAATTCACTTGATAGATCCCTATAGTTTTAGGATTTCGGTTTGTAATTCTTTAATTTTTTGGTTTTCGGTTTCTCTTTAGTTCATCAATATCCTCTTTTTGGTTGTGGACGTACACCATCCTTCACATGGTGGAACCACGTCACATCAGTAAATATTTATTTGTGTGTTTTCTTTCAATTATTTATTTTGTATTGTGATAAATTATCTTTGATTATGCGATTCAAATATATTATGCATCAATTGTTAGTAAAGATCATACATTTGTTACCGTTTTTTCTTTTAGTTTATAACTTCATCATATGCAACTAAAAAAACTAACTCAAAAGAATTAGCAACTACCCTAATCCAAAATTGAAAAAAAAAAAAAAAAAAAGAACAAAATTATTCCTATCGATTAAACTTGAAAACTACTAAGCTTTGGAACTACTCTCTTCTTTAGGATAAAAATGGCGATTATAAAACCATGTCGAATCGCCGGAGACGGCCACGTTGTCTTGATTCCGATGCCAACTGTAAAAGGCGTGCGTTCGATTCTTTATCTCGAGTAACGCATGCCCAAAGCTCGCTTCTCTGAAAGCCGAGTAATCTGGTTGATGTTCCGTAAAACTACAAAAATAAAACAAAATCGGTCATTTCAAGAAAACATTTTATGATAACGGATTAGTTCCTCAGCTCATTTTTAGGATCGTTACAAATGAGTAACAAGAACGGTTAATTACCTATTGGCGATACCCTCTATGTTTCCGCCATCACCGACGGTAATGTAGACCGGAGCCGATGGATCTTTGACCGGAGTACTTACTCCCTCGGTTATGTTATATTGAATGTTTGATACCCTCTCCTGTATTTATAAAAACATGAATTAAATGTAACGTTTGAAATACGATTAAATAATGGATTTCTAGAAAGCGATAAACGCGTACCGAGCGTTCGTATGAATGAACATGACCGGAAAACACGAAATCGACTTTGTACTTAACAAACCACGGCTCTAACACAACCCTCATGGTTTCCCCTTCCTTGTAATGATAGTTGTTGCTATTGTACATCGGCGAATGCATCATAATTATTAGCCATGGGGTTTCGCTTCGGTTAACTTTCGTAAGTTCTTGTTCGAGCCACGTATATTGAGGGGTGTATATTGCTAAAAAAATCCAGAAAGAATAAATTCATGTTAGTCAAGATTAAACATCTTTAAATATGACCCAACAGTATCCGGGTTACCAGTAGATTCTGAATGTCTTTAGTGACCAATGTGTATACATTTTGTTGTATATAAATATTATATAGTTAAAAGAGAAGAGATTAAACATCGTCGATAATTAAAATATTTGGAATCGATTATTACCAAAAGCCGAGTAAGAAGAAAGCACGATGATGTGTGCCGATGCACGCTTAATGGAATACCAAAGCGGCGACGTACTTCCGGAAGCTCGGAAAGGGACATGGTATCGGTGCTTGTATGGCTTGAAAAGAGCGTATTCTCCCTGAAAACATATATTTCGCAAAAAAAAAAAAGAACATTTAAGTTACAAAAATATAACGGACTCTTGATGCAAAATGGACATTTTTTTAAGTTTTGGTGGGTTAAAAACACCACAAAATGCAATTGGGCTTATAGCACGTTGTTTTATTTTTTATGTGACGAATTAAACTGATAAATCATGCGACATTTTATAATTTTCTAAAGTAGTTTGTATTGAACTTTTTGACTCTTACGATTTCAGGAGCAAAGTCCAATTCATGATTTCCAGCGGTATATATCCACGGCTCGTAAGCGTTACTCTTCTCGACAAATCGCCCATACGTATCCCATTTCTCGTTATCATGAAAAGGATGAACATCAGCGTACGAAAAGTCACCAAGGAATAACACGGTTTGGCCTTTCTTGGTAGCCAAGTAATGCTCCAACGTTTGTCTCGATGCTTGGGTTTGTCCCAAATCACCTATATATACGTGTGTCAACTTTCGTCAAACTGATATAAATATCGATCGAATATATTTATCAGATCAACAAACGTTTTAATAATTGATATTTTGGAGATCAAGTACTACTCACCAATGAGCCCAAATGTGTAGGGAACATCGGGGCCTATTTTGGGAGGAGTCGTGAACCAAAATCGGCGTGTGCCATTACCATTCCCGAGCTCATATGCGTACTTTGTGTTATACTGTGTGTATATAAAAACGAATATATTTATATATACAAGAAATATTAGAAGAATGAATATATAAATATGAATGGTTCGATTCGATTTGGGCTTAATTTTTTAAAATAACCAAATTGAATCGAATTAATGGCTTCGAATCGTATGATCTAAAACTAAACCAAATCGAACAATTTGGTTTAGCTCGATTCATCCACTTTAGACCGAATGTACCTGTAGTTTATTGATTGTAGCGTGATGAATGTAGCCAGAAGAATAGTTGTAATATCGGTAAGTCGTGATTTTTGAACGCACACGGTTGCGTTTGATACCATTTTTCTCATCGGCTTCCCAATAAGTCACGAAGTTTGGGTATTTCTCTAACGGTGTCACCCACGAGACTATCACACCATTCCCAGTGTAATCACCTTGCGTTATATGGACCTATGTATCGATATTTATCAACATAAAGTGTTACAAAATAAAGTATTTAAGTATGATACGATATTTTGATATTTAAATAAAAACCTGTTCAGGTGAATTGTAACCCCGAGGTGGAGGGAAATCTTCTTTGGGGATCTCAATCGAAGGTGCGGCCTTTCTAATGAACGAACTTGTGATACCTGCTTCACATACTCCGTTTAATAAAAATGATAATATCGTTACGAGGCGCCACATTTTAAGATGAGGATAAGGAGTGATTTGTTGTTGGATTACGATGAAGAGAAGGAACGATGAAAGATTTATTGAGAGGATTTGAAATTTATAGCAGTGTAAACGTGTATATGGACTCCTAAAAAAGTTGATTCTGTTAGAATAATGTAATATTCTTTTTTTAAAATCTAATGGATCAATTCTCCTGATTAGAAGTGGTATTACACTTGAACGATTTAATCGTTAAATAAAATGACACCCCCTTTTAGAGTGTTCTAACATTTGACTGAACAAATTGTTTGAAAACACTAAATAAAAAATAAAATAAAAATGTAATAAACCATTATTACACTTTTATAATTTCAACTTTCAAAGAAAATCCTAAAAATAGGGAAAAAAAAGTTACAATTTTCTCAATGATGAACATTAGTTTATAATAAGAAGTCGGTTCAAATAAGAAGGTTAAAGAAAAAATTTATATGTGAATTATTGAAAAAAATTCAAAAAAATCTATTTGAAGAGTTTTATGAACCGACGTTACAGATTATTCTTCAAATGAATTTTTTCAATGATTTACATATGAATTTTCACAATATTTAACCTACCACTTTGCAATAATTCACAAATGTATACACAAAATTTAATTGAATTATTATATATCACCATGAACTGCACAGAAGACTTGAAATGAATGTTGAGTATAGGAATAGGATCCATGATCTAGTAATTTTTGGAGTTCCACCCTCAAGAGGTTCAGGTTAAAAGAACCAGAGGACTAGGACTAGGATCCATCATAATTTAGACCCCCCCAAAACAACTAACTTATACCATTTCTAGCTATTTCTACTCTACCATTAAGTTGAATAAAAACTCTCTCAAGAATTTAGTTGGTCCGATTCGGCCTTAAAGTTGGGGCACAAATGGCTTCCACCGACAACCGTTTCAATGTGTTTGGACATGGATCTTCACCAAAGTTGCTGTTTGCTATCGTAACTGCACATCTTTCTTTCCCTACGCATCTCTGTAAACACACGAATTCCATTTAAGTACATTCATATACTGCAAATACTCACACAAACTTCCCTTCTTCGGTGACAGCGTGGATGCCATTAGACCAATCACGAATGAACCGCATCCACATGCACACATGTACTCACTACAACAATATATAGTTTATAGGATGCCAACATTGTATTGAGTTTTCTAATAGACAGTTTTATAAGATTTAGGTTCATATGATCAAGTAATAAAACATCTTATCTAAAAGTGTTGTAATAAGTTTATAGGACGTTTTTGGGCATCTTAACAAGCTTTTTAGTACATTTTTAAAATAAAACATCAGTGTCCTATACCCCTATAAACACATTTTTGATAGAACACTTGTTTTCGTAAGACGCTAAGTAGTGTCCTATAAAATAGATAATATGACATTTTTTTTAAATGTCCTAAAAAAACATGTCAAGTCTCCCAAAAATGTCTTATAAACTTATTATAACACTTTTAGATATGACACTTTATGGTTTGGTTTTTTAAATTTAAGTCTTATAAAGCAGTTATACATTGTTGACATCATATAAACTCATTTTGTTGTAGCGAATTCACCTTCACCAATGGCCATGATGGCAGGTGCTAGTACAACTGTTGATGCAAAACAAATTAAAGCATATAGAGTAGTACCTTGCTAACGACATCGTATGAGGCAGGAGCATGGCAAGTTCCTTGTTGGAAGGTGCCACAGCTTCCGAAAGGCGTTCCAAAGCTTGCGAATTTGATTGAAGAAATCAATAAGCCAGGACTGCATTGAAGGTGGATCTTCGGTCTACGAAGCGTCTGGGTTACGTTCTGCCATTTCGTGACGTTTGTGTGATATTCGAACATATCACCACACACGCTTCTCATTGATCTCTTCACGAGCGAAATCCTCGTGGGATCTCCCCCGAGTTCTTCAAAAAGCACCAACAGATTGCCGCTTGGTTTTAACCATGACCTAGGCACATGGTACCTGCAGCATTACATAGTTTAGACTAAGGCGCTTACTAAATTTGTGTTCGTAAACAGCCCCTAAATTCAGCCTGAAGAGAGGTTCCAACATATATAAAAGAGAAAACAACTTTGGCTAGCAAGTGTGGGACTCCAACACCTGCTATTGGTATGTGGTATATGGTGTGTGTGTCCATGGCCTTACCATTGTTGGGTTGGTCGACCGCAGCCAGCTTGACACTTAGGGGGCCGATAAGTTCCGGTATAATGGCACCGTTGGCAATCGCCAGTCGCGTGAGCGGTCCAATAACGACCGATACTTTGACCATTGATCCACACTTGACCCTTCCCCATACTATGCATGTCCAGAGCCAACGGCTCATCACCATCAGGTTTATTGAAGTAAGCCTGAAAAGAGTCAAGACTGTTAGGTTTGTTAACGAGCTCACCGCGAACTCACCAGGTGGGTTCACCGTACCTTGTGCCATGTCAACGGTTGCTTATTTCGGGCAATCAGCGAACCCTGCACCCAAGCAACAGAAGACATACTATTTGCAGAGACAACACCCAAGGCCTCACCCTTCAAACCAACCTGTACACCGTTAAACACAAACAAACCCATGAGGAACATCTTAGTGTATAACTTGAACATACAACATAAAAAGGGTCAATGCACTATAGTGAACCTGGTAAGACCATTTTTGGTGGGTCAAGTCCAGTTTTCCCCTGTCAAGACCATACACAACCACCGGACCTAGGACTCCGGTCGCCCAAGACTCGTAATGCCCCCCGATATTCTTCCAAAAACGAAACACACGGATGTCAGAGTTGATCATGCATTGCGGAATCAGCACGTTAAGACGACAAGAAACTAACCGATAATCCCATGGCAACACTAAGTAGCGCGATTTTGTTGCTTCCGAACCGGAGCCGAACCTTCTCCTTGTACTTGATTCTCCTATTTTCCCTTGTTCCAAAAGCCGAACCTTAAAAGATACAAGTTATATTCATATCTATTAGTCATCTTTCTTTCACTTCCACTTAAAATAATTTTATTACTTAATTTTCACACTGGTTTTCTTTGTATTTATAATAATAATTATTGTATCTTTTTATAGAATTATTTGATTCTTTCTCTTAGTTGCCTTTCTTTCCAACAAATTAACAATACCTGAAAGTTGTCCGTTTATAAATACATGCAGAGCATGCCCAGTTGACTGCACCAAGAGTTTCGGATACAGCCCACCACGTAAGAATGACTCAGTTGGGCCAATATCAACACTGTAAGCTCATAGGGTTTAGAGCCAAGAAAACAATCTTCTTGTAAAAATTAAATAAATTTACATTAAACGAAATAATTACGTGAATAGTGGGACAGGAAGGGGACATACGATACTTACGTAGTTATATACCAAAGATAATCACTTGCATCTCTAGTGACATTTACTTGGTCCAAAAGACCAAATGTGGTGAACGTTGCGTCTTCGGCACGAGTGGTTAGATCTTCGTTATACGTCTCCCATGAAAACATCGGGGAACCTGTTGGTAGCATAGTCATTCGTGTTGATTGAACTCCGATCTGCACAAGTTTATATAACGTACATTAAACGCTAATATTGGTCAAAAACCTCAAAACCAATCGAACAACCACGTACTTTGGCAGTATTGAAGACGACACGCCTACAATCGGGAAGAATACTGATGGACCACGGAGGCAAGTTATGGTGCATCCTATTGAACAAGACTCGTGCAGCATTATTTGTGTCGTAGTTTGAGAGAAAAGCTGCACAGCGTCCAGTCGATATGGAATAGAAGATGTGGGCCTGGAGAGTGGTAGTCGATTAGTACACATTTTCTTCCTTGTTTTCGAGAATTTTAGTTTAAGATTCAGAGTTCAATGAAGATGAGTACCTGTTGATAGGTTCCTAAAGAGATGACAGTAGGATCTGCAGAAACTAAAGCCGGTTCGCATTGTTTGATCGCTTTGTGAAGCTCTGTTAAATGGCTGTATTTTGGTTGTCTGATCAAGCCTGTAAGCATTCAAATTGTTAGAGTCTCACGTCGACTAGACTTGGACTATTTCTCCTCTGATGGAACATCATTTCTTTTCTCAACGACTCTTTTGGAGAGTAATCTAACAGGGTTCTACATGTTCTTTTCGTGAGTCTATTCGATTCTTAACAAAGACAACATAATCTATAGCCCTTAAGTTTGAATCCTACACTTGTGTCTTGCAGATGAATCATTATGAGGGTGTTTTAGAAGTTACCATATTCATCGAGTGGAGCATCGTAATCATAACTAGTAGTGATGAAAGGGCCTCCGGCAGAGCGACCAAAGTTTGTGCCTCCATGGTACTGCATTTCAAATTAACACTCAAAAAGATCAAAGTCCATGCCTACATTGTATCATATATTGAATTTCGAAACAAGCATTCATGATCTTATAAGAAAAAAAAAAACGAACCATGTAGTAATTGATAAATGATCCGCCCTTTTGTATGAATCGTGCAACAGCAAATGCCAAATCTTGAACAGGCCTCTTGTGGACCACGCCACCAAATTCCGTAAACCTATAGAAGGAAAGAGGTTCAAGTTATATACATTTTGATCAAACCAAACCAAAAACGAACACAGGCATCCTACTCGTGAGTAGAGTCCGAAAGTGGGATGTTCACAGGACTATCCTCTACCCACGGAATAAAAAATCGAGACAAGTGGTATGAAAGAAAAGAACCAAGAAAGAAGAGTAACGAAATTGCATACCATCCGGTCCATGCCTCGGTCCAAATTGTTGGTTTGTAAGGCTTGTTGGGGGAGAAATGATCACAATAGAAACCATTGCATGTGTTTATCTGTCATAATTACCGGGTATTCATAAATAATACTCGGTTTTTGTTCTTAAAAACACGACAAATAGCGGCTTAAAGCCACCTTTAATAGATTAACTAATACAAACTTACAAAGAATGGTCCAACACTATTTGTAGCCCAAGTAATAATACACCCGGGCTACCAAGCAGGCCTGACCCAAATAATTTTAGTAAGCGTAATAAATAAAATGGGTCGGGTTGGATGAGTGCTTACAATAGGATCCGGGGCATCGTCTTGTTTACACATAATCCAAGGGACACCTGTACGTAATCCAACAGCCATATTTGCAGCCCAAGTGATGTAGTTATGTCCAGCAGCTCCAAATTTCTTGTCTAGCGCCCCATACTCATTCTCTATCTGTTTCATAACACATTAAATCACAATTTACCATTTTGGTTCATGTTATAAATCAAATCCTCAATCATGCTCTAATTACTTGAACATTTTGGTCTTTTTGTCCCGAAAAAGAATCGACATATATATACAATTTTTACTACTACATAAGATATAAATCCTTATAACAGTGTAAATATGTATTTGAGATTTGTTGCTAGGGTAAAAAGTGTTGTACCATTAAAGTTTCTTATGCTAATTGTTGATTTTAGTAAATTAAATTTAACAAGCTATAAATATCAAAATAAAAGCTTGAATTATAAATTTGCCAGTAGCAAACCATAGACAGGTGGGTTATACCTGAGAGAGTATAATTGGTCCTCCTTGGGATTCAAATAATTTTTCACTCTTCATCAACTTCACAACTTTCTCAGTGAACCCCTTCATAGCCCACTGCAAAAATACAATGTATATATTTTAAATTACCAAAATCTTATTTTAGCATTAAATTGAGTAAAACATATTGAGAAAATTGTGACCTTAAATGGCTCATTATCAGTTCTGAAACTAATGCCAGGAACATACTTCAGCCAAACAGGAAATCCCCTACACAAAGTGAACCTTTAAGTAATTTTACAAAATGGCAAATACTACCAATAATGATCATACTAGAAATGTACTCGTGCAATACAGTGTGATATATCTAGTTGGATGTTTCATTCTATTTTTTTGTCTATGTCGATCTTATAATACGATTTTGTGTGGTTTGAGAAAGCGATAATATTTTTTTTATAAATTTGTTTAATTTATTTTCTATTTTAATTTAATTTACGTTTAATAACGATGAATTTTTTTTAGGTCTAGTAATATAATGTTTTTTTATAAAAAAAAAAAAGATAATTAAGTATTTTGTTAAAATTCAATGATGATCCTAATTATATTTTAGATTATTTATATCTAAAATGTGATGTTTATCCTGTATTTGATTATGTTTATCAGTTAGTCATGAATTCAAATATGCAGCTTTAAAAAATAGTACTCATGCATCATTTACTTGTAAAGTTGAAAATTAAGTAATTTAGCCTATAGTACATAATGCTTAAAAAGTTGTTTTTAAAACTTTGAACCAAATGTTTTATAATATAGTATAGATATAGATATAGATATAGATAAAATTAAGGAGTAAAGTTCAATTTTGGTCGTCGAGGTTTAGTAAAATGTCTGAAAGTAGGCCTGAACTTTGATAGGTCTAAAAATCATCCTTGTAGTTTTTTAGATAGAAAATTAAAGATTTTGATGAAAAGACTGGAATGTCATTGCTCGAACGGAAAAAATAAACAGAGTTATCAACTAGGGACCACTTTCAGAGTAAAATGAAAACCACAAGGATGATTTATAGACTTATCAATATCCAGGTACTATTTTTAAACTTTTCCCTAAATCTCAAGGACCAAAATTGAAGTTTACCATAAAATTAAGACACCAGTCTCTTAAATAATTATATAAAACTAGAAGTGTACTCGCGCAATGCCGCTAGATACATCACGATTTTAATGTTTCGTTTTATTTTCTATTTTTTGTCGATTTACATTACGATTTTGGTTGGTTGTGAGAGATTGATAATGATTTTTTTATATAAATTTGTTTAATTTAGACTTAATAATATAATGTAATTTATTTTGGTTTAAAAATATAATTTTTTTATAAAATATTCTGTTAGATTTTTTTAATTATATTTTATATTTTTATATTTAAAATTTGATTTTTATTCTATATTTAATTATGCTGAGAGTTATTTTAGGGGAGTTATATTTAATTATGGTGAGAGTTATTTTAGGGGAGTTAAAGTGGGAAATGATTTTAGGAGAGTTAAAATGGTTAGAGATAGTGATTGAAAATTAATAAATAGCATTAAGTGTAGTACATACAGCTTTAATGGTTGTTTTTTAAGTAATTAACATTAAATAGCTGTACATTAAGCTTTAAGACTTGTTTTTAAGAGTTTTTTATGTCATCTTTATAATATAGTATAGATAGATATACATCTTGGAATTGGGGACAACCCATACAAAAGCCCTAAGAGCATCTACAATAATGGACCTTATCAAAAGTCCATAACTTTGCCACATCAGTTTCTCTCTCTGCCACATCAATTTTCTCTTTCCTACACATTTTATAAACCTTTCACTCTCAATCATGGACCGGTCCATAATTTATATAATAAAAAGTAATTTGATTATTTATACATATTTTATTGGGTGGGACCCACATAAATGAAAGAAGAAGAGGTCCATAAACATGGACCTTTCCCTTCCACATGACAATGAACCATTTCTTCCCAATGGTTTGATTTTTTGTAAACCGGTTCTTCCTTGATGACATGGATTGATGAACCTCCCATTGGGGATGGTACGTATGTAAAAACAATATTTGGTTACTTGTTGCAAAATTTTGTAAATAACTGTTAATGTTTTTATTTTCTCTTTGCATTTTATCAAAATAAATAAATAATGCGTTTTAAATTCATATGAAATGGCACTTGTTTCGTTTATAAAGAAAAAGAAATGACAATTATGCTAAATTTTACCCAATAAAACACATTGTAATATTTAAATCTAACATTAGGTTTTTCTTTGTTACTCCGCATAAAAGCTTCATTTTTCATTTCTTTTCTACTACGAATTAGTAATCAATTTTTTTACACAACAAATATTTTTTTTATGAAAACGTTAATTTTATATATGATATTTAAGATTTAAACTAAGTAGTTTAAATCCTAACTATATTATAAAGCATTTATAAAAAAAACTTTTAAAAACAATTGTTAAAGCTTAATGTACCGCTATTTAATGTTAATTACTTAAAATATTTGAAAAACAACTATTAAAGTTTTATCTACTACATTTAATGTTATTTATTAACTTTCAATCTTTATCTCTAACCACTTTAACTCCCCTAAAATCACTCACCACTTCAACTCCTCCATAATTAAATACAGGATAAAAATCAAATTTTAAATATAAAAAATCTAAAATATGATTAAGAAAATCTAACATAATATTTAATGTTTATTTATAAAAAACATTATATTATTAAACCCAAAATAAATTACATTATTATTAAACTATCGAAGAAAAACTCTTAAAAACAAGTTTTTATGCATTAAGTACTGTTTATTGATACATATTACTTAAAATTCAAAATTACAAGTCATGATGCATGAGTATAAATTTCCAAAACTATATGTTTGAATTCATAACTAACTGATAAACATAATTAAAACAGGATAAACATCTCAATTTAAATATAAAGAATTTAAAATATGTAAGATAATCATTGAATTATAATAAAATACTTAATTTTTTTAATATAAAAAGCATTATATTATTAAGTCTAAATTAAACAAATTTATAAAAAAAAATCATTATCACTCTCTCAAAACCATCCAAAATCGTACTGTAAATCGATAAAAAAACAAAAAATAAAATGAAACATTAAAGATTGTATATCGCTGCATTGCGCGAGTACGCTTGTAGTTTAAAATAACATGTTTATCCTTTATTAGATTGTGTTTATCAGTTATTTATATGAAATTATATATGAAACATGTGTTATCTTGTATTTGATTATGTTTATCAATTAATTATATGAATTCAAATATAAAGCTTTAAGATGTTGTATTAGTGCATTATTAACATGTAATCGTAAATTTTAAGTAATGTGCTTTGATTAATGATCCTTGTAGTTTTTAAGACTTTATTTAACTGTTTATAATATAGATATGTAGACAATGTTTTATGAAATAGTAAAAAATATATAATCCTGAAAAAAGTAAAAGAAAATTACCCGAAATTCCATTCAGCACAAACATAAGGTCCAATTCTGAGATGTGCATAAAGGCCTGCTTTTTGCACCGTCTTTAAGAACCTCACCAAATCGTATCTCCCTTCAAAATTATACTAAATATTTTCCATAAAAAAAGGGTTAAATTATCAGTTAAAGAAAATAGAATGGAATTTTATGTTTTCCTTTTAAGAGATAAAAACAACCCAATCGATAAGATTTTATCATCTACATCAAATATCATTAGAAGGATAAAAAAATCGTCCACTATTATATCATCAAACTTACCATATGTGAAGATGACATAATAAAACCATACTAATAAACTTATCGTATTTTTTATTTACATATTTTAAACATTTCCTTTCGGTATCACAATGGGTAGAGAAGAGAGTAAATGCAACCTTTAACCATCAATATGCCTAAAAGTAAATGTTTTGACCAACCACAAAATATCCCACATATCTTTTTATAAAATAAAAAAAAAAAAAAACTTTCATAAAAATTAAACGAAATCAAACGAATTTAATATACCCTATTAAAAAGGTAAAGATATGTTTCTGTAAAAACTTTTATACTTGTAATTTAACTTTTAAAATCATAATAGAAAATGCTATTATTATAGCAAAGATAATTAAAGAAATTACGTACACTTTATTATCACGGATTCTTAAATAATCAAATATGAATAAAAAATAACGAATATCATAAAAGATGATATGATCATATTAAATTATTTATGAGATACTCCATGGTTGTAAAGTATGTTAGTTGAATGACAAGGAATGCATGTAGTATGCATCAATGGTTTCTGACCTTCACCACCATATTTCTTTTATCTTTCTTATAAAATTACCAACTCTACCTCATTGATTTGTTTCAAGGTTTGATAAAAAAAAAAAATCACCATAATCGCAAAAACTTTAAACACTTATGTCTAAATTCGTGTTACTATAATGGTATTTCTCATCTAGACTTGGAATCACGTGAGACGAACCTGTTTTTATGAGACATGTGAGACCGCATCTTTACATTTGAAACTTCACAAAACCTGTGAAGTTTCGGATATTTTTACTTCCGTGGTATTTTGCTGTGAATTTTCAAGTGTAAAACTATTGTCTCGCAAAACAAACCGGTCTCCAACCTTTACATCTATATAGATATTGTTATTGGTTTTTAGAAGGAAAGGATGAGAGAAGTACATTGCCAGGAGAAGGTTCATGAACATTCCAGAACACATAAGTTTCAATCACATCCAATCCTCCTTGTTTCGCCTTCATTATAACATCTTCCCACATCTGCAACTCAAAAACACAAACGCAACTTCATCAAAAACCTAATCCAACGAAAATCGAAGCTAAATTTGAAGGTAATTTGAGATTAGATCACCTCGGGAGTACTTCTGGGATAATGAATCGAACCAGATATGAGAATTCTTCTTCGACCATTGATGAGTATGGCTTTGCCATCATACGTCACGGTGCAATGGATTTGTTGACAACACAATTGAACTGCAATGAATAACAGCAAAACGCATTTGGAAATGGAGTTGATTTCCATGATTGATTAATTTAGTGTGAAATTGAATGGCAGAATTGTGGAGTTTCTGTGTATGTGAACGAGAGTGGGGTGGTTAGGGAAGAACAAAGTGAGTGGGGGAAAACCAGAAAAAAGGGGGAAATTGTTTTTCTGGATGGAGCAATCTTCTTGCTGAGATGTATAATTGTATATATAGTATAATATATATGTATATGATCACACATAGTCGGTGTGTGTATGTGTGTTTTATTTTAGAGATATTGAGGCGGGGGAGTTTGGACTTTGGAGGTAATTTTTGAAACTTTATATTTTTGTTTATCCGAAAAAGTAAAAAAAAAAAGAAAAAAGGTGACATTTTGAGTGATTAAGGGTCGTTTAATAAACGCTTACCCGGTAAGCTCTTACCAAGTCACTTACCTTACCGGATGAACATTACAACTACCTAGAATTTTACCCGGTAAGAATGATGGCAAGAGCCAAAAGTCTTACCGGTAAGTGTGGACGACAATTCTTACCGGGTAAGCACTTACAAGATATATTATTGCATACGATATCGTTTAAATGAACTAGAATCTTACGTGAGAAGACAAGTGAAAGTGTTAATTTTTACCGGTAAGCACTTACCGGGTAAGCATTTGAGTAAACAACCCCTAAATCTTAATTCGGTTAGTCGAACAATATTTTTTTTCCAAAATCACTGTCGGCGCTACTCTTTCTAACCATGCAAATCATGCATGCAACTCAATAGGGGTGTTCAAAAAAACGGAAAACCGATAAATCGAGTTGAACTGTTTGATCCGAAACCGGAAAAAAAACGAAAATCCGGGTATTCACGGGTCGGTTCCAGTTTTAAATTGTAGGTGTCCGCGGGTAACTGATCCGAACCGGTATATATAGAACACTTAATAATATTATATTTAATATTAACTATTTAATTTTTAAATAATCATCAACTAAATAGTGGATATTTTTAAACAATAAAACTTATTTTAATTTCTTTTTCTTCGATTATTTTTATGTATTTGTTGTGTAATTGGTTTAAATTTTCTATTTTGGTAATTTCGGTTCGATTTAGTTCATCCCGCGGTTCAAGTTCGGTTCGGGTAGCCAGATATCTGCCTCATGCGGTTCGGTTCACATTTTTCTTACTAACTGAGCCGAACCGAACTGTGGACACCCCTACAGTTCAACCATTGCTCCCTGTTTTCTTATCATCGGTCGCTACTCCTTCCCCAAAACACCATTTGTTATCTTTAAAGATAGTTCAATATGGTAATCGTGTTTTGAATGTTACGGTACAAATCTATCAATAACAAGAAAAAAATAGCAATCCCGTTTCAAATGGTTTAATCTTGGAAGCAATCGGCTATCTATCGATAGGCGAGAACAAATTGATATTGGTTGTCAAACTCTTCTTCTGACTATGATTGGGCCCCGCAGTGATAGAACCTGGTGATTTGGGCGTATGTCCCAAGCTCTTAGCTCAGTTTGAGTGACCCATGGAAAGTAACATATTAGACATTCTCTCTCTATCTCCTTGGTATGTCTTGACTTTCACTCTTTCCCAACGTATGATATTTCGACGTTCTTCTCTCTAGGTCCCAAATAGAGAGTTAGGTTAAAGGTAAGCCGACTAAGTGGACTAGGAGCTTAGTTTTGTTGGCGATAAAGGGTGAGTGTTCAATACTCTCTTTAGCTTTTAACAAGGGCTAAGCCACTACGAATGGCTTGTTGGCCTGTTGGAAGAGTAGAACGAATTGATTTTAGTTAAGGTAGCACAAGTGAAATGACTTTAGTAGTTTAGTGCCAATAGGTGCCTAAATGAAGCGATTAAGCGTTGGGGCTTTGTTGGATTGTCGGCTAGCTCGTGTAATCAATAAAAAAGGATTCACGTTAATAAGCTATCTGTCAAGCTAACTTGGAGGCGGCTGCACTTTTGTAGTCAGTGGACGGGAGGTCTTCCATTTCAAAGAAAGATTGTAATTTCACTATTTCCCCCACTTATCGACCTGAAAGTATCCTATCTTAAAGTGTCTAATAGTGGAATCTCGCTTTCCTTTTCTTAGTAATACGCTAGTTTGAGTCTAGGTATCCAAATTTAATACCTAAATCTCTCAAACTTATGCTCTTATACCAACTTGTAACACCCTCAAATTTGGAAATAGCCTCTAATTTAAAATTTCAATAATACCTCAAGAAGTATAAAATTTCTTACGACAAGCTCACACTTGAGATACGAATCTAGATTTAATCGTCATCAAAATCAATAAAATCTTACACAAGGGCTAATTTAAACGTCGAGTGTTACTAAGACCCAAAATTCAAGTTGTTATTCCCAAAATAAATGCGGAAGACTTCTCCAAGCTACTCTTATTCGTGCGTGCAATCAACACTCATCTCTTCACAATAATGCTAGTACCATTCCCCAACCAGAACCTGATGCATATGCCAACAAATAAAAAGGTTAGGTTAACGCCTAGTGAGTTCAAGAGTTTTCAACATGAATAAACATAATGTCAAAAGGAAAGAATGGAATTTAAATCATCATCTTCCAAAAGGATTTACTTTAAATACGAGACGACACATTTTCCATTTTCCAATAACGCACATTTTTTAAAGACGAATACCCCAACATAAGGCATTCATCCGTAAAGTAAATTCAACCCAAAACTCACCTAAAAGGCGAATAGAAATTTAACTCCCAATTTATAAAAACGTAGATAAAACTTTATTTCCCGAAACATCCAAACACGAGTGGGGCATAATATTCAACTCATAAATCATGGATAAGAATCCATATATATAAAACAACACCGAAAACGTGGATACTAAACCCAATACTCACGCGACCATAAAATGGAAGGAATCCAATTGACAACACATGAAGATGACATATTTCATTCAAACCTTAAGATACGTGGCGGGAAATCCAATATTAAAGTCATCATTTATAGTCAACCACACAAGCCCAACGATAATCAAGTAAGGCATTAACATTTAAAATATTATTGGCCGACGACGGGGGAGACCCGTATCCGTTGAGAGTGGAGGAACACAAAAGTATGTCACTCTTGCAACGTTAATCGCATGACACTTCACGACATAAAAGCTCAAGTGTCCCTACGACTTCTTAACAAGTTTCACCTCAAGAGTCGTTTGACCTTGGTGATCATTACCATGAATTCCACCCCGAAGGCTCGACACACTTAAGGACTACCTCCAAGGCATTACCTCAAGCGACAGAGGTCCTAGTACCTACCTCCAAGGTAGCACTTCCAGACTCAACCCTCCTAGTGCCTACTTGAAAAGTTTAAGGTCATAAAACATGGGTCTCGGAGTCTAACCCTGCAATACCCAATTGACCAACAAATAAAGACTGACTTACGGGCCTATGGATCCAATGCAACACAGTCTAACATTACATGACTACACAAGAATGACCAACACACTCGAGCATGTAATTATCAATAATATGCAACAAGGTGCATTGATATGTAAATCATAATTGGGCTCTATATTGAGCCATTAAAACCGGACAAATGTCCTCAATACTCTTTTAAGTCAAAACCGAGCTAAAGTGCTCAAAATCCCTTTTTGACCAACAAATAACAGTCCCCAAATAATAAAACGCAATCGACACACGTTATGTAAACACACGCTCCAAAATACATGAATAAACTCCAACACGGTTTAGATTGGGACAAACTATTTTCTAATTGAGTTTATACCATTTATTCTTTCAAAAACATCCCTTAACACAAAATTAACCATTTCTCCAAAACAAACACTAAAAGTGCATTTATACTCAAAAAGGTCTACTCCCATAAAATAAATCATTAAAATACTAATACTTATGATTTATTTATCAAAATACCCAAAATCCCAAATATGGATGTTTTGCAAGGTTTATAAAGTTAAACGCTTCGAATAACCGAACTCACCAAATAATTCAACAGTTGATAATTTCATGCAAAACATATAAACATTTTAAAATGAACATTTTGGCATATACACCGTTTTCACAAATCAACTTGAACTCACCTTGCTAGATTTAGGCTAAATTTTAACCCCACCCCCCCCCCCCCAACTTGAGCTCCTTTGAAGAAACTTGGAAAAACTTCAAAAAACCTAATTCCATAAATTTCCAACCATAAATATTCATATCCAACCATTTAGAATCGTTCCCCAAACATCTTATATCCAAAATCTTCATTTTGACCAAAACCCTAATTTTGACCTAATTTTCCCAAAATCATCCAAACCGAAAACTTAAGAGATAAAGCACTAGGAGATCATAAATGGAGCATTTATAACTTATAGAAAGATTTAGAAGAGAGGAAGATGAACTCACCATTTAGGTTTTGAGTAAAACCCCAAAAACCTAGAAATTTCTTGGAATGGAGAGGAACACTTGAACCTAGCACATGAGGTTGTAATCACAAGCTTTGATAGTGAAGGAACACTTTAAAACCCAAGGAAAAAATGGTCCCAAAATGAGTTAGGGTTCGTCATAGAAGATGGGGAAACAATTTGGGAGAGAAGGGGTGAAGTAGGAGAAATGAGGAATGAGAGAAATACTGAAAAATTGCACATTTAAGGTCCTGGTACCCGTGGGAGACATTGCCATGAGACTATGACAATGTCAATGTCGCGGGGCATTGTCGCACAGAGTGTACCGAAGGTGATCCCCTTCCTGCAACTTTGCCAGGCGACAGTGACATTGTCATAGTCGCTTGCCATAGTCGCCGGGAATGTAGCGAGCCCCGAAACCCGACTTTTCCCACACGAAATACCCTTGATTCTCATAGGGACTAAAAGCAATAAATCCTTAACTCAAAACCACGACGTAGAAATCACAAAAACGCACGTGGTGACTTTTGTTTACCGAAAAATTACGGGTGTTACACGAACTGACGGCATTTTAGCTACCGAGGAAAATGTCTCGTCCTAGTCAATCCCATGTGCTTGAGAATAACCCTTTGCAACTAACCGGGCTTTAAAGTAATGCAGTGAACCATCAGGATGAAATTTCACTGTGAAAACCCACTTTTCGTTTTCCATGAGGAAGTTGTTTCAAATCCCAAGTATGATTCTTCTTTAGAGCATCCATCCCTTCCTGCATTGCCTTAAACCATCCCGAATGATTAAGAGCCTCAGTCACATTTCTAGGAACGATATGACTATCAACGGCGGTGGTGTAGGCATACGACTCTGAAGAAATATGAGAATAGGCAAGATAATCGTGAATAGGATATCGAGTATGAGTTCATGTGCCTTTTTGGAAGGCAATTGGAATATTGGGAAGATGGGCACCAGGTGGGTTATAAGGCTCAATATGTATCAAGTATTGGGTCGGGGACAATATCAGTAGGCGATGATATGTGTGTATCAAGTGGTGGAATTGGAGACGTACCAGAATGATCATGCATAGGTAGGCACTCTTGGGTCTCAAGCACTTGTCGTTGGTGTTTTCGAGCATACACATTTGTGAAACATGTATCAGTAGGTACTGGCAGAGTAGCCACACTTGGTGTCATGATTGGAATATGCAAGACTGGAGAATCAAAAGAGTGAAAAGGATCGGGATCATGATTTGTTGACTCAGGAGTGCTTGTGGTAGATTTTGCATAGAAAGGACTCAACTCATTGAATGTGACATTAGAAGAAGTAAAATACATACCCAAGGAAGGACTATAACAACGATAGACTTTTTGGACACGAGAATACCCAAGGAACACACACTTGATGGCACGTGCGGAAAGATTATTACGCCTCGGAAGATGATCACGAACGCAAGAAATACAACCGAAGATTTTAGGAGCCAAGGGAAAAGAAGTGACTTTTGGAAAGAGGATGGAAAAGGGTGTCTTCCCTTTAAGGACAGAAGATGGCAAACGATTAATCAGATAATTGGCTGTAAGAACCACATCGCCCCAAAAATTGTGTGGAACATTATAATGAATCATCATAGTGCGTGCCACATCCAAATGAACTAACTGAAATAAAGACATGACACAGCTAGACTCTTTAGGGGGATAGGGACGACGGGCATGTTTACCTAATTGACATAACTCACAAACTAAGTCTTGAACATATGACAAGTTTGGTCTCAATTGTTTCAAAACAGGCAAAGAAGGGTGGCCTAGCCGACGATGAGCCTCCATGATACTGGAATCACAAAAAAAATGTTGCTGACGAGCGCAACCCGGACAAACGATAGAAACCTTGAGATTCAAAACTTGTGTCAATCAGTTGGTTCGTTCCCAATTCCTGAAACACAGACTGTGTTGGAAAAAAGGTTACTGCACAGTTATGCCTTTTTGTAATTTGGCTAACAAATATTAAACTATTTGGAAAAGTTAGAACATAAATAACATATGATAGGTTTAGTTTTGACAAGTTGCTAGTGGATCATGTGCCCATAATTGGACACATAGATCCATTAGCAAGTCGAACCCGAGTATGGGGTATATCAATATTAAGATTGGATATAAGGTCCTTGTTCCCAGTCATATGATTTGTGGCTCCTGAATCAATAATCCATGATGTTGAGCATGCTGAAAAAGAGGCAGGATCCATACCTAACTGGGTTGTACTAGCACGAGGAGTAGATGAAACCTGACTAGAAGATCCATGGTGAAATCGAGAGATATCTTCTTCCGTGGAAAGTGTAAGTGGGGGTGGTATTATCAGCTAGATGCCATCTGGGCTCGGAAAAGACGAGGTGGCGGTTGAGATTCAGGACCAGAAGTAGGACGATTTGGGCAATTATATTTGGTATGTCCATACTCCTTACAATAAAAACATTGGATCTTCTTCTTATGCCCTTCCTTTCCATTATTTCTGGTATTCGATGTAACACCCCGATTTTCGAAAGGTATCAATCCAAGTTAATACAGAAACCGAGATATTAAGGAAAAATAAGATTTTTGATTTTTGGACTTGAATCCTTGATTTTTATAGTCTAGATGGATGAAGGATTCAATTACGAGTCCAACAGTTCTTTCCGGGGCAAAAACGGAGCTATAACGAAGGAGTTATAAATAAAACGAGTTTTGAACATTTGTGAAGGGGCTGAGTGTGCCACTGGGTGTGGCGCACGACCCGTGCGCCCTCCCTTCACAAATAGCGCACGGGCCGTGCGCATGGTGCAGAGTCCTTATACGGGTTTTAAATGATTTTAACCCCAAATATCCTCATTTCTCATCTTTCTCATTTCTCTCATTCTCTCCCAACCCTTCCTCTCAACCTACCTCATCTAAACTCCTACCAAACACCAAATCATCACCATTTGTTGCTAGATTGAGGATCTTCCCCCAAGGTTTCGGTTTGGAAGCTTCATCACCCACCTCATCTTCATCTTCTCCACCCATCTTCCACCATTGTTGATATATTTTGAGGTTTTCCAATAAACCTACTTGTAAGTCATTCTAACCATTTCTAAACCATGGAATAAGTTATAAAAGCTTCATTGATGGTTTTCTAGTATTTGATTTCTCTAGATTTCGGTTTAGATCTTTGTTGGAAGTTTTGGGTCAAAATTAGGGTTTTGCCCAAAATGGGGATTTTGTTGATTAAGTGTTTGGTGATCAATTGTTTGTGGTAGAATATGTATATTTATGGTTGGAACCTTGTGGATCTAGGTTTTTGAAGATTTGGTTTGAAGAATCAAGTTCTTCAAGGAAAGTTCTAAGTGGGTAAAATCTAGATTTAGTCTAAATCTAGCAAGGTGAGTTTACTAAACTTTTGTTAAAACTGGATACACATCATATTTGCTTAATTGTTGTTATTATCACATACTGCTCAAAATGGTCATCTTTACGGGCTTATGTATTTGATGGTATTTCCATGAGATTATGCGAGATATGTGTATATGAAGTATCATACCATGATTTACTCTATGTTGTGTAATTATTTGGGAAATTTATATATGTGTGCCCACAATGGGTATTTGACATGATTATGGAATATATGTTTGGTATAACATGATGATTTCCATTTGGAATACACACTTGGTGTTATTGTATCTACTACGTGGTTATGTGGATATTTAAGTCTTATGTTAGACTCATGCTATTAGGAGGGTGTTATCGTACCCGTGGTTGGTACCGGAATATATTTGGTTGAAATATACCTAAGGACCTCCTTATATGCATTATGTTGGACGAACCAAGGCAAATTCACTAAGAGGATGTAGTCTCGGGGTGCCACTGTGAAAGTATGTGCCCAGTAGACCTCCGCCAATCGGAAAGTTTCCTGCACGGTCTGATATCCGAGTGGGTCGGGCCTTTGGGGTGTTCCTTGTTAAGGGCATCAAGGTGCATCGACTATTTGGAGTGGAATTGATTGGTGCTATGGGTCTCCCCTATTGACTCCACATTTGTTGAACTCTGGTTAACTGCTGATAAGAATTGTAACTGATCATGCATGCTTATTATTGTTCAACTCACTAGGCTTTCTGGCCTAACACTTGTTTGGTGTCGATGTGTATCTCAGGTTTTAGCGGCACCGGTTCTAAGTGGGCATATTGCTTGGGTGAGAGATTTGGGAATATCGCTTTTGTACTTTTTGGTAGAGAATCCTTTGGGTCTATAAATGACACCCTTGATTGTAATCTCTTTTCTAGTTATAGAAATTGGATTAGTTGGTTGTTATTTATTATCCGTTTAATTACGTTTGTATTTAAACAGGTTTGTGTACTTTCCCCATTTTTGGGAGGCTCTTGCTTTGGCAATTTTAAATACCGCATGTCCGTTTTTCGGATTTTTGTTACCCCTATTTTAGGGTGTTACATTCGAAGAGGCGAAAGTTGATACATCAGTCCTCGATGATTGTGAAGTGTGAGTTGAGTACATTTCTTTGGCAAGATGATACGTGGATGCCAATGACTGAGATGTCAAGTGACTCAATAGTAGAGGACGAGCACTGGAATATTTACCCAACAATCCCGAAATGAATGTCATTGCATCCATTTTTGCTAAACGCTCCTCCTGAACTTTAACATCAGGAGTGACAAGGAAAAGAATTCGGAGCTCTTCTGATAGCTTCGATGGTCTCGTATAGTACTCGGTAAGATTGGAGTCACCCTACTCGCATCTGAAATAGGATCCAAATACGGAATAAGTGTGAGATAAGGATTCTTTGGCCGAGAAGGAAGACTCCAAATGGATCCACATCTTCTTTGTGGTAGGATAGTTCTGAGAAATGTTGAGGACTTGTGGTTCCATCTTGTTCCATAGGGCCATCCGAATACCACTATCGTTGAGCTTCCATTCCCGGGTTATAGGATCCGAAGGATCCTTGCTTAGGTGATTATCTTTGTACAAACTTTCGAGGCCGGTTTGGACAAACATGCTCCATTAAGTCCAATTTGTAAAGTTAAGTTTAACTGGAATATTCAAGACAACAGAAAAATTGATTATACCCGGAATGGAAAAGTCATTTGTGTTAACCTTGAGCTTTGTCTGTAGTTGACATTCTTGAACTTGTGTAGATATATAAAAATACGGGCTGAAGTTGGCTTACACCGATGTTTTTTAAGTGTATAAAAAGCCTGGACCGTTTCAACTATGGTTCATTATAGACATGAAAACAGGGATAAAAGAAATCCATTGTTGTGATTCCGGAACTGGAGACAGCAGCCAACCACGAAGAAAGAAAAAAAGAAGTCTGGGAACAAAAGGCGGCGCTGCCGGCGCCGATGACGACGGCAGAGGGCGGCGACAGATCTGCCTAGGAAACTGTTCAGGACGTGGATAGCGCCGTCGCCGCCGGATCTGGACGTGAATGGCGTCGGCGACGACGGATCTGGGTGAGGAGGCCGACGGCTAGGGTTCCAGCGGGTTCTGACAGCGACGACTAGGATTCCGACAGATTCCGACGGTGGCTAGGGTTCCATCAGCTCTGATACCATGTAATTGTTTAAATCAGTGATTTCTCTCATTTTATTAACTAAAGGGGATTACAAAATATACATACATATATATATATATATACACACACACACATCAAGAAGCCTAAATAAGGAAATACTAACACTTCTACTAAGAAAGGTGAAACCCTACTTTACTATATTTAACAGACTTCAGCACCTTTTAAAAAAACAAACGCCACTTAAATGACAAATATTGTTGACATAATTATTTTCTTTTTATAAAACAATAAATACTTTTGCCATCAATTATATTACATTTGGAGCATTGACATTATTATATTAATTTCTAATTGTATATGTATTTCATTAGCCTACAAATTTTTGGAAATGTTAACTCATATTAATTAGTTGAAATATATAAAATTTATATTTATGTAATAAAGCGATAATTTTCTTGTAAAAGGCCAATACCCAAATATACCAAATAAACAATGTATTATGAAAAATGCGACACTACTATCTATTTTTTTAAAGTGAGTGATCAAACTAATCTCATAATAAAGTGATAGGGTAATTTTGTCCAAATAGATAACAAGTTCGATCCCAGGTCCCCTTGCTAGCCTCAACTACTGAGTGAGTAAAAAAAATCCCCTCTCACATTGATGTCCTTGATGACAGGTTACATGTGGGGCCTGTTACGATTGCCAATGATCAACTTTTTTTTTGCCCAAAATCTAATGACAAGTTGTAACCATAGGTTTTGCTCATGGCCCTAAGGTAAATCCTCGAGTAGCCACAATCACATATGTAGATGATATGATTCTAGAATGGATTGATTTTATCATCCTTTTGTAATCCACCACACTACCTCCTTATGGTTCTACTATTTAATATACTGCTTCATCTTCATCGATCAACCTCTAAATTTTGATTTGTTTTATTTTATAAGTTATCCATTAAACTGATATGTTTTTTATAAAATGGATTAAATGTTTTTATATATAGACATGGAATAGAAAATTCTATAAGAATTAATGACAAATTTTAATAGTAGTTAATGTGGGTATTATAAAATTAGGGATGGGAATCTTGGTTACATTTTTGGTTGTGGAAAAGCATGTGAGAAGGTAGTTGTACTATACACATTCACTCTGCCTTTGGAGCCTCTCATGGCATCTTTAGTTCTACAAAATAACAAATCATGCACCATACCCATCTCAATATAAATTAAATCTTAAATTTAATATTAAAATGGTGTTAAGAATGATAAAACATCAAAGTTAATGTAATACTATTTATAAAAATATATTTATTTGTATATAAAGTTAAAAATTTATGTTTCGTGTTGAAAATGGTATTAGATTAGATATAGAAGTGGATCTATATTGTAATTGTATCTTAGCATAGAGTGAGATAATGTAGTAATATCTTTAAGGATCGTAATAAAATTACGTTAAGTTGGAAAGTTTTAGTGGTTGCATGGTCCGATCCCCCCTCGACACCCCACGAATCCACCCTTGATTAGATATGAAATACGACTTACACTAAAATATTCATATGTGAATGAGTGAAATATCTGAATATGTATATGTGAATCGGCCTCACAGATTATTTATACGGATATATATATATATAGACAGAGGTTCAAGGGAAAACCTCAAATAAATGAAAAACTAAAAAACACCTTATCAACCGTTAGATTAGATGATCTGATGGATGTGATTAAATGGGCGGTTACAACAATATTTTTTGAATTAAAAAACTCTAGCCCCCTATTTTTTTTTTTTTTTGTGTGTGTGTGTGTGGGGGGGGGTAAATGTAATTTGAAGCGTGGACTTTGGCATCGTTTGACAAAATAAGCTACCTTATTTTCTAGGTATATGTTTGGATAGAAATAAGCTAACTTAAGCTAATTTTTTGATAAACTACTTGGAGTAGCTTATGATGAGTTTTTTATGATTATTCCAATTATTCCCTCATTAATATTCATTATTATATATTAATTATTAAATATAAATAAATATTAATTATTAAAATTAATTATTATTAATTAATATTATCTGAAAATTATAACATAAATTTTAATAATACATTAATATTAATTTTTAATTATTTAGAATTATTGATAATTATATCAATTTTTTAAATATTGATCAATATATCTTAGTTATCAATTATTATTATTTTTGTAATTATTGTTTGATTATTTTTGTCATATTATGTGTAGCGGTTATTTAAAATCATATGTTAATGTAGATTTTTTTTTTAAATTTGGTTTAAAATTGAAAATTTATAATATATATAATAATAAATTTAAAATTATTTTAATTAACATATTCTATTATTTACTATCTTATTTGTATTAATTAAAATATTATATTACTATAAATTTGTTTTAATTATATTATTAAATATTGTAATTGATTATTTTTTTTACATGTTATTTTTGGTAATTTTACATGATTATAAGTTAGTTTTTGTCAAACGTGATTTTTTCATCAACTAGTTTGTCAAGCATAGCCTGTAAAATTTTATAAAAGACTTCAGTCAAAGTGCAACCAATTTGTTTTAGTTTATATTTAGTATGTAGATGATTTTTTCCCCAATTACTGTAACAAACATTGAATTTTTTATTTTCTACCCAATTCAAATATATTTTTATAATTATAAATTACGCAAATTTTAAATTGTCAAGTTATATTGTAATTATTAATCACGTGAAAAACTATCATTTTA
The DNA here is from genome assembly GCA_954870635.1 of Arctium minus. Taxonomy (NCBI): domain Eukaryota; kingdom Viridiplantae; phylum Streptophyta; class Magnoliopsida; order Asterales; family Asteraceae; genus Arctium; species Arctium minus. The sequence goes on from OX941083.1 coordinate 103,234,933, forward strand.
AGATCAACATGTCACATAAAATCATTGTTTAACACATAAAATAGTTACAAAATAACAAGAAATAAACTTTGTTACAATAATTGACGAAAAAAATGTTAATCGTTATACTAAATTTACAATCAAGATGAAATTAGTATATTCTAATACATCTTGTTGAAAAAGTTTTATTATTTTTAATTAAAGCATTTTAAATTTATATAAACATTAATTTCTGAAATTAATATTAAAAGGTTTCTCCATTAATCATTGCTGTAGTTAAGGAGATGACTAGCCAATCAGAAGTCAAGATCAAGATTTATAAGCACTAGCTATTTAATTAATGCACCACGGTGACAATTCTATTAATAATTTGACTAAATTCAAATTTAATAGTAAAAAACTGTTCCAACAATTAAAATTAATGTCAAACCTTCAGTAAATTAATTACTTTGTCGTCAAAACCTGTAGCATTTAAAATTTATTTCAAAAAATAAATTATTAATTTCTTCAATAATACAAGTACCAAACATTAGATATAAATGCTTTTGAGTAAAATATTGTCAAAAACCATAGAGTACACGTAATATGAAATATTAATAAAAATATAATTACATTGTTTTAATGATAAATTTTTAAAAATGATTATTTTTTTAATATTGGAACAAGTTTTTTAAAATATGATCAATTAATTTATGAATATGGATCCTTCAAACATGACTATTTTTTTAACAATCGGTTTTCAATAATACAAATAACTTTTAGACAATATCTTGACGTTGTTACAATGCAACTTTTTTAGTGAATTACATATTTTTATTTTTTATATTTTAAATAATAAATATATAAAATATGAAGTTCTTTTAGAAAAACAATATTGGATTATAATTGGTATGGTTTCAATTTATACACTTTTAGATTTAAATAAACAATTAATAAAAATCATTTTTTGGTATTTGGACTCATATTTTAGATGGTATCTCCTCTATTTAATGTGCGTAAGTCGACATAAAAATTACGTTTTGTTTTTTTATTTTAAAACTGAGGTAAAAAGAAATACTCTATTTATTTATTAAAGTAAATTACAAATTTGGTTCCTCTGGTTTCTTGTTTACAACACATTTGGTCCCTATAGTTTAAAAATTATATAATCGTCATCCGAATATGCAAAAGCGACCGGATTTGGTCTCTGACTCTAACAGTCGTTAAATGAATCTGTCAAATGAGGGGCATTGTAGACTTTTTGTATTTTCTTCTCATTTTTTATTAAATAATCAACTCTAGTTATTATTATACAAACCACAAGGACTGAAAATATAGTTTACTCTAATACATACATCCACTTGAAAGATAACACGTGTCCCTCCTAATAATTCCCCAAGTACTTCCCCTCCATTATGAAACCCTCACCCGCCGATTAATCCTTTTTCTGACAACTCTCCTTTACCTGCCTTCCAAAAATTTGATAGATTTTTTAAAGGGAATTTAATTAAAATGCCCTCTATTGAAAAATCAGTACCCAATATGTCCCAAATCTTGTTATTTTTGCCAAAATACCCCCTAGGTCCGCGTTTTTCACTGTTACACGCGGACCTGGTCCGCGTTTTGTCCGCGTTCACTATTACACGCGGACTCGGGCCGCGTTTTGTCCGCGTTTTTCACTGTTACACGCGGACCTGGTCCGCGTTTGGCTTCAATGCACGGGGACGAGTGTTTAGGCTGCGTTTTTCACTGTTACACGCGGGTTGGGGCCGCGTTTTTTGTTAAAAAACGAGGGTTAGGTCCGCGTTTGATAGTGTAAAGCGTATTAGGGTTTGGAAAATTAGGGTTTCAGGCCTATGATTTCATGTGTGGTCAACTGTTGGTGACGTATTTTTTTGAATGATTTAACTGTTTTTTTCCACATTTTAGTCTGATTCTCATACAATAAGTGTACCATTGTCATTGAATATGTGGTTCACATTCATTTTCTCCATTCAATTTTTCCTATAAAGATTAGTAAGATTAGATGCAAAATCGTTCATCACATCCACTTGAATTGCTTCATTTTTCATACTACTGAAAAAATGAGTTCATCTGTTCAAAAAACTAGAGTCTTATTATGTTTCGATGGTCAATGGGTGCAAAACAACAATGGGTGAGATTATATTGGCTACACAAAGCGTGGTGTATATATTCCAATAATGGTTTCGTATAAGACGTTTATCGATTACGTCGTGGGAAAGTGTGGAATCGGAGATTCTGCTGCTTGCAAGTTGGTGTTCAGACGTGCAGATGGCTCACTGATGGAGATAACCAACGATGACGAAATCCTTGGTTTTATGCTACTTGCAGCCGATTCAGAAATACCTCCACAACTTTTTGTGTATGTCGCACCATCGATGGGCGATGACGAAGATGATGATGAAGGTGATGACGAAGGTGATGACGAAGATGATGACGAAATCCATGTCGGTGGTAGTCAACTGGAGCCTGACTCTCAATTTCAGGCATCCTACGACACCACACTTTATTCTGATCATGCATATCGTCCTAACGAATCTTATCCCGAAGTTGTTCCGGAGACGCAACTAGAAGAAGAAGAAGCAGAAGACCCAAAAAGACGGTTTGTTGGAGTTGCTGATGACGAAACACATGTTTTCACAATTGGTATATCTGATCTGGACAGATCAGATACCGATAATGACGAGGACGAAGAAACATATACCCCTAGCAATAAATCATTTGGTGCGTTAAACGATTATTTTGATATGCCCCCTTCCCTTCCTAACCCGGAGACCCATATACCAGCCTACCAACCCGCACCTTACAATCGTAGTACAACTATACATGAAGGTCAAATATTTCATACGAAGGAGGAAATGACCGTACAGTTGGGAATGAAGTTCTTGCGAGAGGGTTTCGTGTTTAGAGCGAAGAAATCCGACAAATGCAGATACAAGGCTGTCTGTGACCAACAAAATTGTGAGTAGAGTATGTCCGCGAAGTCCGTGGGCCCTAAAGGAGGGTTGTTTGTCGTTAGAAAGCTGAACGACGTACACACATGTTCGAGGACACAACTAAATGCCAGCCACCGGCAGGCCAACAAAAGGACTTTGGGCCACATACTGAAAGACAAGTTTCTTGACGCTAGCAGGTCATTTCGGCCGAAGGACATCGTCAACGATATAAATCAGCAGTACGGGATCAACATTGGTTACCACCAAGGATGGCGTGCGCGATGCAAGGCACTACTAATGGTGAGAGGCACTCCCGAGGAGTCGTACGAACGACTCCCTGCGTATTTATATAACTTGGAGCTGAAGAATCCGGGTACACGCACCAGAATAAGGACGGATTCAAACGGACGTTTCGAATTGTGTTTCGCTGCACTTGGATGTGCAGTAAGTATATTAAATCGTCGTAGCTTTACATATTATGAATTTTAACATTTACAAATAATAACCACGTACGTTTATTGCAGATCCGGACGTTTTTGACAAATCTGCGTCCTGTCCTTGTAATAGACGCTGCCCATTTAAAGGGGCATTACCTGGGTATGATGTTCTTGGCGGTTGCCATGGACGGAAATAACAACATTGTGCCCTTGGCTTTCGGAGTAGGCAAGTCCGAGACGGGGGAGGAGTGGGGTTGGTTTCTGAACATGTTGCGGGAATGTATCGGAGCCCCGGAAGGGTTGGTGTTTATGTCCGACAGGGCTCCTTCCATAAGCGCGACAATTTCTGTCGTGTACCCCTCCACCCCTCACGCCCTATGTTGTCGACATTTGGAGATGAACGTGAAAAGCGCGGACAAACGTATCACAACAAACAAGACCACCTACTGGAAGGCGTGCAAAGCATATACTATTAGGGAGTTCGAGACCTACATGAATGCACTACGATATGAAGTACCTCGTGGAGCACAAGTTATGGACGAGGCTGGTAAAGAGAGGTGGTCAAGGGCCCATTTCCCTGCACAACGGTATAACATAATCACCTCTAATAGTGTAGAGTCGGTGAATGCACTGTCCCGTTTTGCATGCAGGTTACCCATTGTCGGCCTTATAGAGTACTTCCGAGATTTTCAACAAGAGTGGTACCAACTTCGACGACGAAAAGGAGGTTGATAAACTCTAAAATCTTTAACTTATATGTTTGTTGCATTTTTCGTCTTCCGTATAAATCGTAACACAATTAACACATATTTGTAGATGAAATGCGTAATCATCTCACACCAATGGCGGAAGAGATAATTAGCAGAAGGTCGGGAAAGTCTGCGACATTGAGGGTAAGTCAGATTGGACATGGTAAGTTCAACGTTCGGGATATCCGTTATCACGCGACTGTCGATATGGTCAACGGTGTTTGTGAATGTAACCAATGGCAATATTCTGGTTTACCGTGCGGTCATGCCATCGCTGCTGCAAGGTCAATGAATCGTAGAGATTGCAGCGATCTGGCTATATCTTACTACACGTCCAGTACTTACCGGTCAACATATCATGAGCTGATCTATCCTGTTGGACCCCCTCAATCATGGGTTTTGCCACACGTCCCCCTTCCGCCATACTATCCACCGTTAATAACCAAGAGACGTGCGGGGAGACCAAGAAAGAACGATCGGCGTCCATCTCGTGGTGAGGATCCGATACAGAGAACGTGTACTAGGTGTGGAGCAGTAGGACATACTCGTGGTGAATGTCCAACTCCTGCCCCTTCAACCGTGCCCAGGAGAGCTTCTACTAGCCAAATATTTCGCTCTCAAGGGTCATCGAACCTAGAACCACATGGAACTTTAAGGCATGATAGCATTGACCTTAACATTGACTTCCCTTGATTGTAACCACCTCATCTTCTATGCTAAGTGATATTGTTATTATGTTAATTGTTGATTTTATCTACCTTATCGTGGTTGTGAAATTATATTATGTGTAAATAAAAGTTAAAACATAAAAGCATCGTTTTATTGAAATTAAAGAAAACGAAATGGTGCATCCGTACAACATTCAAGCATCGATAAAGTAAAAATTAATGCATAAAATAAAACTTAGGTTAAACGTTAAAGTGCATCCATACAACAACCACCCTTTGAGAAACCTACTACGGGTAGATTTCCCGGCACTTCGTAACCCAGCCAACCTTTGCCTTCATATGCTCCTCCATGACGGTGTAGTTTTCTTTTATGTCTACCAGTTCATCTTCTAACTTTCTAATCTCCTTTTGTTTCTCCCTGACATCGCGCTTCATATTCTCCAGGAGCTCCTTCTGCTCCGCAATAGTTGCTTCTTTCTCCTTCTGAAGTTCCATGTTTTGTAGCCACGTCCTGCCTGTATTTCGTATCTCTTCATTTGCCTCATCACAGGACCTTTTCAACCTGGTAGGCAGTACCTGAGACATTGGTAGACCTGGACCCTGGTTGGATTGATACGTAGGTGGGGGCATTCCTCCATGAGCAGCGTAGTATGCGGCTTGAGCATTGTTAAACTGCTCCCACTCCTGAGGCGTTATCGGTTCATCGTAAGCAGTTAACCCAAACTGCGCCCAATCCTCCGTTGTATCTGGTGCATTCCAGTCAATCCTTGAAGCTCCATCATTTAATTGGTCGATGTCCACGGAGCGTGAAGTGCCAGCCCCATTCCCTGACCTTTTCCCCCTACCGCGTGAACCTCCAGCCATCAAGTAATGAAAATGTAGATAATGTATAGAATGTATATAATATTTGTAAATGAAAGTGAGGGTAGAAAGGATAGATATGAAGTTGTGAAATACTACTTCACCCGAGCATCTACTTATAGTCCATGCGAAGATCGGTTCATGATAGTTTCAAAGGCATGGTCAAACGATTCCTCTGCAAAGCCTGAAATGATTTGTTTTTTGTGCCATGGTCAAACGATTCCCCTGCAAAGCCTGAAACGCGGACTAACCCCGCGTTACACCACTAAAACGCGGACTAACCCCGCGTTTTGTTACCATATACGGAGATAGGTTTGTGCACATGGTCAAACGATTCTTCTGCAAAGACTGAAATGATTCTTCTGCAAAGCCTGAAATGATTCCTCTGCAAATACTGAAATGATTCTTCTGGAAAGCCTGAAATGATTCCTCTGCAAATACTGAAATGATTCCTCTGCAAATACTGAAACGATTCATTTTTTTTAACAATTGTTCCTTGTGGCTATAAATACCCGTGTTATAGTAACTGTGAAATTCACAACACTAAAGAGTTGTCGGTTTGTACTTTTACTTTCTATGGTTTTGTTTCATTAATAAAATCGTCCAATGTATTTTGTGGTTTGATGCGTTTATATTTTTATACTACAAAATTATACCGTCATTGAAGTGTACAGCAAGAAAGTTGAGCTTAACACTTCCAAAATTGTATCACCCGAGCATATAAGAAGTCGTTGGGGATTCCAGAAAAACCAAGTGTCGTGTAGCCATAGTTTGACATTTCAATGACCGACAATGTTACCTACTCACTTGGTAAGTTTAAATAATATTTTGTTTTTTATTTACCAAACGAACTTTTTCATGTACTACCCTTTTCATATCAATTTGTGATCTTGGGAGTTAACGAATCCTATTTTTATATAAAATAAAACATCCGATCCAATATAGTTATCTAAGTAAAAAAGGGTTTTAATATTTAAAATGACTTTAAAAAAAAGAATCATAAAAAGTATCCCCAACCTAATCGTTTATTTGGACAGCCAACGAGAAAAGGGTCTCCGCCATGTAATTACGCCATTCCCTTGCCACATGCTCAGTTGCATCTGGTGCAACTGTTGGGTGCAGACCTTCAATAAACTTGGATATGTTACGACACACCCACACACCGCAATCCCCAAGGCCCCCTGTCTGTTGAGGTGCATCAGAATCATAGATAACCTCTAATTTCTTGCTGGCCTTGATACGATCCGGCGTGTCGTGTATCTTTTTTAACAACTTCGGCAATTGTTTTTTGAAGATACCAAGGCGTTCTTCCAAGGGCAAAGTGTACCTTCTTGCTCGTAAACTGTCAAATAAGACCAGCCTCATTTCACGGAGGTACAGAACACCGAGCACCCAATGTTTGTCCACGACGCATATGGGGATGTATACCTGAGATTTTACAATAACACAATAATAGTTAGTAACAAAGAAGTTGAACAAAAATTATGTAAATTGATTTCCATACCTCGTCGATGTCCATCCAAGCTGGATGAGTTCTATGGCCCAGTCCATTGCATGTTTCGAACACAGACCTGTATCCCTGGCCCGGCCGTGTAAGCCACTCAAAGAAGTTGGAGTCCATGACCGTCCATCTGGCATGTGGAGAGCGGGATTCTTGGATCATTCTAACCCAAGCGTCGATTTGTTATACACAAAACATAGATTGTTAGACCTGTCATTAGAAATGTAGTTGTTTATATGACTATATTTAAATACTAACCAGATCCTCGAAATCCCCACTACCACCTACACCCAACAGTAGCATGAAAAAACCGGCATTCATTTGAAGGCCGCCGTAAAATGGACACATCAGGTGGGGGAGCTGATCACTGATACATAATTCCCTGATCTGTGCCGCCGAAACAAACACCGATTGCCCCGCGTCAGTCATCGTAGTGTCTCCCCCAACCTTTCCCTTGCCCTTTGCCTTCACCCTTGCCTTGGTTTTTTTCTTAGGTACTGCTGTGGTCGAAGGTTGTTGGACATATGGGGAACAAAGGGTTGGCCCCACAACAGCGACCCGTCTCGCCCTCTCATGTGCTGCCTGATCTGGCTCATGTATGGCCATGTCATCATCCTCGAAGTGGTCATCGATGATATTATCAGCCATCGGAGTACTCACCCGCGCCTGGGTGGTGTCAACCCCCGACTCCGACCCCATCGAATAAGGGATGGAAGTTCCCAAAAAATCTTCCACCAACCCGCTTATGACGGACGGCCCCGACTCCATCATCTGGGGTCTGTAATAGTCCCCCGCTGGCATCCCAAACTGGTGACGTAGGTCATTATAAGAATCTTCAAACGTAATAACAAAAAAAGAACAACAATGAGCACTCGTCGTAACTTACATTTTGCTGGAATGATGGGGTCGAGAAAGGGTAGTTTCCTCCGGTTGCCGCCTGTGTGTACCCCGGCGACGTGTAACTTGTCATCCCAAACTGGTGACATGAATTATAATGAGCACTCTTAATAAGAATCTTCAAACGTAATAACAAAAAAAGAACAACAATGAGCACTCGTCGTAACTTACAATTTGCTGGAATGATGGGGTCGAAAAAGGGTAGTTTCCTCCTGCTGCCGCCTGTGTGTACCCCGGTGACGTGTAGGATGACGGCATACTTGTCATCCCAACCTGGTGACATGGATTTTAATGAGCACTCTTAATAATTACTTTCAAACGTAATAACAAAAAAATAACCTACATTTTGCTGGGATGATGTGGTCGCATATGCCGCACCCGTGTACCCATGCATTTGCCCAGGTGACATGTAAGTGGGCGCCATGTTCGTCGACACCTAATACAATCATGGAACGTAATATCAATACACAAACCAATATTAAAGTATTGGGCGTAATATCCCCAAATTAAGTTAAACACTAACGTGAGTGTGGCGAAGGTGTGCGGTGAGGGCCTCGAGATCTCTTATGCGTCTGTCCATATCGAGGGCCTCGAGGTCTCTTACGCGTCTGTCCACGGAGGTCATGTACTCCCACTTATCTTGGTATGGGTCTATATCAGGCATCCTATGATGGGTGGGGCTAGGGGGAGCTTGATAGGTGGGGCTAGGAGGAGCCTGATAGCTAGAGCTAGGGGGAGCTTGATAGCTAGAGCTAGGGGGAGCCTGACGTCGCGTGCCATCATCGTCATCTTCATCATCTTCATCATCATCGTCATCATCGTCATCATTGTCATCGGGATCAGGATCTCTACGTCGGGACCTCTTTGTCGGTCGCCTGCCCGCCGAACTTTCAAGAAAGGCGACGCTCCGTCGAAACCAACCCGACTGCTGCTCAGTCTGAGTAGGCCTCAGTTCCGCATATGACGCATTTCCAACCTAAAAAAATTATAAGACATATAAATCACAAATAGTTTTTTAATTAATACAATTAAAAATATAGTAAGAGGGCGTACGCTCAAAGCTGAGTTGAAGATCCCAATGCATGCAGACTTACTAAGGACAGCATCTCGATCCCATTTGGTTCCCCTAATCAACCTGTCGGAGCGCTTGGTGAAATTTTGCCGGCAAGCAGGAAACATCTCCAAGATCCATATCTGGAATTACATAAATTGAACAAGTACGTTAGAATAAATCCAAAATTAGAAAAATTAGTTAATGAATTGATATTTATGTTATTGTACTTATCTAACCTTTAGGGCGTGTGCAAACCCGTTCAACGTCATCTTGTTGTTTTGCTGGTTCTTCTGCTTGCGTCTGGCGATGGCACCGTGGAGTCCTTTGTATGAGTGACTCCAGATGTAGCTACCCCACGGATAGCGGTTAAACTTCTCCAAGTCATCGACATCGATAAGTACAGTAGAGGAAACCGGCAGCCTTGGATCACGACCCATGAACATCAACTCCGCCATCACCACCAAGCAAACACGCACAACATCCTCATCGGATATCGCACCCAAACCAGTTCTCATCGTCTGGAGGACGGTTCTCAGCGTCAAGATACCTGGTGCAAGGCCGGGCCAAACCCTACTAACGAAGGACTCATCTGTCAAGGTAGGAAGGTCGGGTATTTGTCCGAAAAGGAGTCCTGTTACAATACAAAACTCACGACGACCAAAGTGCATGCGAGTCCCACACACGTGGAAATACAATTCCTCCGGCTGTGGTCTCGCAACCTCGACCTCCATCTGTAAAAACATGTGTACTAGAAGGGGGTCCTGTACAATATTGGTAAGCTCGAGCCATGGCCCGAAAGATGTGCGGCTAAACATTTCGTGTAAACGTTGTGCCCGTTCAGGTGGACACGCTTCAAAAACATCTCTAATTTCCTTTACCATGGAGATGCGGCATTTGAACGAAAGATCGACGTTATCAAAATCATCCTACATAGTAATGCAAGGATGTTGTCAACGCACCTAACTTATAACTAACGATGTACATTTTGTTGATTTCGTCTATTGGTTATTTTTATAAAAAACAAACCACTGAATCTATTGGATTTCCAGGTAGTAGGGGAATCACGTGGATTTCTTAAATCCCTAAAAACTTTAGGGCTTACACCCGTTTGACAAAATCTAAATCGATATGTTACGGTTTTTATTATTTCGGTTTTAGCAACTAAAATTAACGCAATCTCTACAATAATTTTATACAATGAACGCAACCCCTAAAAAAAACGTAATCTCTACAATATTTTTATAAAAAAAACGCAATGTCTAAGATTAACGCAATCTCTACTATATTTTTATAAAATCAAGCCCAATCTCTAACATTGACGCATAATCTACATTTTTTTTATTAAAAAAACGCAATCTCTAAAATTAACGCAATCTCTACATTAATTTTATAAAATGAACGCAATCCCTAAAACAAACCCAATCTCTACAATTTTTATACAAAAAAAAAAACGCAATCTCTAAAATTAACGCAATCTCTACAATAATTTTATACAATGAACGCAACCCCTAAAAAAAACGCAATCTCTAAAATTAACGCAATCTCTACATTAATTTTATAAAATGAATGCAATCCCTAAAACAAACCCAATCTCTACAGTTTTTATACAAAAAAAAAACGCAATCTCTAAAATTAACGCAATCTCTACAATAATTTTATAAAATGAGCGCAATCCCTAAAACAAGCCCAATCTCTACAGTTTTTATACAAAAAAAAACGCAATCTCTAAAATTAACGCAATCTCTACAATATTTTTATAAAATGAGCGCAATCCCTAAAACAAGCCCAATCTCTAAAATTGACGCATAATCTACATTTTTTTTTATTAAAAAAACGCAATCTCTAAAATTAACGCAATCTCTACATTAATTTTATAAAATGAACGCAATCCCTAAAACAAACCTAATCTCTACAGTTTTTATACAAAAAAAAAACGCAATCTCTAAAATTAACGCAATCTCTACAATATTTTTATAAAATGAGCGCAATCCCTAAAACAAGCCCAATCTCTAAAATTGACGCATAATCTACATTTTTTTTATTAAAAAAACGCAATCTCTACATTAATTTTATAAAATGAACGCAATCCCTAAAACAAACCCAATCTCTACAATTTTTATACAAAAAAAAAACGCAATCTCTAAAATTAACGCAATCTCTACAATAATTTTATACAATGAACGCAACCCCTAAAAAAAACGCAATCTCTAAAATTAACGCAATCTCTACATTATTTTTATAAAATGAATGCAATCCCTAAAACAAACCCAATCTCTACAGTTTTTATACAAAAAAAAAAACGCAATCTCTAAAATTAACGCAATCTCTACAATAATTTTATAAAATGAGCGCAATCCCTAAAACAAGTCCAATCTCTACAGTTTTTATACAAAAAAAAAACGCAATCTCTAAAATTAACGCAATCTCTACAATATTTTTATAAAATGAGCGCAATCCCTAAAACAAGCCCAATCTCTAAAATTGACGCATAATCTACATTTTTTTTATTAAAAAAACGCAATCTCTAAAATTAACGCAATCTCTACATTAATTTTATAAAATGAACGCAATCCCTAAAACAAACCCAATCTCTACAGTTTTTATACAAAAAAAAAACGCAATCTCTAAAATTAACGCAATCTCTACAATTATTTTATAAAATGAGCGCAATCCCTAAAACAAACCCAATCTCTACAGTTTTTATACAAAAAAAAAAAAACGCAATCTCTAAAATTAACGCAATCTCTAAAACAAACCCAATCTCTACAGTTTTTTTATACAAAAAAAAAAAAAAAGAAACGCAATCTCTAAGATTAACGCAATCTCTAAAATCAACGTAATATGTAAAACTAAAATTAACGCAACCTCTAACATATTATCAACATAAACGCAACACTCTAAAATTAACACATAATCACTAAAATAAATATAAAATTAAAACGCGGTTAAAGAAAACTTACCGAAGAAAGTGGTCGACCCATATCCGACTTTTATAAATGCTAACCAACCAAACCGAGATCCGAGCGTGTGTAATACACGATATATTTGAGAGAGTGAAAGAGATGGGATCCCTTTGAGAGTGATGGTGGTGGGGTTATGGTGGGGGACCTCACTTATTTATAGGAGCCATCATATAAAACCCTAACAAATGAAACAATCCACACCGTTGATCTGTTACTAAACCCTAAACAATGCTATGGGCCGGCCCCCAAGTACGCGTTCCACAGTAAAAAACGCGGCTCAGATACGCGTTTCACAGTGGATGTCGTTTCTCGGTTAGTGGAAGCCAAACGCGGACCAAATACTCGTTTATAGGGTGAAACACGGACCAAACGCGTACCAAGTCCGCGTGTAACTCTCGAACGCGGACAAAACGCGGCCCGAGTCCGCGTGTAATAGTGAACGCGGACAAAACGCGGACCAGGTCCGCATGTAACAGTGAAAAACGCGGACCTAGGGGGTATTTTGGCAAAAATAACAAGATTTGGGGCATATTGGGTACTGATTTTTCAATAGAGGGCATTTTAATTAAATTCCCTTTTTTAAACTATAAATCCACACAAATGCAAAACCATTAATTCAAAATACAAACTAAAACATCTTTCTTCATAATTTAATTTACAACTCAAACCTTGAAATCAAAACCTAAATACTCAGGTTTTCGCCTATGGTTTTTTTATAGTTCAGACTTTAGATGGTTTTTGTTTTTAGTTTTTATATCTTCTTTTTGTATCTTTTTTGCATCTTTGGTTTTAGAACATACAAGGTCGTCGAGAACTCAAAAAATTTGGCATCTCCAAAAATTTCAATCGAGAGGAGTTTATAGTTTTTAAAACCTGGAAGTGGGTCTGATCATGGAAGTAAGAACAGGGGGAAAATGAAAAAAAAAAGATGGGGTACGTGAGATTGGTGGGTTTTTTTAAAACCTGAAAGGGGTCAGATATTGCTGACGAAGGAGGGCCTCGTCGGTGCTCAGATGTGACCTACAGGGGCTGAGATCGGCGGTAAAGAGGGAGGTTGGCGGAGGGAGGGGGTCGACGACGAAGGGGAGGTTGACGGAGGGAGGAGGGTTTCTCGTGTATATATATATACCTAAATTTCAATTTTGGTCCCTCGAATTTGTATATTTATTTATTAAAGGAAAAATGTGATAAATATATAAAGACTAAAATACCCCTCATTTAACGGGGTCTTCTAACGGCCGTTATTAAGGGATCAAATCTGGTCGCTTTTGCATATTCGAATGGTGATTATGTAATTTTTAAACAAGAAACCACAACATTTTTTAAATATAAAAATGAAAACCATTTTTGCTGTAAATACATAAATAACTTTGAAGAGATTGCATAATCAATAATATATACAAATATTGTGAAAGATATATGTTCATAACCGTAATTATTTAATAGCGTTTTAATTAATGTATTTAAAATTATGAAAAGTTGATTTAGTAAAGAAAATCAACAGCGATCATATTGTATTTAAACAAGAATAGTTGCAGAATTTTTTACCAAGAACTTTAATGCCATTTATTGAAAGTGCGAAGGCCTTTATGAGAATATTTAAAAATAAAAATGTCCTTTCTTGTGCAATTAATCTGTCGGTTGCGAAGAAGTTGGCAAGATGTTATAAATTATAATTACATTTTGAGTGAAATTCGCTTTTGGTCCTTGTAGTATGTCAAAAATTCTAGCGAGTTCTCAAGGGGAAAATTTGAGGTGCGTAAGCGAGTACAAATATATGCTTTTTGAAGGGTCCTCTTTGAAAATATGTTGGAACTATTTGATGCCAAGGAAGGTAAATGTTTTGGCATGGTGTGTATTCAAAGACTGGCTTTTGGTATGGATCAATCTGGTCAAACGAGGGATTGATTTGAAATTTATTTTATGTTTGTGATGTAGCGAAGAAAAAGAGACTGTAGATCATTGCCTTACAAAGTGTGGAATAGCCTTGAAAGTTTGGTCACCCATATATCAGTGATGGAAGATTGATGACTGTATTGGTAATTCGGTAAGTGAGATTTTAGACCATCTGGGTGGATCTCTGACTTAGTCTTGGCTGAAATTAGTTTAGCAAGCTACACTTTGATCTGCGGCATATATGATATGAAAATATCGTAATCTAGTGATTTTTCGGAGTAAAACTTCATTTGTAGATGTTTTATTTGCAGGTATACAAACAAAATCGTATGACTTGATTTTGAGAAGAGTTTGGAAAGGTCATATATTGTAGGCCCTTTGGCTCAGTGCGCCATTTTTAATGTCCCTTCAGAGTTGTGAGTCAATTTGGTTTAGTTTGGTTTTGTGTTAGCTAGTTTCGGATGGTTATGCACAGCTTGCAGAAGCATAGGAGGATATTTATTTTTGTTTTAAAAAAATGTGACTAACAACCCTATACTCCATTAATTATGGAAATGCTACGTGTGGTATTCAATTTTTTTTTATGGTCATAGTTGTTCTCAATAACAAAGTTAACAAAAATCCATCAACCCATTTAACTTGATGGACATTTTGGTCTTTTTAAAACTGTTTTTTTCCCTTTCTTTTTGCATTTTCTTATTAAAAATATATTATATAATGTTATTTAATTTTATATATATTATATTATTTGAAATTAATTTTAATTTTATAAAATGTTTAAAATACATTTTTTTTATTATATGTTTGTAATAAAGATAGAAACCATGATTGGAATTACTAAAGTGATTGTATTAACTTTTTAAAAAATTGTTTGGCATATTGTTTCTATCTTTTGGAAATTAGATATAAAAAAATTCAAAACAATTAATTAGTTTTATGCTGTTTTCTAAATGTTTAACTAAAGCATCTACCTTTTTTGGGTCGTTTATAATTTAATAACACATAAAATCATATGTTTAAATAAATGTTCGATAACTGGATTAATAGTTTATTCTCAAACAGTGATGTAGTCTTGTGTGTATATAATTATACTTGTTAAGTCTAAATATTGTATCCAAGATTTAATGAGAAAAGTTAAACCTATAAAAGTCAACAATGTCAAAGTCTTGAAAAAGTCTTGAAAAAGTCAAAGTTGTATTTGATTTCTTAGTTGTTAAGTCTTGTATTTGTGTTGTATTAGTGTTGGTATAAATAGGGTTTGCTTTGTAATCTTTAGGTTAATATGTCATTGTAATATGTGTAACTGTGTGTGAGATATATGATGATGGAGCTTTCATGTCTAAACTTTCTCTCTCTATGATTTAGATAGATTTTGGTTTTAACAATACTATATTATAAAACATATATAAAAAACTCTTAAAAACAATTGTTAAAGCTTAATGTATCACTATTTAATGTTAATTACTTAAAGCTTAAATAAAAAATGAAAACTTAAAATCTCTTACTATTTAATCCTTATCTCTAACAAATTTAACTCCCCTAAAATCACTTCTCACATCAATTTCCCTAAAATCACTCTCTACATAAATTAAATACATGATAAAAACCAAAATTTAAATATAAAAAATCTAAAATATAATTAAGAAAATATAACAAAATATTTAATGTTTATTTTATAAAAAACATTATTTTATTAAAAATAAAATAAATTACATTATTATTAAACTATCGAATAAACTCTTAAAAACAAACTTTTATGCATTAAGTATTGTTTATTGATACACATTACTTAAAATTCAAGATTACAAATTCTGATGCATGAGTACAAATTTCTAAAGTTATATATTTGAATTCATAACTAACCGATAAACATAATCAAAATAGGATAAACATTTAATTTAAATATAAAGAATTTAAAATATATAAGATAATCATATTGTAAATCGACAAAAAAACAAAAAAATAAAAGAAAAAATTAGAATCGTGATGTATCTCGCTACATTGCACGAGTACGCTTCTAGTACTTATATATATATATATATATATGATAATATAATATAAAATAAAAAAATATGTTAGATTAGATTATATGTAGTCAAATAAATATAAACAATATAAATGTTATACACCATACAAATGATCTCAACCATCCATGAAAATTATCAAATCAATATCAACGGGGTGGATTAAATCGGTTCAGAAATTTACTCCAACCTTCTCTGCAACTGATTTAGTAAGTGCCTAAAATTTTCAAAATACACAAAATCAAGGTCCGATACTGGTTTGTCCGGTGTGTAACATTTAATCAATTTATATTTGATTTGTCATCTAGATTATATAATATGTATTTTTTAATCTTTCAATAAGAAAAGGACAAAAAAAAAACAGGTGTAAAAGAATAAAAAATACCACCTAAATTAATTAGGTTAATGAAATTTTGTTAACTCTATTAGTGAGAAGCACTATGACCATAGAAACATTGGTTTAATTTTTGACATACCACAAGGACCAAAAGTGTAATTCACTTTTATATTTTTATTCCCCTTTATTTTGATAAAGTTTTGCACCCACACCCCTTGGTTTAATGGTATTGACCGACTAGGATCCATGAAAAGGGTATCATTAACCAAAGGCCAATAATCCTAAATTTTTGAAAATAAAGGTTCAAATTTCACCAAATATTACAAGTATAAGAGCATTTCATTTACCGTTTATAAATACTAAAAGCGTAGTCGTGCAATGCAGCGAGATACATCACGATTTTAATGTTTCATTTTATTTTTTTGTCGATTTACAGTACGATTTTGGATGGTTTTGAGAAAGTGATAATGTTTTTTTTTTTTTATAAATTTGTTTAATTTAGGCTTAATAATATAATTTTTTATATAAAAAATTAAGTATTTTGTTAGAATTCAATGATTATCTTATATATTTTAATGACATCTAGAAAAAATAATCAATTACATATTTAATAATATAATTAAAACAAAATTATAGTAATATAATGTATTAATTAATAGTGATACATGAAAATGTATGCATAAAAGAAAGACCCTGCACATACCAAATTAGTGGGTGTTAGAAGCTTGCAGTAGTAATATGTATCTTGTGCTTTGATACTTGTAAATTAAGAGATTTTTAAAATCTTATATAAAATGATGGTACGTTATGCCTAATAATTTTTATTTAAAAGTTTTTTATCCGTGCTTTATAATATAGTGTATAATATATTTAAAAGAAGATTATTGTTAGTATCTAAAAAGATCAGTGTCATTAAATAATTTGTTTTCTTGTTTAGGAAAAGATGACGTAAAAGGCAATGGATGATTGACGTGTAAAAATGGGGTTTAGGTATGAAGGTGATCAATATCATGTGAACTGATATTTAATGTCATTGAGTATGGGTGTGATTTGACATATAATAAAACTTGGGACATTTTCATGGCTTATAAACCGGTTAACATGTCAGCTAATTCAATAAAAGTATGAGTAAGTCGATTACTTAGGGGTTGTTTGTTTTTTTAAAAAAACCTCTTAATGACTCTTAAGTCTAAATCGTTCAGACATTTTTACACGCCACCTCTTATTAATCATAACTAAATTAAGACTTCAGACTTTAGACCTCTTAAAAAACAAACGGCACCTTAGTCTAGCAAAAAAGAAGCGTGTACAACAGAACTCACAAGAAACAAGATCCCAACACGTAAATATGTTTTATGCATGCAAAAAGGATGTGTTGTTAAAACGATGTTACATCTATGCATAAAACTTGATATTCACTAATTCATATAACATACGCATTTACATGCATACGTTTCAAGTAAAATGGTAGGATGTGTACGCATCAATAATAAAGGAATAATGATCACGAGACAAAATACCATTTAATACATTATATCAAAGAAAATTATAAACCAAAATTAAAACCACATATATCTAGCATCTATATATGTTTTTCTAAACCAAATTGCATATCAAAATATTGGTTAAATAATATTATGGATAATTATTTAAAAATGTTTCAATATAGACAAGTATTTTAGGTATTGATTTAGTAGAAAAAAAAAGGGTAGGGCAAAAAATACAAAGGAGAATATATGGTAGGTGGGATATATACATGATGCATGCATGCTTAATGATTTGTGTGTGCCATTGCTTGATGTTGGGACCATAACATTTGTACCTCATAATTTCTAATGGAGCTCCATACTCTTACTTTGGAGGTATTATATTTATGCCAAAATATCTCAAATTATATATAATTTTTGTATATGTATGCGTATATGTGTTGAAATCATCCAAGAAGTTTGGTAAGCCTTTGTTTTGAGTGAATATAAGATATGTTTTTATATCATATTATTTTTATTAGTGCATTAAAGTATATATATATATATATCTATACTATATAATGAAAATTCTAAAACGGTTAATACAGTTATTATATAATCTTTTGTATAATAACATTTACCACCCTTAATCTTTTGTACAATAACATTTATTACCCTTATAATGTTATATTTACCACCCTTACAATTACTTATTTAATTTATTTTATATCCCTTGCTTTTTCATTTTTCATTTTACACCGTTATCATATTAACACAAATAATCGTATATGAACAAAAATGTAATGAAAAAATACGTTCTTTTTTTTTTTACAAATTATACCATTATAATCATCTCGTCAATACCTTCAAAACGAGCCCAATATTGAATATTTTTTAATTTAACCATACTATTAAATATCAGAATATATACGGATTATCTATACTACTAAAACGGTTATTGTACAATCTTTTGTACAATAACATTTACCATCCTTACAATTACTTATTTAATTTATTTTATATCTCTTACTTTTTCATTTTTCATTTTACACCATTATCATATTAACACAAATAATTATATATTAACAAAAATGCAATGAAAAATACGTTCATTTTTCTACAAATTATACCATTATAATTGTCTCGTCTGACTTTCAAAACGAGCCCAATATTGAATATTTTTTAATTTAACCGTACTATTAAATATCATGAATATCTACAAATTAATTTGTTTTATATTCATACGTTTTATTTATTTTTCCACCATTAGCACATTAAAATACATAATCGTAAAAATACGTTTCATTCTTATTATAAATTATATCATTATAATTTTTTTGGTCAATAATTGTAATATAAACTAATTATTGAATATCTTTATAGTTTTAGGGTTTTATAAATTGTGATTCTTAGGTCATGATTGATTGTTGATGACATATCTATAAGAAAGTAGCATTAATTGTTCGTTATTTACTTACATTCCGTTGTATTGTGCGGGTATATGCCTAGCTATATAATGAAAATTCTAAAGCGGTTATACGGTTATTGTACAATCTTTTGTACAATAACATTTACCACCCTTAATCTTTTGTACAATAACATTTACTACTCTTACAATGTTACATTTACCACCCTTACAATTACTTATTTAATTTACTTTATATCCCTTACTTTTTTCATTTTTCATTTTACACCGTTATCATATTAACACAAATAATTGTATATGAACAAAAATGCAATGAAAAAATACGTTCCTTTTTTTACAAATTACTATTATAATCGTCTCGTCAATACCTTCAAAACGAGCCCAATATTGAATATTTTTTAATTTAACCGTACTATTAAATATCAGAATCTATACTATATAATGAAAAAACTAAAACGGTTATTGTACAAACTTTTGTACAATAACATTTACCACCCTTACAATGTTACATTTATCACCCTTACAATTACTTATTTAATTTACTTTATATCCCTTATTTTTTCATTTTTCATTTTACACCATTATCATATTAACACAAATAATCATATATTAACAAAAATACAATGAAAAAATACGTTCATTTTTCTACAAATTATATCATTATAAGCGTCTCCTCAATATCTTCAAAACGAGTTTAATATTGAATATTTTTTAATTTAACCGTACTATTAAATATCATGAATATCTACGAAATAATTTGTTTTTCTATCCATACGTTTTATTTTTTTTCCACCGTTAGCACGTTAAAAATAAATAATCGTAAAATACGTTTCATTCTTATTATAAATAATATCATTATAATTTTTTTCGTCAATAATTGTAATATAAACTAATTATTGAATATCTTTATGGGTTTATGTTTCATAAGTTGTGATTCTTAGGTCATGGTTGATTATTGATGAAATATATATAAATAAATAACATTAATTGTTCGTTCTTTACTTACATTTCGCTGCATCGCACGGGTATATGCCTAGTATATATATATATGGATGTGAGTTGGTTAAATTAATGATTGATTATTGATGAAATATATATAAAGAAATAGCATTAATTGTTCGTTCTTTACTTACATTTCGCTGTATCGCACGGGTATATGCCTAGTATATATATATGGATGTGAGTTGGTTAAATTAATGAAATGGATGTAACCAATGAAATATATATATATATATATATATATATATATTAGATTAAAAACTTTGAAAACTGTCAATTTCATTGGTTAAATTAATGAAATTGGTTCATAAAATTGTTTAATATGATCAAGTTGTTTCATATAATTCTTTTGTTAATGAAATTGTTTCATATATTTGTGTTTTTTATGTAGTTTCATCTATTTTTCTCATTCTGATAAAATTGTTTCATGTATTTTCGCAGTCTGATGAAACTTTTTCATTTTTACATAAAAACACAAATATATGCAACGATTTCATCAATAAAAGAATTATATGAAACAATTTCATCAAATTAAACAATTTCATGAAACAATGTCATTAACTTAACCAATGAAATCGAGGGTTTCCACGGTTTTCCAAATTAGAGTGGTTTCCATTTGATCGGTTCCCTATATATGTATATATTAATGTGACAGAATACATTGATATTTATTATTAATTGAACTTTAGAATTTTGAGAAAAATATGATCTTGTTCAACCAAGAAACGTAAGCTACATTAAAAATTACTTATTATCTTTTCCTTGATGATCCAATCAAATTTTGCATCATTAAAGTTATGGGGTCACTATGCAATTATAAGGGGCGTTTATGTAAATGGAGTGGGATGGTTATGTAAATATATAAGGTGCATATATAAATTAAACAATAGCGGCATTGAAAAAAAAATGATGTATCGACATCTTATTAGAATGACATGGAAGGAATAGAAAAAGGATGACAATAGATTTTTTCCCCACAAGCTAAACCTAAGAGCATCTCCAACAGCTTCTTTAAAATGGAGAAAATGGGGATTTTGGCCATTGTTTTGCTCCAATAGATTCTCCAAATCTTTCTCCAAAATGGAGAAAGTAGGAGAGATAGTGTATTTTTCTCCAAATTTGGACAAATCTCCAAAAATGATTACCATGAGAAAGAAATTGTTTTTTATTATATTCCACCAATAAGAAATCTTGAAATAAAATGTGTAGGAAAGAGAAATAATATTTTATTAGATATATACATTATTTTAATAATATAAGTAATGATGTCATCTCCAAAATGGAGAATCTGATGTTGGAGATGAATGCAATTTTTGTTAGAGATTTTAAACTTTGGTTCTCCATTTTAGAATTTTTTTGGAGAATCTGTTGGAGATGCTACCATTTCTAGTTAATCTTGATTTGTAGTTAATATTTTGTTTATTTAACAGTGAGCTTTTACGTAAAACTAAAAGATTTATATGTATTGATTTTATGACAACTGCTAATATTCACTAATTTTCTCACTCATCCAAACCTATTGATCCCATTCTTGAACATATATAAAGAAGTTAACAAAATCAATTAGGGTTTCTATATTTGTGTATTCGATGTTTAACACACTGTTTTCAATATGAATTCAAAAGTGAAGAATTGTCTAAAATTTTCTGATTTATTTTCTTTTGCCTAATCAAAATCGATTTTATAATTTTGGTCCATGTGGTTTTTGATTATTTAAAAGACAAACGAAATAGGTAAAATGACTAGAATGTCCCTCATTTTAACAAAAATTTTAACACCTATTAGAGGGAAGGACCATACTCGAATGTTTTTACAAACCACGATGATAATCTTGTAACTTCAAAACCACAGGGAGAAAAAAAACATCATTTTCAACAAGCCGGAGGAACCAAATTTGTAGTTTACTTTATAATATAAAACATGTTATATAACTATATAAGTAGGTGTGCTATTGATTATAGATTTTTACCCTAATCAGGTTAGGCCTTCTCGAATCTCGACTCTCGAGCATCATACTGAACCAATGTTGAAGCCCATTTTATCATTTACTAGTAGAGAGGCCCAAATTGGGTTATGCCTAACAGAGAAACAATTGGGACCGGTTATGATTTGATGGTCCGACATTGATTATAAGTTATATGGAATTTTAAGATCCGGATCAGGAACAGTTATATAGGGCCAAATTTTCAGAGTTGCTCATTTTGGTATCAGGAGCTATTAAAGCAGACTTTAATGTAGAGGAGAGACTTTAACCACAAGGTTGTGGCGTGGTGGTAAGAGCCTGGGGACTTCATAACGGTTGCCCGGGTTCGAGCCCCACTCACAGCATTGTGGCCACAGGATGAATGCCCGCGGGCCATAGGTCTGTTTTCCAGGAGATTAGTCCGGGCCCAAAGTGGTATGGGATACTCTTTTACCAAAAAAAAAATGTAGAGGAGAGATGGAGAAACATATTTCGTTTATTTGTAAGATAAATCCCATAACAACTCATTCCATATGAATATAGAAATACACTTGTGTACTCTTTACAGGTTCAAAGTTGTGGATTACGAAGAATTTCAACCATGGTTTTAAATTGGTATGGAGATTATTGGGCCCAGGGTGTTATTCGGTCGGTTAAATCAGTTTTCGTTTTTATTAGGTTAGGGTTAATCGGTTTTCAGATATTTTAAAACTAACCCATAACCAAACAAAAAAGTTATGTTTAATCGTTTCAAGTTATTCGGTTCGGTATCTGATTAAACTGAATAAGAATTTATATTCTTTCGTTGGACAATTGCTCCAATGATTTTCTTAAATTAAGTGTCCATTGCTTTTAATATATAATATGTATCATACATTCATACTCAACAAACTTATATTAAGTGAAAAATAATATCTACCAATTGACATTGTTTTATCGTCATACGACATTGTAAATCAATCAAAAAACGTAATCTAACAAAAAAAAACCATAATCTACTATCAATAATAAACATTATATATGTTGTTCAAAAAAAAGTAATAATAAACATTATATAATAATAAAACATATAAAATAGTAATAGTATAACATGTATTTTGTTTATTTGTTATAAACATAAAATATATAAAATATTAGTAGAATGTGTTATATAGGTTATTCGGTTTAACTAAATGAGAAAAACATAACCGAAAACCGAACCGAATTACTATTAACCCTCATTAAAATATTAATTATAATTAAATATTAATTATTAAAATTTATTATTATTAATTATTAAAATGTATTATTATTAATTAATATTATCTGAAAATTATAACATAAAATTTAATTATATATTGATATAAAATTTTAATTATTTAGAATTATTGATAATTATATCAATTTTTTAATATTGATCAATATATTTTAGTTATCAATTATTATTTGATTATTTTTTCCATATTATATGTATCGGGTTTTTAAAATCATAAGTTAATGTATATATATATATATATATATATATATAGAGAGAGAGAGAGAGAGAGAGGGAGGTTCAAGGGAAAAACTAAAAAAAACGGAAAACTGAGGAACACCCTGGTAGCCTTTAATCTGGACGGTATGCACTTGTGCATACAAGTAATTTTGAACATGCACACGTGCATATCAAAAAACAAATTAATTACTTGTATGCACAAGTGCATACCGTCCAGATTAAAGGCTACCAGGGTGTTCCTCAGTTTTCCGTTTTTTTGAGGTTTTCTCCTAAACCTGACCCTATATATATATATATATATATATTAAATCTTGTTTAAAATTATATATAATAATAAATTTTAAATTTTTTTAATTAACATATTATATTATTTACTATCTTATTTATATTAATTAATATATTATATTATTATAAATTTATTTTAATTATATTATTCAATATTGTAATTGATTATTTTTGCTAGTGTCTTTTTTTGGTAATTTTACATCTTATAAGTTAGTTTTTGCCAAACGTGATTTTTTCATCAGCTAGCTTATCAGTCACCAGCTAGCTTATCAGTTAGTTTGCCAACCTGTTGCTTTGGATTTAGAACATGACAAATGATATCAGAGTCAACCTACCAATAATTTTCCCACAATTTTTGTCTCGACCATTTTTAAAAGATGACCCTTAAAAACCTGTTGCATTTTTAAAATGTCGTGACAAAAATAGATACATTTAACGAAATTGTGAAGCTTGACATTAGAGCATCTCCATAAATTATTCAAGATGAAAATGGGAATCTTATAGAGTTTTGTTGTAGGATTATGTGCCATCATCAAAAGAAAGTGATTGATATAATATTTTTCTAGTATTAGAATTTACCATAATTAATGTTTCCTTTTATTTAAAAGACTTATGATTAATGAGAATTACAGATTTCTTCTCTCTGTTTTATTGTTATTCTCTCCATATTGTTGTTCTATTTGTTTTTCCTTTAACACGTTATCAGCACGTAGCTCGTTTGCGCTATCGCTCCCTCAAATCGTTTCCGCTGATATTAAACGGTTGTTCTATTCGCAATCTACCACCATTAGAATGTTTGTTTTTCCAATATTGCAATTCAAGTAAGTATCTCTACAAAAACTTACAATTTTTTTGTCTATGAATTATCATTAATCGTGATTAACTCTTTTAACCATGATCTTATATGCTTCAGTTTTTATTTTTTTTCTTATTCTTATTAATTTGTGGTCTCCGATCAATTTTAATAAACATAAAAATGGTTCTGGCAATTTGAAAGGTTGTAACCAATTACTTTCAAAATCCTTCTATTTTTTTAATGGTGATATGGGTTTTTTTATAATAGTAATTGATCGTTATTTAATTGATTTGAAATCAATAATTTTTTTGGGAGACTATGCAACTTTAGAATTGTTGTTAAAAAAAAACAATTAGTAAAAAAAAATTGTATTCTTCAATTAATTTTTCACGGATGTAGCTCACCGTATGTACTTGAAATATGGTTTGTATTTACCTCCTATTAAATTGATTTTATTTATTAAATATTTATTATATTAACTTATTGTGTTTTAATGTGGAATGATAACTTTTATGTATATGATAGATTTATAATTTTGAATTTTGAATTTATTTTTATTTTTATTTATTTATGATTATTCAATTAGTTTAAACATGTTTAGATGGTCAATTTCATTATATAATGTTATGTATTTATTTATGTCTACAATTTGATGGTGTCTTTTAAATTAGACTAATATATTATTGTGAGATATGCTAATTAATTATTATTTGAATATGATAGTTAATTTATTTAACTTGGCTTGCCATTTTTAATTTAATTATATGGGGCAATAAATATTTATAAACTTGATTATGGATTTCTAATACCATTATTATCTCTTTTGAAATCTTCTATATGTATGTCAATTTATAAATTCATTATTATTTTATTTTGGTTAATCAAAAAAAAAATTATATATTTGTTTAAATATTCCTAAAATATACACTTTTATCATATATATTTGTTTTATAACAAGTTAATTTAAGATATGATAATTTATTTAATTCAATGATATGGGTTATTTAATATTCTAGTTGCTATTTTAAACCAAATATATATGGATATGTAAATACATTCCTATTATTTATATTGTAATATTCAAATATTATATTAGTATTTAAGTATATTTAAAGGCTCTTGAATTCTTAGTAGTCATATTTGTGATTGAGGATCATATAATTGTTAAAATGTTTTGTAGTTTATTCATTTTGATATTGAATGCTTTATAAAATTTAATATATAAATTTAAATGTTTATCTTGAGTTTCTACTCATAATTCTTAATTCTGTAATTAAATTTTTAGAAGTTAAACTTCCAACCCCCATATTTTGGTGTCTTACCAAAAGCTCCAAAAATACTATTAAGGTATTAAAATTGGCTTTATATGTCAAACTCATAGTCATTTTGGCCTCATGCCAATTGCCAAATGTTCTATAATTAATAATTTTATATTTAAATTAAATAAATCTCAAAATATCGATTGGATTTTGTCAAACGAGTGTAAATAGCCCTAAGGTTTATAGGGACTTAAGAAATCCATGTGATTCTCCTACTACCTAGAAATCCAATAGATTGAGTGATTTGTTTTTGCAAATTGAAATATTGATGAAGTATTATCAATAAAATTAAAGCATACAAAAATCCAATATGGTTATGATAATGAAATTTCATACATAAAATAATAATTATAACCACAATCCACTGTCTTATCAAAAAGAAAATAATATATTATCCCTTATATACGTAAATGGTTGAATCAACTTATCCCAAAATCAACGTCGTAAACTCAAAAGAATCTGAGTATCATAAATGAGTATATCAATCTCCTTTTGAAAAGGTACAAGAAAAATACCTAAAGTCCATTAACTTTCTATTGACCCTAAAACAACCTCTTGAAAAAGTACAAACAAATACCATCATGTTTTTAGACGATAAATAAATCATAACCTTCATAAGAATACCTTCACTAAAAACCCCAAAGAACAGTGGGATGCCCCGAAAGAGAGAATCAGGAGTATTCATGAACATGTACTTCTCGAACTAATCGTACAGCAAAATAAAACCCGCTTATTCGATTACAAAAAGATAACTGATTTCAACAAAGAAATGATGTATCCCAAAATGCGTCTCAATCTCTATGACAAGGAACTCATAGAAGATGACATGATTCATAACATTATTTTCACTTTTCATACATCGGTAAATATTATTGAACCAATATAAGTTGGAATGTAACCTTTAGACAAACTCATCAACCAACTGCAAGTGGTTGAAAGACATAACAAAGTTCTTTCAAATAACAACGCCACATATGTCGCGAGTCGCGACAAAAAAAATTCTCAATATCAATAATGAAAGCGTTAGAGGTGGAAACAACTCCAAATGATTGTGAGTTAAAAACAATTTCACACATTTATGCACCATGTGGACGAGACCCTAGAAAGGGTCAGGGTCTTGGTAAAAGTCAGGAAGGATTTTTCAACACCTGGAGTAGGGATACAACTATTATCCCAGGTGATAATGGACAATCAAATAAGAAATGCACTAAAAAGTGCTTCTATAAAAAAGGGAACAAGTTGAAAATGAACTATAACATATTAATTTAATATTTAATATTGATTAAGCATATGTTTCTTTGAAAATTAATTTGAAGTATTAAAATTAATTTCTCTGCTAAGTAATCGAATATGTAACCATTATAGATGTAAATAAATACATCATAACAAATGCAAAAAAATTTCAATATTATCCGTTCCGTGTAGGAATGTATCGAGGAGAATTGATTTTTTTTACCTCTCACACAATCTAAAATGATAGACAAATACTTATTTTATAATTCATTCAACCGAAATACTTAGACGATGAACTGTCATTTTCTTGTTGGTACAAGATCAATAGGAACCTTGTAAAGATATTTGTATCAAATGGAAATTATAATGAGCATATATACATAAGTTTTAATGAATTTGAAAGTAAACATATATATGTGTCAAACTAGCTAGTAGATTATTGAGTCATCGAAACATTTTTGTCACCAATAAAGAACTTTAGGGAAATGACACATATATGTTTCGACATGACCATGTGGGACACCATGGTTATGACATAGTGATTCGTGTATTGCAAAATACACATAGACACATTCTCTTTCGAGTGATTGGCAAAACGAGGCAAATTGCAACTGTTAACTTCTGCAGCATAAGAAACAACATTGCCATCATAATATGCCCTCTCGAATACCTAGAACTTTTGTATATATCCTAATCCTTAGCCAAGACAGGAATGGGATCATCCTAAAGCTAAGGACATAATACAAAAATATTCCATTGTTACAACGAATACAAGGTGATATTTATAGACATAAACATCCAGAATGCGGGCCATTAAAACTTTATGGTTCTGGTTTCGACACGATGAACGCATGTCGTATTATTGTCCACATGAAATATTGCACTCCTAGCACCAGCTATACGTTTAAGGGCTCACCACCCTGATTAATTCATCAAGTCTACATGACTTGGAATGCTGGAGAATTTACATCATAAGGATTTGATGTTAATTGCATATGTATGAGGATCAATGTAGAGTTTCCTATACCCCATGTGTATATATAAAATGGTCTCATAGAAGTTGTTATCAAAAGAATATGATGATATATAGGGTATTAGTAATGCGCACCAATTTACCCACATCTACCTGGGGTTATGCAATTATTATATGCAGTTTTTTTTTCGTTTTTAGACCCACTGCTTGCTAACCAACCTCATGCGTACCAGTTGGTAACTGGATATAAGCCTGATACTTTACATTTACGTATGTTTGATTATATGTGCCAATTGCGCCCCCACAGCGCATCGAAATGGGTCCTTAAAGATGATTTGGTATATATTGGATATGAATCCCTAACAATTATCCGCTAATCAGAATATTTGACTAGTGATATCTTTACCGCTAGATTTACGGGTTGTCACTTTCATGAGACAATCTTCCCGTCGTTAGGGGGAGATAGGAAAAATGATTTTCCATGGGAACGACAGGAAGTGTCATTGAATATTCCCACTCTGTCTCATTTTTCACAACGTAATGTTGAATTCAAACGAATCAGACTCGATACCTGATACGTTTAATTTTATTCCAGAAGTGACAAAATCACATATACGAGTTGCAAATATACTCGCAAGGTTAAAGTCCCCAAACAAGGGCACAACGTCGCTGGAAAGTGCGTTGCAATCACACATGGTGGAGGTGTGGTTGAGGTCGTAGCTCCCAAACGGAAATGGGGGAAGCTACTTGGTTCGATAGATACTCATCTAAAGGAAGAGAAGAGTAAGGCACAACTATTTGTCATCAATACATAAACCTCTCATGAGATTGTCTCTGATTAAACTATGTCTATGAATCATTACTGGAGGACGCTCCAAAGTTAATATTGATTCCAGAGATTAAAGAAATTTCAAATGAATTATGAGAGTACATATGAGTCGATGGACAGATCATACATACTCATTGATGATATATTTCGCATATATTGTTGCTTATGAGATGATAGAGCACATTGACATCGAACCATGCTCAGTTGAAAAATATCAACAAAGAGCAAATTGACCTAAATAAGCAATCCAGGAGAATCATAATATTTGACAAATGAACAGGTATTTGGTTTGGTAGTGCTAACCCACCAAGTGTAAAGCCTGTAAGACATAGATAAATCATTTGTCGTAAAGCGTAATGAGAATAATCAAGTCATAATGTATGAGACTCTCCTTTGGCGCAAGGTTTCTCACAACGCCCTGGATTGACCACGAGAAGACTTACTCTCCCGTGATGGACGTTATAACGTTATGCTAATTAATTAGCCTAGTAGTTTCCGAAGGACTGTAAATGTAGCTCATGGATGTGGTTAATACATATCTCTATAGGGATCTAGATTTAGAGATATAAAAGTGCTTGATGGCATTACATTACCAAAATCAAATAACTCTACACCACGAAGTGCATTTGCAATAAAATTGAAACGCTCACTTTATAGATTAAAACAATCTATGCGGATGTGGTATAACCCCCTAAGTGAACACTTGATTGAGAAAGGATATATAAGAACTATGAATTGTGCCCTTGCGTATTTATGTAGAAAAACAAGTTCTAGATTTTCAAAGTAGCTTTATATGTCGATGTTATGAACATAATAGGCACTCTTGATGAAATAAGAGAAACCACAAGCAACTTGAAATCTAAATCTGAGATAAAAATCTTGGGAAAACTTGGGTTTGTCTAGCTATTTGAGTCAGGACACTGAGTTTGTGAAATATTAATTCACCGATCGCATATGTCTAGAAAATAATCAGGCAATTTAATATGGACAAAGCGCATCCGGTTAGCACTCCCATGATTGGTCAAAGTGTTGGATATAAGGAATTGTCCATTTCGTCTAAAGGATGGTGACGAAAAAAGTGTTGGGAGTTGGAATTCCCTATCTAAGTACAATATAAGCATTATCGTACTTAGCACAATACACTTGACTGTATATTCTATTTCTCAGTGAATTTGTTAGCTAGATTTAGCTCAGCGCCAACGCAACGTCATTTGGAATGATATCAAGTAAATCTTTTAAAACCATTGACATGGGCTTATACTTTCCCTGTAGAAATAAAAATGAGATTGATAATGAAAATTCAATACCTACTTAGATTGTAAGCAGTAAAAGTATTAGCTCTTATAGAAAAACACCAAACAACCTCTTGGTATGTCTTTGCTGATATTAGGTATCTGTCTGACCCATACAAAGGTTGTTCTCAAATTGGATAAGGAATTACCACTGGGAATACGCCGATTGCTTGGAAGTAAGCTAAGCAAACCCTTGTAACTACCTCCTTGAACTAATCCAATAATATTACTCTCCATGAGATAATGTAACAACCGAAAATCTAAGGTAAGTATTCCCCTCGTTCCTTGACTTCTTGGTTAACTTGAGAATCCCTATGTGTGCTTAATGTGTCTTATATCAACATGTTCATAGCATGTTCATCTGCATATTTAGCTTCACTTCATTGAACATTAGAAAAGTCAAGTTTTTGGTGCCGAGGGGGTGTGGCGCGATAGTGCCACGCGACAGTGCCCTGGGCACAGTCGCTGGTCACTATCGCGGGAACTGTACCGTAGGGTCGGGGGTGGTCGCGATTGTGCCACCGCGATAGTGCCCTTGGCACAATCGCCAGGCACTATCGCCTGAGTTGTACCGAGAGTCGTTTGAGTGGCGCGATGGTGCCCCCGCGATAGTGCCATTGGCACAATCGCCAGGCACTATCGCCGGCGGTGTCTGAGAGTATAAAAACCCAACTTTGACTATTTTGACTTCACTTCTCATTTTAAATCGTTTTGGGGCCGACTTGGAACTAGTTTAGGCGATTTTCTTCTACTTCTAAACCTACCAAACATTTATTGAAACCCTAGATTAGTTGGGGACATTTATTGGTGTTTAAAGGAGCTAGAAGATCACTCAAGAGAAGCATTCAAGTCCCATTCAAGTCTCCACCTTCTCACCATCCAAACCAAGTTTTCTAGGGTTTTGTATAAAACCCTCCTAGATAGTGAGTTCCTTGTACTATTTTTAAATGAGATACATATTTATGTGCTTTCCTACTTAATACACCATTTTTATGAGAAGATATGATCACCTGATAAGTTTGACCTAAGTACTATTTTGATGTTGTTGGTATCTTAGCCTTGGAGATGGGTGTGGACATGGATGAGATTATTATTCATGCTATTTGAACATGTGATATATTTGTCTTGATGAGCCATGGGTAATATGGAGTATTTGTGTATTTAGAGTTTGGTACCTAAATTATGCTTGGGATTGTTGAAGTCTTATACATGTATCTTATGGGTATGGAATTGTGTATAGAGACGGACATTGTAATTACATAGAACAAACCATGAGTAAGTGCTAGGAGGATGTAGTCTTAGGTGCCACTATGATGGTATGCGCCTAGACCTCCGCCATTTGGAGTAATGTCTGGGAGGTAGTCTTCAAGTGTGTCGGGCCTTCGGGATGTTGCTCAAGCGAGTGAACATCAAGGTACATTGACTTGAGGTAAAACTCATTGGTGTAATGGGTCTCCCCCATGATTGACCCCGTATGGACTTTGGTGATGGAAGTGTCTTAATTGCTCATAACATGCTCTATATAATTATGCCATGTTTTATGAAACTCACTAGACCCGTTTGGTCTAACACTTGATTGTTGGTATGTATCTCAGGTTCTAGCGGCACGAGCGCCAAGGAAGCTTAATCGACTTTAGTGGCGAGCTTGGGAACGTTTTGGGATGCCAATATTGAAGACCATCATTTGGGACATAGTTGACAACCTTTTGTAATCTTATGTCTATAGAGACTTAGATTAGGGAGTTGTCATCTAATTGTGTGTTTTATTACAAACTTGTAATTAACAGGCATTGTTGTTCCTTTCGTATGAGCTCGTGCTTTGGCATTTATGCATACCACATTTCTACTTTCCGGAAATTTTTGTTAGTCCCATTTTTGGGGTGTTACAAGTTGGTATCAGAGCTCTAGTTTAAGTGAACTAGGTGTTGACCTTAGCATACCTAGACTTAGACTGGTGTCGCTTATAGAATCACTGTCCAATTGGGTAGAGCATTTTTAGGTGGGGAGAGTACTAGGATCTCGGAATTGCATTGATTGAGACTTATGATGATGGTAACAAGAATTCTTGTGTAAAATACGTTCACAATCTCACTTGGCCAGTGTTGTTCTGAATTTATGATTACGTGAGCATGCTTGAAGTTATTATTATGATGATTAATCCTTATAGTAGTACGTATTGGACTGGTTATCTTTTAAAGAATTAACCGGTATGACTCTTATCATGTGTGACAGTTCATAATGGTGGAGTCGGGTCGGGGCAACCGAGGATGCAAATGAGGCCAGTGTAACCGCCCCGGAAGTTACTCGACAAGCAAACGCAACAGCAAATCAAGTCATCCCACTGATACCCCGAATGCTCGAAGGGATCATAGACACGATCCCTCAAGTGAACCTGGAAACCGAGGACCCGGTGGTCCAAGAAGTGGACCCTCAGTCGGTCCTATTAGCCAGCATAATGCAATTGATGAACTCTGCGATGGACAAGCGGGATGAGAAACTCATGAAAGTCTTAGAGGACAGGGATGCGAGTAACCGGAGACATGAGACGGTGGGGGATAACGCAGTGGTGGGATCAGGTGGTGCAGATAATGCCGTGGGAACAGAGGAGCATGCGATTAGAGTGGAAAGGAGGAAGGAAGGGGGTTGTTCTTTCAAGACCTTCCTATGCAGTCGGGCTCCCGAGTTTTCTGGGACGACCGACCCGTTAGTCTGTATGAAATGGATTCAGGACGTGGAGATGGCTTTTGAGTCAAGCGAGTGTGCGGACTCTCAGAGAGTCAAGTTTGCCTCTCAACTGCTTAGAGGAGATGCTTTGAGCTGGTGGAACGTTACCCGAAGAGCGCTCACCCCGGAGGTTTTGGCCAAGCTCACTTGGCCAACATTCAAGAAGAAAATCATGGAGAAATATTTGTTTCGCACGTTTTATTCTCATTTTATAGAATAGATTGCATCGTTTTCTTGTCCAGTTTTAGCGTGTCTCATGCATTATTTCTACCTTTTTGGTTAGTTTTTCTCTTTTCGATGCCTATTACTTTATCGCAGGTATATTCATGTTTTTGCGAGTGTTTTCAGTGTGTAGGTGTGCGTGGAATCGAGGAAGAAAAGAAGGAAGGAAGTGCAAGCGAGGGAGAATGCGAAAAGAGTGAAGAAAAGAAGTTGGATGTTGCTCACGCCCGCGAGCATTTGGTTGCGCGACCGCGAGCAAGTGAAAATCTGTGAGCTGTTACTTTTGCACTGCTCACGTCCGCGAGCATTAAAGAGCGCGCCCGCGAGCGGCGCTGCTGGCCCCGTTTTTCTACTTTTAGTTAGGGCTATTTCGGTCTTTTGGGCGCGTGTATTTAATGTTTTTGGGTGCCGTGTTTTTGGGCAGAGACCCCTATCATACACTTTACTAATTTTAGGGTTTCTACATACTCTAGAGTAGATTTTTGTTGCCTCTTTTGGAGAGGGAGACTACAACCTCTGGATTTGCAGCTATAGTCATGGTTTAAACTCGTTTTTGAGCAAGAATCTATGAATAGAGAGTAATTGTATCTCCTTCTCCCTTTTATGCTTTATTTTGTTGCTTGATTTATGTTTATAGCTTAGATGTTTGAGTTTTGATTGTTGATTTCAATTTCCTGCACATTTGTGGTTCATAGATCTAGAATCTTCAAGTAATTTCTTGGTTTTTATTTCTTCCTTGTTTTTGGCTATGTCCAATTTATGAAATGGATAAGATAACTTTATTATCTTGCTCTTCTTCAATATTGGGTTATAGTTCATGTTTGCTAGATTAGATTTTATCAATGTCTAATGTTCTTGATAATCTAGATTTAGAGTCTTTTTGCTTTATCTTCTCTAAATTGCTTTCTTCATAAAATAGTTCTTGTTTAATTTCTTTATTGCTTTAATATTTTGTTTATTAATTTTTGTTCATTTGGTTCTTAGTGTTTTCATGCTTCTTCAATTCATGTTTGACTAATTCATAGTTTAGGGTGAATATTGGTAAGAACTCGATTTGTATCGATTGGTTGTTTTTAAGTAAATGATTTCTCGATAAAATGGTTGTTTGATTAGCCGGTTAATGGAAATTGGGGGCTGTTAAATAATCACTAATCGGTATTTGTTGAATCTAACAGTTGAGATCTAAATGGAAATTTGATTTCGACTTGGGTTAACCAATTGGTGATTTTCATCACATCATGAAAATAGATGTTTTGATTATTTGGGGAGTAATTTGTCTTGCTTAAAGCTTCTTTTTAGAATTGATCGATTTGGAAATAATCGGTTTTCAATTAAGAAAGGTTTTTGTCGCCTTGGAAGAGGGGCAAAAGTATTGTTTGAATTTGACAAATCCCACTTTGAAAGGTTCATCCCGATATTCACCATTTTAGATAGCTTAGTGTAGAGTTTAATGTCTTTAAATTTGAGTTCCTAATGCTAATTAGTTTGTTATTTGATTCTCGTTTTAGTCGTTAATTTAGTCTGCTTGTTTCCCAGATTCATATGTTTGCTTAGCGTTGCTTGATTCTTAGTTTTGTTATGTTTAGTGTAGTTTAAGTGTTCAATTGCGTTAATTTTATTTTTAGCGTTAATCAAATCTTTGAAAATGATTGCGCGCAATTAGCTAATATCGTGAGTAAATCTGTGCTTATTCCATTGTCTCCCCGTGTTCGACCTGTATGCTTGCGGTTATTAATGATTTTAAAACTACAAACAAGTTTTTGGCGCCGTTGCCGGGGAGGAAATTAGAGTAACATAGAATATAGATTATGGTATACTAGGATGCGTTTCCTTACCTTTTCTACCGTTTACGGTTTTTTTTTTTTGAAAAAAAAAAAACAAGTCTGAAATTTTGCCTTAGTCGCGGGCGTGAGCTTTAAGCCGCGCGGCCGCGACCAAACATTCTGCCAAGTTTTTGTGGGTTGCTCACGCCCGCGAGCAATATAAAGCGCGGGCGCGAGCACCTGTTCTGTTGCAGTTTGTTTTGTTTTCTTCATTATTTCTCGTTCTTAGCATGCCATTACTTCCCAATGTTTTTAACGATTTGTTCAACGTTGTGATTCTCAGCAGCCTTGAGTTTTATGCATAGGAGATCGCAAGCATCTACGAAGCTACTCTTTGATCCCGAGATAGAAGCTACTGCAAGGAGACTAAACGCAGAAATAGTGCGAAGGTTGAAAGAAGCAAAGATGGCAGAGAATGAAGCTGAAGAGCGTACACTCAAGGACTTTATAGAGCCGCAATTTGGCCTCACCTCAAGCATCGCGAGGCCATCTATTCCAGCCAATAACTTCGAGATCAAGACTAATCTGATCATGTTTATCATGCAAGATCAATTCGGAGGCACACCTATGGAAAACCCGTCAAAGCATTTGAACTCTTTCGTTGAGAAGTGTGATACAGTAAAGAATATTGTAACGAGAGAGCGCTTGACAAAATAGAGGAAGAGTTCCGAAGTCTGAAGAAGGGTAATTTGTCGGTCGCCGACTATGCCAAACTATTCATGGACAAGCTCGGCTTGGTCGAGCACTTGGCAACGGACGAAGGGTCCAAGATAAAGGCATTTGTGAAGGGATTACCGGCGGAGATGAAGACGGGTGTGAGGAACGCCCAAAGGTCTACTTTGCAAGAAGTGATCGAGGCATCCCAGTTGGTAGAAGACGATATACTACAAGAGAGAGAGAGGAGAAGAAGCTGCAAAGCGAGAAGCATAAATGGGAGGGGCCAACCGGGTCCGCATGACCTTCCAAACCCTTTAACGGGGGGAGGAACTCTGATCTGCGATGAGAGGCGAGATGGTGCCCCACATGTAAGAGCAAGCATTTCGGGCCTTGTAATCCGAAGCCGTTTTCTGGGGCTATGGAATGTTTTAAGTGTGGGCGAAAGGACCACATGAGTCGGGATTGCCCCTCACGGGGAGTTTGTTACGAGTGCCGGGAACCGGGGCACATCAAGCGGGATTGCCCTAAGTTAGCCAGGGGCAATCAAGGGGCGTCGAGCGGGTCAGCTCCGCGAAAAGAAGTTCAACCGAAGGTGCCAAGTCGGGCCTTCCAGATGACGACTAGTGAAGCAAAGGAGGCGGCAGACGTAGTTTCGGGTACGTTTCTAGTGAACTCTCTACCTACCCGTGTTTTATTCGATTTCGGTGCGAACCGATCTTTTGTGTCTACCTCTTTGTGCAAGAACCTCGCTACTCCTTGTAGTTTGTTGAGTGAGGCTCTAGTGGTAGAGGTAGCCAATGGAGAGCATGTGGTTGTTCGGAATTGTTATGTAGGATGTACCTTATAGATAGGTGGAGAGCCCTTCATCATAGATTTGTTGCCAACCGATATTGGGGGATTTGATGTAATAGTGGGAATGGATTGGTTAGTTAAGCACGACGCTGACATCTTTTGTTCTAAGAAGTTGATTCGGGTACCCTTGTCCAAGGGTGGTGAAGTGTTAGTTTACGGAGAGAATAATCGAGGAACCAAAATGATTATATCGTCACTCAGAGCACGCAAGAACCTAGCCAAGGGATGTGAGTCGTACTTAGCCTATGTGATCGACGCGAAGATAGAGAAGAAGAGGTTGGAAGAAGTGGAGGTAGTGTGCGACTACCCGGACGTCTTTCCGGACGATCTACCCGGGCTTCCACCGGAACGACAAGTGGAGTTCCACATCGACCTTACTCCGGGAGCTGCTCCGATTGCTCGTTCTCCCTACCGTTTAGCCCCGACAGAAATGCAAGAGATGATGACGCAACTCCAAGAGCTAATTGAGAAAGGATTTATACGACCGAGTTCGTCGCCTTGGGGAGTGCCGGTGTTATTTGTGAAGAAGAAAGATGGGTCTATGCGAATGTGTATAGACTACCGTGAGCTCAACAAAGTTATTGTGAAGAACAAATATCCACTACCCCGGATCGACGACCTCTTCGATCAACTCCAAGGAGCGGGATGTTTCTCCAAAATAGATTTGCGATCCGGCTATCATCAAGTGCGGGTGAAGGAGAGCGATATACCGAAGACGGCGTTTCGGACAAGGTACGGTCACTATGAGTTTTTAGTTATGC
Organism: Arctium minus; assembly: GCA_954870635.1. NCBI lineage: Eukaryota > Viridiplantae > Streptophyta > Magnoliopsida > Asterales > Asteraceae > Arctium > Arctium minus. Next base: position 103,272,329 of record OX941083.1, read on the forward strand.
CATTCAGGCTGACTAATGCTCCGGCCGTGTTCATGGACCTGATGAACCGAGTATGCCGACCCTTCCTAGATAAGTCGGTCATAGTCTTTATCGACGACATCTTGATCTACTCGCGAAATGAAGGGGAGCATCGACAACATTTGCGGGAAGTTTTAGAGATCCTTCGACGAGAGAAATTATTCGCCAAGTTCTCGAAGTGTGAATTCTGGCTACAAGAAGTGCAATTCTTGGGCCACGTGGTGTCGAAGGATGGAGTAAAGGTGGACCCGGCCAAGATCGAGGCAATGATGAATTGGGAACCACCGACGAGTCCAACGGAGATAAGGAGCTTCTTGGGTTTAGCCGGTTACTACCAGCGGTTTATTCAAGATTTTTCGAAAATCGCCTCATCACTCACGTCGTTGACAAAGAAGAACGTCAGATTTGTATGGACCAAGACGCAAGAGGACGCTTTCCGAACCCTTCAAAGGAAGCTATGCGAAGCACCGATACTATCCTTACCCGAAGGATCCGAAGATTTTGTAGTGTATAGCAACGCCTCTAAGTTGGGGTTGGGGTGTGTTCTGATGCAAAGGGGGAAGGTGATCGCGTATGCATCGCGAAAACTCAAGGATCACGAGAAGAATTACCCCACACACGACTTAGAGCTAGCGGCGGTGGTATTCGCTTTGAAGTTATGGCGACATTATCTTTACGGGACGAAATGTACTTTATTCACCGACCATAAAAGTTTGAAGTACATTTTCGACCAAAAGGATCTCAACATGCGGCAACGAAGATGGTTGGAACTCTTGAAGGATTACGAGTGTGAATTGCTTTACCACCCCGGTAAGGCCAACGTGGTAGCGGACGCGTTAAGCCGGAAGAGTTATGGGGGGAAAGGTAAAGTAACTTTTGCTAGGATCGAGGTGGTGTCGGACCTAATCGAGGACATAAAGCTAAGTCAAGTGGAGGTACTTCGGGAAGAAAACCTCAAGGAGGAAATCATGGTGAAGCAACGAGAAATGCTAACGGAAGACAGTCGCGGCCTTAAGTTGTTCCAAGGGAGGATTTGGGTGCCGAAAATTGGGGAAAACCGCGAGTTGCTATTGACGGAGGCCTATAAGTCAAAGTACTCCATACATCCTGGTAGCACCAAGATGTATAGAGATTTGAGACTTTATTGGTGTCCGGTGATGAAGCTCGACGTGGCCAATTATGTGGAAAGGTGCATCACCTACCTTCAAGTCAAGACGGAACATCAAAAGCCTTATGGGAGTTTGCAGCCGTTAATCATTCCGGAGTGGAAGTGGGAACACATCACGACGGACTTCGTCACTAAACTACCAAGGACCTTGAAAGGCCATGATACTATTTGGGTAGTGGTGGACAGACTTACCAAGAGTGCACACTTCTTGGCAATGCGGGAGACGTTACCGATGGATAAATTAGCTAAGATCTATATTGACGAAGTGGTGTCTCGTCACGGTATTCCGTTATCCATAGTCTCGGATAGAGATAGTCGGTTTACTTCCAAGTTTTGGGATGGGTTGCAAAGGGAGTTGGGCATGAAGGTTAAGTTGAGTACGACATATCATCCTCAAACCGACGGACAAAGTGAGAGGACGATTCAAACTCTCGAGGACATGCTTCGATCGTGCGTCATAGACTTTGGAGGGTCTTGGGATTCGCATTTGCCACTAGTGGAATTCGCCTACAATAACAGTTATCATTCGAGTATCGGGATGGCTCCATTCGAGGCACTTTACGGGCGAAAATGTAGGACACCGGTGTGTTGGCTCGAGGCGGAAGAAAAGCAATTTGCGGGCCCGGAGATTATGCAAGCAACGGCGGTTAAGGTGAAGGACATTCGAGAACGATTGAAGGCGGCCCAAGACCGGCAAAAGAGCTACGCGGACAAAAAGCGAAGACCGGTGGACTTCCAAGTGGGAGATCGGGTTATGTTGAAAGTGTCGCCCTGGAAGGGGATCATTCGATTCGGGAAGCGCGGGAAGCTTAACCCTCGTTTCCTTGGACCCTTCACGATTTTAGAGAAGATCGGGTTGCAAGCTTATCGGTTGGACCTGCCGCCGGAGATGGATGGAATCCATCTTACCTTTCATGTTTGCTATCTTCGCAAGTGTTTGGCCGAGGAGGAGAGTATTATTCCGTTGACGGAAATTCGATTGGACAACGGGAACCGATGTGTAGAGGAACCGAAAGCTATACTAGAGTCAAAGACGAAACAATTGCGGCATAAAGAAGTAACGATGGTGAAGGTTCAATGGAAACATCATCGGGGCACTAACGTGACTTGGGAATCGGAGGAGGATATGAAGAAAAGATATCCGCATCTGTTTTAGTAGATAAGATTTCGGGGACGAAATCCCTATTAGGTGGGGAGGATTGTAACACCCGAAAATCTAAGGTAAGTATTCCCTTCGTTCCTTGACTTCTTGGTTAACTTGAGAATCCCTATGTGTGCTTAATGTGTGTTATATCAACCTGTTCATAGAATGTTCATCTGCATATTTAGCTTCACTTCATTGAACATTAGAAAAGTCAAGTTTTTGGTGCCGAGGGGGTGTGGTGCGATAGTGCCACGCGACAGTGCCCTAGGCACAGTCGCTGGTCACTATCGCGGGAACTGTACCGTAGGGTCGGGGGTGGTCGCGATTGTGCCACCGCGATAGTGCCCTTGGCACAATCGCTAGGCACTATCGCCTGAGTTGTACCGAGAGTCGTTTGAGTGACGCGATGGTGCCCCCGCGATAGTGCCATTGGCACAATCGCCAGGCACTATCGTCGGCGGTGTCTGAGAGTATAAAAACCCAACTTTGACTATTTTGACTTCACTTCTCATCTTAAATCGTTTTGGGGCCGGCTTGGAACTAGTTTAGGCGATTTTCTTCTACTTCTAAACCTACCAAACATTTATTGAAACCCTAGATTAGTTGGGGACATTTATTGGTGTTTAAAGGAGCTAGAAGATCACTCAAGAGAAGCATTCAAGTCCCATTCAAGTCTCCACCTTCTCACCATCCAAACCAAGTTTTCTAGGGTTTTGTATAAAACCCTAGATAGTGAGTTCCTTGTACTATTTTCAAATGAGATACATATTTATGTGCTTTCCTACTTAATACACCATTTTTGTGAGAAGATCTGATCACTTGATAAGTTTGACCTAACTACTATTTTGATGTTGTTGGTATCTTAGCCTTGGAGATGGGTGTGGACATGGATGAGATTATTATTCATGCTATTTGAACATGTGATATATTTGTCTTGATGAGCCATGGGTAATATGGAGTATTTGTGTATTTAGAGTTTGGTACCTAAATTATGCTTGGGATTGTTGAAGTCTTATACATGTATCTTATGGGTATGGAATTGTGTATAGAGACGGACATTGTAATTACATAGAACAAACCATGAGTAAGTGCTAGGAGGATGTAGTCTTAGGTGCCACTATGATGGTATGCGCCTAGACCTCCGCCATTTGGAGTAATGTCTGGGAGGTAGTCTTCAAGTGTGCCGGGCCTTCGGGATGTTGCTCAAGCGAGTGAACATCAAGGTACATTGACTTGAGGTAAAACTCATTGGTGTAATGGGTCTCCCCCATGATTGACCCCGTATGGACTTTGGTGATGGAAGTGTCTTAATTGCTCATAACATGCTCTATATAATTATGGCATGTTTTATGCAACTCACTAGACCTGTTTGGTCTAACACTTGATTGTTGGTATGTATCTCAGGTTCTAGCGGCGCGAGCGCCAAGGAAGCTTAATCGACTTTAGTGGCGAGCTTGGGAACGTTTTGGGATGCCAATATTGAAGACCATCATTTGGGACATAGTTGACAACCTTTTGTAATCTTATGTCTAGAGAGACTTAGATTAGGGAGTTGTCATCTAATTGTGTGTTTTATTACAAACTTGTAATTAACAGGCATTGTTGTTCCTTTCGTATGAGCTCGTGCTTTGGCATTTATGCATACCACATTTCTACTTTCCGGAAATTTTTGTTAGTCCCATTTTTGGGGTGTTACAGATAATGTATATGATTAAGGACTATCATTACATATATTAGAGGAGTTAGTAATTTTGGGTTCAACCAGTATCCTATTTGCATATATGGAAATAATGCATCATGTATCGAAGAAAAGAACATAAGATACATCAAGGGTGATAACACAAAGCATATCCTGCTTAAGTCTTATACAATCAGCAATAAGAAAACTCTCATCGAAATTCAATTAAATCAAGTAAGATGTCAAGAGGACATGACATATTTTACCAAATCATTACCTAAAACCATATATTGGGAAACATGTAGAAAGTAAGTGCAAATGTTTTCCAAACTCCCTTGATTAATGCACGAATCAGGGGGAGTAATAAACAAAAGGGGGAGTCTACTATATTTGTGATATTGATATGTTGTGCTCTTTCATTAACCAAGGTTTTATTTTTCCCATTGGGTTTTGTTTCTTGGTGTAAGGTTTTAGTGAGGCAACTGTTTATATACCATCATATTTTCCTAACTCTCTCGATTAATGTACGAATCTAAGAGAAAACTAGATTGAAGGAAAGGTCTATATATTGCAAAAAACTGGTGCGTTGTACTCTTTCCTTCGTCAGACTTTTATTTTTTTCCCACTGGGTTTTTATTTTGGCGTAAGGTTTTAACGAGGCAACAATTGTGCACCATCACTCATTTGACTCGGCACAAGGGGGAGTGTTGTAGGATTATGTGCCATCATCAAAAGAAAGTGATTGATATAATATTTTCCTAGTATTAGAATTTACCATAATGAATGTTTCCTTTTATTTAAAGGGCTTATAATTAATGAGAATTACAGATTTATTCTCTCTGTCTTATTGTTATTCTCTCCATATTGTTGTTCTATTTGTTTTTCCTTTAACAAGTTTTTACTTTTTAGGATATATTTTTGCTTTGAAAATTTCTCGAAAATATAAAAAGTAGAGGATATCTATACTATATTATAAATCACAGATAAAAAACTCTTAAATACAAATTATTAGGCACAAGGTACCACTATTTTATGCAAGATTTTAAAAATCTCTTAATTTACAAGTATCAAAGCACAAGATACATATTACTACTTGAGGCTTCTAACACTCACCAATTTGGTATGTACAAAATCTTTATTTTATGCAGACCTTTCCATGTATCACTATTAGTTAATATATTATATTACTATAAATTTGTTTTAATTATATTATTAAATATGTAATTGATTATTTTTTCTAGATGTCATTAAAATATATAAGATAATCATTGAATTCTAACAAAATACTTAATTTTTTATATAAAAAACATTATATTATTAAGCCTAAATTAAACAAATTTATAAAAAAATTATCACTTTCTCAAAACCATCCAAAATCGTACTGTAAAGCGACAAAAAAATAAAATGAAACATTAAAATCGTGATATATCTCGCTGTATTGCGCGAGTACGTTTCTAGTATAATGAAAAATCTTCCAATTTGAAGAATTATCCAAAATCAAATAAAAAGAAATGTTTAAAAAAAACGCTTTCATTAATGAAATTGAATGTATTATTATTATTTTATATACAATTTATTTTATAGTTTGTTGAAATATTAAAAGTATTATCCGATGTCCAGTCGAGTTCTGCGAAGGTTTTGTTCTTCGATGTACACGTCTGTGTATATGTTTGGATCTCGAAAAGTTCCCGTAAGGATTTTATCCCTTGGAATAGTTGGCTTACGATTCCGCTCCAAAATTGAGCCTCTCCTTCCTCTCGGGTTCTTGTTGATTTGTTTGTTCAGTTGTTGGTGTGTTTGTTTGTTTTTTCATGTATTTTTTCTTCTCTTCTTGTTTCCTTCGACTGTGGTATTGTCTACTTTTTGATTGCTACATCTCGCTCCTTCTGGCCCTCTATGGCTATGTAAATTTGTAATTTTTATAGCTTTTAAAAAATATATATATATAATTTGCTGTTTAAAAAAAAATTAAGTATTAAATTTTATAAAAAAATAATTAAAAGTATTAAATTTCTAAATTAAAAAAAGGTTAAAGGTAAATGTAATTCTTCTAACAGAATTTAACAACAATATATTTTGTTACAAATAATCAACAAAATCTTTTTTCTGATAATCAGCATTAAATGCATTTAATAATGACGATAATTACCGTTTGGCAAATTGATCAAAAATTATATACGCAATGGAGTGCTTAACGGATATATTATTAATTCCAATGAAACAAGAGAGTGCCAGTGGGACAAGCGAACGAACATGGAGAAACGTATAGCTGCTGCTGCTACTTCTTCTTATCGTCTACTTAACCAAAAGAATCACGCCTCTAAGAGAATCCTTCATCATCGCCGATTAAACCCTAATTTCAATGAAGTTATCCGATCGTCTTCAATTTCAGGAGGTGTCGTTCTATGATCACACTTATTATGCACTTTTTTTTTCTTTTTCTTTCACGGTCTATAGTTATAGTTATCCCTAATTTACTTTTGCATGTGGACTCGCAATTCACGGTTAGATTTTCTTCACAAGGTTACATTTCTGTTTGTAGGTTTCAAATCGCGGCTGTTGTTTTCTTGTAACTAATTATTTATTTGTTAGTAATTGGGATTAACGAACATCAAAATGAAACGGAAAAGTATGAATTATCTGATACCGTCACTTTTTATGTGAATTTAATTGCGGATTGTATGGTATTCAATTTGGAGGTTTTCAGAAAGGTTAATTTGTGAGTTAATGAAGCAACCAAATAGTGTGATCTTACCGGGGCGTACAGAAAATTTTAATATGTTATTTTGATATGTTGGTGATATAAAGGGAACCAGTACTAAAATTTTAGCGGCGAAATCATTTGTTCAACTTTAGTGGTGTTGATAGGAAAGCAGAAGACACGTCAACGGTCAAACATAATTGGACAAGTAGTCAAGAAGGATACCTTTTGTTGTTTAGAGCAAGTTTTACAGAAGTTGGATAGCCTGATGATGATGTAAGTCATAGGATAAGATCAGGGTGATTGAATGGCTGCAAGTTCCTGGAGTCTTGTGTGTGATTGATATGTTCCACTGAAGCTTAGAGGCAAGTTCTGTAGGACGATGGTAAACAGTAAGATCTACTAAGATTCGCAGGATGTAATGTTGGCCCCCAAAATCTAACATGCACCAAGATATGAGACTAGAATTTGAGGATATATGAAAGAAGCTTAGGTTGGCACCAGTTAAGGAGGAATTGAGGTGGTTTGGTGATCTGCAACCTAAATCTTTTTTTTTTGGTAACCGTGGGTTTCCGGGCCAGCTTACGCGCACCGACTAATCCCCGGGCGACCACGAATGGCCTGGAGTCATCGCAGGTGAACCTCCATGGCCACAAGGGCTTTGACAGCGCCTGGATTTGAACCCTGGGTAGATGAGATTTTCCACTACATCCCCCAAAGGTTTTACCAGTGCACCACAACCCAAGTGGTTAAATCTTTAAATGCATCGGTTAGACAAGACTTAGAAGAGGTCATTATGAGAGACAAATGGTGGCCAAGATTGACATAGGGGTAAGCAGTGAAGAATGATTTGCGGGATTTGTGCACACCAATAAAATTGGCTTTAGATAGGGTGCATGGAAGAACACCATTTTGCCCACAACTGCAGTGGGTTCATCTCTCTATCTTTGCTTTTGGGTTGAACTGTTTTTTAACTTGTTTGAGTTTCAATTTTAGCCTACTCTACTGGTTTGGGTCCTTGCCTCCTTGGGATAAAATGCTTTTGTTGTTGTTGCCTGATTTCATTTTAACTATCAAGTAATTCGTCTCATAGTGGCACTTGGAACTTGGAATTAATCCAGATTTACTTTACTTTACCACGTCTGTTTATATACTTTAGTTGCAGGTTTTACCCATCATTGTGGCCCTGTGCCTCTCAAGCATTTTCTTACAAGTTGTAGATGGGATCTTCAGAAATCCTCCCTGATTCACATGCAGAATATGTCTAGAATCCAGCACAGGAATTTTGGTTCAGTGGCCTCCACCATAATTCAGAGGAACCCCTTGTTTTCAACTATTAATCATGATGACATCATCTATTTTGAGAAGATATTAGGGGTGAAAAACGTTATCCAGGATGACGAAGAACTACAACCTGCAAACACAGACTGGATGCACAAATACAAAGGCTCAAGTAAGCTTATGCTCCAACCTGAGAACACTGAGGAGGTTCATATCTCTTCCTTTTTCTGAGATGGTTGTTGATGCTGGCTTGAATTACATATAGTTATTACTGTCTATGCGTTTTCATGCAGTTATCTCAAATTCTTAAGTATTGCAATTCCAGATCTTTGGCAGTTGTTCCTCAAGGTGGAAACACAGGACTTGTTGGAGGAAGTGTTCCAGTGTTTGATGAGGTAACACTACTATGATCCCTTTTTCCCTTCACATATTAAAACTTTCTGCTTCTATTTTGGATTTTAGTAGAACCAAGTACCCATGACTAGGAGTGTTCATGCCTAATTTAAAGGTGCAAATCTCGGCTGAACCAGTAATTTTTGGTTTGACAAAATTCTAAAACCAAACCGGCCAATCTTGTTGGCTTGGCTGAACCGGTTTGGTTTGTTTGGCAGTATGGGCCATTTTTTCTGTAGTTTTTTAGTTTCACATTAAAAAACTCATGAATCGAATCATAGATTGTTTAAGAAATGGTAAAAATTCACACTTATGATCTAACCATTTACAAATAAATCGAACCATACATTGTTTAAGAAAAGAAAATACATATCCAACCATTCAACTAAATCATCCATGTTCTAAAAACAAAACGAAAGCAAACAATAGAACCTGTGTAAGAGTAACATGTAACTATGTTTAGGTTTATTTAACTGTGTTTTGTTATTTTGAATTAAAAAATTAATGATGCAAAGGTTTGAACTTGTCACCGTACAAAAGAACCTTCTTACATATCCAACCATTCAACTATTAAATCATCCATGTTCTAAAAACAAAACGAAAGCAAACAATAGAACCCGTGTAAGAGTAACATGTAACTATGTTTAGGTTTATTTAACTGTGTTTTGTTATTTTGAATTAAAAATTAATGATGCAAAGGTTTGAACTTGTCACCGTACAAAAGAACCTTCTTACATATCCAACCATTCAACTATTAAATCATCCATGTTCTAAAAACAAAACGAAAGCAAACAATAGAACCCGTGTAAGAGTAACATGTAACTATGTTTAGGTTTATTTAACTGTGTTTTGTTATTTTGAATTAAAAATTAATGATGCAAAGGTTTGAACTTGTCACCGTACAAAAGAACCTTCTTACAAATTCTTCTATCTATAAATCCATGATATATATATATATATGTTAAAACTAATATATATTATTTATATATGGCTGGTCCGCCAAAATGGCTGGTTTGGTGTTACGAGCCGTGGACCAAGCCGAGTTTTCTCAGTTTGAAGTTTCCAAGACCGGCCAGACATAAATATGACGATCAACCTAGCCAAAATTTTCTGGTTCAGCTGGTTTATTCAGTTCCACTGGACCTTAAATACCCCTGCCCATCATTAGGTCTACATTGAACTAAACAAAGTCTATATTGCTGCTGATCATCTGTTCCCAGATTATTTATCGATATGCTGAAACATGCTCCGATCTAATCTTGCCCTTTTCTTACAGTTTTGGTATGTAATTTTAAGACTCATCATAGAGAAAATACTGCTGGCCATTCAATCCCTAATCATGACTAGGTTGCGATGGGAGAAGTAACACTTGGTTGTCCCATGTTTCAAGTGGTCCTGAATGATGAATAAAAATTTATCACAGATTGTTGTGCTTCTCTCAGAATTCATGTTTGTACAAGTACACTATGTGGTTCTATGTCAACTTGAAGGCAAGCTATTAGGAATTGATGCTAGTGCCTCTGACAATCAGAAGCTAAACCTGGGCTTTCCTTGGTTAGTAGAGCCTGCCTGCTTTTGATCCGCAAAGTAGGCAAGCAGGAATCTCTCCCCCTTTTGTTTATGGATAGAAAGAATATCCCCTTAGGAGAGTATTTTATTGTTTAACTTAGAAAGGGAGAAGGCAGGAGACCTTAAAGTTCACATGCACCAGTCGCAAACTTTGTTATCAAGTGGGTTTGTAAAGAAGGTTTTAAAGGAGAGATCACAAATGTAGTGCTAGATCTGTGGAGTTCGGCTCAGCAAACATGTGTTGCAGAAGGTCTTCGGATATGGTAAATTTAGTCACATCATTAAGTAACAAGGCTGTGAGAAATTGTTTCCTGCAACCAATGCCAAATACTAGAGTGGCTAAAGGAACATGAAGCTATGTCAGGCGATAGTGCAGCCGGCAAGCATGACATCATTATGAACAAAAATTCCCAGGGTATGTTGATCCTGAACTACACCAAGGTGTTGATGGTGTTCTTCAAATCTCAGTATAGCCTTAGTTGAGACAAGTTTGTCTTGATATATGCATGTTGGCTTCGGATCCAGGAGGAGCAAGCTTAGGGAAACTGAAGCAGATCGTGTTATATGGTGATAAACCACGGTGATAGTGACATATAGACGTGCATAGCAACTGCATGACTGACTTCTGATCTAATATACTAATCGATGTTCAAACATGAAATTTCTGCGATTTTTGATTTATTTTTAAATTTATTTTATTTTCTTATGTTCTAGTTTTTGACTTAATGTTATCACTCCATGACTTGCAGGTCATTATTAATACTCGGCGCATGAATAGCATTATTTCCTTTGACAAGGTAGGGAGGTCAGTCTTTACATTCTTTACCTAAAGCCCTTTCTAGTCGTTTGTAAGAAAAGCAAAAAAATTTGATTGCTGATATCCATATGTAATTTCTTTGTCATTTATTGTTTGAGAACTCAAAGTGATTAGTTACAATCCTTACTTTCTGCAGAGGTTATGTATAACCAGTCCGTAATTAGAAATATTAATCAACCAGCATTAATGAAGTGATCAAGCTCTGCAATTTTGTAGGTCAGCGGTGTACTGGTATGTGAAGCAGGATGTATACTGGAAAATCTGATTTCTTTCCTAGACAAGCAAGGGTAAGGTTTTTAAAAATAAAATTACCTCTCTAGGGAGATCAGCGCTGAAAACTACAAGTGATAGAGGATATTGTTTTGCAATATGCAAATTTGACCACTTCTTATCCTTTTGAATCATTTGTTTGACATCTTCTATTTTCTTCTTACTTTCAGCTTTATTATGCCATTAGACTTGGGTGCAAAAGGAAGCTGCCAGATTGGTGGAAATGTTTCTACTAATGCTGGTGGGTTGCGCCTAGTACGTTATGGATCTCTTCATGGAACTGTTCTTGGTAAGTGTTTTCTCAATTGCTCACATTCAAGTATTTAAACATATGGAAGTAAACATTTATATCGACATATTTATGCTAGAAGCGTTTAGTGTAGTTACTCAGCAGTTCCACCTAGTATTATGCACCTCCTGATGCAGGTAAGTAAAGGTCCTCTGCAACATTCATAATTTCAATTCCTATTGCCCTTTTATCACCTTTATATTCCTGAGGAAGTCTCAAGGCTGAGATATATACCCATTTTTCATATTAATTATTCCCAAAATATTGGTATATCAACTGAGGCGTAGTTTGTACTAGGTTTATTGAAGTATGTGTGTGACTATATGGCGGGCTTCTTGCAACTAATGCTGGCTGTTGATGCCTTTGGGGCTAGGGATCTGTATTCTAGATTACTTCTCTCATTGTATATCCTCATCAGTCATCATAGAATCACATATTGGTCTATATATTTCTCTTCAGAATCGGAAGAGTTGAATGTTCATTTTACATGTTAGCTTCCCTGGAAACACCTAAGTACATAAAATTTTCAGAGGTCCACTCAAAGGAAGTACATGATTAAAAATGTGTTGACAGTGGCTGATCCAGGATTCCATACCAGGGTATAGTGTATACACTATCATTAAAAGTTTTTTTTTTTCAGAGGCTACACTACAATAACAAATCTTTATTTTTCATTTGTTTACACTATGAATGAAATTTTCTGGGTAAGCATGTGTATACGCTGTCTTCTACACAGACCCGCCCCTGACTACTGATTTGTTCATAAGTGTCCCTTTTTAGAGTCAAAATTCATCCTAGAAGCATCAAGGCTAAAACCTACATTTTCTCATACCCTTGCAATTTGCAAATATATTGTGGTGGAGTTATTTCTGACGACAGGTACTGCTGGTGTGTTGGGGGTATTACTGGGATCAGAGCCTAGCATGTAGAAGTTCTTTAAAGTAGATATCATCGCAAGATGCATGCTAAGTTATCACTTTATGATTAGGTTATTGAATGATTTCCTTTTCTTTATGTGCTGTAATTATTGCATCTTTAGCATGCCATGTACAAGTACTAATAATCAATAATGTCTTGTCAGATTGTTTTGTTGTAAGCTCTTCCTTAGCTTAGGATAGCTGATGCATAAACACATTTACTGTTTCAGGTCTTGAAGTTGTTTTGGCGAATGGTGATGTGATGGATATGCTTGGGACTTTGCGAAAAGATAATACAGGCTATGACCTGAAGCATTTGTTCATAGGTGCGACAACAGTTCCCATATAATCATCATTTTAATGCAGAAGTACATCCATATTTAACTGGTCCATTGCTCATGTATCTATTTGCAGGAAGTGAAGGGTCTTTGGGTATCATAACAAAGGTTTCCATACTCACGCCTCCAAAGTTGTCTTCAGTACACATAGCTTTCCTTGCTTGCCAAGATTATATCAGTTGCCAGGTAAAATATATTATGTTTTCCTGATAAGATGTAGTTTACGGATTAAAAGTTGATGTATTTTCTTGCTTGCCAAGATTTTATAAGTTGATTTTCTCATCCAACATGTTATGTTTATTATTATTATTTTTTTAATCATATGTTCTGCTTTCCGCCCATCAGAAGCTTCTATTGCAAGCTAAAAGGAGGCTCGGTGAAATATTATCTGCATTTGAATTTCTAGATGCGCAATCAATGGATCTGGTAAGTTCTGCAAGTGTGTTCATATGCATCATGATTGTCCCCGCTCTTTTTAGGCATTTTTGCAAATTAGCATGTGAATGTCTATAGCTATGTAACAGTATGGTACTTGTGAAGCATTCACAACAGCTGTGGCATTGGAGAGGCCTATTGCTTTCTTCCTTAGGGTTCTATGTAATTTGCTTAGTGCGGTGTGCATTTGTTGGGATCTGCTTTTGTATGGCGATCTGATTTATTTCTTGTGTTTTGAATGGAAATGTCACATTGTTTTTTTAAATAGATATAGCTCACATGTAATTCTATCTAGCCTTTCTAAAAAATGTGGTCTTCCTTCAAGATGTAGCTTGCATATTATTTCTTGGGATGGTCCAATGAGAGTCTATGGTGATAAGAAATCTGCAATCAGTATAGCTCATAACCTAGTGCAACATGACCGAAAAAGCACATTGAGATTGACAGGCACTTTATCAAGGAGAAGCTGGAAAGTGGTATGATTTGTACTTCATGCATGTCTACCAGAAGCCAGGTTGCAAATATTATAACAAAGGGACTGAGTAGCTCTGGTTTGAGAAGTTTCTATTTTAGCTGGGAATGGACAATACTATGTTGAGCTTGAGGGGGATGCAGGAGAAAAGGGTGTTAGAAGCTAATATAGGAAAAACATTTTGGATGTTTCCATTTTGTTAGAAAAGGGGATACAGCTGAGTTTCCATTTTGTTAGAGTATCCCATAAATCATGGGGTCTCTAGTCCTTCACATTTTTGGATGCCATGGTTGTAGATGTTCTGCTGTAGTAGTTGTTTGAAATACAATATTCCCTTCTCAATGCCACATATATCCTGCGATAGAGCTGAAGCATTTCGCTTTCCAGCAGACCTGGTGAGGAACAGCTGCTTGATTGCATTTGCCTCGTCTTTAGGTGGTGCATGACATACATGGATCAATAGACCTGGGGAATATCCAGAACTAGAAACGCACCACCATAGTTTACTGATCATTCCTAAGCAAATATTAAAAAGCCTTTTGCTGTAAGAATTTTTTCATACAGTAAGTTCCTAGCCAGATTTATGCTATAGAGGTTGGACACTATATTTTTGACAAACATAATAGCTGTATGTCAAAGACCATTAGACATGCTGAGAGAATGTACGTCCTGCAATTTGATTTATTGCATCTGGTCGATGGCTCAACCCATGAACGATGAGTTCATGTTTGCATTGTCTACTTAGGTTGGTACAAGGCCTTGGAATGCTATATTATTATTTCTTGTTTTTTTGTTTGACTTTTAAATTCAACTGAAGATATATAGTGGTATCTATGATATTGTTATCCTTTGTCTATAAATGATGTAACACATTTTTATGTAGCGTAATTCTTGTGAGTTGTGACCTTATTTGCATGCTTAATATGGTTATAATGGCACGACATGCATGAAAGAAAAGTTGACTCTTTCCATCACATTTAACATTCTGATTTTGTTGTGTTGTATAGGTTCTTAACCACCTAGACGGTGTCCGAAATCCATTACCTTCCTCAATTTACAACTTTTATGTTCTCATCGAGACAACAGGCAGCAATGAATCTAGTGACAAGTAAACTTCCTGCTATTTTACCTGTTTCTATCTCTGCCATGATGCACTGAATCATATGTTGGTTTCAGTTTGAGATAGCCAGTAATTACTTTCCTGAATGCAAAACTTCTTCATTGTTTTATCCAAGATCCTAAAGCGGATGATGTTCTGTGATATTACTTTCTATCATTTTAGGAAATAGGATACTTTTGAGGGCCAAGTAAGCTGATAACATGCGATGTAGGTTCTACGCTAAAAAATGTATTTATCTTGTATAAAGCAGCACATTGCTCTTCAGTTCCAACTTTAGAAGATGTCCCTAATAGGCTCCAGTCTACCATTGGTTCAAATTAATGTTTATGGTCTCCCTCTTAGTAATACCGTTTAAACCAGCTATATATTTTGAGGAAGTTTTTCTTGGTAAGATTATGTCAAGATAACTTGGCAAAACCAATATATCATGACATTCAAGGCTGGTTTGCATGAAGCAGAAGTGTGCCATTAGATGTCTTGTTCTTTGATCAACCATTATCTCATCTACAGCTGCACCATTAGTTAGAAACGTCTATCCTGTCACTATATGAAAATGTATATAATTTCTTTTAATTCCGTTAGCACTTCTCTTTACTTCTTTTAAAACGGTTAACGAACTTATGCATTAGTGTCTCTAAGACTCTAAAGAGACTTGAACTCACAACCTAACGGTTGTATCCACAGTTAGCGCTGGGGCAAAGGCCACTTTGGTAGCACTTCTCTTTATTGATCTATTGTACTTGTAACCTGTTTCTGATTTTATTTAGGGAGAAGCTTGAGGCGCTTCTTCTTCATGCTATGGAAAGTGGTTTGGTATCTGATGGTGCCCTTGCACAGGATTTGAATCAAGCATCATCATTTTGGCATATTCGTGAGGTTTGCAATCCCACTATATATATATATATATATCTGTTAAGCATGAAACTTTTCGCTACCAAAACCAAAATATACCTGTTAATTGATTTGCTCTTCTTGGTACACAATTCCTAGGGATGTGAGTCCCCTTGCACAGCCTATATGTGTCTTAGTAATCTGTTTGAAATTAACAGTCACATTCCAGAAAGAAAAAACTCAAGTTACTGGTTGGGTCTTAAACCTCCTCTCATTTAGACTCTTTTAACACTGAAACAGAACTCACTAACTTTCATGCACAAATCATGTTCATGTTCCACAAGGCTCATCTCTCACACCAAATCTAGTTTCTGATAAGACATGTAACTCCCTATATCTCCAACTTTCATTGATCCACCAGGGTTCTTGTGATTCCTATTCCATAGCGACAGTAAGGGAGTATCAGTGTATCACAGTTGCCAATTTGCCTTGCACTACCATTTACCCCACAGTACTTTTTATACAGTTGGTTCTACAACTAACCTTGTTACCTCTTTGAGAGCCTTTACCTGAACCCATACGTGTTTCTGCGGGTCTTACTGTAACTGGTTTATCTGGAAATATACGGACCCATATTTTTCCACCACGACGTGCATTTCGAGTTTCCTGACACTAAATGCGGCATGAGACTCGAAAAATCATTGGAAATTCTTACAGTCTTTCGTTTTTTAGTTGGGGGGGGGGGGGACTTGCTACAGGGTTGCATTGTATAGGGTCATTTGTTTTATCTAGTGCAGCAACTTGGGTTCTGACATAAAAACTTCTAACAATAGTTGCTGATACCTTTAACATTACCATTGAGGAGTTAAGGTCTTACATACATGGGATTGGAAAAATGTACACTCACGGGTTTCCTGAACAATGTCTTTATAGTATAAGAGTTGATCCTCAAAACCCTTTTTGTTGCAGAGGAATTCATCTTTAAATATTTATCTTTTTATTGATCAGAGAAGCAATTTTAGTTAATTGATTTTAGCCACACTAATAAGTGGCTGCGGCCTTGCAGGAATAGTCAAATTTGGATGTCGATCCAGAGTTCACCTGTAGGACACCCCTTAGAATTGTTATGCATCTTCTTGTGACTAGGATACCCCTTTATATGTCTTTCAAAGTCAAAATTCAGCCACTGACAGTTTCTGTTATACGATTTGCATCATCACTTTGATATGCTAATTCTGTATACCTTCTTTCAGGGTGTTCCAGAAGCATTGATGAAAGCTGGAGCTGTATATAAGTATGATCTATCATTACCGGTTGATAAGATGTATGATCTTGTTGAGGAAATGCGAATACGTCTTGGTAACCATCTTAGAGTCAAGCTTATTATCATGCATCCATCCCATGTTCAATTGTTTCAAAGTCCTTCTTGAGGGGATCATCAAAAGGAAAACAGCTTCTGATATTCAATGTAAAGGGCTGCATAACATAAAGCATAGACATCACAATATACCAAATTTTAATTTATTGTTTAATACTGACGGAAACCATGTAGTTCCCACAACTTCAGATACTAACCGATGTAATTTGTCATACTGCTATACTAACCATAATGATTATCCCAATAAATTATCTCAATCTGGTATTATTTCCTCACTTTAGTTTGAAAAAACTAGGTGCTGCAGCAAATGTAGTGGGATATGGTCACCTTGGAGATGGCAACCTCCATCTAAATGTCTCAACTCCACAGTATGATGACGCGGTAAGATTCGTGTTCTTGCTTCACAAATATAAATATGGACACCCTGGTTGCTTTTAACCATTAGAAAAAACCCACAGATTTTGGCACAAATTGAGCCTTTTGTGTATGAATGGACATCTCGGCACCATGGGAGTATCAGTGCTGAACACGGGCTAGGTCTCATGAAAGCTGAAAAGATTTACTATAGCAAGTCATCTGGAACTGTACGTCTACTTTGTTATCCTCTCTATTTGATCTGCAGTGCTTTCTCTTGCTTTCCGTATATTACTTTCATGATTGTTATGTACTACGAAACATACATCACAGTGAGTAGCGTTACATTAGGAATCTTTATTGAAAGTTGTTAAACTTCTGAAACGAAGTGTGACTTGTACAGGTACAACTTATGGCTTCTATCAAGAAGTTGCTGGATCCCAGTGGCATACTGAATCCTTACAAAGTTATCCCACAATCACTCCTATCCTAACTGAGGTTAGAAACTTGATCTGTATTATGTAACATTTATTTACTTCTTAAATATCTCATGCAATATAATGTTGGGGATCAGTTGTTGAAGAGAATGGTTGTAGATGTTAATCAACCTTCAGTTTGTGGACTTGGAATTGTTATTGTATTTGCATAAAAGATAAAAACTATAGATGTATATATATATATATTACAATACAACCATTACAAATGCATATTCAACAGAGTTGAGGAATGAACCTAAATCTAAGCATTGAAAACTTCTACAAATCTACACTACAGTCCTTCAGGAAACATGAAATTGCTCCTCCAGATCCTCTAAGAAACTCTTGTTGACACAATCAGCCCTCAAACAATGTAAATGTGACAAAATAACCAAAAAAAGTTAGAAAATGTCAAGATTGGTCAAAACAATAATATTTTTAAGAGTTTGTCATGATCATGAATTCAAGTGAATCATTAGAAATTTAGAATGCATACTTATAGATGTAATTTTGACTTGTTCTTAAAGAATTGGTTTAAACATTTGTGGTTTGGATTTACCTATTTACATCAAGATTTGTGTGTTTGAAGTGTAGTTGTGTTGTAGTTGACTAGTCAACTTCTTCTCTTTGGGTCGGGTCAAAGTAGGCAGGATACCACCCGACCCGTCCATCTTAAGCTAATCATGCAAAACCATATTTTATGTGGGAAAGGAGAGTAAAGAGTGTGCACGGGGAAAGAGGAAGGGTTTATTTTTTAAAGTTTTATATATACTTTTGAGTCTTTGACTATTAGGGGTTATGTTGTTTGGTTCATAGATTTTGAAGGAATTGAAAGGACTTGGAATGGGTAATTATTCTTTTGACCAAATTCTAAATCCTATGTTTAGTTTACATAATAAAAAGATGGTATCATTTGAATTCTATTGAATTCCACATATTAATGAATTCATCATTCCTTGGCTTAACTTAGGTGAAAGAATTGAATTTCATCCAATTCTCACCAACCAAATGCATGGTCAAATTATATTTCAATTTCTTCAAAGTCAAATTTCTTCAGTAGATTCCAATTGAATTTGATTATAGAGTAAACTACGATTTTCGTCCTTGTGGTTTGTAATTTATAACCATTTTCGTTCTTGATTTTAAAAGTTGCTTTTTTGGTCATTATGGTTTGCAACTCCTTTCGCTTTTAGCCCCTGAGAATATTAGTTTCAGGGATGAAAAGAGAAAGGGAATGCAAACCACAATGACAAAAAAAACAATTTTTAAAGCTCAGCGACGAAAATAGTTATAAACAACAAACAACAGGGACGAAAATAGTAGTTTACTCTTGATTATAAAATAAATTAAGAGTAAACTACAAATTTAGTCCATGTGGTTTGTCAAAAATAACTTTTTTCACCCATCAGTTTCGAAATTACAAGATAACTATCATTTAATAACGGCGATTAAATGATGAGCATTTTCATTTTTTTATCGATTTATGTCTTTTACCTAATCAAAAACCGTATAGATCAAAATCATAAAATTAATTTTGATTGGGTAAAAGACAAAAATCGATAAAAATGACAAAAATGCCTCTGACTTAACCGCTTTGTTATAACGGTTGTTAAAAGGAGGAATCAAATCCTGATGTTTTTGCAAACCACGATGGTCATCTTGTAACTTTGTAACCATAAGGACGAAAAATGTTATTTTCGACAAACCACTTGACCAAAATTTGTAAGTTCACTCTAAATTTAAATTTAAATATATTTTTTTTTAATTTTCTGATCATTTTGGTAAAATGATATGAAATTGAAGTAAAAGTATATTTTGATGTTTTTGTAGTTGGATGGTTTATTAGAATATTTTTAGGTGAATTCTATCCATATCCCCTCCTATAGGGGGTATGTGAGTGAGGTAGGAGGGGGTATGGGGTTTGTGAGTGAGGGGGGTAGGGATAGCAACACCCTTTTTTTAACAAACTTTGATGCCCTTATTAAGACTGTCTTTTATCACATCTTTTAAAAATAAATTGAGATGTAAACATTGATTTTTTGAATAAGTACATTCTCTGTGCATTTCTGCAATATAATATCTATAAATTTAAAAAAAAGAAAAGGTGATATCAGAAGTGGTCCAAGTAATAGAAATACATTATACTTGGATGAAGTAAATTATATGGTAGGTGAGTGGCTATATATAGCAAAAAGAAGTTTAATAAAGAAAGGTATACTAGGGGTGTGCAGAAATTCAACCGATCCAATAGGAATCGACCGGACATAATTGGATATCCAATTGTAATTGGATTGGATCGGATTGAAAATCTCAACATCCAATTTGGATCGGTCGGTTCTTGGATGGCAATCCAGAACCGACCAAAACCAACCGAACCGACCAACATCCAATTAACCATTTGATTAACATCCACTTTTCCATCCGATTACCATCCAGTTTTCCATCCAACTATCATCCAATTATTTTTTTTGCAATTTGCTTGAATCTAAACTTGTTTTGTGTTGGTTTTTGAATTTTTAGTCTCACTTATATTGGTTTTAACACAAACTAAAAGTAATTAATTAGAACATTGCATTAAATTAACACGTTAGATGAATCCGATCTGATCATCCATTGGATGTCGGATGGATCCAATATGATTCAATGGATATCCAATAAGAACATCCAATGGATGGAACCGAACCGATCCAATCCAATCATCAATTGGATTGGAAAAATCCAACATCCAATGGATGATTGGATCGGTTCGGTTGGGAAAATCCAACATCCAATGGATGATTGGATCGGTTCGGTTCTCCTCACATCCATTGGATGTCAACCGATGAACACCCCTAAGGGATACTATATAAAAAGAGTGCCAAATTTTATAAAAGGTTTGAAAAATGTAAAAGAGAGAGAGAGAGAGAGAGAGAGAGAGAGAGAGAGAACTTTTAGTTTAGTGTCCCTCCATCCCCACCATCAACCTCTCCCCTCGGTCCCGTTTATGACCAACAATCTCTCCCTTTGTTGAAATTTGTAAAACAAAACCTAGATGTTGATGTTGCTTTACACGATATGATGATGAGTTGTGCAACTTGCATTTGAAGTTGCACACTACATGTGACTTGCATCAAATTGCATTTAAATTAATGTAGAATGCTGGATAACGATCGATACATTGCGATAGACATGTTAAGTTGCTTACGTGAAGTCCTTTGGGTGTCGCATACAATTTGAAGAAATGAGTGACTTGCACCAAGTCGGTTCCGTAGTCGCCCATCTGCTAAAATGGAACCGAGGGATATCATAGGCGACTTCCAAGTCACATTTAAGTTTCGTACAAGCACGAATAATGTAAATAATACCTTTAGGTCTAATTTTTAGTTGTTGCGTTATTGAGAGTTTAGTGCATTTAATTGGGAAGAGCATTTGTAAGCAATAAGGGAGCACTTCATGACTGTTTTGTTTGTTAGTTAGCTTTGGTATTCTCTCATTTGTTTTATTTGTGACATATAATTACACCGATAATGGAGCCACATGAGCATCTGTTTTTGTTATTTGTGCATTCTAAGCTACTTTTCACATTACTGTATAAGATTACATTAATGTTTACAATTTTATCGAACTAACAGCTGCAATCCTGTTTGTTTCATCATTCGGTTGTTGGACTTGGTCATGTTTGTTTGAATTCAGGACTATGATGTTCAGTTTAATCTAGGGATGAGATCGGGACCGTACCGGTACCGAAAAATTTAGGACTAAAACTGGTACCGAACATTATGTATCGGTTCGGTGCCGGTACGGTTTCGGGACGGGAAAATCGGTACTAGTACCACTTAGGACCGAAAATTAAAAAATGTGTCAAATATATATCAAAACCAACCGCAAACCAAAATATATTCACAATGATTTAAATGTGTTTCAAAATCAATCCCGTATCCCGAATCCGTAGGTTTTTTTATGTGAATGTTGGGGCCGATTTTTTGACGATGATA
Organism: Arctium minus; assembly: GCA_954870635.1. Lineage (NCBI taxonomy): Eukaryota > Viridiplantae > Streptophyta > Magnoliopsida > Asterales > Asteraceae > Arctium > Arctium minus. Next base: position 103,293,952 of record OX941083.1, read on the forward strand.
AATTTTTTTGGAGAAGAATAGGTACTTATAGAGAAAGTGAGTTGTTTACGAGATGATTTAATTTGATTAGGAAAAGATAATCTTTATAATATTAGGAAAATATATGCATAATCAAAGAAGCTTAAAAGACTAACTTTTAAAATTCCCGGTTTAGTTTCGGTATTTTCGGGAAATTCCCGGTACCGAATACCGAAATCCCGAATACCTATTTTTCATAATAGTTGGAACCGAATACCGGATCGAATATATGGTATCGGTATGGTACCGGTTCGATTCGGGAAAACGGTCCAATTTGTTCATCCCTAGTTTAATCGCCAACCCACCCTTCCCCTCCCCTTGCAAGGAATGCCTTCCCTCTCCCCGAGGTTTTGTTCCAAAGTATTTTTATACTTTTGATCAACAAAGTTCATATTTTCATATTTTAACAAAAAAAATCAAATCTAAGTGTTTACTTCAGCATCTCTTAAAAAACAAACACCACTATATATTTATAATAATAGAATCAAAATGCTAAGTTTGTTTCAACAGAAGGACCGATAATGTAAAATAAATAAGTTAGTAACCACAGTTGATATGTACCAGATACTCGAGGGACTAATAATGTAATTTACACGGTAAATAAAGATGGCACTTGTGGGCAACCTTCCATGTACCATCATCATAGCACCACCATCACACCTACAAAGGCACCCTCTCTCTCTCTCTCTCTCTCTCTCTCTCTCACACACACACACACACACACACACACACACTCACTCACTCACTCACTCACTCACTCACTCACTCACTCACTCCTTGCCATTCTCCACCTTCTCCGGCTCTGTCTCCGCCATTCTCCACCGTCATGACAGGTTCCTCGGCTTCTTCTCGCAAGGTGCTCTCTCTCTCTCTCTCTCTATATATATATATATATATATATATATATATTTATCTGTTTGATATACGTATATGCGTGTGTATACACGCCTGTAGTTACTTTATTGTACACACACATAGATACGTATCTAAGTTACGCCTTTCACTGATTGCGTTTTCAGAGAATTAAAGTATAATTGTGATCGGTTACCAATTTTGACTATAATTTGATGTTGATTGATTAGGTTTTGAGCAAGATAGCAAGCAATAGACTTCAGAAGGAGTTGGTAGAGTGGCAGGTCAACCCTCCTTCTGGATTTGTACACAAAGTCACCGACAATCTTCAAAGGTTATTAATCGTTTTAATTTATTTATTTTCTAGGGTTTATTTGACCCAAACTGTTTGATTTCAAATATTTTTTCCTCGTCATGTACTCATGAAATGGAAAAAACTGAAAGTTCCGTTAGGGTTCGATGACCGGATAGAGAAGGCTGGTGGATTAGGATTAATTAATAGTATCCTTTTAGATCCCCGTCCTCTCGAATTGGGTATCTCCTTTGGGATTTGCTAAGAATATTTGATGTCCCGTAATTGAATTAAGTTTTTAATGTGAAATTACCTATTTGCCTACCATCAATAATACAAATAATCCATGTTCCATTGCTATTACGTCCTTGATGCCATGCAAATTGCAACCTATGAGAGTAAGGAAATTGTTTGAAATACCGCAAAAATTAGGAATTTTATTGGATCGAAACAATAAAAAGTCTCAGCTTTGTTGTAACAACAAGATGAACAATCAACTTAACCCATTAAAGTGAATTATCAAAGGTTTCCATGAGGCCATATGTGGCCATTCTCTTGGGTACATATGTTGCAATTTTCATGGGCAGAAAGCAAGGTTTTTTTTTTCTTTGAATTGTGCCTAGAAACCGAAAACTTTGCATTTTTAGTACTTGATAAATTGAGATCTGTGATTATTGTTTTTGCATTTTCTTAAAGGTGGGTAATTGAAGTGTATGGAGCTCAGGGGACTATTTATGCTAATGAAAAATACCAGCTCCAAGTTGATTTTCCTGAGCATTATCCTATGGAGGCACCTCAGGTCAGGTGGATGGATACTTATTTGGGTTGGAACTTGGAAAGTGTCTGAATTGATGGTGTTGGTTATGTCTCTTACTTGTTTTGCTTACACTTTGTTTGATGGAATGATACAGGTGATATTTTTGCATCCAGCTCCTCTACACCCGCACATTTATAGCAATGGCCATATTTGTTTAGGTAAGTATTAATGCTGTTCCTGTGGATTCGTATAGGTGTGGTCCTGGTGTGGACCTATGATCTATTTGTGTTCAGTTTTGTGGATTCAGGGCCTTCAGTTTGTGTTTTTTTTATATATATAAAATTAGATGCACTTCTGCTTTTGGGGAAACAAACAAGTAGATTATAGAGTGCTTAGCATTTTGAACCATTATACTTGGCTTCTTGTTTAAGACCAACCAACATACATGTGAAAGTACAAAAATAACACTCTACTTGCCAGTAAGTAGCATAGAGAAACCATACAGCCAACTTATTGATCCCCTTGTGATATCTTCTGCCAATTGAAGTGCTCTTTTACTAATTTTTATTTATATGAATTGTGGGATGTTTTAGTTTTTGTTTTCCTACTTCTCATGTCTTTTATTGTATCTACTTGTCAGACCTTATATACCACTAACTAGCCTTAGCTTTTCTTCTTGTACTAGCAGTTGTTAGTATTGGGCTTTATGTAATTCTAGTTGTCTGCTGTAAAGTGAATAGTAACTGGGAATGATGGCTGTGCAACCTTATGGATTACGTCTTAATCAGAAGGTTTAATCTGCTTGTTTCTTTTGTAGATATTTTATACGACTCGTGGTCGCCAGCCATGACTGTGAGCTCAATCTGTATCAGCATCCTATCCATGCTTTCAAGTTCAACAGTGAAGGTTCAGTTTTTTTTTCTCTTCCCAAAACCTTAAAAGGCTTGGTGGAATCTGTTTTTTGTAGTCATATGCCGATGATGGCAACTAATTTGCTTAGTTGCAAGCAAATTTCCTAAAACACACTTGTATTAACAGACAAGATATGCCTGCAGGAACGGCCTGAAGACAATGATCGGTATGTTAAGAACTGTAGAAATGGTAGATCTCCCAAGGAAACTAGATGGTGGTTTCATGATGACAAGGTTTAGTGAAACGAAGACGATGTTCATCCCATTCCCATGTTCATAATTGCATATTTGCCTTGCTGCAAACATGAATGAATGATACCCGGTGTAGCTGTAAAGTGACTATGCCTATTTTGGTTTGACTGTAAATAAAGATCACATCTCTTGTTTGTTTTACTCAAACCTGCTTTTCTGGGCTTCGATTGAAAGTAATATGATTGGTTCAAAGGATACTTTATTATATATGTGCTGTTCTGACTCCATTTTATCAAATATTGCATCACTTGACAAGTAACATTATATGCTCGTGCATATACATTGGAAACTCATGATTCCATGGTACACATACATGGATATCTAAATTTAGGTCGTAAAAAAGAATAAAAGAAAATACAAAAGCATGCATTGCCATACCAACACTTAAATGATGGGGAGACATGAGCCGTGAAGCTTCCCTCTTCATCTCATCTGCTGGAAATCGAAGTCTGTCAACAGATGGAACCGTGATGATAACTATACACTACCCACTCGATAGGCACGTCAGTTGTTCCTCCTCGTCAGTTTTAGCAAATTCAGAACGTTTTCGTACACAATGAAAGTTATCGAAGCTGCAGGAAGGTTTTTTAGAAGGTTGGCTGTAATGCCTCTGTAGAAACCTTTTAGACCTTCTAAACTGCAACCCAAATCAGTACAAAAGTATCAATACATTCATTCTCCTAGTACCATATAAATGGGGCATAGCTTAACACTACATAGCCAAACAACTTTTATTGGGTTTTTTCTTAAGCTGGCAATTTCTTCCTACTAATATGATATGCTTGTACAAATGGAGATAGTATGAACCAGCCATCCACAATACAACAAAAACTAATTCCCAAACCAAATCAAATAAATGCAGTGGTTTGGGCAGTAGGATGTATGAAGACTTTACCTCCACTGTCTCGAGAGACAGAGAGATTGTTTATGAACAGACCCCCGGTTTGCAAGAAAGGTTGAGTAAATACAATTGAAAGGTAAAGTAAATACAACTATAAGTCACAGATTTCCCAAAAAAAAACAAAGAGTCTACCCAACTAGAGAACATACCGAACACTAAAAAGAACAACTATTCCTCTCCCAAACCACCCCCTACAAGCAATCAACCACCTTAATCCGCCACCTCCAAGAATTCCTATATAAGATCATGCCCTTAGGAAGTACTAACACCTCCATGACCTGCATCAGTTGCACATCCCATGTCCTCAGCATGCCTCGCTTCCTCTCCCACTCAACCGTGACGCTCTCCACCCTCCTAACAAATGCCATCTACTCCTACGAACATCCCCAAACCACCTCTTCTTCCTTCTCTCAATCTATCCAAGATAGGCACAACCCCTAGCTTTGCTCGAAAAAACCTATACCTCAAAAAGTTAATACTGCCAAGTCTAGAATGAATGAATGATGGTATTTCTTTATGAGGTTTTAATGTGCTATCAGAGCATATGTGGATATTGGTTTAAAATTTTGTGCATATTAGGTCAGCATGGTCGGTCGGTTTATGCCATCTCCAACAATTCATTATCAGTGGTAGAACAAATTTTGTGTTACTTGAAAGGAGCACCCAAACGTGGTAATGTGTATGCAAATCATGGACACAATCATATTGAATGTTTTTCAGATGCAGATTGGTATGTTCCCAAATGGATAGAAGATCTACTTCAGGATATTGTATATTTGTTGGGATAATTTGGCCTCCTCATGGAGTAAGAAGCAAAATGTCTGTCTCATGATCCAGAGTCAGATATAGGGCTATGTGCGAGATAATGTGGATATATCAACTCTTGGCTAAAATAGGACTTGAGACTTCGGTACCAGCAAAATTGTGGTGTGACAACCAAGTTGTGCTTCATATTACATCTAATCCAGTGTTCCATGAGCAGACTAAGCACATTGAAACTAATTGTCATTGTGATGTGAGGAAATTCAAGACTTAATTTCTACATAATATGTGAAAAACGGAGAACTAGGTGAGATAATCACGTAAGCTTTAAATGGATACTTAAGGTTTCACTTTCTAGTTAAGAGTTCATGTAGTTTCCTAAGATATTATACTAATCGTGTATATATCCTTGTACATCTCTACTTAATCAAATAGACAATAGTGTTGATGGCGGTACTGCCATACCGGGAAGATTTCCCCTAATTACAAGCATTAAGATTTTGCAACAAGAGACACTCACCGAACAGTTTCCTTCATGACATGCCAGCCATCAATATATCTTGGAGCCCCATGTATATTGGGTCGTTGCTACAGTTGGAGAGGATAAAAGTTCAGATTACAATGAGTTAAAAAACCATCCTGTATTTCAAAATGAAGATCTATAGTGTCCCAGATGAAATTTCCACATGATAGCAGTTGGAAAGATATGATGAGACATAAAGATGTAAAGGCCTGCTATACCTGCAAGCGAGCACGGATGACCTGAAAATATTACCATAAAAACCTATGAGAAGTGATCACAAGTTAGAAATACTATCATTCTAAACACAAAGTGGTCAGAATTGTATGGATGGATACGATGAGAGTTCCTACCTGGAATGGATATGTCGTAAGGATGGCGGCCAATTTAGAGGAAGCTCCTAAAGTTGCATAATCAACTGTTGTCTGCAAGGAGAACAAGGAAAATTAAATTATCAATGAAGAGAAGAAAGTATATATCATGGCAAACTAAACAGAATATGCATCAGTATATACAATCATTGATTCTAGTATAAAAAAGCATCCATCTTTGATAGAGATCTGTCGGCAGTCAATAAGGACTAATCCTACCCTAGGCAACAAGTCCTCCAAGGCCCAAGCTGCATCCCTAAGATTAATTTGGATTGCGAAATCGTAAGAAATGTGTCATCCATACTGGCCAAAGGGAAAGCCAAACTACCAAAGAGAGTATATTCTACAGTCACCTTGCATGAGGCAACAAGTCGCCCAAGCTGCATTTTTTGTGTAAATTTGAACTGAGAAAAATTAACGAGTGTGACATCCATACTGGCCAAAGGCAAAACCAAACTGCTAAAGAGAGTAACATTCTACAGCCAGAAAAAGAATTGCAGAGAAAAACACTTCATGAAAAGCGTCTCCAGAACATTCTTAGATGGGATCTGCTAAAAGATAAGACATGTGTTCCTATCATGTGTTCCACCATCTTCAACATTGTTCCATCTGGCCATTAGTTAAGTCATTTTTTGTTTGGTCATAAGTTGGTTAGAGGGAAAAGGGTGAATGGTCCCAAAAGGGACGGGAAAAAGCCACTAGAAAGAACAGGGGGTCATCCTAACCTTCCCATAGCAAAAGGTGTGTAGAAAATGAGAAAAGGGAAAGAAAGACATTTACTGGTTACTAAAAGTGGAGTGAGTGCTAAATTACAAATCAAAAGTTTTAAGAGAAAAAACTGAAAAACTTGAAAATTTTAAGTTTAAGGATACAAGTTCCAATCAAGGGTATGAAAATGCATCTAGTAGAAGAGGTGGTATCATTTAGCAGGATGTGGCAATGAAGAGGTGATAGCCTCAACAACTACAACATTATCTCAAATTACTCGGAGAAGGCTAAAAATGAAAGCCATCAGATGTAAGACAATCGAGGCTCAAGGACATGAGTAACAATGTTAACGCACTCGCGCTTAAAGCCATGTTTATGGATATATTCCAACTATTAAGATCTCTTTGAGACGATTTTCCCAAATTGATCTTGGCTTACTAGTTGTTGAAAGATAATTCTTGGCCTAGCCTACATGTGCTATCTCCCCTTGCTTCTTATAAGTCCCTATTTCTCACCTGTGAATGTATCAAACGGCCTATGATATCAATGACAAAACCATCTTAAGTGACATTGCAATAATCTCTTCAATTGGAGTCACTTCAACGGTTCAACCTTCTGCCAATATCCTCATTTCTACTCATATGCACCCTCTAATTGCTCTAGCTTTCAAACACATCAGTCAAGCGAGAATATATGGCCTTTAACTTTCACGCTAAAAGCTAATCTGAAAGCAAGCAGGTTCTTGTGTACTCCATCATCACATCATGTGCAGAATCATGCTTCTATATTTCAGAAACTAATATATGTTGTATCAGCAGTGCACTTTTATTTGATTAGGCGAGTAGGACAACAGGATGGCCATTCTAGACCGATAAACCATTTGGTTGTTAATTGGTTAAAATGGGACTCATGAGCCTCATTTAGTCTAATACCTGGCAATTTTATCTTCTTTCACATCCTAAAGTTGCATGCTTCCCGAACATCTGCAACTCAGTGCCATGGGTATTCCTTGATTCGCCAGATATTTCCTATGTGACATCTTCCCAGATGTCCAACTTCCATGCATGATCTCAGCCTGTTTGATCCTTGCTAGACCTTGTTGCCGCATCTGACATGTGGAAAGCCCAGGAAGTACTTTGGAGATTAATGTGTCACATCAAAAAGGTCTGAGGACCTATCCATCGATTTCTGTCAGTTTTCAATATGTTCTAGAGAAACATGCTGCTAATTTCCATGCTTTTCTGTTTTGTCTGTTATAATCTGTTTTCAGTTTTTCCTCTAGCCAATTTCGTCTGTTTCTTCTTTAGCTTGGCAAGTTGGGAATTGATTCAAGTTAAAACTAATTTTTTTTTATCATGTTTATTATTCAAGTCCAATGGTGCACATGTGCAATTATATTAAGGGTTCTTCCCAAATACATTTGTCTAAATCCTTAACATTAAATGTATAAACACAGACCTGAAAGAGACTGTCGCATTCAAGGAGACCTTACATTAATCATGAATATACATATACATATATATAAAGAATAAGCAGTTGCATATACTTATGAGCTATAGTTCAACAAAGAGGACCTGAAAATGAATGTCACAGTCAAGATGAAATCATACAATGAGCATGAATAAATATTTTGAATAAGCGCATGCGTATGATAATGGGTTACGACTGGGCCTGAAGCTTGAAATCAATCACCACAGGAACTTACCAATAAATCAGAACTACTGGCAATTGAGGTGCTTTGTTTATTCCTAAGGCCAACTAAAATTTTACGGAGCTCCTCATATGCTGTAAACTGAATGGCCCCATGAGTGACCTGCAGGAGAAATAGCACAAGCAAAAAGCTGCAAGAATTTAGTTAGGAGCAAGCATTGACTTGTATGAATGACTTGAAAATAAAGAATTATATCATTGAACGCATCTTTATGAGTCATGACATCCACCCATGAAATGCCATTAGGTTCCAGAAAGAAAAAAGAACGTTATGATGTTAAATCAACCGATAAAACGGACATCGACGCTGACATACAAAAGAACATAACATATCGCATAGTATCTTGAACAGAAATAACGATACCAAATCTAACCAGAAAAAGACCAGGTACAAGCCCTTTGTATAATGCCATCCATCCTTCATCTTTCAATATGGTTTTCAAAGCATCTGTGATCATACAATGAATAAGGTAAATTGCATATATACTAAAAAAAGAAATAACAAGGTTGCACTATACGAAATGTAAGCAACTACTTATGCACATTGGTTGGAAGTTATCATGTATTTGCATTGTACATACATGAGAAAAGCTTCTATACAATAATGCTTTTTAGGTGGCAGGAACAAGCATCTATTGCAGAGTTTGACCAGATACATTTACCATATTTTAGGACAAAAACCCCAGTATGAGATAGCCATTAGGTCAGAAACAGAAAGCAGTCCCTCAAATGCAATAAGTTACTATGGGAAGTGTAACTACCCTGCCAAACAATTTTGAGAAATATTATGGCTGGAAGCCTAGCCACAAAAGTGCCAAGGTTAACTCTTTTTCCAAGCTAACCTGTCCCTGTAAAATATAAATCAGATGGCAGATAGGATGACTCCATTAAAACTTGCTTCACCTAAAATCTCCAGAGACAACACAAAAAACAATCCTATCCACTTCTTTACAGGATGGACAGAAACATTTCAATGTGCATATGTGCATGCCCAGAGGAAGAGTGGGTGGAGACTGCAAGAGAATCATTGATGGACCCACTACTCCGGTTCAATGTTCCCCCTTCAATCATACTTAACCCCAACCTCCCTCTGTTTTCCCTCATCCTCCCATCCATCAAAATCCTTGTAGCTAAAGCATTTTATAGTTCTCTCTCTCTCTCTCTCTCTCTCCCCCCCCCCCCCTTGATGCCATTAAAATGCCCTTTAACTACATTTCTCTTAAAAAGTATTTCTTTTGTCCATTTTAAATGGGTTGAACTCAATTATCAAACATCAGATCGGATGCTTACCAAATTTAAAACTATACATTGTTGATGTAGTTGCCAAGGTGAACCATTAATACAAATTATTTATTTCAGTGAGATTGACCAGGAGCTAAAACAGCATAACCAGAATACCAGATAAGTGCAGATGAAGCTAAAAAAGGCCAGGAAGGGAGAAGAAAAGAAATCAGAAAGCACATAATTTCCAGTTTAACATTAGAGGCTGAGCATACCACCGAAACCAGAATATTGCCGAGTATGATTCTGAGGAGTCTGAAGTTGTAATCTTGTCTTCACGAGCCAAACAGGATTCGTGAAAAGACATACCTGAAAAGTAACAACCTTGCTATTATAATAAGAAAAAGGTGAACACACACAGATCTACCTCAAGATATTAAAAGATAAATGAATTAACAACTTATAGAAGTCAACTCTAAGACGAGGAAGAAGTAAGGCGACGACAACCTAGGTCTTGATAATTATTCAAATTGCATCAGTGATTAGATGCTTTATTTTGTGTTCAGTTTCTTCACAAAATTAGAAACCAATGTACATCATATAGAAACGAGCAACGGACATCTAGTCACGTTAAGATATTAAAGCAGCAAGAGGGATGACCCTTCAAGCCCCATTTTTTGTGATCAATCGAAAAAATTAAGAGCAAGAGAAGTGCAACAAACTCACCAACCCTCCTGCTTCTGCAGCTGAAGCAAGATGAATACCCGGGCTTGTCCCTTCTTGATTTTTCATATACCTTTGTTTGGCTCTGCTATAGCTACAAACAGAGTATAAGATATGTCAAGAGGTCAGATATGCATAAAAAGATGCAGCTGAAGTCCAAAGCATGAAAAAGTGAAATTCTAAAATAACCTCCAATGTTCAACAAAAGAATAACTGGAAAAACTCACTATATCAGCCTTGTCCTATTCAAAGTTGTTAAAAGGCCCAAGGCACACTTAGGCGCAAAGGGGTCCTGAGGCCTAGGCGCGAGGCGCCTGCGTGAGGTGCGGGCCTCACGAATGCGAGGCGCATCTTACCAATATATATATATATATACACACACAGAGAGAGTTACACACAACTCAAATATGCAACAACTACAAGCCTTTAATGCAGCAACCAACAGTACTTCAATATAGGGAGAAGGGTTTAAAGCGTGAGCCGTGAGAAGAAGTTTTAAGGTCAGGGTATATATAGAGGAGGCTTGAAGTTTTAATACTCCCCCCGCCCCAAAATAAGTGTTCACAATGAAAGAGGCACACAATTTAGAGAAGTGTAATAAATACACCTTTAATGAACTAAATGACAGTGTTGCCCTTAGTAATAGAGAGGGTAATTAATTTCTTCATCTCATAATCAAGGGTAGAATGGGGAAGTATGTACTTACTTTTTTGAATTTGGACATTTGTTTCGGGAGAAACTAAAATAGAAACATGGACATTTATTTTGGGACGGAGGGGTAACTCTCTTTTTTTATGAAGTCTCGGAGATGAGAAAACTTATTTAATATCAGGGTTTGACTATGTATTTAGTAACACTTTATGAGGCGCGCCTTGGCCCACAAGGCGCCTCGGCCAAGGTGCAGCGCCTTAGCGAGCCTCGTGAATACCCCTAGCCTCTGTTGGAAATTAAATGTCAAAACTTGTGTTTTAATTATTAATTAATATTATGTTTATTAGTTAAGAGGGTCATGGGACACCTCATTGTAACTACTAGGTAGTTATTAGGAGTCGGTTTTGGCATGCATGCCAATCGACGTGTTGGTTGAACAAAGCACCGATTCATCATGCATATAAGCATGACTCGGTTGCCATAATATGTGTGTATGGTTTCTCTTTGTATATAGAAGTTCTCTTTCTCAACTTTTGTCTCTCTTCATTTTATATGTGTGGCAAATCAATGGGTTCTAGTTCCACTAAGAATTTCAATCAAGGATTTGATTATAGCGAAGTCTCTCAATCGAAACTCACTAAAGCTTCGAAGACAATCTTCTCCACATCAGTGGTATCAGAGCCAAAGGAGAAATCAAAGAAGGAGAAGAACATTGAGGCTTATTCGACAACTTTGCAACACTCACATCCGATCTCGTGGAAGCGCGAAATTGATACCAATTGTAGGATTATAAAGGTTTGTTTTCACAGGATCTTGATCAAACAAAGTTTCATATATCGAGAGAAAAGTACATTGAAATCTGTTACATATGCTTCCTATTTATACTAGTTCAACCGGTGCCAATGAACCAATGCAACTGTTCGGTTATGGTAGTTATCCGGCGGTTATTGTAGTTGGCGGTTGAAGATGAAAAGTCACACCTTTTCATCTTTGCCCTATTTACATATCTATTATTAAACCAATATATACTAAAGTATGATTGAGATTATCCCGAACCCATTGATTTGCAGCATATAAACTCATACACATATAAAATGAAGAGAGACAAAAGTTGAGAAAGAGAACTTCTATATACAAAGAGAAACCATACACACATATTATGGCAACCGAGTCATGCTTATATGCATGATGAATCGGTGCTTTGTTCAACCAACACGTCGGTTGGCATGCATGCCAAAACCGACTCCTAATAACTACCTAGTAGTTACAATGAGGTGTCCCATGACCCTCTTAACTAATAAACATAATATTAATTAATAATTAAAACACAAGTTTTGACATTTAATTTCCAACATTCCCCCTAAATGTCAAAACACTTCTTCAGTCAGCTTTGAGTTTTCAATCTTTATATCACGACAACGAAATCGTTGCTTTCACTCGAACCATCGCTAGAGCCTTCATGTCCTTTTGAATAGTAACCTTCGATGCTAGGGTCCTCATCCTCCTTTTCTTCCACGTCTGGTTCCTTGCAACTCCTGGTTTGATCGGGTGCCGAAATAGCGTTCCGGTCTTCCTGACCATTCCCTCTGGTTAAGCCACCATCTGAGGTACCTACGCTATGATCAATCAGACGTCCCGATTTGTCTTGAATCCTATCGGTCAATCTGCCGAACTTCTGATTCTCGATACTTGGCAATTTTGCAAACCGTTTCAGTGCAAAGATGTAATATTCTTGTGGGAGCAGCAGATAATCATTAAACAACTTGCTGAAAGCTTCACCGTAGCATTCCGGAAAACCAAAACTCATCGCGATGTCATTCCATCTTCCTTCAACTGTAATGATCTCGTGTCCTCCTGATCCTACAATTAATTTATAAAGATCAAACAAGCAAACTTCTATATTTGATATCTTTGGCGGTAGTATAATCTCTTCATCGTCTTTGATTTTATAAAACCAAACGAGCGCCTCTTCGAATTTTCTTTCGAACAATTGCTTATTCTTGTAAGCAATTCGATCACAGCGGCTAGTACCATGAATGTTGTAAAATCGTCGAGGGACTTTATATGTATGGGCACAAAACTCCCATTAATTTCGAATTTGTCCTCTGACGTTTTCTTGATCTCCTCTTCTTCAAAGACTTGGTTCTTGCCTGAGGCAACATTCCTTGAGTTTGACTTTATTGACTCTCGATGGTCTTTCTCATCTTCCTTCCGGTCCTCACACGTGTGAGTGATTTTACATTTCAAATCACTCACTTCAACTTCAAACCCTTGAAGTATGAGTTGCTTCATACTTAGAACATTTATGTTGATTTCAGGCACAAAAGAAACATAGGGAACAACATACGATCTTTCGTTTGTCTCTAAATTGATTTCCCCAACACCATGTATATGAAGTGGGTCAAGATGATGTTCTTCATTGTTGATGAAGAAACATCTCTTAAGCCTAACAAATACTTCCTTAGAAGGGGACATATGTTTAGAGATTTTCGAATTAACATACCAAACGGAATTCCATGATCCCGTGTCGGTTCCCTCAACCATGTAATCACCATTTATGATGATCCTTTCTGTGTGTGTTTGTTGGTAGGGCTGCAATGGGCCAACCAATTGATCAATTTGATAGTCGTGCCTTAAAACAAATTCGTCCGGGTGTTGTGTGGACTCCCTATGCATCGACCGATTTGCCTTGCTCGGACAATCCCAGCCAAAATGGCCTTTCATCATGCAGCGATAACATGTTGGCCTTTTGGTTCGCTTCTCACTGTTTTCACGGTTGTTGTTAGAATCGCGACGTTGGTTTGCAAATTTCGCGCTTCCACGAGATCGGATGTGAGTGTTGCGAAGTTGTTGAATAAGCCTCAATGTTCTTCTCCTTCTTTGATTTCTCCTTTGGCTCTGATACCAATTGTAGGATTATAAAGGTTTGTTTTCACAGGATCTTGATCAAACAAAGTTTCATATATTGAGAGAAAAGTACATTGAAATCTATTACATATGCTTCCTATTTATACTAGTTCAACCGGTGCCAATGAACCAATGCAACTGTTCGGTTATGGTAGTTATCCGGTGGTTATGGTAGTTAGCGGTTGAAGATGAAAAGTCACACCTGTTCATCTTTCCCCTATTTACATATCTATTATTAAACCAATATATACTGAGGTATGATTGAGATTATCCCAACATTCACCCCCCTAATCTTGATCATGCTGAAGAAGGTTTATAACTCCAAGTATTTGTGTCATTGTGACAAATCTTATCCTTGGTAGTGGCTTTGTAAGTATGTCGGCTCTTTGTTGCTCTCCGCTGATGTGCTCGACCATTAAATCTTCCTTCTCGATGCATTCTCGTATAAAGTGAAACTTTGTATCAATGTGTTTGCTTCGTCCGTGAAACACTGGATTCTTCATTAGTGCTATTGCTGATTTATTGTCCACGTAAATTGTGACCTTTTGTTCCTGTGTATTAGTAACTTTGCTGAGTAGCCTCTTTAACCAAAGTGCCTGTGTTGCTGCTGCTGTTGCTGCAATAAATTCTGATTCGCATGAGGATAATGCTACTGTTCCTTGCTTTTGAGTGCTCCAACTGATAGGTGAGTTCCCAAAGTAGAAAATAATTCCTGTTGTGCCTTTTCCTTCTTGCATGTTAACACCGTAACTGCTGTCACTGTAGCCTTGTATCTTGTTTCCTCCTTCATGCCCATAAGTTATACCATAGTCCTTTGTTCCTTTGATATAACGCAGTACTTGCTTGATTGCTTGGCATTGAGGTTACACAGAACGGGGGTGAAATCTCAATAAAGCAAACTGGCTATGCAGACAAGATAATCAGAGACACAGGCATGCTAGACTGTAATGATGCAAAGATACCCATGGAACCAGGTCTCAAGCTGACAAAAGTATCTGAAGGAAAATACGTAGACACCACTGAATATCGAAGCTTAATTGGATGAGTATGGTACTTACTACACACAAGACCTGATCTAAGTTTTCAGTTGGATTACTTAGCCGTTTCATGCAAGAACCACAAGAACATCATATGAAAGCAATCTGTTCGGATGTGAAACTTTGTTTATATATGAAACTTTGTTTGATTAAAGATCTTATCATAATCTTTGTCAATTGCCATCAGTGGTATCAGAGCCAAAGGAGAAATCAAAGAAGGAGAAGAACATTGAGGCTTATTCAACAACTTCGCAACACTCACATCCGATCTCGTGGAAGCGCGAAATTGGCAAACCAACGTCGCGATTCTAACAACAACCGTGAAAACAGTGAGAAGCGAACCAAAAGGCCAACATGTTATCGCTGCATGATGAAAGGCCATTTTGGCTGGGATTGTCCGAGCAAGGCAAATCGGTCGATGCATAGGGAGTCCACACAACACCCGGACGAATTTGTTTCAAGGCACGACTATCAAATTGATCAATTGGTTGGCCCATTGCAGCCCTACCAACAAACACACACAGAAAGGATCATCATAAATGGTGATTACATGGTTGAGGGAACCGACACGGGATCATGGAATTCCGTTTGGTATGTTAATTCGAAAATCTCTAAACATATGTCCCCTTCTAAGGAAGTATTTGTTAGGCTTAAGAGATGTTTCTTCATCAACAATGAAGAACATCATCTTGACCCACTTCATATACATGGTGTTGGGGAAATCAATTTAGAGACAAACGAAAGATCGTATGTTGTTCCCTATGTTTCTTTTGTGCCTGAAATCAACATAAATGTTCTAAGTATGAAGCAACTCATACTTCAAGGGTTTGAAGTTGAAGTGAGTGATTTGAAATGTAAAATCACTCACACGTGTGAGGACCGGAAGGAAGATGAGAAAGACCATCGAGAGTCAATAAAGTCAGACTCAAGGAATGTTGACTCAGGCAAGAACCAAGTCTTTGAAGAAGAGGAGATCAAGAACGTCAGAGGACAAATTCGAAATTAATGGGAGTTTTGTGCCCATACATATAAAGACCCTCGACGATTTTACAACATTCATGGTACTAGCCGACTGTGACCGAATTGCTTACAAGAATAAGCAATTGTTCGAAAGAAAATTCGAAGAGGCGCTCGTTTGGTTTTATAAAATCAAAGACGATGAAGAGATTATACTACCGCCAAAGATATCAGATATAGAAGTTTGCTTGTTTGATCTTTATAAATTAATTGTAGGATCAGGAGGACACGAGATCATTACAGTTGAAGGAAGATGGAATGACATCGCGATGAGTTTTGGTTTCCCGGAATGCTACGGTGAAGCTTTCAGCAAGTTGTTTAATGATTATCTGCTGCTCCCACAAGAATATTACATCTTTGCACTGAAACGGTTTGCAAAATTGCCAAGTATCGAGAATCAGAAGTTCGGCAGATTGACCGACAGCATGGTTTTCAAAAGCGTGTGAGGCGTACGCCTCAAGGCGCGCCTCGAGGCGAGGCGGTCCAAAATCGCACCTGAGGCGGCGCCTCTCAATTCCCAGACGAGGCGTACGCCTCGGTCATCTGAGGCGGTGATTGAGGCGGTGAGGCGTGAGGCGGTAGAGAGGCGTACGCCTCAATACTGAGGCTAAATTATTTAAAAAAAATGACAAACTTTCTCTATTTCTTTTTTGAAAACCTTGTTCTTCTCCGGTTCTCCTAAGCCCTACCTACACTCGTCTATTGTCTATCGTGAGTTCCATTTTTCTCCCGTTTTCTTTGCATTTTCTTCTTCGATTCTCTTCGAATCACAAAAATATTATGTATATGTATCTACCGGATACATTTCTTTTATATTTAGTCTCTACTACGTGTGAGGGTCACAATTACACTTCTGCTCACACTTTGTTGATATTTAATATTTTTTCTTTATGAGCTGTGAGCATATTAATATATACATATACATATATATATATATGTGTGTGTGTGTTATGAATAGATCAATAATTTTTTTCTTTGTTAGTACATGTACATCTATATTTCGTGATTGAAAGAAGTATATGTAAATTCTTTTAGTAATTTAGTATGATATATATTTTGTTGTCTAGCACTCAAGTATCAAGTGTGTATATATATTGCATATATTTCTGACCAGAAGTAGTGGAATGCAGATCGGGGTGTGTGTGTATATATATATTGTGTAGTGTATATATTTCCGCCTCAGTGCTTACGCCTCGCCTCATTGAGGGAAAACGCCTTGAGGCACGATTCCGCTTTTTAAAACCTTGACCGACAGGATTCAAGACAAATTGGGACGTCCGATTGATCATAGTGTAGGTACCTCAGATGGTGGCTTAACCAAAGGGAATGGTCAGGAAGACCGGAACGCTATTTCGGCACCCAATCAAACCAGGAGTTGCAAGGAACCAGACGTGGAAGAAAAGGAGGATGAGGACCCTAGCATCGAAGGTTACTATTCAGAAGGACATGAATGCTCTAGCGATGGTTCGAGTGAAAGCAACGATTTCGTTGTCGTGATATAAAGATTGAAGACTCAAAGCTGACTAAGTGTTTTGACATTTAGGGGGAATGTTGGAAATTAAATGTCAAAACTTGTGTTTTAATTATTAATTAATATTATGTTTATTAGTTAAGAGGGTCATGGGACACCTCATTGTAACTACTAGGTAGTTATTAGAAGTCGGTTTTGGCATGCATGCCAACCGACGTGTTGGTTGAACAAAGCACCGATTCATCATGCATATAAGCATGACTCGGTTGCCATAATATGTGTGTATGGTTTCTCTTTGTATATAGAAGTTCTCTTTCTCAACTTTTGTCTCTCTTCATTTTATATGTGTGTATGAGTTCATATGCTGCAAATCAATGGGTTCTAGTTCCTCTAAGAATTTCAATCAAGGATTTGATTATAGCGAAGTCTTTCGAAGACAAAATCTTCTCCACATCAGCCTCGACTTTAAAAAATCCCAAGACCTTGAGCCTTATGAGCCTCAAAGCCTAGGCGCGCTTGTAACAGCTACGGTCCTATTGTAAAAGTTTATATGCGTACAAAGCTTATAGCTCCTAAAACCCTAAGATTTCCATCAATAAAATATCTGGTATAAAGATATAAATTCTATTAAGGTCTATATTGGTAGTTGCATCTTGTGAAATGTTTGACTAAAAACATACATTTACAACCGGTGTTTAATTTTAAGAATAGAAACCTCCAATTCTTCAAGAAGGTACAGGTATGCATGTTACAAATCAAGTCTCGTAATTTATCTTTGTTGTAACCAAATGGAGAGGGAGCATTGCAATAGATCTATTGATAATGTTACTGAGCATGAGAACCTATGGGCTATAGCTGCATGAGAAAAACAAGCCAGGAAACTAAGACTGGGTCTTTGCCCTATTATAAAGCATTCAAGCAATAGTGCAAATGTAATTTGCACATCATAGCATATAAAAGTATAAAGTAAGTAGAACATGTAGGGTCAAGTAATATGGCTCGTACTTCACTTACAAGTAGAAGTATAGACCCCATGAGATAGTTGACCCTAGTACCGCAGGATAAAAGCCAGCATAGAGCCCTCTGAGACCCTGGAAAAATGGTAACCATATAATTAAAAGCATAAATGACAATGTTAAACAGAAGATGTGAATGTCTTCCAAAGGTGTTGAGGGAGATATAATAGAAATCTCTTCTCGTTAGCTAATAATGATATTATCACTTTCCTTAATTAAAATATACATTTTGACAGTTTCAATCAAAAGGGGGTTCCTTTTTTGAATCCAAGATTTATATATTTGAAATCAGAACCCTTGTTCCTTTTGTATTCCTAGTCCATCCTCTTACTGAGTATCTCTGTACAAAACAAGAGGCCAATGTAGTGTAAAACAAAGCAATGCACTAATACTTATCATTCAGAATAAAATGCATCTTCACTCTTTGCAAGATTCAGAAAGTGTGCTATGATTTTGGAATGAGAAAGTAACATTTAAATAACAGTACAACTTACGGTCAGTTCTAACAGCGTGCCACCAACGTCTACACTCAAACTCACGTTGATACGTAACCCATAGAATAAGATTCCCTTCCTAGACATAATGACATTAAGAGTGATGAATGGATGCAAAACTTCGATAATATTTGTGTAGGGGTAAACCTTGCTCCTACTTTCTCTACCCTCTATTTAGAATGATGGATACAATATCATATCAAGCAATTCAATTCCATAATTGATGCAGCAAGAAAACTAAAAGAAGGCTTCAGAACAAAATGTTACGAGTAAACTTAGATCGACAGGAGGTTATGTATACACTTGATTGCTTATTCCAAAAAATAAGATGAAATTACACTACTGTAGAGTGTAGACTCAATCAGTAATTACTTAAATGCTTATCACCGTGAGAGAATGTATATATGTTTCATATGGGATCATCACTGCCATTGTTATATGTTCCATATGGGATTATCGCCACAGTTGATTAGACTTAAAAGTAGTTTGTAAAACCGAACCCTATTGCACCATTCATACATCAAAGCTTCCATTTTTTTCTTCAATTTGCATGTGAAATTGAAACCAACATTCATCTAAAAAAATACATTAAATTCCCTTTTGACCCCGGAAATACAAAGAAATCACGTTTGCACCATAGAGACTTCCATAAGAAACACTTAATCGAAAGAGCTACTTTATATAGAGATAAGGTCAAATAAACAACTCGTAAGAAACAAGAATGCAACGAAACTCTAAAAATGCTTCTGATAGTTGTAAGTAGGAAACTTTCCAGAACTTGAGCTATAAAAAGACCATTTGCATAAACCGGAGAAATTGCAATTTAGCGAGAATGAGTAGTTGCACGAACCTCTGATCGAGCAATGGTGAAGAGAGCATGAGGAGTGTGTTTGTAGCTCGGTAGGTTAGGGTTCCGACCATCATTAACTGTTATATTGAATAAATCAAAAAAAAACAAAAATAGGAAATAAAGGTGTTAACAGAGTATGAAATCAATCGAAATTTCAGTATATGAAGATTTACGCACCTTGGAATCTAGTGCGGACAACATCAAGGGGATGACAAAACGTGACGGTAGCAAGTCCAGCGATGGAGCCGGCAGCGGCGGTCTCCCATTGCCAATTGACCGCCATTTTGAACTTGGGTTGCATTCCTGCGTGCAAAATACGTATTTACGGATGGATGGAGGGAGAAGAAAGGGATTGTTCCGTTGGTTGGTCCTCCTCTGAAATGCATCATATCAGATCCTCCTTAACGCAACCCTTTTTTATATTTGTTTTCCATGGGGGGCTATTTTTGCTCCAACAATGTATTTTAATCAAATTTTAGGGTTGTGTTCGGTGAGAAGTTGAGGATAACGTGTGAAGCGTGAAAAGTGGTTATCAACCGTTGGATGAGAAATAGTGCAAATTAGAATGAGATGCACCGAGATAAGATGCACCGGATCAATTCCTTTCTAAGGCGCAATTCATGGGAGGACATGAGATTAAAAGTGATCAACAATTCAGATTCACTTCTCACGATAACCTCAACTTCTAACACGATATTTCACCTCAAATTTTAATTGTTATTTTATTTTGACTCATCATCCAATTTGATTATCAGAGCATCTTCAACAAGTTCTCCAAAATTTCATCAAAATGATTAATCAAAAGTCAAAATCTTCAAAAAAAAATTACCTTCACCCCAAAAAATTATTCATTGATTATAATATTAAAATATTTCATTCATCTATTAAATTATTATTTCTCTCTCTAAATATTTATCTACAAAGTTTTTTTATTGACTCTCATTTAGTAATATTTTTTGGGTTGTCTCCGTATTTAAAGAAAAACTTTTTTCTCCCTTCTATTTTTTCAATTTTAGGTTTAGTTTTAAAGAAACTCTTGAAGCAAAATTATAACTCAAATCTCCATTTTCTCCATTTTAGAGAAACTCTTGGAGATGCTCTTAGATTTTAAATAATTATAAAAAACAAAAATTCAAATCATAATAATTAAATTAATAGTAAATTGCATTTTAATAAAAGAGAAATTAAGACTTTGTAAAGAAAATATATTTTACTTTTGTAAATAAAAATTTGTTTTTTATTTTTATATTAAATTTTCTTATTTGAGATATTTTTAATAAATGTCAAAGTTAAACGAAACAAATTCTCTTTTGATGTTTTTTAGGCCGCTTTGGTTCATTGATATTCGACGAGAATCACGAGATATGAAAGAATTAAACTGATTAATTTTATTGGCCAAATTTCATTCATATTTTGGTTTATTTTTGGAGTTTTGGTTTGAAATCCACATATGGTGGAACTTAAATTCTTTGGGTTGTAAGTAAGAAATTTTAATTCATTTTCATCTCAATTTTTAAGAAAAACTATTATACTCTTATATTTACTCTATTCTATTGCTTGTCATCATAATGGTTGTCACCACAACCACTACCACTGTCGCCTTCACCACCACCACCATTATTACCACCACCCTTATCATTGAAAGCACTACCGCCTTCACCTCACCACCGTTGTTGTTGTTGTCTCTGCACTGCCATCCCCACCACCACTACTACCACGGTCGTCATCACCACCGTCATTGCCGTCATCCGCCGCCACCACCAGTAACTAAAAGTTATTATTAAATGTTATCATTATATAATATTTATATTTAAGTGATAATTTGGTCATTTATCATTATCTTCTTGTAACTCGAAAATTATATTCAATGAAACCAGACAAACAACTTTAATTCCAAATCTTGCCAACATAAAGATTGGTCAAAAATGATTACGTTCCATTTTAATTTATTGATATTCCACTCATGACATATTTCATTTTATGAACCAAAACGTCATCTTACTCTTGGGGGCGTTTGGTTTGATAAATAGTTTTGAAGAATTTGTAATTTTGTGGAAGGATTTGGAATTGGAGGGATTCGGATTTGAAAAGAATTGGAATCGGAAGGATTTGGAAGCATTTGGAATCCTAGGTGTGTTTGGTTTGGAGGATTTAAAATGAGATTGAATTCAATTATTTAAAAATAATTTATAAAAATAATTAAATATTTTTTTATTAATCAGTTATTACAAAACAAATGGTTGTAACATATTTTAAAATATTATTACCTACAAATTCAGAAATCTTTCAAATTAAACATGGATTAAAATAGAATTCAGAATTCCAAACCCCTTTAAATCCTGCTAATCAAACGAGATGTTAAAAATCATGCATTAAACACCCCAAAGTCTAGCAACTAGCATATTAATTTGATGGCAGTCTAAAAAGGACTTTCCTTTATCATCATCATATTAACATTTTAAGGAAAATGAGTTTTTAATAAGTATATATGTACTTTTCATATAAATTAGATATATATTTTTTTGAAAAGCAATTTTTTTTCAAGTACCGGGAAATCGATGACCAAGGTTTGCAAGAAGCAAACCAACCCAATCACAAACACAGAACCACGATCACAGAGCCGAAAACATCATAAAAACAAACATGTAAGGACTAAATCTTGTCACAACGACATCGATCCGATCATGTAAGTACCCAACTGCACGAACCAAACCTCCAACATCCGACGATATAAATTAGATATTTGATCAAGACGATCTTACTGTTGCAAACAAAACCCACGTCCACCAAAAGAGGAGGAAAACTCGTTAGTGGGAAGATGGTGCAATGCATGGTCTTGAGAAGAAAAAAAACCAACCACATACCACAAGCCTCTAAAAGTTAGCAATTGCCATTTATAACTTGTGAGTGACTTTACTTTTAGAGAGAAATCAATACAAAGAAAATACTTCCTCGAGTTTCATATTTGGATTTTGCATATAATGCTCTCGTAATTTAAAATCGTTTGATTGGACATCCTTTTGAAGACGACCAGTTCAAAATCGTGAATGGATCAATATTATAATTTAAAAAAGAAATATTAAAATATATTAATAAATGCACTAGTCAAAATTTGACTCATATTCATTAAGCTGAATTTTTTTTTTTAATAAACGAATAAACACTTATAAAATTATGTTAAATTAATAGTTGTATTCATTAAAATCAAATTAAATATACTTTAATATTTTAAAGAAGCTAGCTCTCTAAATTTTAATAATAGTTATTGTAAAACTCAATAAATCCTTAATAGTTTTTACTTAGATAATTAAGAACAATTACATTAAAAGGAAAACTATTAGCCTACCAAAGGAGAATTGACACAAAAGTCAAGAAAAACCGCGAGGATGATAGGTTGCAAATAAGATTAGAGATACCGGGTTGGATTCTGGTGACAAGTTGAAGTTAGCGTGAGAAATGCTTATCAATCATTGAATGAGAAATGAATGCACATTAGGATGAAATGCATTGAGATGCATCGGATCAATTCCCTTAAGGTGCAATTCATGAGAGGACATGAGATTAAAAATGATCAACGGTTCAGATTTACTTCTCACGTTAACCTCAACTTCTTACACGATCTTTTGCCTACAAATACCACAAGTAGTTTACGGCTCTAAACGATGAATAAATAAACTCTATATTATACACGAAGACCCACAATAATAGTGAAAACTGGTCTCCAAGCCATAGCACAATTAGTTTCAAAATAGTACAAGAGCCCGTTTAATTTGACAGAATATTATGGAGGAATCGGGATTTCATGAACAGAGAATGATTTGGAATCTTTGTAGGATTTGGAATTCACTTCAATTTCATTCTTTATAAAAAAATAATTCAATTACCTTTTTATTAATTGATTATTCAACACATACGTTTTTAACATATTTTAAGATATTATCTATACTATATTATAAAGCACGGATTAAAAACTCTTAAATACAAATTATTAGGCATAAGGTACCATCATTTTATGCAAGATTTTAAAAATCTCTTAATTTACTAGTATCAAAGCACAAGATACATATTACTACTGTAGGCTTCTAACACCCACCAATTTGATATGTGCAGAGTCTTCCTTTTATACAAACATTTCCATGTATCACTATTAATTAATATATTATATTACTATAAATTTGTTTTAATTATATTATTAAATATGTAATTGGTTATTTTTCCTAGATTTCATTAAAATATATAAGATAATCATTGAATTCTAACAAAATACTTATTTTTTTATATATATAAAACATTATATTATTAAGCCTAAATTTAACATTATCACTTTCTCAAAATCGTACTGTAAATCGATAAAAAAACAAAAAATAAAATGAAACATTAAAATCGTGATGTATCTCGCTGCATTGCGCGAGTACACTTCTAGTTATAAACAAATCCTATAAATATAATCCAAATCTAAATCCCACCAAATCCTGCAAACCAAACGAATCAATATAGTTTTTCAGGTAAGAAATGAAAACTGTTACACGGTTCTGATGCTCAAATTGTTGCAAAATCTGTAACATGAAAGCATCTACAATCTGTTACAATTATTTTGGGATGGAAGAATTAGAAGTTTTTAAAAGAATGAAGACAAACTATCTTCCAATATTAAATCCATCTTCAAAGAAGACGAGTTATCCTATGTGTAAACAAACCAAACTTTAACAGCTTACATGGTGGCAAACGAGCACATATGAATGAACACTTGTTCTACAAAGGAAACAAGAACTCGTAAGAGGTTAAGAAAGTCTTGCCATCATCTCCAACGTTCGAAGAAAATTTGTGCCATTGATAGATAAGCCTGAATATGAAATACAAGGGCAAAAAATCATAAATTCTTGTTACCCAAACAACCACAAGTTTACTTATCAACATCTATATTGATAGTATTATTTGATAAATGCATTCCATCCCGACCCCACCTCCGGATAAGATATGATGGGCTTGTTTAGTCGAGTTTGGCTTGGTTTTATAGAGATGCACAAAAAGATAGTATCCTAGGGACCACTGCAAGCAATCCCGGTCTTCACTTGGACTAAGGGTCTGTTTGTTAGCAGCTAAATGAGCTTAATGAACCCACAACTTAGGGTCTGTTTGTTAGCAGCTTAATGAGCTTAATGAGACTCACAGTTTATGCTATATATGACTGTTTGGTAGTGGCTTAATGATATAGAAAGTGGCTTATTCAGTAAGATTTTAAGGGGGAGCTTTATGCAGAAAGCCAAGTTTTTTCCAAACCAGTCCCTCCCATTAAAAAACACGTTCATTCCATCTATGAAAAAACTCTCTCAAATAAAAACCTTCTAAATCTATACAGACAAATTAATCCACATAGACAACTTTATCCATACAGAACTTAATGGAAAACCAACCAAACAATCCCTTATTCGGTTAGCTATTACATGACTGTTTGGTAGTGACTTAATGATATAGAAAGTGGCTTATTCAGTAAGTTTCAGAGAGAACCCGCGCGCCCCGGGGGGGGGGGGGGTTGTTATGCAGGAAGCCAAGTTTTTGTTTTCCAAACCTGACCCTCCAATCCTCCCAGACAAAAATCCTCCCAATCCATACAGACATATTAATCCATAAAGACAATTTTATCCATATAGGACTTAATGGAAAACCGGCCAAACAACCCCTTACAAGAAGAAGTACCTCAGAATGGGGTATGGTTGATCCTGCAAGTCCTATAGTAGTTCTTAAACTTGTTCGTAGTTTTATTTCAATATCAGAAAGTACATTAGAAGAAGTACCTTGGCATGTTCTCTTAGATCTTTAAACTTACAAGAGGACGTAAATGCTACAACTTAATGTAGAAACTGAAAATAACCAACCAGCCCGAGGGTCCAGTTCTAACCAGGTCCAGTCCATCCCAACTGGGCTTTAGCCAAAAAAAGAGTCCAAGTCTGGTTCTGGTTCTGGTCCATCCTAACTGGTGTTGGTCCTTTTAGCATACACTCCTAATCCAGTCCTAGGTACCCAAGCCTTTTCTCCACTTTTAGCATTGAGAAATCTCTCTTAACCGCTATTTGCCTCTACAACTACCATTTTTCCCTACAAATATAATGCTACAAGAAAACTAGCAAGGTTCTGCAATATTTATGTTATTATGTACATGCCTAAAAATCGACATGAATATCTACCATAAAGATTGTTGAAATTCTTGAGTGAAATCGGTCTTTTAACATGAACAAGTGCCACTCAACATGAACTCGACTCGTGACAATCTCATAAGAAACTGTAATGCAAAAATGCAAAATTTTGGGATCATTGTAGAACATAAAAATCAAGTGTCGCCATGTTGGATGAATCGTAATTTGTAAGCATAAGGAAACCCTACAGGTATAGTCTTGAATATATACAAGTAAGACTAGTCAAATTATTGAGCATCCACATATTATAATAATGTCAGTTTGTCCTGTAACATACTAATTTTCAAACCCCTACAACTCCAAAGCATCAGCAAATCTATGAAGAGGGACAAGAAAGACTCAAAATCCATTTTCCATTAATTGTGTAAGAAGCCCAAATTAGAGTCAACTGGGAAAGTCTTCGCTATGTCAAATATAAGCACATTGAGGAGCGAACTCCATTCAACTCAAGTGAAATTATACTCCAAGTTGTATAGACGTTTCCATATACGAGTATCATCAAAGTAAACAGTATGTACTATAATAACGTACGAGAAATAAACAAACCTATTACAAGCAATTTTACATGATTCAAGTATTTATCCATATGTTGAATTTATTTGAGCATTTGGCTTCAACTGAAGGCATGGATGAAACCTTCATTTAACTGCATTCATCAGTTGAATGACAGTAACATTCATCTAAAACAAGAAAAACATATACTCCAAGCAATGAAAAACAAGCTACAACTTGACATCTGATTCAAAACCTAGAAAATGTTAAGTTTGCAATGGATTATGTCACCAATTAACCAACAAGATTGTTCTATTCAAAGCAAATTGGTAAACTGTAACGCAAATGATCATCATATGTCTTTCAAACAGTTCAAAAATTCACATCAATTCAAAGCATTTCAATAAAATTACCTCATTCCATAACCACTTTAGCCCCAATCCCCTTCATTTTCTCAATTATCTTCTCAGCATCCTCTTTAGGTACCCCTTTCTTCAACAAAGTAGGAGCTTTCTCCACCAATTCTTTAGCCTCCTTCAAACCTAGATCAGTAAAAGTTCTTACTTCCTTGATGATCTTAATCTTAGAACCAGCATCAAATCCACCTTCAAGTTTCAAATCAAACGTCGTCTTCTCTGCCGCCTTCTCTTCCCCTCCTTTCGCCGCACCACCGCCGCCGCCGCCTCTCACTCCGGTCTTCAACCCCATCCCGGGCATCATCACCGCCATTATCGGCATCTCGTTTATGCCCATTTTCTTCCTCATGACCTCTGTCAAGTCCGCGGATTCGAGCAACGTCAAATTCATTAGCTCGTTAACGATTTCCGAGACGCGAGTGGACGGTGTTGAAGAGTTTGGATTTGATTGTTGTGGAGAAGAACAGAATCGTCGGAGTGTATGGAAATGGGGACATTGTGGAGGATGAGATTCGATTAAATTGGAGGTTGAAAACCCTAATAAACGAAATTGGTGGCGTAGAAGGGGCTGGGAAATTCGTTGGTAGTAGTATTTCTTCATGTTAATGGCTTTTTGCTTGTGTAATCATGGAAGATGGTGATGGAAAAATGAGAAAGCAGGGTTTTAGACGGGATTTACAGGGCGACGGCGATAGGTTTTGAAGATTTGCGCCTGGAGGTTTTAGAGATTATAAAAAATTGAGGGGCCATTTTGTACTTAGAATAAAAGCTAGGGGTATTTGTGTATTTAGAGATTACTCAACTGCACTGTTTTTGTGTAAAAAAAAAAACTAAAAAAAGAAAAAAGAACTTTTAGAACTACAATTTTTGCTTGCAAAAAAATGGTACAAATTTCGCAATCAATAATCATTCCAATATTGAAAGTTGAACTTTGATAAATATTTTGGATCTTGTTTAGGTCTACATGTATGAGCAATGATGATCCAGAAATTTTTTCCTCACGAGAGCATCTTTAAGGTAGATTAAAGATCCGTAGAGTTGTCCGTTTTGTTTTTAGCATAATACCATTGTTTCGAGTGATTTTTAAAGTTTTTTTTTGTTGATTTCAAAGGATTTTTTAAGTTTTTTGTTGATTTCGAGAGACTTTTTAGGTTTTCATGGTTGATTTTGATAACTCTTTTTCAATTTTTTGGTTGATTTCGAGATATTTTTTTTGGTTTTTTTGGTTGGTAGGACCCATACGAGAAATTACTGAGGGAAACTAGAGTAGAAATTTTAAAAAAATTGTTTTTTATTTTTATTTTAATGGGGGCCATTCCCCCTATTTACTAAACTAGATCCACCACCGGGTACATGCAAATAAAATGATCACCATGCAATATGCATCAATCCCATGTTGCACATAATATCCAAACAAACCCATAAGAGGAACGAGAAAAATAGACACAAACTAAACAAAAACATTTTTACTGAAGCGGAATTAATTGCAATCTACATGCTTTTGTACTTTAGTCTTGTGAACAAAGCCACCGCATGAGAATGGTATTGAAACGACAAAGAATCTGCTCCATCGACATTTTGTTAACCACATCAGTCTTTGCAAATAAATGATAAAATGACAATATGTTGTAGCTAGCTTTTGAAATATGAGATTAATAGAAGATACATTGCACAAATAAAGATAATTAAATTACATACAAGTAGGCAAGAATTCTGAATAAAGCTCATCCCTTAGTAGATTTTCCTGTTTCATTTTGCCTAGATTTTGCAATATTTTGAAAAGATCGTATATCATTACAAAATATTGATAGATTCTACAATATTCTGCTAGGAAAAACACAATCAATACCCAAAGTAAGTCCAAAGTTATAATATCAATACTTTAAAAAACTATTATAAAGTTTCAGACAAGAGTGTATTATGTGTGATCTGCAGAAATCAAAGAAATTTTCAAGCACGTACAAAGCATTCAAACTCAAAAGCAAACTAAGCAATAGGGGGACTCGACTGTTTTTAGTGTCGGTGAAACTCAACAAAAATCGACAACTCTTGACCCTGCATGCATTGTCTAAAATAAGTTTTTAATAAGAAATAGCAAATGAGTAGTTTGACTTAAATAAAAATTTAGACTTAAAAAAAATGAAGCGATTATATTATATAAAACAAAACCGTTTTCTTTTACTTTAAATAGCTCTAATCAAACAATGCTTAATAAGTATCAACATCAAGATGTCCCAACAAAACACCAACTTTTTCGAATTCAATTTATTACTGGGAAATTTGATGTATGATGGTTTCGATCTCTCGAACGGTAACAACCACCAAAGTCCCTACAAACCCAAGCAACATCCCCAAACTACATTTTCCTCATTCTAATCATCAGCGATCTCAACAAACTCTCAACCCTTTCTCTCGGCTCCAGCAAACAAAAATCTTGGAATCACAACTAGTCTCACTCCTCGATTCCTGCAGCAATCTCAGCCGAACTAAACAAATTCATGCCCACATCATCCGTAAAGGCCTTGATCAATGCTGCTACGTGATTACGAAGCTACTTCGTGTGTTGAATGCTAAATTCGACGTCCCTATGGACTTATACCCCCGCCGTGCGTTTCAACAAGTGAAGCACCCAAACCCGTTTTTGTATACGGCTTTGATTCGGGGTTATGCTGTGCAAGGACCTTTTATGGAGTCTGTGATGTTGTATAATTTGATGAGACGACAAGGGATTGGTCCTGTTTCGTTTACATTTACAGCGTTGTTGAAAGCTTGTAGTGGTGATGTTGGGGTCAGTTTGGGAATGCAGATTCATGGGCAGGTTACGAGTCTTGGTGGGTTTACTTCTGATTTGTATGTGGGTAATACTTTGATTGATATGTACGTGAGATGCCAGTTGTTGGATAGTGCTCGTAAAGTGTTTGATGAAATGCCTGAAAGAGATGTAATTTCATGGACATCCTTAATTGTTGCTTACGCGAGAAATGGGAATATGAAAGAAGCAGGCGAGTTGTTCGATGGATTGCCTGTGAAGGACATGGTAGCATGGACAGCAATGATCATGGGGTTTTCGCAGAATGCCGAGCCTAAGGAAGCTCTGGAACACTTCGATAGAATGCTAGAGGCTCGGGTCGAAACAGATGAGGTCACACTGGCTAGTGTCATTTCAGCTTGTGCTCAATTCGGTGCAACCAAGTATGCCAAATGGGTTCGTGAGGTTGCTGAGAGGGCTGGATTTGGACCTTCAAATAACGTCGTTATTGGGTCTGCATTAATCGACATGTACTCAAAATGTGGAAGCGTTGAGGAAGCATTCAATGTGTTCAATACAATGACAGAAAAGAACGTATACTCTTACAGTTCAATGATTCTTGGATTCGCAATGCATGGCTGTGCACAAGAAGCAATCAACTTATTCCAAAAGATGGTGAAAACAGATGTAAAACCGAATAAAGTAACATTCTTGGGAGTTCTCACTGCTTGTAGCCATACGGGTTTAGTACACGAAGGTCGAACCTTTTTTGCAGCAATGGAAAAAGACTATGGTGTAACCCGAACAGCAGACCACTATACATGTATGGTGGATCTTCTCGGAAGGGCCGGACTCATATCCGACGCCTACGATCTCATCAAAACCATGCCCATTTCACCTCACGCTGGCGTCTGGGGCGCCTTGCTTGGTGCTTGCCGTATGCATGGAAATGCCGACATGGCCGAGACAGCCGCGACTCGCTTATTTGAACTGGAACCGAATGCCGTAGGAAACTATATACTTCTCTCGAACACATACGCTTCTGCGCGAAGATGGAACGATGTTTCAAGAATTCGAGCATTGTTTAGATCAAAGGGTCTGAAGAAGAACCCTGCAAGCAGTTGGGTAGAAGGGGCAAAAGGGGTAATTCACGAGTTTCTTGCGGGCGATATGAGTCATCCAAGGACGTCTGAGATCAAGAAGGAGTTGGAGGATCTTGTGTGTAGATTAAGGTTAGATGGGTATATACCTGTTTTGAGTTGTGTACCATATGATGTGAGTGATGATGAGAAGCAGAAGATATTATGGGGGTATAGTGAAAAGCTTGCATTAGGTTATGGATTGTTGGTTGATTGCAGGAGGATTAGGATTGTGAAGAATGTAAGAATATGTGAAGATTGTCATGTGGTTATGTGTGGGGCTTCAAAGATTAGTGGTAGGGAGATTGTTGTTAGGGATAATACCAGATTTCATCATTTTCGTAATGGTGTATGTACTTGTAATAACTTTTGGTGAACATAGGAATTAAATTAACAAGATGGTTTTCCATGTTATCTTCTGGGTGGGTGTTTGTTGTACGGTGTGGTTTAGAGTTAAAACTGCAAACTGCATTGCATATGTGGTTTGAGTGTTTTTCTGACTACAAAGCAGAACATGTACACAACATTGAATTCAACGTTCCCTTTGGATTTATGGTTAAGCTTCAAAGATGTATGAAATAAAAAAGTATAGACATCTACGACAACATTGAATTGTAAACTCACAATCATTTGATCTAAACTCTAGTAATTTTTTTTGTTTCAAACATGAATAAATAAATAAAACACAATCAAGAAACATGTGAAATCTGGTACTTGCACGACCGCGGCAGCCTAACTACTTCACGTGGGAAATCGACATAATTGAATGTGGTTGGAGTGCATAATCGGAAATGAAATGCCTTGGACCCGACCCGACCATACACCATCTGGATCCTCCATTTTACTACAGAACATATAAAATCTAAATGCAAAAGGGTAATTAGGTTCCATATCTTCTTTCACTTGTTCTTGAAGATCCTGGAGTTGTGGCAGCCTCACGAGTCCACGAGGCTTGACTCGTATAACCATCGTTAACGTCATCCGGCCGCACGTAGCTCGGCCCTCCTCCGACACCACTCAACTGCATTGATTTGTGTCAAAAGTACAAAAAACTGTTAAAAAGTTCTTTTTTGCTTGCAAAATGGTACAAATTTCTCAATCAACAATCATTGAAAGCTGAATGTTAATAAATATCAAATATTTTTGGATCTTGTTTAGGTCTCGAGAACTCATGAACTGAATACAAGAATATGTTCACTTACAGTCTCCAAACATGCGGATAAAAAGGTCATCCCTGGCAATGCATCAATACCATGCTGCATTTATCAACAATAATTTAGAATTTTTCAAGACACAAAACCAAACCAAACGAACCCAGAATATCCCACCCTAAAGAAGAACGAGAAAATAGATACAAACTAAACAAAAACATTTTTACAGAAGCTGAATTAATTGCAGCCTACCTGCTGTTGTACTTGAGTCTTGTAAACAAAGCCACCGCAGCATAATAGTATTGAAACGATAAAGAATCTGCTCCATCGACGTTTTTGTTAACCACATCAATAAACACATCAGTCTTTGCAAATAAACGATAAAATGAAAAGAATATATGCCATAGCTACCTTTTGAAATATGGGATTAATAGAAGATATATTGTGCAAACAAAGATGATTAAATTACATACACGCAGGCAAGAATTCCGAATAAAGCCCATCCTTTAGTAGATTTTCCTGCTTCATTTTGCCTCGATTCTGCAATATTTTGAAAAGATCATGTGTCATTACAAAATATTGATAGCATTAATCAAGTCCACACGATTCCACTATTTTTCATACCAGGCGGTATTTTAGATATTTGATTAATAGTCAAACACGTCTGTTAATACACAAGTTTCAGATCTAAACCAAGACCTCTAAACAAGTTTCAACAAGTAAGCAAGTCAAAAGTAGATTTTATATCACAAACAGAAGGAAGATAAGAAACTGAGTATTACCGCACATTTTTGTAAGCGTAAACTCGACGGGATCATAACCCTCCACTGGGATAGTTATCTGAACCTCATACGGGCTATCACGTGCTGTTTCACCTGAAATTATGCATCAGGATTTCAGAAAATGAAGTTGTGGATGATATAGAGACAGTGAAATATAAGTATATAACAACAAAAGATTTCGTACATCTCCAATCAATGTTTAACAACGTTGGAGACAAAGTTGTCGGTCGACTCCCAGTTGTTGCTCCTGAGCCAGAAAAAGTAACCTCCAAACCAGCCTTGGGAGTAACCTTGTAAAGATACAAAAAGAACATAATGTTAAACAGAATCCAACCGATGGAAACAAAAGAAAGTGGGAGATATGAATATACCGTAATGGATGGTTTTTGTACTAAATGGGAAAGGGAAGCTATTGCTGTCATATAGAGTGATACATGACTTTGGTCCGTTTCGAATCTGAAATAAACAAAGGTAAGAACTTTCTAGAAAATAATGCAAAATTCCATGCCGACAAGATGATACACAGCCTGACCTGAAGTCCTTATAAGCCTTTTCATAACCGTATTGAGTCATGCCATTGTAAACCTACGAGTTGTTGAGCAGTGAGTCGATGATACAATAGTATTTTGCCAACATAACTTCCAACTAATGGTAAATCAATGGATAATAATAAAATATCTTACAATTTCCCACGTTCTTGGATGAAAACCCACTGTGAATCCTTCAAACACTCGTAAACCTGGTTTTTCGCATGGAATTGCAAGTTCAACGATCATTCTGCACTCAAAAATTGGAAATAACTACATAACTTAAGCTGATTACATAATGGAAATATTTGGTGCAGAATGATATCTTACGTAAATGTTTGTAAAACACAATTTTTCTATCCAGTATACACATTTTTTAGAAACATAACCGAAAAAACAATCGGGGCCATGTTGTCTACTAAATCAAAATGAGAATATAAGTCCATCCCAGAAAGATAATTAATATATAGTTAAAAGTATCAAACTTAAATTAGCATGTAGGATAAAATAACTACTGCCAAAGAAAACAGGAGTTTCTGGTAGAGAAAAACCTGCAATCTGACTCCAACGTAACATTGCATACGCATTCAAGTCCACCTGAGAATTGGCGAGGGAAAACGTATGGTAATCAATGTGGCTAATAATGAATCAATAGTACCTTCAAATCATGTGATTCTTAAGGCATAAAAAAAAGCATAAATTATAGCCCGTTACAACGAAAATATCAGTTAATCTCAATAAATTTAAAACATGTTTTCTGGTTGATACGCACTTGTAACAAAAAGACTTTTGAAAATCTGAGTTTTGGCGTAAATGAAGTTAGCAATCGAGGCAAAAGTGGTATATGTTCCTTCTATGCATTTGTAGCCATTTGCAAAGCAATATTGCTGGAGATAATGATCTTGTGAACACTTTTGCCTCGATGGGGTACACATTTTCATATAAAAATCCATTTAGGATCCCATAAATATCTTTTTAAAAAGTGTCAAACTGTTTTTAAATTCAATGAGTACTAAGAGCTAACGAAGAACTCACATACCTTTGCACCGCCCATTTGGGCAATCGCCACATATAATATTTAACTGGATTTAAACAAGAAAATATTTAGATAGTCTAAATAAACAAAAACTAAATGATTATATGGTAGCTTCCGTACGATATCATTATGCATACCTGAGCTGTACGCCCCCTTTTATCATGACTTTTTTCACAGTGTTGAAGATCACCATTGTAAAATTCCTGATGCATAAGGTATTTTTAGGTCTTGGATGCATGTACAACTCATACGCTATTAAGCCTCAATACTTTTTTTCTTTATAAAAATATATATACTTTTCATCAATGTTGTATCCTAGCTAGATATTATGGTTGTTCCACTGTGACCAAAATTCCTAATTCACTGCCTACTCATTTGCATGTTTACATTTCAGAGTTATTAAATAAACTCATGCTTTTTCAAATAGTTGTATAATGTTAACTGATAAAACATATCTTTGAGAGATGAATCTTGACGAAGCAATTATATCAGACAAAGAAAAGAACAAAAATTCATGATTTCTGATTTATGTCGGCATTCTCAATTGAGCTTACTTGAACAAAATCATAACGTCCTGAACCAGCAACAAAGTAATTGAAGTCGTCAAATCTGCCAAAACCAACATATCCCTGCAGTAAGCCCATACATTTACAGTTGCCATCATGCTTGTAGATTCAAAATTAACAAATTCAGTGGGAAGAAAAAATAATACAGATTTTGTCTTGAAATATAGTTGGGTTTTCAATTTTTTTGTAACAAAAAATGCAAAATCTCCGAAACAAACAGGGTCCAGTGTACAATGTCAACTGTTTATATAACCCGAGACTCATAACCCATGTCATATAAAGGCAAACAACCTCATTGTGCAGACAAAGATGAAACATTTTAGATGCTAATTAAAAGTATTCTCATCATCCTCACAACAAACTAGTGAGAGTTACCTAATCCACACACACATACGAAGAAACAAAGTTAATATTTTATCGTCAAACTTGAGGGAAACAAGGGATTATGAGTTACCGGTTGTGATCTACTTTCCACATCTTTACAGAACCGTATTGCAAAGTCGGTATCCTAAAGAAATGAAACCAAGATCAGCAGAGGCAAAGCAAAATACCCTAAATTACAAAATCAAAAAGATTTCTTAGTGTAAAAACATTACCACTCCATCGTACTCAAATGGAAGTCCAAGCCAGCTACTCTGTCATATCTTAAAGAAAACTAGATGGCAACTCGAAAGAATGTCAGGTAAGAACACTGCTATTATACCAAAAAGTAATCTTATACTTATAATACAAAAATTACGACTTCATAGTTTTTGGTATAAGTGTCAGAATCATTGCTTTCAATTGCTAAAGTGCAAACACATCAACAATAAGTATTCAGGTGCTATTTATGCTACCCTGATTACCATATCTTGTTTCAAATTGATTACAGGTAGTTAAAAAAAACAAATAAAAGTAGGATACAAAATCATAAATGTGGCTAGAATTGTCAAGAACATAGCAATTTGTAGCGGGCACCACCACTGAAGCAACACTGCCTGTTTGATAGAGGAAAACTGGAAATAAAAGAAGAAAAACAAAGTTGCCATTAAAATCCCACAAATTTTGACAAAAATAAAAGCATTCTAAACCAACTCCTCCCTCATTCCATTTAAAAGCAAACCCTGACTTAATTTTGGGTACATTATACATTGTTCAATTCCAAAAATTGATATGGATTTTGAACTTTTAGAGGAAAATTTGCCAGAATAAATTGAACCTCATTACGAATCGAATGCTTGAAAGGGTGTTTTTGAAGAAAATAAAATTAAATAATGATGTGGGAGTTAAGTTCAAACTGGATCCATATTATTTTGCATTTGAAATTGAAACATACCAAGTTAGACAGCAAAACCTAAAGTTTACGTTTCTTCAAGGCATAAAAATCAAACCCATGAAATTTAGAAGCATAGACGAGTAGAAAACTGCTAAATTCACCATTTACCTGTAAAAATGGTTAGGAAAAAACTGATCCCGCGCTTCATACTAGAACAAGGAAAAGGAAGAGATTGTAAGGCATCAAGAAATCACACATTTGTTTCATTTTAAGGGTTATTGATTTGAGATTTGAATTTCATCGTTTCGTGGATAAATTAAAGATCGAATACCTGGTTTCCATCAAACTGATGCGAATAACGAACTACAGTCGGCGAGTCAGAATAACATACGAAACATCGAACACATGATGGTGTGGTTTTGTTGATTAACCCACCCTGTAGCTCGTGAAGTTCAACACCAAATGTTTCGTAATAGTTTTTTGGGTTTGTGGAATGCCCGCATAGGGTTCGGGTCATAAGTCATTTCCGGTCAAGGGTCGTATGTTAAACAAAGTTTGTTTCTAAAAAAACCTTTTCTTTTAATTGTAACAGTTTTTTTTTTTGGTAACCGTGGATTTTCGGGTCAGCTTACGCGCAACGACTAATCTCCGGGCGACCACAATTTTGGATACATTGAATAGGGATTAGTTAAATGTAATTTTATATATTGCCAAAATGTATTTCTACCTATTAATTTTTTTTCTTACACATATCAACATCAAGTCTTAGGGGCCGTTTATTAAACACTTATCCGGTAAGTGTTTACCGGGACATTTACCTTACCGATGAATGTGGCAAGAGTAGAGGATCTTACCCGTTAAGAACGAAGATAAGGATAAAGATTCTTACACGGTAAGAGAGAATGACAACTCTTACTCACGTAAAAGTTTATCGGGTAAATTGTTGTATATGATACCATTGTGATGATTACAATCTTACCCGGTAAAGTAAGCTAGTGTGTCGAGTTTTATCATAAATCACTTACCGGGTAAGCATTTGGGTAAACGACCCCTTACTTTTATATTTCCAATTCATAATTTGACCTGATTTTGTGTATTTATATATCAATTGACAGTATATTTCGTATATTTTATGAGAAAGATAACTGATAATACAACAATAACAATAGACTGAAATAAAAACAAATGAGTAATACGATCAATATCTTGTTGCTTCACCCAAAATTGCCAACTGATAAAATACCTCCAACCCTCGATGGTTTTTTTCCCTTTCAAAGTGATTTTTGTTGCAAGTCTTCATCGATTGAAATTCAATATATTTAGATGGATCTAATTTGATCCAAATCATTTATTATATGTTTGATATTATCATTCGATCTGATTCAATTAACATTGGACAATCAATCTGATCCAAATGAATTCAATGAAAAATTAGAACCAAACACTATATATATATATATATATATATATATATATATATAATTTTAGAGAAACCGCTAAAACTTTCATCTGATTACCAAGTTACTTTGGGTCTAACTTAATTTCAACCCAATAGATTTAGGGGCCGTTTGATTTTTATTTATTAAGCTCTGAATCTATTAAGTTATCTATAAGCATTAATTTATCCGAATAAATTAAGATAAGTTGTTGTTTGATTTTTGTCCTGAATAATAGTCTGAACACCAAAAATTACCATTTTAACCTTATGTCTACATAAGTGTTAAAATGAAAAAATTTGTAGGACAAGGGTAATTTTGGAAAAATTCTAACTTAATGCATTAAGATAGAATGGGTCAACTTAACATGTTAAGTAATTCTCTTAGTATTAAGTTAAAATCAAACACCTCAATATAACTTAACCAATTAAGCTAACCACCCATTAAGCTCATTAAGTTGAAAAGAAACACCCCCTTAGTTTGCCTTAATTTTTGCATCGATA
This sequence comes from Arctium minus, assembly GCA_954870635.1. Classification (NCBI taxonomy): domain Eukaryota; kingdom Viridiplantae; phylum Streptophyta; class Magnoliopsida; order Asterales; family Asteraceae; genus Arctium; species Arctium minus. The sequence goes on from OX941083.1 coordinate 103,331,639, forward strand.
TCATATGACATGTTATTTCGGATCAAAGTTTTTTAAGTTTTTTCGGGTTAAGTTGTCCGGGGAGAAATAAAATGAATAAAAGACATGCAGAACGTATATATAATATTGCGATGCACTTCATTACAAATCATGTACCGAAATACAACACCATATCCCAACCCCCTGCCTTGCCCTATCAAACACATCGATCCAGCCACAAAGCAGATTATTATATTATTTTCATATATAGCATCACCATGTATACATATACATATATATATACACACACACATGATGTATATATGTAATATGTATATATTCACTCACTCACTCGACCAAACAAACAAACAGAGAGGCGAATGAAATGATTAATTACTGGTGACCCCCTGGCAACTTCTCCTTTATCTTTTCCATCAGTCCCTTCTTCTCATGCCCAGCTTCCTCTCCTCCTTCATATCCACCTCCACCAGTGGTGGTGGTGGTGGTGGTTGAAGGCTTCTGCTCATGGGCGCCACACTGATCACCACCAGGCAACTTCTCCTTGATCTTCTCCACCACACCTTTCTTCTTCCTTCTTCCCCCCTCCCCATCATCCTCCGACTGCACAATTTATAAACATGCACAACATCACTATAATTTTACACTTGAAACTTTACAGCAAAACTATAAAAAAATCCAAACTTTGACAATATTTTGTTATGAAGTGTACGTTTTGATTTGAAAGTTTCAAGTATAAAAACGTGGTCTTATAGATCTCACGAAAACAGGTTGGTCTAACGTGTTATATATAATATATATGAAGTTAATACATATATTTGACTTACGGAGCTGGAACTGCCACTTCCAGAACGGTGGAGGATTCCACCATCATGTTTCCCAGCTTGTTCATGGCCGTGAGTGCCAACGGTGGTTCCGATCTGATGGCCTCCGGTGGCGGACTGAAGTGGATTGTGGGTATACTCGTCGGTACTGTGGTGACCCTCCTTCACGTACTGCTCTCCTGATCCGTATTGTGCCATTTTTTCTGCTCTAAAATTAAGATGTATATATGGGTGGAAAGTACAAAGTAGTGTTGTTTATGGTGGGTGAATATATATAAATTGAGTTGATGAGATATGAGATGGGGAGGATTCTTCTGTTATATATAGGGAGATGGAGAGAGTGGAGATGAAATTAAAAATGGTATATATGTGGAGGATTGAAAATGCATGGCAACAACACAACCGCACAAGTTGGAGATCGTATCCTCACCTGCCACGTTAGGCTAATTGGAAGCTTCCCTCTTACAAAATTATATATATATATATATAAGGGAGGTCGACATGTGTAAAGCGACTGTGAGTGTCGGCCGAGATAGATATATATCGATCATGGAGTAAGTTAGTTTTCTCGATAAGATTTTGGAATTTTATATGATAACAACATTACTTTTATCTTTTAATTTAGAGAGAATTACACTTTTGGTTCTTGAGATTTGGTGATTTTTTTGAAAATGGGACATGTACTTCAATAAGTTAAATTGTAATACCTTATGTTTGAATTTTGCTTTAAAAGTGGGCCATAACTACTAACTCCGTTAAATAACTTGTAATAACCAAGTTTTGTCCATTAAAGAAGATTAAGAGAAATTCTGGAATTATGAAGTTGGGGGTCTAGTGTGCAATTAGCGAGATTGAGAGGCTTAGTACCCCAAAACCCTAGCCGCTAAGGTCATTTTGCTTGGTAGAAAGGCTGAGAAGTTGAAGGTGTACTGTGTGTTCTCTTGGTGTGGAGGAAACTTGGAGATTGGAAGAAATTCTGCATCATTTTCCTAAGGTAAGTCACCAAACCCTCCCTTGTGTTCTTTGTTGATTCAAGAGAGCTATTGTAAATCATTTGGGTGTGTTCCTATGAGTTATTGGGATTGAATGTCTTGATTTAGTGGGTTTTGCTTGAGTTTTGTTTATTGTTGAAATGAGGGTTTAAACCCCAAGAACTCCTTGAATCAATCGATACAAAGGAGATGGTAGTTTGAAGTAGGCATGGAAATGGGGCGGGGACCTCAATCCCCATCCCCGTCCCCAATCCCTCATCTTCATCCCCGTCCCCGCCGGGGAATATGATCACATCCCCATCCCCAACGGGGAACGGGGATCTCCAACGGGGAAACGGGGATTTCTTTTCCGTTTATGTAAGGTATTTAAATCAAATATATGAGACACCGTACATGTTTAAATATCACATATTTACAATAAACCTAAAATAAAAAGAAATTTAATTTAGTATAAAAAAAATCACAACACCATATAATAATTAATAACTTAAAACCAAAAGAAATTCTACCGAATTCGGGAAAAAAAAACTTAACTTCACACGTACCAAAAGATATCGAGTAATTGTATTTTGATTGACATCCAAAATACATACTAACATCCAAAAAATAACAATTTTATATTATAAACCTAGTTAGAAAATAGGAAATTATGAATTACCGATTTAGTTTAAATAAATAATATATATTAAATATTAATTAAAATATATAACGGGGACGGGGCGGGGAGGGGAGTGCGATACCCGTCCCCATCCCCGGTTTGAGACAAACGGGGATCCCCGTCCCCATCCCCATCCCCAGTTTAGCGGGGAATCCCCATCCCCGATCGGGGCGGGTGGACCGGGTTCCCCGACGGGTCGGGGCCCATTTCCATGCCTAGTTTGAAGGATTATGGACTGAACTTGATTGGGGAAATCGACCCCGTCACTGAGTTTAGTCGCCGGTCGGAATAGCCTTAAGGCTGCACGACTTTGGGATCTGTTGGCCATGGCCGAGAGATGCAACAGTGGGGCTTTCCCCTCCGGGCAACCTCGGGACCTTACATCCGAGCGACCCCGGGACCTTACAGCAGGGCGGCCCCGGGTCTTAGCAACCGAACAGTGAGAGACCAATCCCGAACCCATGGAGTTGTTTGGGTCGGGCTAGTCCATTTTGTTTGGGCCGAGCGAGTAGGGCGTTGATGTTTCGAGTTTCCTTTATTCCTTCGAAGAGGAATTGACTGCTTTTATAGGGAAGAATTTCCGTTGTGATTTATGGGGTTAAGTGAGAGACTTATCAGCCTTTACCACTTTATGCAGTAGGATTCGTTCCTGGCCTTGAGAAATAATCGTGAGGACTTAAGCAAAGGACATTAGGGGAGTTTTCTAACTAAACTTTTAAATGGTTGAACGGATCGAAGTATGTGAAGGCTTCATTTTTAAAGCATTCCATTTTTACTTATGCTTATGTGTATTTATACATGCGAGATTTATTTACTGGGATTTATATTGATATTGTTATTTTAAATGTATGCATACATTGTGAAAAGCGAGTTTTGGCTTAAGTCGGGGGGGGGGGGGGGGTCCCGTATATGTGCTTGGGGGGGTTCCCAAAATAAGGCAGTATGAGCCAGACACGCCGTCACCGCGTGTGACGGTAGTGTAAGCCGTAAGCGACGGTTGATTCTATGATGATTCTTTTTTTTAAACTAAATTGGTTGCCAGATGTAAGCTTTTTCTATGTTGTATAAACTGTATTTAGAGGGGACTCGCTAGACCTCCGGTCTAACCCTCGCTCTTTGAAAACTAAAAACCTTTTCAGGTAGACGCGAAGTAGGAGGTTATGGAAAAGGAAAAGAGAAGATGTGAGCAACGACCGATTCTAGAAGACTACCCTTTTTAGTTGTTTCTCTTATTCTCAGTTGTGTAATAGGTTGACTTACCGCAAACCTTAACTATTAATTGTTGGCTTGGGGCCATTTTGGCGTGAATTTATATTAATCGGATTATGTTTTATTGTGGGAAGTTTTGGGTTGTTACATAACTCGGTTAGAGCCAAAGGTACTTTCATCCAACCATATTTTCTTATCTTTTTGCAATTCTTTTTTGTTTTTTCTTGCTTTTAAAAAAACCATCAATCTTCAGGGACCTCCTATGTAACTAATTCTAATATATAGAGGGGCGATCAAATGCAACCCCTTTACATGATGAACCTCATGCAACCCTTCTATCCACCATTCATTTTATTTTTACTTTTGTAATTAAGAAAAATAAAAAAAGCTAAAAATAAAATGAGTGGTGAATAGAAGGGTTGCATATGTTGCACCATGTAAATGGGTTGCATAATAACCTACATCTCTCTCTCTCTCTCTCTCTCTCTCTATATATATATATATATATATATATATATATATATATAACACATAGTCCATCGTCTCTTCTCCAGATCAACAAATCACAGGGACAATTTTGTGTAGTTAACGATGGTGGTGGGTCACCAAATCACAGGGATGAAGGTGTTAGAGTAACAAGAGCAAGGGTGATGGATAAACGAAGGTCTCCGTGAGTTGTATATACATGTATATATATACAGGTCTCTGTGTTGTGTGTGTGTATATATATATATATAAGTCCCTCTTTGTTGTAGGGGGCCTTTCATGGGAGGCCCTAGTATTTTGTGGTAATCATGAGATCCAATCTCATCCATCCATTTAATTAATCAATGGTCTAAAATAACTAATATAAATAATAATTAAAAAACGAATTTAATGCAACTAAATTAGGAAAAAGGGGTAAAATTGTCAAAAAAACATTATAATTCAGTGTGATCTAATTTAAGCGTGTTCCGATAATTTTGGGTGTGATCTAAGTTAGCGCTTACCGGATTTAATGCAACTAAATTAGGAAAAATGGGTGTGATACACTGTGATCGTCGTGCAAAACCTTATATCCTTCATGATAGAATGATGAGATTATTGTTGCTAATTCCGTAGGTGGTGATACACTGTGATCAGTGTCTCATGGTACATATGAGATTCAGATGTTAGATTATTAGATATATGCCACATCACCATGTAATACATACATCACAATGTAACACATATATCAGATATATGCCAAATCACAATGTAACACATACATCCGATATATGCCAAATCACGTGGCACATGAGATTCAAATGATGTTATATTATCACAATGTAACACAATGTCACATGGTCCATATGGATATTATCCCAAAATCAATTTGTTGAGATAATAAAGGAAACGTAATATTTGATTGATGAGACTTTGATTTTTTCAGTTACAAAAAAAATGTTATATTAATTAATTTATCAAATTACTAATATATCCTCCCCTATTAATTAATTAAAAAAATAAATAAATTAAAACGAATGGATGAGATTGGATCTCATAGTTACCACAATCTAATAGGGTCTCATTTGATTAGGCCCCCTTTGTTGTATATATATATATAGGTTTTTATTGTGTGTGTGTGTGTGTATATATATATAGGTCATGTGTGTAACGGTATATATAAATATATAACGCAGGGACGACGAAATCAAGGGGGCCAAACCACACGGCGACCATCGTCCCCAACCGGTTGACACTTCCCCCATTTTTTCCGATGATACACGATGATGGTACACACATAGAAGGACACCCCCTTCCACCACACATCATCGTCCCTCTGATTTGATCCCTGTTTGGTCGGTGACAGAGGTTTGATCAATGATTGAGCTATAATCACGATGGTATCATAGCTCTCCTAATCCCATCTCCTCATCTGTTGGTAGTCTTCCAGCAACCTCAACTGTGGTTCTTCCCATCTTCATCAACAATTTTCATGTCGTCGTTCCTATCCTCAACGCCTTATGCTTCATCTGCAGCTCAACTGTTGACTGCTACCACCAGCGTCTCTAACCTCACATCATCATCGAAGTCCCGAAAACATCGTTCTTGCTTCAAGGCCTTCTGTTGGATCTGACGATATCTCTTTCCATTCGTGTACTTGATTGTTGTTCATCGTGACCTCATTCAGCCCATACCTCCTCTCCATCCATGGAGTTTTACGGTGATGAAGCCTAGAGTACAACACCTTCAAGCACACTTTTTGAAAATATCTTAATTACAATATAAAAAGCACACTATACAACTTGTCAATGCTTTAAAAAAAGTCAGATGAATACTCCGTGTTCTGTTCTCGATACGATGCTTCATTCCCCAAAGCGACTTTTATCAAATGAATATTCCCAAGACGACGATTCATGAAGCTTCTCTTCCTTTTGATTTCCCTCCCAAATCAGATGAAGACTCTCCATTCCCAATCGTAGTTCCTTTTGCTCTTCAACCCTTGTTGTATCGATTCAACACCTGCCCCATTATTAGGGTTCTTATTCAACGTCTGTTCTTCAACCTTTCCCTCACTCGCTGATTCAAGGTAACGATTCTCTCATTTGCTCTCGATTCAAGGTAATGTTTCAACACCTGTTCGATTCTTATTCAACGACGATTTTCTCTCCATCTCTGTCTTTCCTTTGATTTAATACTAAACATCAAATTAAATCTGTGGTTGGAACCTAATTCGTCTTAGTGATGATTTTAGGTTCTTTTTGCTTTATTGACAATGGATATGTGAATGGATTTATGTTTATGATTTTGGTTTGGGTCTATTATTCCCTAATTTTAGTTCTTAAAGAATCCAAATTTGTGTATTTGTTCTAATGTATTGTTGATTTGGGTTGAATGTTGGTGGAACAAGTTTGTGAAAACTTGTCCATTCTTTCGGCTATATTGTTGTTGCGTATATTGGAAAACACTAAGCTTTATGCTCTATTTTAAGCCATTTCAGGAATGTATTTGGCTTAAATGAAATCCTTTATTTTTTTCGTATTCTTAGATTTTTGCTTATTCAAGTGATCATGTTAAATCAATGTATGTATGGCGATTATACTGCCTACATTGTGATACAACATGGATGTTGTTTCATCATCATTGGATGTTGATATGTACTTGTAAAATCTTCTAAAATCCTGGTGCTTTTATTTTAGCAGAATTTGTTGGGTTTCTATATCACAAGGCTATATTGCTACAAGGTGCTTCCTGGACAACTTTTCTTTAAGCCATTTTTTGAGAATGTTTATATGCTTTTTCTAACTATGTCAACAGGTTGTTTTCCACTTCAATGCATTATGTATGGTTGTGTTATCATATGGAATGAACACCACATATCCAATATCAGGAAATGCAGTGAATGAACATGGGGTTTTGTTGTGAAACCATCGGATCAACAAATGGACGAACTAACCAGCTCCATGAAATATGAAAAAATTGGTTTTTTGGTTTCTTTATCCCATTTTAGTGTAATACAAAAAAAAACAGAGATATAGTGTTTATCTTTTAAACTAGTGAGAGGGTTGATGGAATGGTTATATATTTTACAAAGCATTTAGTGTTAAAAACATTCTTGGATATATGTACTTTCTTAACTCTGCATCGTTTTCCCTGTTTTTGCAATTAACAAAGTCATGTCTCATATTTCAGATGTGATTTGTTTGCATTTTCTTTTAGCAGATACCAACAATCGGATCACATATCTCATTTATTACTTTTTTCAGTTTGTTAACTAATTTATATGTTTATCAATAATATCTTGAGCATTTAGCTCAAGAGTCTTTGAAACAACCGAGATATTTATAGAAATGGTGATTTGTATCAGTTTTTTTATTTGTATTAGATGTTTTGGGTCAATGGGTTTCTGGTTGTTTTGAAGTTGTTTGGACTTTTTAATCATCATCCTTGCCTTTGTCTCTCAATTGGAAATTTTGTTCAACAATGGTTGTTGGGGTTTCCATGTTCGCCGGTTATGTTTGTTTTTTTGCCTTGTTTGTTCAATTCTCAAGTTCAAAGGCTTTGATTACTAATCCTGACATTAATCAACATCATTCCAAAGCTATCACGGTAAGTAAATTTCACAAGTTCATTCGTATAACACCCCGACTTTCGAAAGGTATAATTTCAAGTTAATACAGAAACCGATATATCAAGAAAAAATAAGATATTTAATCTTGGACCTGAATCATAGATTTTATAGTCTATATGGATGAAGGATTCAATTACGAGTCCAACGGTTCTTTCCAGAGCGAAAACGGAGCTATAACGAAGAAGTTATGGCCAAAACAGTGATCAGGGAAGTTTTCGGCCGCGGTACATTCTCGGCGAAAGTACCCCGCGAGAGTGACACCTTGTCACTTTCGCCGTCACTCTCGCGGGCAGCGTCTGGACGATTAAAATCGCAATTTTCAGCCCCAAACTTCATTTCTTCATTCATCCTAGCTCCGATTTGGGTGATTCAAGTTGCTACAGTTTCGTTTTTGAGAGCTCTTCAAGGATTTAGCAAGAGATTGAAAGTCTATTGAAGTATACTAGAGCATTTTGTGGTGGTAAGCTCCTCATCTCTCCCATTTCATCTTCTTCACTAAGTTTTCTAGGGTTTCATCCACCCCTTTGTTCTCCCTTTCATAGATTGAAGGTTTGTGATCATTTTGGTGAACTAGAGGTGTTTTGATTGGTGGATTCAAGTTTGTTTTAAGGTAATCTTCTATTCTCTTCGGTTATGAAAGTTAGGGTTTCGGTAGTAATGGAGGTATTCATGTAGATGGTTTGGGAAACGATTCTTTGTGGTTGAATATGTATGGATTTAGGTTTTGGAAGTTGGGTCTTGAGAATCCAAGTGTTCTTCAAAGGAGCTCTAATTGGGGAAAAATCTAGATTTAGCCTAAATCTAGCGAGGTGAGTTCAAGTTGATTTGTGAAAACGGTGTACATGTCAAAATGTTTGTTTTAAAGGGTTTTGTGCCTTACACGAAATTGTTAATTGTTGATAAGTTTTGCTAACTGGTCATAAGTTTTGTTAACTGCTGATAAGTTGGTTATTTTAAAGGTGTTTGACTTTATAAACTCATTTAGCACACATCTTTGGGATTTTGGGCATTATGATAAATAAATCATGTATTTCGGTATTTTAATGATTTATTTTATGGAAGTAGATTTTGAGTATAAATGCGTTTCAATTTGTGTTTTGGAGAAATGCATGGTTTTATGTTATGGGACGTTTTGAAAGAATAAATGTTGCAAACTCACTTGGAAAATGAATTGTCCCAATCTAAAGTACGTTGGAATTAATCATATGTTTTGGAGCATGGGTTTATATAAGTACGGGTTGTTTATATTTGATTTCATTTTATGATTTTCAACGTTGGGTCTTTGGGTTTGTCGAGCTTACGGCTCGGTTTGGATTTTATTGGGTTTTGAGGACACTTGTCCGTTTTAATAGCTCATTGTAGAGCGTATGGTTATGATTTGCATTTATTGCATCTTATTTGAGAGTTACATACTTTAAACGCGTTAGTTCATTCGTTTTGAGTCATGTAATGGTTTAGTTAGTTCAATGGATCCATAGACACGGTGTTCCCACGTCCCCGTTTTGGACATTAGGTTCGCCACTTGGCACGGAATAGGCATTGGGTCACCATGATAAGTAAGGTGTGGACCTATACGGTCGGGCAGCGTCTCATGGGCAGTAAGGTGTAATTCCCTTGTGCTAGAGTTCCCCGTTTTGGAACTCTCAAGAATAGACCTAGAGGGGTTGACTTGATGTTTTCGAGTGATAGACTCAGAGGAGTTGAGCTCGGTGGGTGTTTTATGTGTAACCCACATGTTTTGATTTCTTACATAATTATGTGACATACTTTATGTTCCGTCATGTACCATGTAACCGGGTTTTACCCGTCACCATTAGGTGTGGTTTTGGATATGGAGTTTTATAATCCATGTTTTCGGAGACGTTTGAGTATGGGTATTTATCTATGTTTTTAGGTTTTGGTTATCAAAACTCATTCGAGTTATTGGGATGTTTTGGAAGTTGGAGTTATCTACATTTTCAGTGTTTGATCATTTTTATGTCAGTTATGTTTTACGTGGGCTTCGGGTTTTGGCTTTATTTAAAGAAGCGTTCGTTTTATGATTTTAAAACACGAAAAGGGTGAATAATGAAAGGAGATTGTTTTGTGATTTAATGTATTCCATTTTGGTTGCTTTCAAATCAAATGTATTGCATTTCGAAAATCATGATTTTTAAATAACATTCTTGAAGTTAATGCTTTATTTATCTCTAATGAAAACTCTTGAGCTCACTAGGCGTTAAGCCTAACCTTTTTATTTGTCGGCATGTGCATCAGGTTCTAGTTGGGGTTTGGTTCTAGCAGTGCTTGGAGGATTTGAGCATTAGACTTACACGAGAATAAGTGGATTGATGAAGTCTTCCGCAGTTGAAGATAGTGACCATTATTAGGTTTAGTAGCACCCGTCCTTATTATAGACTGTATGTGTAGAATGAATGTGTGTATTGAGGTCAAATCCTAAATTGTGTTTGTAGATGGATTATTTATCGATGTATTTAGAAAATTTTAAATTAGTTGTATTTCCGAATTTGAGGGTGTTACAATCCGATTCTTAAATTTGAATGGTTTCCTGATCAAATGTTCGTGTAGATGGTTAATCCAAGGATGTTCCTATTTCAATGATTATAAACCGAATGTTTGCATGCAAATGAAAATTTTATGTCATTTTATTATTATTATTATATCTAATCTACTCGATTTTGGAATTGATTTTCCTGCTAGGTTTTGAAATTGATTTTTGCTTATAAGTCATTTATATTTTTTAACTTGCAGCCAATGATATTGTCAAAAGCATGTCAGCTTAAGGTCTGTTCCTATAGGCAAACCTAAGTAGTTACTTTACATTCTTCTGAAGCTACACTTAATTTATTTATTGAATTAGAAAACTACCCAATTGAAAAAAAGAGATTCTCATATTAAGTGAAGTTACAGCAGATTGTGTTTAAGGCAATTGAGTTATGTGGTAATAGTAATTACCCCCTTGAGTCTGATGTGTCTTCTGATGTGTCTTTAGCAATTCTAACAGAAAATGTTAACATTAGTAATTATATTCAGGTTTTTGATGCTTTAGGAGGCTCTTAAAGCAATCCTTTCTGCTCTGATTGAGAACAGAGTTGGTGAAATGATGCTTTGAAAAGTTTTAAGTTTTGTTGTTTGTTTCTTAAAAATTTCTCAAGTATTTTACATTTACTTGTGGGTTTTTGGTGATGATTATATAGGTGGGTATGGGTCTTATTTACTGGATGATGTGCTACCTACTCATTATTTGTCTGCTTAATGGAGTTTCATTTGGTTTTCCTCAGGTTTTGATTGTTGACTATAAATTGATATTTTGAAGTGGGATGGCAAACTGTGGTTCTTGTTAATGGAGTTCATAGTCAGGAAGATGATATGACAAAGTACTTGAATCGAACCTTTTAAAATCCTGTTTTGCACCAACACATATTAATATCAAAATTCATGCTTTGAATTTATTTACTGTTTCTCGAAAGCACGTGAAGTGGTTTGCAAGGCACTTTTTGGCAAGTTTTTTGTATTTATTTGAAATCTAACCAGCCATTTATGTACTTACATCTTATACAGGACAGACACACTATTTGGGTGGCATTGCTTGATAGTTGAACAACTGTATTAATGGCCACGCTGCTAATTAATGCTATACTTGGATAGGAATTGTAAAAGCTTTTTAGTGACTATATGATCATTGGGTTTCTGTAACGATGATCTTTTTTTATGCATTTCATCTATTCCCCATTCTTGTGTTTTGTGTGTAGACCTTGCAAGTAGATATTTTGTGATGTGCCAATAGTTTTTCTATTAAGCAAGTTGGATGTTTGTGTACCATTTTTATTAAGTTATGTATTAAATATTGGTGCATAAAAAAATAAGTTTTGATATGTAGATCAATAATCCATGGAAAATTTTACAAACAAATATAACCTTGTAAACATTTTGCAATCTCATTGAAACATTGCTTTTAGATTATATGAGAGTGCGAGTTAGCAATCAATATTATGGTGGCAAAAAGTAGATTACATTTGATAACCTAAAATCACTATTTAACTCTTACAATAGCATTTTAAAGCAAGTTGTTAAAGAGCTTTTTCTAAAATGCTAACAGGATAGTGTCATTTACACAATTTGCTTAAGTTTTACTTATCCAACTTGTTACGTTGCGAAGACATTTAAAAGTCGATTTTGCAATAAAAATGTTACTTGTAAAATTAAATCTTGGCTATTTTGGTCTGTTAGAAATGCGCTATAAGATGAAAGAGGATCGGAAATGACTATTTTGGACAATCATAAGTGTGTAAATGATATCTAATAAGCATTGGTAGATAAGGAAAAATGACTTTGATAACCATGACACCATTTTTTTCTACCCATTTTCACACTCCGTGTTTTATTTTTCAAAAACTTGTTTATACTTTGAAATTTTGCTTACATTTATTTGAATATTACATATCGCCGCATTGTGCGGGTACTCTACTAGTATATATATATATATAAATATATATACACACACATATAATATAGTTAATTACTAGTTGGTCCCTGTGTTTTAATTGTTTTTACAAATATAAGGAAAAATAAAAAAGAATTCAAAACGAGGATAAGAACATGGTTGGATGATTTTGCCCCTGGCTCTAAAAGAGTTTTTTTTATCGGAGTTAGTGGTCAGACTCTTCTTTCAAAGCAAAATCTAAACCTCAGAGACTACAACTTGACTCATTGAAATACAAGTCTCACTTTCAAATAAATCACCAAACCTCAGGAACCAAAAGTGTAATTTTATCTTTAAGTTAACAAGTTTATATTCAGTGACTATGGGTGTAAGTGGAGAAATTGACTCAAATAGTTGAAGTAGATGAATAAATTGGTTTTTTAATTATTTTTTTTCGGTTTTGTATTTATGTCACTAGGTTCGCAATGTTCAGGTCTGTAATTGCGGACTTAGGTATAAAATGTAAATTGTTTTGCAATTTTCCTTAAAAAAAAATTATCTGGGTCTGCAATTGCGGATCTGGGTCCATATTCTTTTTTTTAAGTAAAAAATGACCATATTCGGGGTTTTTTTCTTTGTCGTTTTGACAGGTCCGCAACTATATTGTGGAAGTAGTGATATTTAACCGGAGGAGAAATGGCTAAGAGACCAATTTCTTTGTCTACTTTAACTATTTACGTCAATTTTCCGTGCAAATATGTATCGTAATAGGAAATAAAATAAAAGTTTAATTTGTCTTTTTTATATACTAGTGTGTGCCACCGTGCGTTGCGCGGTGATGAAATATTTTTTGTTGGAAAATATGTACTATGGGACCGTTTACCAAATGTTTACTAAGTAAACGATAGTTATCACCTTTCCTTACCTTATCGGGTAATATTGTCGATACGTCAAAATGGATTGTGATAGGTTTACCGATAAGTATTTACTAAGTAAGAGTCGTATCTTTCACTTGTGGGGTAAGATTCTCGGCCCTTGCCATGCTCACCAGTATGATAAGTGATGTCTGGTAAGTACTGGTAAGTTTGGTAAACAATCATAAGTGCAAATAACGTACTAATTTAATTGAGAATCAGTGTAATACAATGTTAAACAATAAATGTATTAATTGTTTTAGACGTGAATTGTTTTTATTGATTAGGTTCTTAAAAATGTGTCTTTTTGTGATTATGCAATTCTTTTTTAAGTTTCCTCCCATGTGTGTGTGTATATATATATATATATATATATATATATATATATATATATATATATATATATATATATATATATATATATGGAGAGATTCATTTGAGAAATGGTAAATATATGAGAAATAGATAAGTAATCTTAGCCATTCATCTGGTCAACATTTGCGCCTTTGACCGCGAAGCACCAGATAATTCCTTGCGTGGTCTATAGAAGGTATAAGGGTAATTTCGTAAAATACACGGGATGAGTTCATATATGAATCTGTATGAATCACAAAGATTCATATATGAATTTGTTAATTAGTTCAACTGATTCATATATGAATCTTTGTGATTCATACAGATTTATATATGAATCAGTTAATTGGTTCATATATGAATCACAAAGGTTCATATATGAATCTGTTAGTTAGTTTAACTGATTCATATATGAATCACAAAGATTCATATATGAATCAGTTAAAAGAGTTCAGATGTGAATTGCACTGATTCATATATGAACATATAGTTCATATGTGAATTATACAGGTTCATATATGAACACAACCCGTGTATTTTGTAAAAATTACGAAAGTGTCCTTCTAGTTTTGGAAGAGCCGCAACTTTTGACCAGTCAAAGCCACAACTTTTGACCGTGTGAATGACTAGGATTACTTCTCTATTTCTCATATATTTACCATTTCTCAAATGAACCTGAGAATATATATATATATATATATATATATACATATATATATACGTGTGTTTGTCAAATTTGGGTTAATTGACAATTACAATAATTCATGTTCGATGTTTAAAGTTTTTTTTGGATAAAAGAGACAAACACTTCAAGGAAGGAGCCATCGTAACTGCTCGCCATCGGAATAGGCTTTCAAGGCAGCTGTCGAGTCAGCCAGTAAGTAAGCAGTAATAGTCAGCCAGCAAGCTGGGCCGTTCTTGCCAGTTCGAGTACGAGACTTCGGTGTAGTAGTTCTATAACGGTTTTGACACATACTAAGGACTCCTTTTGCAAAGCAACTTATTGTGCTTTTATTCCAGCCAACGAAGCTCCGTCTAATCTAGGCTCGGTTCGATTCACCCATCATACCTACTAAGTAGAAGGCAGGCGAACTCGAAGCAGTGCAACAAAGTTTAGACTCTCGCGATTGGACTCTATAACAGAAGAGGTTGTGCAAAAAGGAAAGGGAAAAGAAGCTTTGCAAAAGCTAAGGCCGAAGCTCTTTGGGCGATATTATAGCATTAGCGCATTTCCTCATGATTAGGGTGATGTGGTTGTTCCATCGGTTTTCTTTATGGAGGGATCTATTATTCAAGATATTCTTGAAAGGCAGATTGACAAGTGCGACGAGGAGATGGAGATTCCAGAAAAGTCTACGAATAAGTAAGTGAAGGCTTGGCTTACGTGCTCAACTCAAGCAAGAAGAAGCTATAAAGTCAAGCCTATTGAATGGTGGCAGAGGGAGTGGAGGTCTAAAAGTCAGAAGAGAACACTGTGCAAAGGGTACGCGACCACAACGCACTGTTGTCCCTTTTTTTTCTTTATTTTTCTTCGCACTAAGAGTAGCTGTAACTTAGCAATTCGATTGTACTCAGATCGAACATGGCAATGAATGTAAGTGTGCTCTATGGGCCTTACTTATTGATGACTGATCTACATTTTCAGCTGATGACATTGAATGATTTGAGGACGCTGGGCGGCCAGCTTGCTTGCGCTTGGGCTGTTTCGTCGTGGCTTGGGGTATAACGGTTCGGAGAGATCGACGAGCACCTCACACTGCCATGCCAACCGCAGCTTTTGAATCAATTTTGGGGTGATCTTTGACCAGCCATTGCAGCGGGAATGGGATATTGAATGAAAGTCAATCGAAGAGACAAGTGACTTCCCCTTTTTTCGCTAAGGAAATCTGCTAACACTCTAAACGATTCCTGAGACGACTGTTCTATAGCCATAGAGAACATCCTACATCCGAACTCATACCTACAAGCCTATGGATACTGACACCTATTCTATTTCCATTGGACTTAAAAAGTCTTACTTATTTCGCGGGACCAAGGCGGAAAGACGAGTTACTATTTTCACGAGCTCATTTGGACTCATAAGTCAACCCATCATATAAGATCACAAGAAAGAGATGCACCAAAACAGAAGACGGAAGACAATTGTTCACAAACTTAACAACCAAGATAAAAATAGCAAATTTTACCATACTTCAAATTGAACAATTGATTCCTAATAGACTAATAGAGGATGGGGGAACCGTCCGTTGACAACGCAAAGAAAAAACATATCTGGTAATGAGGAACTATGTAGAAATTACCTTTGTTTTTAGAGGTTGTGGTCGATCACACGTACCGTTGAAATGAATGAATACATACTTGCAACTCTTATTAAAATAGTTGTCAGAACATATGGGAATCTCTTTTTTTTATCCAATCCCGACTCTACTAAATCCCTGGTTCCTAGGCCAGAGAGGAGGGAAATTGAGAAGTTGAAAACCCCCTAGGAAAGAGACACCTTAGGCCAGAGATTGAGAGAATAAGGAAAAGATGAAGGCAAACCACGTGGAAATGAATACAAATGAGGAATTCATTTTTGATACAATCCCTAGGTCTGAGCAGATGAAGATGATCTCAATTTTTAACAAACCAAATGGACTAATTAAAAACATAGTTTACTCTATAAATTATGATCAACACAAACGGGCTGAAACATTAAAAAATAAAGCAAATTGATAGCTTTTTATACAACAATTTGAGCAAATTGCAAAGGCATATTCTTTTTCCTTCATTTGTGTGTGTATATATGAAGGTATCAAAACTTACCTTTAATTATTGAGATGGAAACTCAGCAAGTTAAAAGATCCGGTTCAAGCCAGGAGACCATCTATATCTTAACCACTTGCTATCACATTTGGTCCATAGACTTCATTAGCTACCACATTTGAACAAAAATAAGAGAATTCAGACCTTCCAAGCGAATAATAAACTATAAGACAACAGATAAATCATTTTAAAGACTATTGGCAAGTACATAATTTGATTTCGCTGCGTGTTTAGAGTAATTGGGTTAGGGTTCATCATATATTCAAGAGAACTTCCGAAAAAATCTTACAAAATGGTGTCTTAGCGATTTAATTTTCCGGTAATCGGTGGGAGCTTTATGCAGAAAGCCATGTTTTTTCCAAGCCTGGTCATCGCAATTAAAAGTTAGCTGCTTCAATCTATTAAAAGTCCTCCCAAACAAAAATCTTTCTAATCTATACAGATAGATTAATCCATATAGACAACTTTACCTATACAGGACTTAATGGAAAACCAACCAAACAGTCCCTTACTTCCTTTGCCCTAGCTCAACTTTGTATTGATTATTCATTTGCATGTCTGTTTAATTGTTGGGGAGGGGGGTTTCTTGAATATGTTGCAATACCAATCTGTTGGCAATCTTGATTATTGATTTGCATATCAATCTGTTGGTCATCTTGAATATGTTGCAATATCAATCTGTTGGAATATGGTTTTTTGTGTTGATAATCAAGATTCAAAAACATATTGTTTAATATGTACTTTTCTTTTATGGGTTTTTGTTTGATACTCTTCTTTTGGTTTCATTAATTTGCGTTAATTGATTGTTTATTTGTTTAATTATTGATTTTCATGTTTGTTTTATGAATTTGGTTTCAACTGGAAATGCCTCTACTTGCTGTGTTTTATGAATTTGATGGTGATTATAGATTGTTTCTTTAATTGATGACAAAGAATAAACAAACTTATTAAACAAAAAGCATTTAATTGATAATGAAAGATACTAAACACAGAAAATCATAACCCACGTTTCTTAGCACACTTCTAACTTCAACGCATAAGCATTCTGGTATTATATATATCAAGTTCATGGATAAACATACAAAAAATAGTTACCTTTTCATGCTCTACATATGTTTCAAGAGAAAATGATTCATATGTATGCATAATTCCAACTTTGCCGTGAATGTCTCCCATAGAAATTTCTAGTTAAAAAAAAGGTAAACTAATTGAGGGATGGCGAGAAAGAGATGAACACAACATCAACCATGATAACAATAACATGTAGCATCACAACTAATAGCTATTTTCCAATGTATCCCATATCCTTTAATAGATGGATTAATCACATGGTTCATTCAAAATTGAAAAGTACAAAAATCTAATGTAGGATATGAATAAGAGAAACAACTAACCTGGATTATCAATACTTGTAGATTACATGGAACAAATGATATTGAGCCCTTGAGCAAGAGAGACCAAACCTAAAACCGAGAGGAATGATAATTGAATACATATATGATGGGGAAGATACCTTTAATTGATGGATTAATCAAATGGATAATTCAAAATTGTAGAGGACAAAACCCTAATGTTGGAAAGAATAAGAGAAACAACTACCCTGGACTATCAATAACAGAATCGGTTATGTCACCCAATGATAACCTGTAGGAACCAAAATGCAGAAGCTACGATGGCTGAAATCATGATTGATTCGGTGGTCGCAGAGTTAGGCAATGAAGGGTATTCCTCAGGCGGAGGAAGCTTGCATTCTTCCCCATTGAAGTAAACTTTCCGAATCATAATTGAATACATAATGATGGAGCATATAGGGCTCAATTAGTTCTGTTCAAGTGCTTCCCCTTTCCAACTCATCTGGGTATGAAGCTTTGAGAGAAACCCCGCTTTGGACCTTAGTCGGTATGAATGAGGGGAGTCGATGATTTTTGGAGGAGAAGAGGCAATGAAAATGAAGAGGAGAGAAACTGACAAATAAATGACATCCCTGGTCATCGGTTTTTGGAGGAGAGCACAGATGAAAGGACTAAAATAAATATTGAGATGAATAAAGCTTGAGAAAAGGAGAAAAAAGAAAGGGATTTTTCTAGCTTTGAGAGGAAGCTACGTCACTCGACGTGGTTTCTTTTTTAATTACCCTTAATTATAAAGAGAGAAAATTTTTCCATCACATAATTAAGGATAGAATGAGAAAGTAGAAATTTATTTTGGAACAAAAAAAAATAGTAATGTGTAGAGGAGTATTTTTTTTTTTTTTTTACCGTAAGGAGGAAATCCGTAATTTTGGGTAAACTATGGGGGCAAAAAAATATAAATCACTCTAAAAAAATAAGATGTGGCTGCTGGGATTCGAGCCCAGGTCTCCACGGCCACAACGTGGAATTCTTACCACTAAACTACAGCCACATTTGTACTAATTTTTTATATATTGGAATCTATCATGTTAAATAAAAGTTCAAATAAAAATAAAAAAGGTATTAACATGAATAATGTGTACCGTTTTTTATATGTATATATATATATATACAACTTATATAAATAACATATAAAAGCTACGTTTTTAAATAACATTTAATACTATATTATAAAGATGGCATAAAAAACTCTTAATTACAACTCATTAATCTTTATGTACTATCATTTAAAATTATCTACTTAAAATCTCTTAAAAATAACTACTAAAGCCTAATGTACTACCTGTAAAGCTTTTAACCATAATTAATATATTTCATCTTTATTCCCCAAAATCCTTATCTCTAATCCCCAAACCCTAAAATTATGAAATTTGAATTCTGATAAACATAATCAAAACAGGATAAACATCTTAATTTAAATATAAAAAATTTAAAATATATAAGATAATTAATGAATTTTAACAAACTACTTAAATTTTTTTTATATAAAAAACATTATATTGTTAAACCTAAATTAAACAAATTTATATATAAAAAACCACTATTACTCAATAAAAATCATCCAAAATCGTACTGTAAATCAATAAAAAACAAAAAATAAAAATAAACATTAAAATCGTGATGTATTAAACATTATGTACTATTATTTAATGTTAATCTACTTAAAATCTCTTAAAAAACAATTAATGAAGTAATATGTACTGCTTTTAAATGCTTTTAACCCTAATTAATAAATTTCATCTTTATCCTCCAAAATCCTTATCTCTAATCTCCAAATCCTAAAATTATGAAATTTGAATTCTGATAAACATAATCAAAACAGGATAAACATCTCAATTAAAATATAAAAATTTTAAAAAATATAGGATAATTAATGAATTTTAACAAACTACTTAATTTTTTTATATAAAAAACATTATACTGTTAAGCCTAAACTAAACAAATTTATATATAAAAAAACCATTATCACTCAATAAAAATCATCCAAAATCGTACTGTAAATCAATAAAAAACAAAAAATAAAAATAAACATTAAAATCGTGATGTATTTCGCTGCATTGCGCGAGTACGCTTCTAGCATAAATAACATATAAAAGCTACGTTTTTAAATAACATGTACAACTTATTTAAATAACAAAAAAAACTACGTATGTACATAATATGAACAGTCGTTTTTCATATTATGTTATTATTTTTATTTAAATTTATACGCCTGATATATATATATATATATATATATATATATATATATATATATATATATATATATATATATATATATATATATAGGGTCAGGTTCAGGGAAAAACCCTAAATAAATAGAAAACCGAAAAACCACGAAAAAATGGATGAAAAGGTATATCAATATGGATGTCAAATTAACGAGAAAAATATGATTGTTTTTTTGGTGTAATTTATTTCGCTCGAATTTTGTTTATTTTTTATCTTTTTTCGAATAAAAAAATAGGGGGCTAGAGTTTTTTAATTCAAAAAATATTGTTGTAACCGTCCATTTAATTACATCCATCAGATCATCTAATATAACGGTTGATAAAGTGTTTTTTAGTTTTTCAATTATTTGAGATTTTCCCTTGAACCTCTGTCTATATATATATGAAATTTAAATTATATGAAATAATTATATTATTCTTGTTCCGAAGAGCTTCTTGTATGTATTACAAACTGTTTTTGTAAGAGAAAAAGAAAAGTTTAATAAAAAAAAACTCATGTCGGCAATCGTCTTAAAATAATTTTTAAAACAAAACTTAGCATGCCATGTTTTATTTATATTAAGTGGTTATATATTTCTCTTTTCCTGTTGTGTTTATTTATTAGACGTTTGTTTTTTAAGAGGTTCTGAAGTCTGATTTCACTTTTGATTTTTTAGAGGTGGTGCTGAAATATGAAATCTAAATCAATAAGACTGTTTGTTTTTGTAAACTGAAAAAATGTCTGAATCTGGATGATTGTCTATTTTACCTTCCGAATATTATAGTATTAAATTTATATGCATTTATATAATTTCTTTTGTTTATTCGTTTTCGTTACAAAATTTACATCTAAATTTCATTTTTTTAACCATAATATACTATCGTCAATTTTACATACATTCAAATTCTACCAAAATACATCACTTGATCCGAACATAATAGAAAATATGAATGAAGTTTCATAACTACTAAAACCAATCTTCATTTACATTCAAACCCTACCAAAGTACATCGTTTGATCCAGACACAATAGAAAATATGAATGAAATTACATAAAAACTAAAAAAAAATTCTTTTACATTCAAATCCTATTATGTCAATTGATACATACATACTTTTGAGATCACCACGTGATGTTTCTTTTGCCCGGTTACAACAACTTCGTCGTAACATTGCACATACAACATGTCAGAAAACGAAGAGAAATCGTTATAATCATGTCAAGTATTTCACAAACTATGGTTTCATGAAACTAAAACTGTGAATAAGCAAACAACTCAAAACGGTAGCAAGGGAATCTCATCAAAACTTGGAAAAATCCTTCAACACCCTCTCGAAAATCAACATGTGCAAAAATCCTTCAACACCCATTCAAAAGTGTTGACAAACCACCAAAGAATAAAAGTGATGTTCAGTGATGGGAAACTAAAGACGTGCTTGATTCCCATTGCATTGCAGGTTCCTCAATCATTCAATTTGTCAATCTCTCTTTCTCTTTATACACTGTTTGCTGCTAACTTTATAGAAGAAGAAAAAAGGGTTTGGGATTCTATATGCTCTATTAGTAATTCACTACTGGACGTGCTGCAAATTATTTGAAGTTTCTTCTTACATGATCATACCAGTTCCATGGCCGACGTTCTAGGGTTTAAGTGCGAGGGAAAAAGAGGACGAAAGTAAAATTAAAGAAACAGGGATGAAATATACATAAGGGACGATGGGATTACCTGATCGATTGGAAGGAAGAAGATCGATTAAGTTGATGAGAGGAAGGATCGTCGAGAGGATGGAGGCGTACGTTTAATCGAATTAGACATAAAGGCACCACTTTTTGATTTAGAGGTTTTCTAGACATAAGAGCCTCTAACAATAAAATAAAAACAAACACTCTGAATCAGTAAATATCTGACCTATTAAGATAAAAGTGCTCATTAAGAGCTGAAAACCCAAAAACAAAGAAGGCCTTATTCTCAACAAAAATATGTTATGAGTGAGTACTTAATTTGGTTATTATTTTTTGATTATAATTTGTGATAATAATCATTTAACTTACAACAATATGTTATTTTCAGTCATAATAAGAATGACTTGTGTAATAACCGGATTCAAAATAATAAAGTTGATAGTTGGGGGAGAGGTTGCTAAAGATTAAAGTGAAAGGTGGTAGTTTACAAATTTTATGAAAAGGGGATATAACCCTAGGGCCCTATTATTCTTGCAGTAGGCGGCTGAGGAAATGGTGTAGAGAGAAGGAGGCCTGAGCGATTTTGGGAGAACCAGGAAGAAGAAGGAAGCATTTTGTTGGATTCAAGCTCTTATCAATTTTTCCTTCAAGGTAAGTTTTCCCTGATCAACACTTCTTGTTATTAAGAATTTGTAAAGCGAAGTAAGACTTCTCATGGGAATGGATGAAGCCTGTTGTTATTTTGGAAGGGCTTAGGGTTTTGAGAATTTATGCTTAATCTTTTAAATCGATTAGAACATTGGGATATTAAGTGATTTATGGAAATTTCAAGTAATACCTCTCTATCGTCGAGGTATCATTCCATTGTGAGAGGATGCGATCGATTCGCCACGACCATCGAACCTCGGTTTGTTCACTGTGTCGAAGGGGCTCTGCTCCGGGAGCTTGTTCGCCCGGTAGTTGTATCACCGGGAATCGGGGAGCCAGGTGACCCCAATTTCTTGTAGACCGGGTGACCCCGGGAGGAGGGGTCGGTGAACGGGACATAGGGACCGGGCGACCCCGGTCGTTTGGGTGGAACCCGGGTCGTGACCCCGGGAGTCGGGGGAGCCCGGGAAAGGTGTTAACCTGGGCGACGGGGTTTAACCCGGGAGTCGGGTGCCCGGGGTGTAGGGCCAGTAACCTTTTGGGATTGTCATTAAATAGGTTCTGGAGAGAAAGTGAGAGAGTGTAGTCGTTGTCTTTAGTTGTTGTTTTCAGGGGGGGGGGCGTCTTACCCAACTATCGTTGTTATCATAGGTTGTGAGATCGCTAGAGCATAGGTTTAAGCGAGGACCAAAGGTGAGTTTTCTGAACTAAAACCTTATATGATTTTAAAACTATTTATGCAGGTGAGTTTTCTAACTAAATGCCTTGTGGTGTTAAAGTGGTTTAATACACGTGGAAGTTATTTTAAAGCATATCTTTATATACGTGAGTTTTCTTTTAAACGTGGTATATGCTTTTGTTGTTGGTTAAATGTATGCATACATTGTTGTTAGTTGTATGGCCAAAGTCGGGGGGTGTGGCCCGCATGTGCTCGTATCGGGGGGGGGGGGTGTCCCGTTTATGCCAATTGGGAGGTGTGACCCAGCTAAGGCAGTATGAGCCAAACACGCCGTTACTTTCGAGCAATGGTAGTGTGTGCCGAAAGCGAGTTTTTGAACGTGGTTATGTATATAAAAGCTGAATGGGTTGAGCTTTATTATAAACTTTTCTATATCATGTATTTCGAACTGCGTATTGAGGGGACTCACTAGACATTCGGTCTAATCCTCGCTCTTTCAAAAACTAAAAACCTTTTCAGGTCGCCGTGAGGTAGAAGGCTCGGGCAAGGGTAAAGAGAAGGTGTGAGCGGATGCCGGAATAGAAGACCTCCTTTTAGTATATTTCCCTTTCACTCTCAGTTGTAATAGGTTGCCTTTCCGCAAACCTTGAAGACTTTAATTGTTGTCTTGGGGTCGTTTTTGGCGTAAATTTCTTATAATAATAGTATGCTTTGTTAGTATTGCTTGGGTTGTTACAACTTGAAGGGTGATGAACCAAAAAACCAAGTTCAGTTTGATGGAAAAATTGTTTAGATACATTTTGTAATGAATGAATGAATATTAACAAGTTTTTTGGTTCAACTAGATAAACTAATTAACATGGACAAAGATCCTGTTTGTTCAATTATGTTCGTGAATATTCGATATCGATCATGTTTGTTCGTTCACATTCGTTTATTTGTGTTCGTTAGCGTTTATTTATGTTTGTTTGTATTCTTTCATTTATGTTCATTTATAAAAATATTTATATAATTAGTAATAAAATTATTGAGTAAGATAAATAATTAATGATATTATTATTAATTAATCAAAATTTTATTATAAATTTTAATAACTTTACTTTTTACTTGAGATTTTTTTTTTGAAAGAACTTTTTACTTGAGATTTCAAAAGCATTAAAGTTTTAAGTAATTACATCCTCACATATCAAGTACTTTGATAAAGAAAAAAAAAGGTTTTGAGAATATTTCAATTGTAGGGAGATTGTTATTAGGGATAGTATGAGGTTTCATCATTTTTTATAAAGTTGTATGTAATTAAATGTATAAGATGTCAAAATTTTTGAAGTATTTTAATAGATTGTTTATAAGACTTAATTTATAAGATTTAATTTATAAGGTCAATACTTAAAATCTTTCATTTAAAAATGTTTTATAAGATTTAATTTATAAGACCAAAACTTAAAATCTATCGTCTAAAAGCGTTGTGACAATATGACGTTTTTGGATGTGATACAAATGACAATTTTTTTAGAAAGAGATAAATAAAATTGATCTAATATATATTTGTCTTTCATTTAAGAGTTAATTTTGGGAATTTTAAGCCCTTCTCCAAACCATTGCGAACATTTTCTCTTTGGTATTTTCTCAATTTTAATTAGAAAATATTTAAAATTTTTGTTGGAACATAAAAGATCAAAAATCTAAAAACCTTCAATTTTTTCCATGTTAAAGATTTTTATTAGAAATACTTGAATCGGATACAAAGACTCATTCCGTAAACTTTAATTCATGTTTTGTTTAGTATTTTAATCATGGTTTTGGATTTTTTTATTGACCAGGAATTATTCTCATTTTCTCAATTTTACACAGAAAAAGAAAAGAGAAGACAAACGACAATAGAACGTAACGGACATGTAGATAACAATCAACTTCATTACATACAAATCACGGCCCAAAAAAAAAGCCGTATCCCAACCCCTGCCTTGACGTATTACACTCACACACACCCACCAACGCACAAAGCAGATTATTATATATATATATAGATAGATAGATAGATATAGCATCATCATGTGTATATATACATATACACATGATGTATTCACTCAACCAAACAGATCTAGAGGTGAATGAAATGATTAATTAGTGGTGACCTCCTGGCAACTTCTCCTTTATCTTCTCCATCACTCCCTTCTTCTCATGCCCTGCAGCTTCATATCCACCACCACCATCACCAACGGCCGTGGTTGAAACCTTTTGCTCATGATCGGCGCCACCATGATCATTACCACAAGGTACCTTCTCCTTGATCTTCTCCACCACACCTTTCTTCTTCCTTCTTCCTCCCTCCCCATCATCCTCCGACTGCACAATTTATAAACACACAACATCAATTTTTAACTTTAATATTAATTAATTAATTCTTACAATATATAATATGAGGAAGGATCATGTGAGAAATTAAATATTTTACGAGAAGGCGAGAAGTGTGATATCATATATGATTACACGGCATGTGGGTGTGCTTAATCATATATGATTAAATACTTCTTGTCTTTTCGTAAAATGTTTAATTAGCTTCTCGTTTGATCCTGTCCATATATATATATCACAGTACTTGCCGTGTAATCATATATGATATCACACTTCTTGTCTTCTCGTAAAATGTTTAGCTTCTCGCATGATTATTCTTCTCTCTCTCTATATATATTAGACTTACAGAGCTGGAACTGCCACTGCCAGAACGGTGGAGGATTCCACCATCATGTTTCCCTGCTTGTTCATGGCCAGCTGCTCCCGTTTGAACGTTGGTTCCAATCTGATGGCCTCCGGTGGCGGACTGTAGTGGGTTGTGGGCATACTCGTCGGTACTGTGGTGACCCTCCTTCACGTACTGCTCTCCTGATACGTGTTGTGCCATTTTTTCTGCTCTAAAATTAATTAGATGTATATATGGGTGGAAAGTAGTGTTGCTTATGGTGAATATATATTAAGTTGATGAAATATGAGATGGGAAGGATTCTATTATATATAGGGAGTGAGAGTGTGAAGAATTAAAGATGCATCGCAACAACACAACCGTCCACGTTGGAGATCGTATTCTCACCTGCCACGTTAGCCCTTGGAAGCTGCAAATGGGAGATTGACATGTGTAAACCGATGTCGACCGAGAAGAGAATCATGCATGGAGTTAGTTTTCTTGATAATGTTTGGATTTTTTTACGATTGTTTAATTGATCGACATATAACTATTGTTTTTTTTATCTTTAACAACTTTTTATTGTATCGTGTTAGATTGATAGAGCATCTTTAATATATTATCTCTTTAAAATAAGGAATTAAAGTTTAAAAATTTCTAAGAGAATTGCATTCAAAATTTGTTTACAGATTCAAGATTGCATTATTAATTATAATAATAAAATATTACATATATTTAATAAAATATAATATGTCTCTTCTAAACATTTTATTTCAAGATTTTTTATTAATGAAATATAATAAAAATTCATTTTTTTATGGTAATTATTTGTACACCCTCTCTTACTTTCTTTATTTTGGAGACTCGGTTGGAGCAATAAAATTATCCAAAATCTTCATTTTCTTTATTTTGAAGAACTTGTTGGAGATGGGTGCTCATAGGTCGGGTTGATCGTATTGAAGACATATTTAACAACTCAACCCAATGTTGGTGGTTTGAAAATTTTCAAGCAAACTCAACTCAAACAAAAGTACAACCCAAACCGTTCGGGTTGGTCGGGTTAGTTGAGTTGTATTTAAACAAAATAAAATCAAAATTGGGAACATAAAAATAAAGAAAACCTTTCTTCGAAATACGACATCATTCAAGATAATATGCAAATTCATCAAATATTTAGGTATATACATATAAAAATGTTTGAACCGATGATAATACGTCAATCAAGAACAATTATTTTAGACTTCTCCAGCCCTGATGCTTTCTTGGCCTTGAGGTTGGTCATATCATCTACAATTCAAAACTAAAGTTAACAATTTATTGAAAGCAGATAAAATAATAGAAATTTTACTTTTATCAAATTAGTTAGTTAAACATGCTTAGTGTTTACTTTCTTATAACATTGTGTTTATTTGTTTGAATTTCGTGACTCATCTTCAACCAACTTTAGGTACACATTAATGCTTCGAATATTTTTGGACTGAATGAACTCCTAATTGAGTCGAAAATACACCTGCTAGTACTAAATGCGGATTCAAAAGACCGTAGACACGGGAATGGTTCCGCTTTTTGATCTCTTTGTCAACCTCGATTGGGGTAGCATCCATTGAGTTTTTCTCTGTAGAGCAAATCAGCAAACATACAACAAATAAACAATGTTTTAGCAAAAATAGACAATGTAGAGAACATTAGCAAATGAGCATATATTCATTGAGAAATTTAGCAAAAAAAGTCTGAAGTGAAGATCCATTGAGCAAATCACTCTTTCAACCCAACACCTTGCTTCTGAAGTGAAGAATTTTAGCAAAAAAAAAATGTCAAATTAAGGTAGCATTCATCATGAAGAAGTGAAGAACCTTTACCTCTTCTGTTTTAAATCGATGCTCTCTATCACTCTGTGCATGAGTGCGTCTGCGTGAGGCATGAACCGCGAACTTGATGGAATCGAATCAAACGATGACGTAGTTGCTGGAATCGTGAGCGGATATTGTTGCTAGAATTTGACCTGACAAACGTGTCGTGTCGTGTCGGGTTCAGAGTTAAACGGGTTGAGAATGTCTAACCCTAACCCTACCCGTTTAATAAACGAGTCATAAAATCCCAACCCTAACGCGACCCGCCTAACCCGACATGACCCGCCTAATCCATTTAACATTTCTAAACTAAAAATTAAAAATCTAAAATTCATAACAAGGTACAAATCCAAAATTCAAATGAAAACATTAGAAATCCAAATTTTATGGTTCAAACTTATAAGTTGTAACCAAATCTAAAACATTAAAAATTCAAAGCATTAAAAAGAAAACTTATATTATATATATATAAACGGGTTATTCGGGTCATTTTCGAGTTGAAATTTTTGACCTTGACCTTACCCGTTTAATTTTCGTGTCGTGTCGTGTCAACCCATTTACTTAAACGGGTTGAAATGTATTACCCAAACCCGTTTATTTCGTGTCGAGTTCATATCGGGTTAGCGTGTCGTGTCAGTTTTTGCCAGGTCTAGTTAGAATCTTGAGTCGAAGCTGTTGAGTGGAAATCGAAGAAGTGAACTCTTAAATCTTGAATTGAACTTTGAAGTCTGGACTCCGTTAAATTAGGGCAAATAATTTTAGAGATGCCTCTAAGACTTTCATCGGATTATCGGGTTGAGCGAATTACTTTGGGCCTAATTAACCCAATATATTTGGTTTAGCTTAATTTTGTATCGAATACATGTCGGGTTACCTTGGGTTGATTTTTATTGGGTTTTTTTCGGGTTGTCGTTTTTTAAGCACACCTAGTTGGAGATGCTTTTATATAATGTCTAATGTAAAAGATTTAACTCGTTTTTATATATTTAATTACAAGATAACAAACTATAAAAGAAACAAAAACTTAGGCATTGTTTGGCAAAAAAAAAAACTAGCTTATAAGCTAGTTTTTTTTGTACATGTTTGAATTACCATAAACTAGCTTATAAGCTAGCTTATTGAAAAACTACTCATAGTAGCGTTTTGAAAAGTTAGCTTATCAGCTACCAGCTAACTTGCTAGTTTGTCAAACATAGCTTTAGAAGAATGCATTTGATTGAGATGTTTTTGTTCAAAGTTTATAACCTTTCAATATTTAAGAATGTTGTTTACTATGTCTATATTTCCACCTATTAATAAACTATTATTAAGAAATTATGACTTTTAATTCATTAGTAATTTATATTAAGGTGTCGTTTGTTTTTTAAGAGGTCTAAAGTCTTAAGTCTTATTTTAGTTATGATTAATTAAAAATAGTGTATAAAAAGGTCTGAACGATTCAGACTTAAGTGTCACTAAGATATTTTTTTTAAAACAAACAACCCCTAAGTGTATACTCTTCAAATTTAATAGTTAATAAACTTTTAACTATATCTATTGTTTTATCAAGTAGTTATTAGGATATGGATTGAATATTGAAATATCTAAACTTCCCCCATCTTCTCTTGATATATCTTCATCAAATTTCACGGAAACAAATTTTATTGGATATATTCAAGTCTCGTAGTCGTAGACTCGTAGCCTATGAAACTTCTGTACGAGAGAGAACGAAATTCTATCTGAGGACATTGCAATCGCAGACCTCAGTCTATTCTATATCTCAAGGTTTTTATGATTGACAGTGCACAAAAACCTCATCAACCAAACCCAATCTAACTCAAATTAAAATAACCCAACCCGAAGACAACACGATGCTTAATGGAGTTGTAAAAATTTCAAACTGTAGGTATTGAGTTAGAGTTATTAGAACCCAACCCAACTCGTTGAATCCGATATCCTTCTATTCATTGAATTTAATATGATTATAGTTTTAAATCACTTATTAATATGTACATTAGTTCATTAGATCATCACCTTTTTCATATACGTACGACACTTTCAATCTCTTATCCATCTATATATAACTCCTATATTTAGGGGCGGAGTCAGAATTTTTTTCTAGGGGGGTGTCTAGAAAAAATGTAAGAAAATTCATTATTTTAAGGTTGAGAAACCCTTTAAGTATATATGTTTTATAATAAATAGTTGACCTAAAAATAGTTAAAAACCCGAGTGATCTAAACAACACAACTATGTCTATATTTATACAAACAAATAGAGCATGACTCTGTTTTGTTTTCTTTTTGTGAAATTGTAGATACTCCAAGATGTAAGAGAAAGCAAATACATAAAAACTGAGAATATTATCGGGGAGAGAAGGGCCCCAACCCATTACACTTTATAAACTAGACCTTAAAATTAATACATAAAAAATAAAAATAAAAGGATGAGGAGGTGCTAATGCACCTTCTGGTGCTAAGGTGACTCCGCCCCTACCTATATTTGTTTTCGTATATATGTTCAGTAAATATGATCATACATATATGCAAACTTAAAAAAAAACATTTAAAGTGATCTACTTATAAAGGAGTATGAATAAGGGCTATTTGGCAGATGCTGAATAGTTTAGTGCAGAATGATTAAGTGGTCTGAATGATTAAGAGGTTTTTATGATATAGTGTAAAATGAAATATGGTGGTTTGCTAATTGTTCATAATGAAATCATTAAGAGGATTTTGGAACCATTAAGAGGCAACACTTTTTTTTGCCAAACAAGATTTACCTCTTAGCGATTCAGATGTTGCCTCTTAATGGAACCATTAAGAGGTAAACAAACATCCCCTAAGTTGGTACTAATTGAGTGATGATGAACAAAGGAATTATGAGTAACTAATGTTGGATATTTGCCTACTCATTTGTCCCACATAGGAAAACTCTCAAAAGTTTTGTGGGTTTATAAACCTAAACCTACACTAATTATCAAAATGGAGAAAAGCCCAAAGTAGAGGTTGGCATTGGGCTTTAGCAGGGGAATCACTAAATATTTAATGGTCAAAAGATGGACTTTAGTAGGGGAATCCCTCTATTGACCTTAAATTGCTATTTTGCTAAAATCGGACAGAGTGGAATGCGAGTTCCATGCGACTTTGGTCGCACCGAACCCGCATTGGTCACTGTTGATTGTCGAGAACATAGTGTCTAACGCGACCCTCATGCGGGTAAACCCGCATGCTACCCACATTACTCTCTGTTGTTTTAATCACACGACAGTGTTGAATGTGACCTCCACGCGGGTAAACTCGCCCCAAACCCACATTCATCGTTGACCGTTTTTTGACAGTTATTTTGGTTGGTTGAAGCACATGTATATAAACCTGGTTTTTCCCTCCATTTCAGAAAACGAAATTCCCTGCATATTCTCTCCATCTTTCTCTCTTTTCCACTTGCTATCCAAATAATACATTATCAATTCGATGGGGTTGAATTGGCGTGCATCGATTCAATCGGATAGTTGTATCCTCTAGGCGACGTCCGGAACCAAGCACGATTGGGGACGAAATTTCGTCTTAGGACACTGCATCGTCAGGCCTCTATCCACATTATCATCGTTCAATTCTCGTTAATCATCGAAAGGGTACATAATCTCTTGATTTACTTGAAATTTAGTAAGTTGTTTTTCGTTATTTCTTGTTTATTTGTGTTATCGTGAGGATTGGTTCTATCAACTAAAACACCATCTTCAAAGGTAACAAACATACGGAAATATTTGTAACTTGACTAGCCCAATCTAACCCGCATGGTTCGAATTAGGTTAGATTGTAATTTTATTTGGGTTTGGAATAAGTTAAGATTTTTCATACCACATAAAGTACGTTCGATCAACCAGATCAACTTAACCCATACCCCTATTGACAAGTTAGTAATCTTAGCTTCATACAGATTATTATATTTATATATACACTGTTTAATTGCTTGGTTACTATTAATCAGTTCTTTCAAGAAAATGTAGGTTCAAACGAGAAGCTAAACATTTTGCGAGAAGATGAGAAGTGTTTAATCATATGTGATACACAAGTTTAATCATATATGATTAAACACATGTTATATTTGCAATACATAGACGTTTAATCATATATGATTAAACACACCTACAGGCCGTGTAATCATATATAATATCACACTTCTCGTCTTCTTGCAAAATGTTTAACTTCTCGCATGATCCTTCCTATGCGAGAAGCAAACTAATTTGCGAGAATGCGAGAAGGAATGTGGGCCACATAATTTATTAATTAGAAAACCATAAATAAAAAATAAAAAATAGTTTTAGAAATTATGATAATTATCATTTTAAATTGGATAAATCCTTAAAATTCTCATTATATCTTTTAGATTTATTTATTTTGTAATTTCAATTATTTATTAATTTTTTTTCTAAATATACTTTTAATAAAAAAAAATTCACAATTTTAACCAAATATCACACGTGATATCATTATATGAATATTTATGCATATTACATATCATATTATTACATGTGATAATTATATATATATATATATATATTTTAGTTAATGATATGTGATTATGTATATTTCTATTTATAGATCTTTTTGTAATGTAAATATTATCACATGTGATAATTGTATATATTTTAGTTAATCATATGTGATTATGTATAATTCTATTTATAGATATTTTTGTGATGTAAATATTACCACATGTGATAATTGTATATATTTTAGTTAATCATATATGATTATATATATTTATAGATCTTTTTGTGATGTAAATATTATCACATGTGATTATGCATCATTTATATTCAGACATATATTATCATATGTGATATTTACAAAAATCCACCTCGTGGGATCATATGTGATGCATAATAATATATCACATGTTAAACGAAGTTAATCACATGTGATTCAAAATGTAAATCTAAAAAATAGAGAAAAAATGGTGAAATAAATAATGAATTAGTTATGGATATCACATGTGATATTTGATGAAAATTATGATTTTATCTAGAAAAATAATAATATAAATTTGATAAAAAAAATTATGAATTTATTAAAATTAAAAAATAAATAAATTTAAAAGATATTATGAGATTTTTAAGGATTTATCCAATTCAAATTGTAATTATCCTAATTTTTAAAAAAATAATTTATTTATGTTATTTTTTAATTAATAAATTATGTGGCTCTTATTCCTTCTCGCATTCTCGCAAATTGACTACCTTCTCGTTTGAACCTGCCCCTAATTTTGAATTGTTAATATAAACGCTAACAACATCATTATTGTTGTAGGATAAGTGTGACATCGTCTAAAGGATATGACGATAGAGATAGAGATAGAGATAAATATATCAGAGTTATATTAGAACTGAAATATATCATAACTATCTACTTGTAACTCCTCCCTATTTAAAGGGCTTATGATTAATGAGAATTATAGACTTCTTCTCTCTGTCTTATTGTTATTATCTCCATATTGTTGTTTCATATGTTTTTCCCTTTAACACGTTATCAGCACGTAAGCTCAATCGGTTAGTTCGACAATCAAATTTCGGGTTTCCAACTTCATAAATCTATCCCTCCGTCGATGCTACAATCCAAGTAAGAATTCTTACACACGTATAATATTTATGTGGCGTAATATTCATGTCATAAACCATAAATCTGTCTCGGTTAACTTTCTGTTTTGAAAATTTTATATGCATATTGGCTTGTTTTTAAAAGTGTTCGCTTTTGAGTCTCGAAGTAATTTGTTATGTATGTTGTGTTTTGTTGGTTATATTTTAGGGAAATTAATTAAACTAGCCATTTCAGAAAATCGACTTTATCTCCTAACCAATCTCTCCCTCAATTTATTAAAATAGCCCATAAGTTCGTGAAAGGTGTTCGTATATACGAACACATCCCTAAATCTGATAAATTTGACATATGTTCGTAATATATGTTCGTATATACGAACATAATTTAAAAACTCAACAATTTTTATTAACTTCGTGAAATGGGTTCTTGGGAAATGAAATCAGTTAAAAAAAATTACATTTATGGCCCATGTTCGTATTTCACGAACCAAACTTACCTTTTTGACCATCATGTGAGTTAAATAATATTACAAATTTACAATTTTAGCCCCTGTTCGTATATATCATGTGAGTGATACGAATATACCGAATTACAAGTTTGGCCCCTAGTTCGTATATATTATGTGATACGAAGTAAATGGTTTAAATAAAAAAGCAAGTTACAATTATGGTCTCTCATCTTTGAAACATTAATCAAATTATTTTCAATTTTGGCCCTAGTTCGTATCATATGTTCGTGTATCACGAACATAGATTTCCAAATTAAAGGAAAGTTATAATTATGGCCCTTCAACTTTGGCCCAATAATCAAAGTATTTACAATTTTGGCCCTAATACTTTGATTATTGGGCCAAAGTTGAAGGGTCATAATTGTAACTTTCCTTTAATTTGGAAATCTATGTTCGTGATACACGAACATATGATACGAACTAGGGCCAAAATTGAAAATAATTTGATTAATGTTTCAAAGATGAGGGACCATAATTGTAACTTGCCTTTTTATTTGGAAATCTATGTTCGTGATACACGAACATATGATACGAACTAGGGCCAAAATTGAAAATAATTTGATTAATGTTTCAAAGATGAGGGACCATAATTGTAACTTGCCTTTTTATTTAAACCATTTACTTCGTATCACAATATATATACGAACCAGGGGCCAAACTTGTAATTCGGTATATTCGTATCACTCACATGATATATACGAACAGGGGCTAAAATTGTAAATTTATAATATTTCTTTAGCTCACAAGATGGTCAAAAAGGTAAGTTTGGTTCGTGAAATACGAACAGGGGCCATAAATGTAATTTTTTTAAACTGATTTCATTTCCCAGGAACCCATTTCACGAAGTTAATAAAAATTGTTGAGTTTTTAAATTATGTTCGTATATACGAACATATATTACGAACATATGTCAAATTTATCAGATTTAGGGATGTGTTCGTATATACGAACATCTTTCACGAACTTATGGGCTATTTTAATAAATTGAGAGAGAGATTGGTTAGGAGATAAAGCCGATTTTCTGAAATGGCTAGTTTAATTAATTTCCCTATATTTTATCCTTTATTCCAATTGAATCAAGATATGGATAAGTGGATATAAATGAATGTATGAAGTTCAAAGACATATTAGAACCCTAAATCTAATAATTAGCTAACAAACATTAAAATATTGGGCTTAGACGATGTTTGGTCGGAATTTTCTTTTATCATTTTTTTTGTTGGGTTATAAGTTGCGATTGTTAGACATCAATAAGAGATAAATTAAGTTTTTTTCCACCTTGAGAATGATTTGAATACCATATGTCTTTTATTATTATATTATTTTTGTTATTAATATTATTATTAATTAAGTGGTTGCCCAATTTAATATTTTTATATAAAATTAAAATGTCATTTGTTTTTATCAAATTAGTATTAATTTATTCATTATATTACATATTTGCTTCACCAATGCTAAAAGGAAAAAAAATGGTTCATGGTTATTTGGTTTTAACAATCTATAATTAATTAAAGTTTTACTTATAACTTGTTTTATATATATATATATATATATATATATATATATATATTTGTTAACGTTATTTAATTCTTTCGAAATTTACTCTTATAATATTTT
Source organism: Arctium minus (assembly GCA_954870635.1). NCBI lineage: Eukaryota > Viridiplantae > Streptophyta > Magnoliopsida > Asterales > Asteraceae > Arctium > Arctium minus. The sequence continues at coordinate 103,366,754 of OX941083.1, forward strand.
TTTTTCATTATGGGTTGATTAAGATTGTTATTGATATTTGAAAAAAAAAGTTATTTATTTATTGCAATATTTGGTTGTTATGTTACATTAATTTTGATTCAACATATTTTAATTTCATGTGAGTATATATGATAGTTTTTATGGATATGATAGCATTTATCGTTTTAAACTAATATTAATATTTATTAATGGTTATCCAATTAGTTTACAATTTATTTATTTGTTTATGTTAATATTTAAATGTTTATCTTCATTATAATTCATAATCTTAAAATTAATTTTTAGAAGTTACACTTCTAACCTCCATAACTTTTGTTATTTGACAAAAGCTCCAAAAATCGTATGAAAATGTTAAAATCAAACATTTATCTTGATTGTAGATTCCTACTCAGAATTTTAAACTATATAATTATTTTTTGGAAGTTACACATCCAAGCTCATATATTTTGATCTTTACCAAAAGCTCCAAAAAATGCTATTAAGGTATTAAAATTGTTTCATATACCAAACTCATAGTCACTTTGGTCTCTTGCCAAAAGATCCCAAAATACCAATATGGTATGAATTTTTTTGACCTCATGTCAAAATTTACCAAATAACAAATGTTATCCATGTATTTCATTGATGAATTAATCGCAATACATCGAAAGGATTTTGTCAAATGGGTGTAAATATCCCTAAGGTTTGTAAGAATTTAAGAAATCCATGTGTGTAACACCCTGAATTTTGGGGTTGGGTAAAAGTTGACCTTTACCCAAAGTTCAAGGGGGTAATTTGTAACTTGGGCTATATAAATAGAAATCAAATCTGAGATATTTTCTAATATCTCATTTTGATCTGAATCGTGTTTGAGAAGCCAGAGAGAAAGAGAAGAGCAGGAGAAAGCAGTGTTAAGAGGTTGATCGTTTCGGGCAAATCAAGGTACGAGTCTAGCTTAATGCTTTGATCTGAATGCTTTTAGCCGTGTAGAATCTCGTTGTGAAGGTTTTAAACCGTTCCATTTTGAGATCTGAGTATTTCTCGTTTTGGATTTGGGTTCTGCGTCGACTGTTCTTGATGAACAAGACGACCGGACTTGTTAGGACCGATAGGTGTTCGACCGGAAGAGCATTCGACCGGTGGGTTGTGTTCGATCGGAAGAGCATTCGACCGGTGGGTTGTGTTCGACCGGAAGAGCATTCGACCGGTGGGTTGTGTTCGACCGGGAGAGCATTGGACCGGTAGGTTGTATTCGACCGGTAGTCCTTCGACCGGTATTTGCCTTTCGACCGGGAGTCTTTCGACCAGTGTTGTCTTTCGACCGGTATTTGCCTTTGACCGAATTAGGTTCTGTTAGTTGTTAGCTTCTGTTATTTTGAGTTCTAAGTCAGGTAGCGGAAGAGTTATCTGTGTTTCGACTTACCGATTCTTTCGGTGTTGTCATAGGTGGCGCTCGTTAAGAAGAAGGAAACAGAGGTGAGTTCCTACTATCATTTTAAACTTTACACATATCAAAAGTTACCTTTTGGATCTTATTTTATTAAAGTAAAATGATGTTTTACTTGCACGTTATACGATTATGCGAAAAGAATATTTAAGAGCTCCTTTTAATGATTTTCATTCTTACCGGAAGTTGAACTGGAAATAACATTTCGTTTATAAAATGTATTTATACCATATGTTTATTCATGGTTGGTCACATATGTTGTTGTGACGAGTCTGTACCATTACTAGTGGATCCCTAGGTTTTGAGTCGACTGTATTGTTGGAATGTCATATTCCCCAAATTTGTAGCTATGGGTCACATGTTCCTCGGGGGCAACTTGGTACGGTTATGTGAGGCCGGATACTAGCCATGGTTCATAGTGATCCTAGCGAAAGAGTATACATTGGTTTTGCTTGGGGCTTGATCTCACGTTGAAGCACGGACTTCTGTGTTCGTATCCTCGGATTCCAATTGTTTAGCTCGTAACTCGGATTTTGGCCTACTTTGTGTTACGCCACAATCCTTGGTAAAATGTTTTATTGTCGGTCCTTTTATGACATGTTTATCACGGTAAAGCCCGGTTGTGGCAAAGGCTTAAATTGTAAATTCAATCTCTTTGGAAATATTATCTTATGATACAAATGCTTATATCATTTGAGCTTTATAAACTGTATGTTCTCACCAAGCTTTAAGTCTGACACTTTTTCTCAAACGGTATGTGTAACAGGTTTCCATTAGCGGTGGGTTGCCAGGTTTTTGGAGAGACGAGTTTTGAGTCTCGAGGTTTTTGGAGATATCTAGTATTGTATCTGGGCATTTGTTAAGTCCCATTCTTTTGATAAATTGTGGTATGTCAACTGATGAAATCTTGATATTGGGATCTAGATTAGTTTGTGGATGAACCCTTTATCTGTACAGGTTTTGTAAAGTCTTAAGGACTGATCCCATTTATGGGAAGTTAATTGCAATATTTTCGTCATGTTGCCAGGATTCCGGGTTTTATTTTACTCTGATTTTTGAGGTGTTACAATGTGATTCCCCTACTACCTGGAAATCCAATAGATTGAGTGATTTCTTTTTCGCAAAAATTGAAATATTGATGAAGTATTATCAATAAAATTAAAGCATACAAAATCCAATATTGTTATGATAATGAAATTTCATAACCATAATCCATTTTCTTATCAAAAAGAAAAATCATATATTATCCTTTATATATGTAAATGGTTGAAACAACTCATCCCAAAATCAACGTCGTAAACTCAAAAGAATCTGAGTATTATAAATGAGTATATAAACCTCCTTTTGAAAAGGTACAAGAAAATACCTAAAGTTCATCAACTCCCTATTGACTCTAAAACCAACCTCTTGAAAAGGTACAAGCAAACACCTTCATGTTTTGAGACGACATATAAATCCTAAATTTCATAGGAATACATTTACTAGAAACCCCCCAAAGAAATGTGGGATGTCTCGAAAGGGATAATCGGGAGTACTCATGAATATGTACTTTCCGAACTAATCGTACAGTGGAATGAAACCCACTTACTCGATTACAAAAAGGTAACTGATGTCAACAAAGAAATGTTATATCCAAAATGCGTCTCAATCTCTGTGGCAAGGAACTCACAGAAGATGACATGATTTTTAACATTATTTCCACCTTTCATATATAAGTAAATAGTTATAAGTTGGAATGCAACCTTTAGATAAACTCATCAACCTAATGAAAGTGGTTGAGAGACATAACAAGGTTCTTTCGAATAACACCACATATATCGGGATAAAGAAAATTCCCGATATCGATAGTGAAAGTGTTAGAGGTGGAAACAACTCCAAAGGATTGTGAGTTAAAAACAATTTCACACATGTGACATTTCTGCACCATGTGGACGAGACCCTATAAAGGGTCAGGGTATTGGTAAGAGTCAGGAAGAATTTTTCAACACCTGGAGTATGATACAACTACTACCCATGTGATAATGGACAATCAAATAAGATATGCACTAAAAAGTGATTCTATCAAAAAGGGAACACGTTGAAAATGAAATATAACATATTTGTTTTAATATTTAATATTGATTATGCATATGTTTCTTTGAAATTAATTTTAGGTACCAAAATTAATTTCTTTGCTAAAGTAAAATCGAATATGTAACCATTATAGATGTAAAGAAATACATCAAAACAAATAAAAAAAAACTCAATACTCTCCGTTCCGTTTAGGAATGTATCGAGGAGAATTGATTTTTTTGACCTATCACACAATCGAAAAAAAAAGATAGACTAATACTTGTTTTAAATACATCCAACCAAATTACTTAGACGATGGACTGTCACTTTCTTGGTGGAACAAGTTTAATAGGAACCTTGTAAAGATATTCGTATCAAATGGAAATGAAAATGAGCATATATACATAAATTCCAATGAATATGAAAGGAAACATATATCATGGAAACTAATGTGTCAAACTAGTAGATTATTGGGTCATCAGAACATATTTTGTCACCAATAAAGAAATTTTGGGGGCAATAACACATATTTATGTTTCGACATGACCATGTTGGACACCATGGTTATGACATAGTGATCCGTGTATTGCAAAATACACATAAACACATTCTATTTCGAGTGAAAGGCAAAACAAGGCAAATTGCAACTGTTGACTTCTGCAACATAAGAAACAACATTGCTATCATAATATGTCCTCTTGAATACATAAAACATTTGTATATACCCTAATCCTTAGCCAATACAGGAATGAGATCGTCCTAAAGCTAAGGACATTATACAAAAAAATATTCCATTGTTACAACGAATACAAGGTGATATTTATGGACATAAACATCCAGAATGCGGGCCATTAAAGTACTTTATGGTTCTGGTTTCGACTCGATGAACGCATGTAGTATTATTGTCCACATGAAATATTGCACTCCTAGCACTAGTTATACGTTTAAGGGCTCACCACCCTTATTATTTCATCAAGTCTACATGACTTAGAATGCTGGAGAATTTACATCATAAGGATTTGATGTAAATTGCATATGTATTAGGATCAATGTAGAGTTTCCTATACCCCATGTGTATATATAAAATGGTCTCATAGAAGTTGTTATCAAAAGAATATGATGACATCTAGGGTATCAGTAATGCGCATCAATTTACCCACATCTACCTGGGGTTATACAATTATTATATGCAATTTTTTTTGTCGTTTTTAGACCCACTACTTGCTAACCAGACTCATGCGTACCAGTTGGTAACTGCATATAAGCCTGATACTTTACATTTACGCATGTTTGATTATATGTGCCAATTGCGCCCCCACAGCGCATCAAAATGGGTCCTTAAAAACGATTTGGTAAATGTTGGATATGAACCCCCAACAATTATCCGCTAATTAGAATATTTGACTAGTGATATCTTTACCGCTAGATTTGCGGGTTGTCACTTTCATGAGACAGTCTTCCCGTCGTTAGGGGGAGATAGGAAAAAGGATTTTCCATGGGAACGACAGGAAGTGTCATTGAATATTCTCACTCTGTCTCATTTTGATCCCCAAAACTTCACAACGTAATGTTGAAATCAAAGGAATCAGACTCGATACCTGATACGTTTAATATTCCAAAAGTGACAAGATCACATATACGAGCTGCAAATATACTCGCAAGGTTAAAAAGTCCCCAACAGGGGCACAACGCCACTGGAAAGTGGGTTGCAATCACACATAGTGGAGGTGTGGTTGAGGTCGTAGCTACCAAATGGAAGTGGTGGAAGCTACTTGGTTCGATGGATACTATTCTAAAGGAAAAGAATAGTTAGGCACATCTATTTATCATCAATACACAAAACTCTCATGAGATTGTCTCTAATTATAATTATGTCCATGAATCATCACTGGAGGACGCTCCGAAGTTAATATTGATTCTAGATATGAATATTAATCTCAAATGAACTATGAGAGTATATATAAGTTGATGGACAGATCATATATAATCATTGATGATTTATTCGCATATACGATGGCTCATAAGATGATCGAGCACGACGACATCAAACCAGGCTCAGTTGAATAATATCAACAAAGAGCATATTGGCCTAAATGCAAAGAAACAATCCAGAAAGAATTATATTCTTTGACAAAGGATCGGGTATTTGGTCAGGTAGTGCTAACCTACCAAGTGTAAAGCCCGTAGGACATAATTGAGTCTTTGTCAGAAAGCGTAACGAGAATAATGAAGTCTTAATGTATGAGGCTCTCCTTTGGCGCAAGGTTTCTCACAACGCCCTGGATTAACCTTGAGAAGACTTACTCTCTCGTGATAGACGTTATAACGTTCTGCTAATTAATTAACCTAATAGTTTCCGAAGGACTGGAAATGTAGCTCATGAATGTGGTTACCACATATATCTACGGGGATCTAGATTTAGAGATATATAAAAGTACTTGATGATATTACATTACCAAAATTAAGTAACTCTAAACCACGAAATGCGTTTGCAATAAAATTGAAATGCCCACTTTATAGATTAAAGCAATCTAAGCGGATGTGGTATACCCGCCTAATGGAATACTTGATTGGGAAATGATATATAAGAACGATGAACTGTTTTCTTGCGTATTTATTATGAAAAACAAGTTCCAGATTTTCAAAGTAGCTCTATATGTCAATGTTATGAACATAATAGGCACTCTTGATGAAATGAGAGGAACCACAAACTACTTGAAATCTGATTTTGAGAGGAAAGATCTTGGGAAGACTTGGTTTTGTCTAGATATTTGAGCTAGGACACCGAGTTTGTGAAATATTAATTCACCGATCGCATATGTCCATAAAATAATCAGACAATTTAATATGGACAAAGCGAATCCGGTTAGCACTCCCATGATCAGTCGAAGTGTCGGATATAAGGAAAAATCCATTTCGTCTAAAGGATGATGACGAAAAATGCTGGGAGTTAGAATTCCCTACCTAAGTACAATATGCGCATTATCGTACTTAACATAATACACTTGACCATATATTGTATTTCTCAGTGAACTTGTTAGCTAGATTTAGCTCAGCGCCAACGCAAAGTCATTGGAATGATATCAAATTAATCTTTTGGAACCATTGACATGGGTATATACTTTCCCTATAGAAAGAAAAATGGGATTGATAATGGAACTTCAATACCTACTTAGAATGTAAGCAACAAAAGTACTAGCTCTTATAGAAAAACACCAATCAATGTCTTGGTATGTGTTTGTTGATATTAGGTATCTGTCTGACCCATACAAAGGTTGTTCCCAAACTGGATAAAGAATTACCACAAGGAACACGTCGATTGCTTGGAAGTAAACTAAGCAATCCTTTGTAACTACCTCCTTGAACTAATCCAAGAATATTACACTCCATGAGATCATAAAATAATGTATATGATTAAGGACTATCATTACATATATTAGAGGAGTTAGTAATTTTGGGTTCAACCAGTATCCTACTTGCATATATGGAAATAATGCATCATGTATCGAAGAAATGAACATAAGATACATCAGAGGTAATAACACAAAACATATTCTGCTTAAGTTTCTATACAATCAGTAATAAAATACTCTCCTTTAGATTCAAGTGAATCAAGTAAGGTGTCAAAAGAATGTGACATATTTTACCAAGTCATTACCTAAAACCATATATTGGGAAACGTGTAGAAAGTAAATGGAAATGCTTTCCAAACTCTCTTGATTAATGCACGAATCAGGGAGAGTAGTAGACAAAAGGGGGAGTCTACTATATATTTGATATTGGTATATTGTGTTCTTTCCTTCAACCAATGTTTTATTTTTCCCATTGGGTTTTGTTCCTTGGTGTAAGGTTTTAGTGAGACAACTGTTTATATACCATCATGTTTTCCTAACTCTCAAGATTAAAGTATGAATCTAAGAGAAAACTAGACTGAAGGATAAGTCTATGTATTGCAAAGAAGCTGGTGCGTTGTACTCTTTCTTTCGTCATATTTTTATTTTTTCCTACTGGGTTTTATTTTGGCGTAAGGTTTTAACGAGGCAACAACTGTGCACCACCACTCCTTTAACTCGGCACAAGGGGGAGTGTTGTAGGATAAGTGTGTCATCGTCTAAAAGATATGACGATAGAGATAGAGATAAATATATCAGAGTTAGATTAGAACTGAAATATATCATAACTATCTACTTGTAACTCCTCCCTATTTAAAGGGCTTATGATTAATGAGAATTATAGACTTTTTCTCTCTGTCTTATTGTTATTCTCTCTATATTGTTGTTTCATATGTTTTTCCCTTTAACAATTATATATTTCTTAAAACAAACAGTATTTATATAAATAATAAGTCAAATGTTGAAAATATTCTATACAAACAGAAGGACTATTTATTACTTCATTTTTTTAACATTTCAATCCAATAATTTAAAATCATAACTTCAAAATGAATTTTATTATAACGTTTTATATTCCATACAAAAATAATCTATACTATATTATAAAAACGACATAAAAAACTTTTAATTACAACATTTTAAGCACAAGTTACAATTAATTAAAATCAATTACTTAATTTACAATTTCTTAATGTTTTGGTACAATTTTCCAAGCACAGTATCTCACATAATCATCTATTTGTGGAATGGATACTCATTTATTAATATAATTTTTTTTTGGTGGAGGATTTTATAAAATAGATTTTATATTAGCATAATCTATTTTAAATGTAGATTTTATATTTAAATCTATATTAATGAGATGTAATATAAAAAAAAAATTATTCCGTATTTTTTTATATTACATCTCATAATGATTTTTCCATATTTTATTTTATAAAATCTTTTTCTATATTTTATTTTATAAAATCTTTTTACATAATGAGATGTAATATAAACTCTTTTTTTTCCGTATTTTTTTGCTAATATAAAATCTATTTTATTTTATAAAATCTACACGTATTTTATATTAACATAATATAAAATCTACACGTATTTTTTTTCACGAGCATTAAAAGAAAAAAAGAAGGTTGATATGAATAAAAAATAACGAGATACACTAATAAATTATCGTATTCTTTAAAATAAAAATATTCCACAATACTTTCCAAATTAACCAAATAAAATAAAATAGAAACGATGTAGATATAAAAATATTCTTCCATATTTTTAATATATTTACATTTAAATGTAAAATCGAAAATGAAAATAAAAGATTTTAAAATATATTCTCTACATTCACTATAAATATATATAGCTTCTCTATGTGTTATCCGAGTACAAGAAGAAGACGAACGGTCGGGTGTCAATGGCGGACCTGCAACTGAACAAAAGGTATTCCACTATATTTTTGTTTCTTTGAAAAACTAATTTTTTATATTTTATTTTATTTACTGAGGATTTGTTTATATTTTTCAAAACCCACAATCATATTTTTCGAAGTAGGGGAATAAGATATATATACATATCTTTATTTTTATCGACTAATACTATGAGGTCTTGAAGTCAATAGTCAGATAAATTTTCAAGTGGTACTGAGTGAATTTGAACTATACTAGTTGAGTTGCCGGTTACAAATTAAAGATATAAATCATTTATTTTCTTTGTCATATTTGATTTGGGTTGAATGTTGTTAATTAATTTACAGATTTATACGTTCAAAGTGTTGTCGAGAAGGTTTCAGAAAAATTGCAAAATCTGTAAAAACGTATGTTCATATTTATAATTATTTCAATAATAGTGATATGTTGTGAGACATGTCGTTTGAGTTTTAAATAATATAATACAAAACTATTACCAGTATTATTGCACAAACTCATAACAACAAACGATTAAGAATATATGCAAGTTAACCACTTATGAAAATACATTCGTTTTTCACAATGTATTTCATTAACTGTTAACAGAGAAATTACGTTTCATTTTAACTCGGTTCAATATTCCAACAAAAAATTTATGCTCCCGTGCAATGCACGGACCCAACACTAGTATATAATATACATATTTAAAAACATACAGTACGATACGGTGTGATTTGAACGGTGGTTTAATGATTCAGAACCCCAAAACTACACAACAACGTGTCATTTGATGAGATTGCAAACCGTAAACCATATTGGGAGAGTTCTAAATCGCATATTGCAATTATGATGTGATACAGTATAAATGATTTGTATGATTTGATGATTTAGATACCTCTAATTCTACAAATTATAAGAAAAAATGAAGAATAAAAGAACCCCACGAATATTTAAAAGAAAAGGAGAATCTCCTTCCCAAATTTGAAGATATCAAAAAGATAAAATGTTAATTATTTGGAATTTTCTTCGTCTTTTATTTCGTTCAATTTTTTTATTTTTGTAAATACAGTAGTCATCTGATTTCATCAAAGCTCAAACATTTATTTTTCATAAATAATTGTCAATTTTGTTTATTGTGGTGCAAAACTATGACATGTTAATTGCCCTTTCTTCTGAATCTATATTTTGTTACAACAAATTCAACTTATTTATATACATATAACTCAATTTAAGTTAAATTTTATTAATAACGGATAAAAGTAAAAAAAAAACTTACTAAAAAAAACATGTTGAATATTTTAAAAAGTCAATCAAACCATATTTAAATTGTAACACTCCAAAAATAGGACTACAAAATTTCCGAATAAAATCGGAACATGTTTTTTTCCCCATAATACGAGTTTTTCCCAAAAAAAAAACTTAGAATACGCCACATAAATTTACAATTTGTAAACAATTGGATTGAAGATAACAACCTCCTAATCTAATTCTATTGAAGAAATATATTACAATCGGGTGTCATCTAAACCGTCAAAATAACTTCAAAACATGGCGTTTCAAAAGTCCCCCAATCTCTCTTTACCAAGACCGGCTAGACCTTTTTGGCGATCACGCAACTAGAACTTGAGATACACGCCGACACCAAAACAAGTGTTAGGCCAAGAAGTTTGGTGAACATGAAACAAACAAATTCAGTATAAATAGTGAGAAAGCATTTACAAATTAAATATGACATTTAGGTGGATTTAACGAGGGAGCCCCGTATCCATCGAGAGTGACGGGAACACAAAAGTATGACACTCAACAACGTTGTCATATAATACCTTAAGACTTTTAGTCCAAGTGCCCTAACGACCACTTAACAAACTTCACCTCAAGAGCCGGTTGTTTTTAATGTATATTTGTATGAATAACACCTCAATGCTTAGCACACTTAGGTGTCGTTTGTTTTTTAAGAGGTCTAAAGTCTGAAGTTTTAATTTAGTTATGATTAATAAGAGGTGGTGTGTAAAAATGTCTGAATGATTCAGACTTAAGAGACATTAAGAGATTTTTTTAAAAAAACAAACAACCCCTTAGTGTCTACCCCTAAGGTAACACCTCCAACGCCGGAGATCTTAGTGTCTACCCCAAGGGTAACACCTCAAGACTCAACCCTCCTACTGTCTACTTGAAAAGTCCATTTATCCAACAATTTCAAATTGTAACAATGCTCAACAATCCCATGGCGAGATAATTTCACTAGACCATGGTTAGAATCCATATCACAGTTCCATAAGTCTAACTATAAATAAGAAATTATCCCATGTAAACAATATCCCCAAGTTAGGTCAAATATTCTATAATACATATATTCGTGCATAACATGTCAAAATACGAATAAGGTTTCGTGTAAATATCCCAATATACTCTAAGTACAAAATTTAGGTTCATCAAGTCACCGATATATTAATCCTCTCCAAACATGCCCAAGCATGCCAAATAATTCCTATAAATGTGCAAATATGGAAAATTCACCAAATGAGAAAGGGGTAACTAAGATGGAACATAAAATGGGGTTAAATAACACATTATGACATGTATCTAGTTTTTATAAAACATTTAAACTTGCATTTAGGTTTTTGGAAAAAACCCTAAAAATGGTGAAAATCTAAAAATGGAGAAGATGAAGTTGGATCTTAAGGGAAGCTTGAAATCTTGTTGATTGAAAACTAATAAATGCTTGGGAAAATTGAGAAATAAATCATAAATGTGTTCACAATGATGTTAGTGGAGAGAAAAAAAAATGGCATTAAATCTCAGTTTTAAGACTGATGGGCTGGATGCGACTTCCCCACGCGAGCCCAGGTCGCGCCGGGTTAGGTTGCCCACGTGCAACAATTCCACCGCCGGCCGCTGGCTGCCTTTCACGGTCAGGAACCAAACAGCAGGGGCGGGAAGCCCGACTGCATGGTGGCCCAATCCCATTCATGGCCCACTCTCCCTTCCTTTCTTTCTTTTTTATTATTGGACCAAAGCCCACCCACCGAGATTTGATAACATAACCCAAATGTTTTATTAATAAACCTTCTAATTAATTTAAAAAGTAAACCCATTAATTAAATTAAAAATGAAATATAAGTCATGCGATTAATAACTAATAAATCTTAAATAGAAAAATAGACTTATCTATTTAATTATTAAATAAGACTATTTTGAAGAATAAATTCATAAAAAAGTCTAAAATTTTTACTTACCCAAAATCTGGGGTATTACATAAATGTTTACAATATTTTAAAACATTTTATCCAAAAAATGAAATTATTACTTTGATAATCGTTGTAATAATTATATTTAACTTTAATTTTTTCTAAAATCTAAATCTATACAATATATAAAGAAGTGTTAACCATTTAACATGTGTTACTCATTTTGTTCTTTTGTAAGTAACTCATTCAAATAGAACCTCTTACGATTGTCGTGAGATCCCAATCTGCTTTAGAGGCGATGCAAATTCAAAGACATCATACATCTTTGGCACCTATGAAATAATGATGTAATTTTAAGAGAGCGTATAGAAAGTGCATAATGTTGGCATAACATTTTCTTGGGGCAATTCACATATAAGATGAATCGAAACAGAAAACAATTAAAACTACACATCAAACAATTATACCATCTCAAAGAGTATATACCTCGATTGAAGGAGGATGAAAACCAATCTCCTTCGATTTATCCTCTTTTCTACTATGACAAAGAAGTGATCAAGCTAACCATCAAAGGATTGAACTATAAAGGAAGTTAGAAAAAGCGGACTCACATGAAAAGGAAAGATTGTCAAGTTAGCCAAGGAGATTGCCAACTGCCTGATAACCAACTTAATTACAAGCCACTGAAATTAAAGAGACAGACAGGTAGTAGGCAAGTCATCCTTGGCTACCCAACAATGCTTTTCTCTCCATGCAAGACCACTCTTCCAATCCTAGTTGCCACCACAAATGCTTCTATTATAACCATATTGTTTAGCAACTACTCATTATTTATAGACAAGGTGATCACGAAAGAGATTGAATCAGGCATTTTCAATGTTCAAATGGCTAACCTCATCCAAACTCCATTTCTATCTAGCTATGTGGATTAGCATGAATCCCATATTACACAATTCTCTCATGAACCTTATCATGCAAAAAGAATATATTCTCATCATTAGCCACCTATGTTTGTCGAAAAGAGTCAAACGTTTTCAAGACATGTACAACTTTTCAATTTGGTAATTTATTTGAACCCGCTATTAATATTATATTGGATAGATTAATAGGAAATTGATGTCGATATATGAGTGGCGAAAACTTCATTGCTTACAATATATGTTTCCTTTTGCAAAAATATTCTAGATGTAGGGACTTAACATTCCTTTTGTGTCTAATCGAAGGATATGGAATTTCGATGTTTTATATTTTTCTTTTTGAAAAGTGATTTATAGATTTCTATCCACGAATGTCACGACCTTTGACTTCTTCGACTGTAGAAAATACAATCAATTTTCTTAACTTCAATGCTTTTTTGGGAAAAGATTTTTAACTTCAATGCTTTGTGTCAAGCCAACTGGCTTAATTAGTTCGGTTTGGATTGCAGAAAGTATGATCAGAAAGCCAGTTGGTTCTGTAATATGGTTTTGTTCATGTATAAGATTCTAATGGGAATAGTTTGCGAAGACAAATTAAACTTGACAACAATATCATAAAAACATAAAGATCAAACTTGATTATTAAATCGCAGACGAGGTCGCTTTCATTAAGTAGAATTTCGACGCACATCGATTTGCGATGCGGTTGAAAGCACGTCTTCCCAAAGATAAAATAGCTCAGTCTTGATTAGATTACACCGTCTAATTAGTATCCCTCTATATTGCAATTTTCTTTTATCTCTATTTGCTCAACGAGACTGAAAAAAACAAATTGTTTATGTTTTTTTTCTTCTGGAAAACCATTTATTGTATATATTGAAGATTAGGATAACCTCCCCACTAGATAAACCATTATCTCCTAAATATCAGCCAATACTCGTTTTTTCAATTTTCCAAATCAGATTTTAAAAAAAAAAAAAAAATTAGTTGTTATAATCTCTCTGACACTTAAAAATATAAAAAATGGTTTATGTTTAAAAGGTTGATAAAAACGTTTATTTTTTAAAACATATCATTTTTATTGTGAAAATTGAGAGTTCTTTTTTATTTTATTTTAACTATAATAACATTTTCAACAATCCCCCACTTTGTAAAAATCAGACACTTAAGCAAATAGGACGTAGAGAAATGTATTAAGGCAAAGTATCTCAAAATTTGAACCGCTCATTGTAGTGGCTATAAATGTTTTCTAAATTTAAGGATGTGAAATGACTTTAGTTTTGGACTTTGGGGAACATAAAGATTACCCACCACAAACAACTTTATTAATTTTTTTTTAAATAGTTGTCATATTATGGCCTTATACTTTTATCCCAGTTTAGTGAACGCTTTAGAGAAACTTATCCACAATTCTCAAAGAAAGCAACCTCACTTTCTTGTTCACAAAGAAAAAATTGTCAATAGTACTATTGCATGTATTCCACTCAATTTGGAGTTAGATTTATTAGAAGGTTTTAACTCAACCTTAATCTTTTACTATATGTTAATGCTCTATATGGATGGGCTTGAAATTTAACTAACAACTTGTCTGATTCTTAGGGGCTGTTTGGTAGTTGCTAAATGGTTTTGTGCAAAATGATTAAGTGGTCAGAATGATTAAGAGGTTCTTATGATATAGTGCAAAATGAAATACGATTGTTTTCTAAATGTTTCGAATGAAATTGGGGCTCTGAATGGTTAAGAAAGGGCCAAGATACAAAATCATTAAGAGGGTTTTGGAACCATTAAGAGACAGACAGTTTTTTTGCCAAACAAGATTTACCTCTTAGCGATTCAGAGTTTGACTCTTAATAGAACCATTAAGATGTAAACAAACATCCCCTTAATATTCCCTAAGACTTATTTTTTCCTCTTGAACCTATATCTTGGGATCTTCAAGCAATAGGTTGAATTTACATCACAGGTGATTCAATTTTTTATGGCCTTTAGATTTATCCCTTAAGGCTTTCCACACTTTTTCCCATGCTAATGTTTTCATCAATGGATCAACAAGGTTATTCTCAGACCGTATATAACCTGATATTACAGTTCCATTATCAAGATATTCTCTGATCATACCATGTTTACAATGTATTTGACATTGCTCACCATAAACAAGAACGATTATCTACTTTTGCAATATTCATGGTATTATCACTACGTTTGCGGCGTATTTCACTTCACATGTCATTATAAATCTATAAAGGTGTTGTAACACCTCAAAAATAAGAGTAAATTAAAACCTGGAAAACCTGGCAATATGACGATCGTATTGATATAAACCTCCCTTAAAGGGGACCAGTCCTTAAGACTTTACAAAACCTGTACAGATATAGGGTTCATCAACAAACTAATCTAGATACCTATATCAAGATTACATCAGCTGACAATCCATAATTCACCAAAAGAATGGGACTTAACAAATGCCCAGATACAATACTAGTCATCTCAACATGCCTCGAGACCAAACTCGTCTCTCAAAACCCCGGCAGCCCACCGCTAAGGGAAACCTGTTATACAAATCATTTGAGAAAAAGTGTTAGGCTTAAAGCCTAGTGAGAACATACAGTTCGTAAATCTCAAGAGATATAAACAAGAGCATCAAGTACATCTTTTCAAAGGTTTAGTTGTGCAAAATACAGTTCTTGATAATTAATGGACAACCGGTTCAAAACACATCTTTCGATGACGGGGATTACCCGATTTACCAAGGATTATAGTGGAACACAAAGTAAGCCACAAATCCGAGTTATGAGCTAAATACATGGAACCATGGCCACGAACTCTTCGGTCCGTACTACGATGAGAGGGAGGGCCCCCAAGGAACCATGTCATACTCGTTCATTAGAATACATTTGACCCATGGCTAGTAACCGGTCTCACATAACCTGTACTAAGTTTCCCCCGAGGATCAAATGTATCTAACTACAACGGAAGGGACATATCCTTTCCAGCCATAAGCCGACTCGATACCTAGGGATCCACTAGTATAGTCATGACTTGTCACAATATTTCATATGACCAACAAAGCTAGATAAATAGCTTCCATTACATTTATATTTCAAAATGCCATTTTCCAGTCCAACTGCTGGTAAGAAAGATAATCATAAATCCAGTTTATATACATTCTTTCGAATAAGCCACACACTGGGCAAGTAAAACATTATTTTACTTCAACAAGATGAAATCCATCATTTTAGTCAAAAGCGTTTCAGGAACCCTAAGATATCTCGAAACCCCAAGTTACATCAAAATGTAATAAACGGACAAATCCGAAAACGTAGAGATATGTAGGAGTTAAAAACACAATCTTTGACATATATAACAAATTTAGAAAAGTTAGTAGGAACTCACCTCAGTTTCCTTCTCCCTAACGAATGCTACCTATGATAACACCGAAAGAGTCGGTAAGTCGAAACACAGATAACTCTCCCGCTACCTGACTAGAACTCAAAAATAACAGAAGCTAACAACGAACAGAACCTAATCCGGTCGAAGGCACACTACCGGTCGAAAGACTTCCGGTCGAAGGTCTGCCGGTCGAAAGACTTCCGGTCGAAGGTCTGTCGGTCGAAAGACTTCCGGTCGAAGGTCTGTCGGTCGAAAGCCTACCGGTCAAACCCATACCGGTCGAGTGCAACCTCCCGGTCGAACGCTCTCCCGGTCGAACCCTCCCCCAGTCGAACACTCTCCCGGTCGTCTTGTTCATCAAGAACAGTCGACGCAGAACCCAGATCCAAAACGAGAAATACTCAGATCTCAAAATGGAACGGTTTATAACCTTCACAACGAGATTCTACACGGCTAAAAGCATTCAGATCAAAGCATTAAGCTAGATTCGTACCTTGATTTGTCCGAATCGATCAACCATTTTTCACCTGTTTTTTCTCTCTCTGACTTCAAAGGAAACAAGAAAACCTGATCTGATCTTTTTTCCAAAATATCAAGACTTATATTTGTATATATATTACCCAAGTTACATTTAACCCCCCTGAACTTTGGGTAACGGTCAACTTTTCACCCAACCCCAAAATTCAGGGTGTTACAATCCTCCCCAACTTGGGAATGATTTCGTCCCCGAAATCCAACTATACAAAGAGATGAGGATATCTACACTTCATATCCTCTTCAGCTTCCCAAGTCACATTTGCTCCCCGGTGATGCTTCCACTGCACCTTGACCAAAATGACTTCTTTGTGACGCAGCTTCTTAGACTTTCTCTCTAAGATGGCGTCAGGTTCTTCCACACAACGGTTACCTTCGTCTACCCTTAACTCTGAAAGGGGAATGACGCTGTCTTCTACCGCCAAACATTTCCGGAGGTAGCAAACATGAAACGTGTTGTGTATTCTGCTCAACTCTGGTGGCAGTTCCAACTGGTAGGCTTGCAAACCCACCCACTTAAGCACTTTGAAAGGTCCGAGGAAATGGGGACTCAACTTCCCACGTTTTCCGAACCGTATAATGCCCTTCCACGGCAATACCTTAAGCATAACGCGGTCGCCCACTTGGAATTCCATCAGTCTCCTCTTCTTATTGGCATAGCTTTTCTGACGATCCTGAGCCGCTTTCATTCTTTCACGAATGCACTTGACCTTATCGGCAGTATCTTGCACGATTTCAGGCCCGGCGAACTGCTTTTCTCCCGCTTCAAGCCAGCACACTGGAGTCCGACACTTTCGCCCATACAATGCTTCAAAGGGTGCCATCCCAATACTCGAGTGGTAGCTATTGTTGTAAGCAAGCTCCACCAAAGGCAGGTGAGAGTCCCAACTACCCCCGAAATCGATGACACAAGACCTCAACATGTCTTCCAAGGTTTGGATCGTCCGCTCGCTCTGCCCGTCGGTCTGTGGATGGTAAGCCGTACTCAACTTAACTCGTGTACCAAGCTCTTTCTGAAACCCATCCCAGAAGTTCGAAGTGAACCGATTGTCGCGATCCGACACGATCGACAATGGTAACCCATGCCT
Source organism: Arctium minus (assembly GCA_954870635.1). Classification (NCBI taxonomy): domain Eukaryota; kingdom Viridiplantae; phylum Streptophyta; class Magnoliopsida; order Asterales; family Asteraceae; genus Arctium; species Arctium minus. Next base: position 103,384,642 of record OX941083.1, read on the forward strand.
CGAGACCACCTCATCGATATAAATCTTCGCCAACTTATCCATCGGTAAAGTCTCGCGCATAGGCAAGAAGTGAGCGCTCTTTGTCAATCGATCCACTATCACCCAGATGGTATCGTGACCTCGAAGAGTTTTAGGCAACTTCGTCACGAAGTCCATGGTGATATGCTCCCACTTCCACTCGGGAATCTCTAAAGACTGAAGACTCCCGTACGGTCGCTGATGTTCGGCCTTAACTTGCGAACACGTCACACAACGCTCAACGTAACGCGCTTACGTCAAGTTTCATCACCGGCCACCAATAGTGCAGCTTCAAGTCCCTGTACATCTTTGTACTTCCCGGGTGAATGGAATACTTGGACTTGTGAGCATCTTCTAGCAACAGCTCACGGTTACCCCCAATCTTGGGCACCCACACACGACCATTGAACAGTTTCACTCCACGGTTATCTTCCGTTAAGAGCAAACGCTGTTTTGTCATGACTTCCTCTTTGAGATTCTCTTCCAACAGTGCTTCCACCTGCGATGTCTTGATCTTCTCAACAAGACTAGACACTAGCTCGATTCTCGAATGGGTAGTCCGAATACTCCTGCTATAGTCCTTCCGACTTAACGCATCGGCCACCACGTTCGCCTTACCGGGACGGTAAAGCAATTCACAGTCGTAATCTTTAAGCAACTCGAGCCACCGCCTTTGCCTCATATTCAACTCTTTCTGATCAAAGACATACTTCAGGCTCTTGTGATCCGTGTAAAGAGTGCATTTCGTGCCGTAGAGGTAATGTCGCTAAAGCTTCAAAGCGAACACCACCGCTGCTAACTCCAGATCATGGGTTGGATAATTCTTCTCATATATCTTGAGTTGCCTCGAGGCATAAGCGATGACCTTGCCTCGTTGCATCAACACACAACCCAGTCCCATCTTTGAAGCGTCGCTGTAAACCACGAAATCTTCCGACCCTTTAGGTAACGTCAAGATCGGAGCTTCACACAACTTCTTTTGAAGGATCCGGAACGCCTTCTCTTGGGTTTCGGTCCATTCAAACTTCACATTCTTCCGAGTCAGAACTGTCAAGGAAGAAGCGATCTTTGAAAAGTCTTGGATAAAGCTCCTGTAGTATCCCGCCAGACCCAAGAAACTTCGGACCTCAGATGGACTCTTAAGAGGCTCCCAATTCATCATAGCTTCAATCTTGGAGCGGTCTACTTTCACTCCGACCCGAGTGACTACGTGACCCAGAAACTGTATTTCTTTAAGCCAAAAGTCGCACTTGGAAAACTTGGCGTACAACCTTTCTTTTCTCAATACTTCCAGAACTTCACGCAAATGTTGCTCGTGCTCTGACTCACTCTTTGAGTATACGAGTATGTCATCAATGAATACAATGACTGATTTATCGAGGAATGGTCGGCACACTCTATTCATCAAGTCCATAAACACTGCTGGTGCGTTCGTTAGACCAAAAGGCATTACAAGAAACTCATAATAGTCATAACGCGTTCTGAAAGCTGTCTTCGAAACATCTTCTTTTCTTACCTTCACTTGGTGATAACCCGAACGTAAGTCGATTTTAGAAAAACAACCCGCTCCTTGAAGTTGATCGAACAAGTCGTCTATTCTCGGAAGCGGATATCTGTTCTTCACTGTAGCTTTGTTCAACTCACGATAGTCGATGCACATTCTCATTGTGCCATCTTTCTTCTTTACAAACAAGACCGGAGCTCCCCAAGGTGACGAACTCGGTCTTATAAAGTCCTTCTCCAACAGCTCTTGGAGTTGTGACATCAATTCTTCTAACTCTGACGGCGCCAAACGGTAAGGAGCTTTAGCAATTGGTGCTGCTCCAGGTACAAGATCAATCTGAAACTCTACCTGCCGATCGGGTGGTAACCCGGGAAAGTCGTCCGGAAAGACATCTGGAAACTCACGCACGACCTTCACATCTTCCAGCTTCGATTTCTCTAACCTGGCATCGATTACATAGGCTAGGAAAGACGAACATCCTTTTACTAAGCACTTGCGTGCCTTTGCCATTGTGATTATTGCCACTTCACCTTTTCTCTTTTCACCATAGATGACAACGACTTCGCCAGAGGGGTTGGGAAGTCGAATCAACTTCTTGGAACATACGATCTCGGCCTGATTGTTTGACAACCAATCCATGCCGACCACAACGTCAAAACCCCCGATTGACATCGACAGTAGATCGATCGGGAATTCTCTCCCTTCGATATCAAGGGTACACTGCTTCAGAACGACGTGGATCAGGACTTGACTACCATCGGCTATTTCTACCACTAATGCATCCTCAAGACTAATAGTGGGCATATATATTTTCTGACGGAACAATTCAGATACGAAAGAGAAACTAGCGCCCGTATCGAATAAAATACGAGCAGGTACAGAGTTTATAAGAAAAGTACCCGATACCACATCAGCGGATGCCCTGGCCTCTTCGGCCGTCATCTGAAAAGCTCGATCCGGAACCCTCGGAGGGTTCTCCTTCTTTGCCGCCGTACTACCCGACTTGAGCTTCGGGCAATCTCTCTTCACATGCCCCGGTGCCTTACACTCGAAGCAGACCATCCCCACAACAGAACAGTCGCGGGCAGTGTGATCATTCTTACCACACTTGTAGCAGAATCTAGAAGTGGAGTTATAGTTACCATGGTGCTTGGTTCGACACTTCAGGCACCACTTTGCTTCCTGATAACTGCTGAAGTTGCGGTTTCCGACAAAAGGTCGGGCCCGCCTGGGAGGTACTGAACTGCTCTCCCACTTTCTCTTATCAGACACCACCACTGCTTTCTCATATTTGATTTTCGCGAACATTTCTTCCATGAACTGAGCTTCCTCGACCATCTCTCGGAGGTTAGAAGCTTTGGAATTGTGGACCATAGATTGCATGTCCGCTGGTAAGCCATTGAGATATGCTTTCATCTTGTCTTTCTCTGTTGGGGCAGCGTGCCCCACCAGACCAAGCTTCTCCATGAACTGACGGGTATACTCCCTCACCGTCAGGCTTCCCTTTACCAGAGACCGGAATTCTTTCTCAATTCGGTCCATCGTTCTTTCGTTGCAGAGTTCTTCTAACAACTTTTTCTTGAACTCGGCCCAAGACAACTGAGCCAACACAGCAGGAGATAGGGTGGATTGGATGACATTCCACCAAATGAGCGCAGTATCCCTCAGTAGTTGGGTACCGAACCGCACTCTTTGATCATCTCCGCACTCGGAAGAGCCAAAAGCTTTCTCAACCGCTCGGATCCACTTTACACACACAGCCGGGTCATCAGAACCAAAGAATTCTGGCGGTCCGCAGCCTAGAAAGGACTTATAGGAACAACTTTTCCTATTCCCCGGAGCACCAACAATCCTGCGCTCTTCAGCCCTGACCCCCGTACCATCGCCTCCAAAACCCGCTACGACGTTCTCCACAACCGTCTCACTTCTCCGATTGTTCACGTCGCGGTCCTCCATTACTTTCAGCAGAAACTCTTGTTGCTTTGCCATCTCTTCCCTCATTGCCAACATCACGCTGGCCAACAACTCGGACTGGGGATTAGCATCCCCGATGACTGGGTGGGACGAAGCCAGGTCTACTCGCGGAATGACCTCCGGCCCCCCCACCTAGCCTTTGCTGAACAGGTGGTCGTACAACAACCTCAACTCCTTCCGGCTGACCCGCTTTAGAGGCTTTCGCTTCTAGACCATCAACACGCGTACGCGGTCTTCCGCGCGTACCTACCATACTGAACTGCTACACCGAGCAGAGAAAGAGATAAGAGAGAGATAGGAAAACACGAAAGGAAAACGTACTACCACATTACCAATTATCATATTAACAGCAAATCAAGCACTCTTACGTACAATATCCTCATAATAACATTAGCTAAGTGAAATTATGAACATATAAGACATAACGGTTCTTGTCACTACTACTACAACACCTGATAAACGTACTTTCCGTCGACTCTAAGACTAACCCAGCTTAGAAGCTCTACCCAAAATCTCGCGGATCAATTCTTAGTATACTCAGTCTAAGTCTAGACATCTTACATTCATGCCTAGTTCGCTTAAACTAGGGCTCTAATACCAACTTGTAACACCTCAAAAATCAGAGTAAATTAAAACCGGAAAACCTGGCAATATGACGATCGTATTGATATAAACCTCCCTTAAAGGGGATCAGTTCTTAAGACTTTACAAAACCTGTACAGATATAGGGTTTATCAACAAACTAATCTAGATACCTATATCAAGATTACATCAGCTGACAATCCATAATTCACCAAAAGAATGGGACTTAACAAATGCCCAGATACAATACTAGTCATCTCAACATGCCTCGAGACCAAACTCGTCTCTCAAAACCCGGGCAGCCCACCGCTAAGGGAAACCTGTTATACAAATCATTTGAGAAAAAGTGTTAGGCTTAAAGCCTAGTGAGAACATACAGTTCGTAAATCTCAAGAGATATAAACAAGAGCATCAAGTACATCTTTTCAAAGGTTTAGTTGTGCAAAATACAGTTCTTGATAATTAATGGACAACCGGTTCAAAACACATCTTTCGATGACGGGGATTACCCGATTTACCAAGGATTATAGTGGAACACAAAGTAAGCCACAAATCCGAGTTATGAGCTAAATACATGGAACCATGGCCACGAACTCTTCGGTCCGTACTACGATGTGAGGGAGGGCCCCCAAGGAACCATGTCATACTCGTTCATTAGAATACATTTGACCCATGGCTAGTAACCGGTCTCACATAACCTGTACTAAGTTTCCCCCGAGGATCAAATGTATCTAACTACAACGGAAGGGGCATATCCTTCCCAGCCATAAGCCGACTCGATACCTAGGGATCCACTAGTATAGTCATGACTTGTCACAATATTTCGTATGACCAACAAAGCTAGATAAATAGCTTCCATTACATCTATATTTCAAAATGCCATTTTCCAGTCCAACTGCTGGTAAGAAAGATAATCATAAATCCAGTTTATATACATTCTTTCGAAATAAGCCACACACTGGGCAAGTAAAACATTATTTTACTTCAACAAGATGAAATCCATCATTTTAGTCAAAAGCGTTTCAGGAACCCTAAGATATCTCGAAACCCCAACTTACATCAAAATGTAATAAACGGACAAATCCGAAAACGTAGAGATATGTAGGAGTTAAAAACACAATCTTTGACATATATAACAAATTTAGAAAAGTTAGTAGGAACTCACCTCAGTTTCCTTCTCCCTAACGAATGCTACCTATGATAACACCGAAAGAGTCGGTAAGTCGAAACACAGATAACTCTCCTGCTACCTGACTAGAACTCAAAAATAACAGAAGCTAACAACGAACAGAACCTAATCCGGTCGAAGGCACACTACCGGTCGAAAGACTTTCGGTCGATGGTCTGTCGGTCGAAAGCCTACCGGTCAAACCCATACCGGTCGAGTGCAACCTCCCGGTCGAACGCTCGTCGAACGCTCTCCCGGTCGAACACTCCCCCGGTCGAACACTCTCCCGGTCGTCTTGTTCATCAAGAACAGTCAACGCAGAACCCAGATCCAAAACGAGAAATACTCAGATCTCAAAATGGAACGGTTTAAAACCTTCACAACGAGATTCTACACGGCTAAAAGCATTCAGATCAAAGCATTAAGCTAGATTCGTACCTTGATTTGTCCGAATCGATCAACCACTTTTCACCTGCTTTTTCTCTCTCTGACTTCAAAGGAAACAAGAAAATCTGATCTGATCTTTTTTCCAAAATATCAAGACTTATATTTGTATATATATTACCCAAGTTACATTTAGCCCCCCTGAACTTTGGGTAACGGTCAACTTTTCACCCAACCCCAAAATTCAGGGTGTTACAGGTGTCGTCCCTAGAATTGGATCACACAAACTCCCCCGTTCCAATCAACCAATTTAACGACATTTTTGTTGTGAAAGTTGAGAATTTCATTTTAAATATAATAACCTTTTTGAACATATTCATATAAGTTATATACTACCGGCTACTTCTAACCATTGCAATGGTAGGATCTGAGGTTACACCTCTAAGCTCAAAACATTTCTGAATCAATCGATAACCAACAAAAATAACTTCCCCAAACATTATAAAATTGATGCACAGTCCATCAAATACTTTACTACACACCATATCGTCATACCATCTCAAACACAGATTTCTAAAAATCTTTGATCTCATCAATCAACTATATTATGAATTTTTAAAAACTTTACTACCATTTCTATCTTTAATTAATCAAATAATCTCCAGGAGCAAACTTGTGTATGTACGAGCAAACTCCTATGCAACCGCTTAACTTATTTTCGTAACTAATGTTTTTTTAAGGTATGAAACATGCATACGCTAATCTTTGAGGTTGCTCCGAAATATTAAAAAATATAAGTGTAACACCCAAATTTTCGCTTAGTAAGTTCCCGTTCATCTTTAGGCATCCCTTCATCTTCCGTTTATCTTTTTGGGTGGAATAAGTTGTACTTTCGAACCTTAAATCGACCCATGTGAGAATCTCGAGTTTTGACCCTTTTTCCGGGCTTGGAACGTGTGGCGCGAGAGTGACTCACGATAGTGACATGTGTCACTATCGCGTGGCACAATCATCGGGAGAGTACCACCCGCGGTACAATCCCCGCGAGAGTGCCCTCGTGATAGTGACAATGTCACTATCGCGTGGCAAGGTCGCCGCCGGGGTCTGTTTGATTAAAAATGTGATTTTCAGCCCTTTTCACTCCATTTCTCATTTCCAACTCTTCTTCCTCTTCCTCTAAAATCTACCCTCACACCCTCTCATGAACCCTAGCTTATTTTTGGGGTTACTTCTCCTAAAATCATGAAGTTCTTCATCATCTATGCTAGTGGGTACACCTCTTGATTCAAGGCAAAGCTTTCATCTTCAATCCTTGAGATTTTTGGAGTTCTTGGGGTTTTACACAACACCCACTTGGTAAGTTCATTATCCTTTTTCTAAACATTTATATAGATTATAAATGTTCTTTTGATGATCTCCTAGTGGTTGCACCTCTCAATTTTGGACTTATTGATTTTGGAAGAATTAGACCAAAATTAATGTTTTGGTAATATGTTGAGATCTTGGGGTAATATGTTTGGGGAACAATTATTTATAGTGGAATAAGTATATTTATGGTTGAAACTTGTGGATCTAGGTTTTGGAAGAATGTTGTTTGTGGATTCAAGTTTCTTCAAAGGAGTAAGTTGGAGTAAAATCTAGATTTAGCCTAAATCTAGCAAGGTGAGTTCAAGATGCTTTGTGAAAACTATGTACATGCCAAAATGTGTATTTTGAAGTAAAAATATGTTTTACTTGGTAATTGTCTAAGTGTGAGTATTTTGATAAGTTTTCATATTTGGTAAACTTGGGTTGTTTTAATCTCATAAAATGCTCATATTGGGTTTTGAATACTTCAACAAGTAAATAGCATGATTTACGTACTCTTGGTGATTTTGTACAAGTAAAGTCTATTCTATGATTTATGCATCTTCGATGATTTTTGTACATGTGAAGTCTAATTTATGACGTACGACATTTTGAAGTATTTGAGTTCATAAACCATTTGGAAAATGATATGTCCCAATTCGGGTCGAGTTTTGGGTTAATCACCTCTTTGAAGTATGCGTCTGCATAAACGCTATTTAACTATGTTTTATTATTTGGGAATCGTTATTTGTTGGTCAAACGGTATATAGAGCACTTTCGCTCGGTTTTGACTTAAAAGAGTCTCGAGGACATTTGTCCAGTTTTAGTGGCTCAATGTAGAGTCTCATCTACAATTTACATCTTAATGCATCTTATTGCATATTAATGATATTTACATGCGGGTGTGTTGGTCATTCATGTGTAGTCACGTAATGTTAGACTGTGTTGCATTGAATCCATAGGCACGAAAGTCAGTCTCTTTTGGGTGGTCAATTGGGTATTTCGGGGTTGGACTTCGATACCCATGTTTTACGACCGGAACTTTACAAGTAGGCACTTGGAGGGTTGAGTCTGGAGGTGCTACCTGGGAGGTAGGCACTAGGACCTCTGCCGCTTGAAATAATGCCTGGGAGGTAGTCTTTAAGTGTGTCGGGCCTTCGGGGTGGAGTTCTTTGTAACGGTCACCAAGGTCAACTGTCTCTTTGGGTGAAACTTGTCAAGAAGTCGTAGGGACACTTGGGCGTTTTATGTCGTGAGGTGTCATGCGATTAACGTTGTAAGGGCGGCATACTTTTGTGTTCCTCCACCCTCAACGGATACGGGTCTCCCCCGTTGTCGGCCAACAGTATTTTGGATATTCTAATTGTCCATGCTTTAATGTTTGGATTTCATCCCATTTTATGGTCGTGTGAGTTTTGGGTCGAGTGTCCGTGTTCACGACAATATTTATTTATATAGATTTTCATCTATGGTTTATGAGTTGTGTATCATGTTCCACCCGTGTTGGGTATTTCGAGGTATAACGTTTTTACCCACGTTTTATAAAATTGTGAGTCCTCTCTCTACTCTCATTTCGAGCAAGTTCTGGGTTAAATCTAAGTTTGCGAAAGAACGTTTTATATTGGGATCTTAGTCTGTAAAACAGTTTGGTTTGGTTAACGATTAACTCGGTGTCTCTTTCGTTTAACATGCATATTTATTGGTAAACGAGTCTTTTTCATAAGTGGAGCTTATCATTTTGAAAGATTATGATTTTAATGGCATTCTTCTTTCTTTAAACGATTCATTTATATATGTTGAAAACTCTTGAGCTCACTAGGCGTTAAACCTAACCTTTTTATTTGTCGGCATGTGCATCAGGTTCCAGTTGGGGGTTTGGATTCTAGCAATTCTATGAAGAGTTGTGTAACAACCCGAACTTTAATTACATTAAAATGTAATTATTCATACCAAAACAATGGCCCCAAGTCTACACTTCAAACAAGGTTTGCAACTACAACTTATTACACAACTGAGTAAAAAAGAAAACTATTACAAGGAGTCTTCTAGCTTCAGGGAAAAGCTCACAACTTCTCTTTATCCTTACTAGAACCTGCTATCTTGCGATAACCTGAAAAAGGGTTATAATTTTGAAAGAGCGAGGGTTAGACCAATGGTCTAGTGAGTCCCCTCCAAGCGCTACTGCAACAGTTCAAATATTATTTAAAACACTTAAACAAAGCCTTACGCCTCACGAGCGTAACTCATTCTACTGATCAAACTTTTACCACACTTTACGCTTCGCAAGCGTAACTCACACTACTAACCAACACTGCAGTCAAAGATGGTATGTCTGTCTCGTACTGCCTTATTTTGGAGACACACCCCAATGGCATAAACGGGCCACACTCCCCGGTACGAGCAGGCGGGCCACACTTCCCAACTTAGGTCAAATCTCACGAATTAAATGTATGCATACACTTAATCATCAACAATATATAAAACGAGTTTATATAAACATAGCATAAACATGCCAACATAATTAAATCAACCTTTTCAATAAACCTTCACATTTATCAAATAACTTTTGAAATCGTAAAGGATTTAGTTTGAAAGACTCACCTCAGATCCTTCTCGCTTAAAGTCTGCTTTCTAACGATTCACTACCTATGACAACACCGATAAATCGGTAAGCCAAAACATAGATAACCCACTTATTCACTGACTAGAACATAAAATACAACACACTGTGCCACCCCGGGCGAAACCACCCCGGGCGACACAACCCCGGTCGACACACCCCGGTCTCCCCGGGTCCGGTCGACACCGGTCAACACAACATCGGTCGGCCCACACCGGTCCATACCGGGTCCGGTCAATATTCAACCAAAACTCAGACGATTCCGAACTTCGTACAAAATACCCAGATCCTTAAATCGATAAATTTTACGGTTACAAACTCAACAACTAGATCATTTACCGATTAAAACTCTTAGATGAGAGTATTAGGCTAGAATCATATCTTGATTTGAAGAGAACTGAACGATCCTTCAAGCCCTAGCCCTCTTTCTCCCTGCTCTCGTCTCCTTCAGCCGACCTCAACAAATATCAAGAATGAATTCTGATAAGTAACTTAGGGTTAAATTCTATATATATAACCCAAGTTACATTTAACCCCCTTGAACTTTGGGTATCGCTTAACTTTTCACCCAATTATCAAAATTTATCGAAATTTTGGATCCGGATATTACAAGTTGAGTCTTAGCTTTGTGCAAGTGTAAGTAATTGGTGAAGTCTTTCACAGTTTGGAGATAGTGACTATTATTGGGTTTTAGTAGCATCCGTCCTTATTATAGACCGTGTGCTGAGAATAAATTGTGTGTGTAGATGTTAAGCCTTAAATTGTGATTGTATATGAATCATTTATTGACGTATTTAGAAAATTTTAAATTAGTTGTTATTTCCAGAATTGAGGGTGTTACAATAAGAAATATCAATGAAAATTTTGATAAAATATCTTGAAATCAACCAAAAAACAGAAAAAAACCATCAAAATGGACCAAAAAGCTTAAAAATATCTTAAAATCAATTAAAAATTTTAAGAATATTTTGAAACAGTTGAATTCGGCTAAAAATATCATTAGCAACTTTGATCCACGGCTAAAATCTTTAATTACCATGTTTGAAGCATAAAATTAAAAATTCATTAAGAAAAACAAAATATTGTGGCTGCTGGGATTCGAGCCCAGGTCTCCACGGCCACAACGTGGAATTCTTACCACTAAACTACAGCCACATTGGTGAGATTAGGTTATATTTTTATCCTTATTAACCTTAATATCATTTGAACATCATGTATATAAAATTTGTTAAAAATAAGTTATTAACATTACGTATAACTTTTATAGAGTAATCTATACTATATTATAAAGATGGCATAAAAAACTCTTAATTACAACTCACTAAGTTTTATGTACTATCATTTAAAACTATCTACTTAAAATCTCTTAAAAATAACTACAAAAGCCTAATGTACTACCTGTAAAACTTTTAACCCTAATTAATATATTTCATTCTTATCCCCCAAAATCTTTATCTCTAATCCCCAAACCCTAAAATTATGAAATTTGAATTCTGATAAACATAATCAAAACAGGATAAACATCTCAATTTAAATATAAAAAATTTAAAATATATAAGATAATTAATGAATTTTAACAAACTACTTAATTTTTTTTATATAAAAAACATTATATTGTTAAGCCTAAATTAAACAAATTTATATATAAAAATTCATTATCACTCAATAAAAACCATCCAAAATCGTACTGTAAATCAATAAAAAAACAAAAAATAAAAATAAACATTAAAATCGTGATGTATTAAGCATTATGTACTATTATTTAATGCTAATCTACTTAAAATCTCTTAAAAAACAATTAATGAAGCAATATATACTACTTTTAAATGCTTTTAACCCTAATTAATAAATTTCATCCTTATCCCCCAAAATCCTTATATCTAATCCCCAAATCCTAAAATTATGAAATTTGAATTCTGATAAACATAATCAGAACAGGATAAACATCTCAATTTAAATATAAAAAATATAAAATATATAAAATAATTAATGAATTTTAACAAACTACTTAATTTTTTTTATATAAAAAACATTATATTGTTAAACCTAAATTAAACAAATTTATATATAAAAAAACCATTATCACTCAATAAAAACCATCCAAAATCGTACTGTTAATCAATAAAAAACAAAAAATAAAAATAAAATTTAAAATCGTGATGTATCTCGCTGTATTGCGCGAGTACGCTTATAGTTTATTTACATGCTATTAAAATGTATGTAAGTACATAATACAAAATCATTTTTATATTATTTTTGAATTTAATAACAAAAAAACTCAAAAAATTATATAACTGAAAAAAATTATAGGGCTACACTTAATTTTTTGCACAAAGACTTTAAAATGTCAGGACAGACCCTACTTAGAACACTTATCAAACAAGAAATATCATTCGATACTAAATTATATACAAACTTTATTTGACATTTCTCAATCCAATTGGAGTTTATTTGGTTTAAAAAGATCGATTTGTATTGGGTCTAATTCACAAAATCCTTATCAAAAGAAAGACCGGTGGTCTAACCTGGTCCATACTGGTGACGGCATTGCCCGATCTGTATTTGGTGAGGTTAAATCATTTTTAAAATCGTTAAGATAATTTAAAAAAATTGTAAATTTTAAGACGAAAGAAAGTTTGTATTTAATATCCAAGTAGGATTGCATAAAGATTGAGTTGATTGATTCGAGAGTATTTAAACAATCCAACCTAACGAGTATAGTTTAAAAAATTTAACTTATTAAAAGGTATTTAAAGAATAACTCAATAGAACCCAGCTCATGCGAGTTGGGTTGGTGCAGATTGTGATATAGTAGCAACATTACAACAACATATTTAAACAATAATAAGTCACTACTTCAGATTAAATGTCATTTTAGGCTACCATTAAAAAAATCATTTTATGCTACATGAAGAATAAAGAAAAAGACATACCAACACCAAGATAAAAAGTTGAAATTATTTGCAAATAGGAATTACAATTACAATTACAAGCAAAATTGTGACACAATTCTGAAAAGAACTAGCAATTTGTCGTGATCATGTATATTAAAGGCAATGCCAATATGTCTAGCAGACGATGCATGCATATACCATATAATAGGGTCTATGATCTATGGTTCATCGCCTCATCGGGTTGGGTTCAAATCATCATATACCCAATTCCAACTTAATATTTATTGTTTTAATTTTTTTTTAATTCGATTAGACACTAAGGGGTTGTTTACCAAACACTTATCCGGGTAAACGCTTACCAAGTCACATTACCTTATATGTGACAAGGACCAAGAATCTTACCCGGTAAGAGCAAGAGCAAGGACTGAGAGTCTTACCCGGTAAGTGAGGGTCGTCGTCTTTTACCACGGTTAGCGCTTACCGGGTAAATTGTGTCATACGATACCATTTTTTGTGAACTAAAATCTTACCCGATAAGTAGGTGATAGTATTGAATTTTACCGATAAGCATTTACCGGGGTAAGCACCAACAGCTTCTCCAAAATGGAGAAAATAGAGATTTTGGAGATTTTTTTCCTCCAACTGATTCTCCAAATCTTTCTCCAAAATGGAAAAATTAGGAGAGAAAGTATAATTTTCTCCAAATTTGGAGAACTCTCCAAAAATGATTACCATGAGAGAGAAATGGTTTTTTATTGTATCCCACCAATAAGAAATCTTGAAAAGAAATGTGTAGGAGAGATAAATAATATTTTATTAAATATACATATTATTTTAATAATATAAGTAATGATTTCATCTCCAAAATGGAGAATCTGTTGGAGATGAATGCAATTTTTGTTAGGGATTTTGAACTTTGGTTCTCCATTTTGGAGAAATTTTAGGGAAACTGTTGGAGATGCTTCAAGTAATTTCAAGTTGAGTTATGTCTGTTGGATTGACTAGATTAGTCGGGCTTTTGTGCACCCAACACCCTACATCTAAGTTCGGGAATCATCATGTAGGATGAACAATTTATTCTTGCACTCAGTTGGATCAAGTGTATTATATTAGGTGTATCAATGTATTGCTTGGTTGGTTGGATTTCACGGAAATGCGATTAATTTGACTACATCAAATTATATAAACAAGTTATATATTTTTTTTCCTGGATTGTACCCTCTTTCTTACGTTCAATATCTCATTTAACTGAACTCTCTTTCAGATAATTTGTGTCGGTCGATTACCAATCTAAATCGTCACATTGATCATAGTTCAAATGACATTCAATTTAGTTTATCGAAAGATTTATTTTGAACCGATAAATTTTAAATAACACAGTTACAACATTATTTCCAAAAACAATTACCTGATTTATTACCGCATAAATAAATTTTCCTTATGATTAGAAGTGCTTGTGCTAAAGTTATTTTTTAACAAGTGATTAATTCTCAAATTTCTTAATCAATTAATAAGTTGTCATCGTCTTGTTGCTTTTTTTCTTTTTGTTTCGAGTCCAACTCATCTTGTTTCCACTTTTCTTTCTCTTTTGCAGCCAATTCTTCTTCTTCCTTTGCCCTTGCTTTGGCCTCTTCATTCTCCTTTCTCTTCACGTCGAAAAATTCAATGAGGCCACCAAGAGCGATGTCAGGATCATCATCCTTCAGTAGTTGCTCCGCTACTTCAGCTGGGGTTATCTCAACCTCACGGATCAAATCCTCAATTTTTCCAAAAAGATCATGTTGGGTGATATTAAGATAGTTGGAGGCTAGAAGTCGGAACCCACTCGAAGTGCAATACGACATGTGGATATGAACATCCATACGGCCCGGACGAAGAAGCGCCGGATCAAGTTTGTCTTTCCTGTTTGTCGTGAATATGATGATCCTTTCGTCACCACAACTTGACCATAATCCATCAATGAAGTTAAGAAATCCCGACAACGTCACCTGATAAAAATAATAATTATTATTATTCCTCATTCAATTTTATATCAACATTAAAAATTAAAAATAAGATAAAATAGTTCTTAATTAATTAAGAGAATCCCAATGGCACTTTTCTAAATCTTTTAAGTGAACTTTTTGATCAATTCGAGTGAAAACCCAAGCTCATTTTTTTACTTTATCAAATTTGTTTTCTTTTATTTTTTTAAATTATTTATGATTGAGTTTTATTTTTATAAGATATATGAAATTACCAACCCTGTGTTGATCTTCCATGTAACCTCGCCGGTGATTTTCCCGAGCTAAAGCTTTCGCCGCTTCTTTAGCCACCCGATCATGCAGCTCCACCGAGCAATCAATGTCCTCCACCACCAGTATTGAACGGTTCGCCGTCGACACCAACAACCTCCGCAGCTCGGAGTTTGACTTAATGTCAGTCAACTCCAAGTCATATATGTCAAATTTCAAGTGATTCGCCATGGCCGCGATCAAGCTTGACTTTCCGGTCCCCGGCGGACCGTACAACAGGTAGCCTCTCTTCCACGCCTTTCCGACTTTCCGATAATACTCTCTTCTCGCCACAAACCGATCCAGATCTTTCATCACCTTCTCCTTCAAATCGGTATCCATTGCTAGCGTTGAAAAGTTCGCCGGATGATCTAGATTCACCGACGTCCACGCCGTTGGATGGCTCGAATACACCATTTTTGTATCGACGGTGAATAGCTTCACGGTTTTCTCTTCTCGTTTCTTCGTTGTGGTAACATTAAGTATAAACGGAAGGTAATCGTTCAACGCCAGATCTTTGTGTTTCCGATGAAACGTGAGTTCCAATGTTCGTAGATCGGATCGTGTAGATCCGCTCATGTCGTCGTTATTGTAATATTCTCTCGTCGGCGTCTTCTTAGAAGCCAAGGACCACTTGAATTTGACTCCATTGTAAACATCGGTGAACTCCTCGTTGATTTCCATGGCGACGTTGATGTTTTTCTCGCTAGGGTTTTTGGTGACTTTCAGACGGTGGATCTCGACCGAGATCCGAGAGGCAAGGTAGAGTTGTGTGGCGTTGTAAATTTCGTTGTCATGAAATCCGTCGAATTCGTAGATCACCATGGTCAACTGTGTGGAGAACTTGTTGATGAAATTTCGGAATCCGAAATAGAGGTAGTCTTGGAACTCAGGGGGCATGTAATCGCGAGCGACGCTGCGAGCGACCATGGCCGCGGCGGCGACAGAGCCGATGGTGGAGACGACGGTTTTAGCCATGGCGATTTTGGATTCAGTTGACGAAGACATTTTTTGCAAACGAAGGGCTAGGATTTAGTAAGAGATGGAAGATGAAGGGTTGTGATTGTTTGTTGGAGATTGTGGATGGGGTTGGTTTTATAGTGTTGGGGAGGCGTATGATAAGGGTGCGTTGACGTGGTGTTTACTTTGACTTTGAAAAAAGCGTTGGCTTTGGGTTGGAAATGACTATTTTGGTCATGGCAATTTTGGATTTTATTGAAGAAGTGAACTAGTGTTTCTTTAGCTCCTAATATTCAATATTTGAATCGTTAAAAAGGTGAATGTTGTTTGTTAAAAAAATGTTGTCTTTTAATGGTTCTAAAACTCTCTTAATGATTTTATATTTTAGGTCTCCCTTAATCATTTAACTCATAATTTCATTCTGAACAATTATCAAACAACCATATTATTTTGCATTATATCATAAAAGTTTCTTAATTATTCTGACCACTTAATCAACTAACACCAAACCATTCAGTAACTGTCAAACAGTCCCTTAGTAGAAAAAGGTTGGTATTCGTTGTAGATAATATGGGCGCTTTTATAGTGAGGGGTCGATGACCCAGTGTATGATGATTTATTTCCTTTGAAAAGTAGTCGAGATTCAGTTTGAAAATATCATAAAGCATCAAGACTAAATTACAAAAAATCAATTACTCTTTCGTTCTTAACGTTTGGAAATTACAAGGATGGTCATCAAAGTTATATTCATGTTATGGTTTTCGTCCATGGTCGTCTTGTCCACTAGAATTTGTCCGACAAATGACCTAGGTGTAAGTCATGTGAGGACAATTTGATAATCTCACATCTTTTTGTTAAAAACAATAATTGTTCAAAATCTTAAAATGAATGTACACGTTATTAAATAACTAGAAATGTATTTGCGAAAAGCAGTAATATACATCACGATTTTAATGTTTCCTTTTGTTTTTTGTTCTTTTGTTGATTTACAATACGATTTTGAATTATTTTGAGAGAGTGATAATGTTTTTTTTAAATAAATTTGTTTAATTTAGGCTTAATAATATAATCCTTTTTTATATAAAAAAATTAAATATTTTGTTAGAATTCAGTGATTATCTTATATATTTTAGAGTCTTTATATTTAAATTGAAGTGTTTATCTCGTTTTGATTATGTTTATCAGTTAGTTATGAATTCAAACATATGATTTTAGAAATTTGTATTCATGTATAATGACTTGTAAATTTTGAATTTTAAATAATGTGTATTAGTAAACAGTGCTTAATGCATAAAAGTTTGTTTTTAAGCGTTTTTTCGATAGTTTAATAATAATATTTATTTTAAGTTTAATAATATAACGTTTTTTTATAAAATAAACATTAAATATTCTGTTAGATTTTCTTAATTATATTTTAGATTTTTTTTATTAAATATTTGATTTTTATCTTGTATTAATTATACGGGGAGTAATTTTAGGGGAGTTGAATTGAGAGTGATGTTAGGGGAGTTAAAGTGGTTAGATATAAAGATTGAAAGTTAATAAGTAACATTAAATATACTACATAAAGTTTTAATCATTGTTTTTAAGAGATTTTAAGTAATTGTTTTTTAATCATTGTTTTTAAATAAGCAATCCCAAACACCCCCTAAATAGCGATACATCAAACTTTAACAATTGTTTTTAAAAAAAAATTATAGACATTTTATAATATAGTATAGATAAAGAAAAACAAACCTAGCCTCCCCCCACATCATCGCACCCACCCTTCTTGGAACCCCTCCTCACTTAGAGCATCTCCAATGGAGGTTCTTATAAGAACCTCCTTTTGGCACTTTTTGTTGTCATTTTATTTTCAACTCATCAAAATAAGAACTCATATAAATGTCTACAATGATAGTTCTTATTAGAACCTTTTTTTGTGGGCCCTATATATATTTTAAACTTCAATAATTATTATAAAGTCAAGAAAACAAAATTAAAAAATAAGGAAAATGTCACATTTCACAAATTTCATGGTAAGAACCAAGGTTATTAAATAAGAACCTAGAGGGGTTTGAGTTCTTATAAGAACTCTCCACAATGTTAATTCCTACAAGTCATTGCACTTTTTGCTTATAAGAGTATCTCCAACAACATTGCTAAAATAGAAAAAATTGGCTTTTGCTTTGTTATTCTTCTCCAACAGTTTTGCTATATGGTTTGCTAAAATAGAGAATCATCAAAAAATCTCTAAATATAAAGAATTCTCTATAATCTCTAAATAAGAGAGAGAAAATATTATTTTAATGATTTTCTATCAAAATTAGGGAGAAGGACCCTCTTAATATGAAAGAGAAAATATTATTTTAATGATTTTCCACTAAAAATTTGTTAGAATATTAAATATATTGAATATTTTAATAATATAATTAATGATTGATTTTCTAAAACAGAAAAGCTATTGGAGTTAAAAGAAAATGTTTTTAGAGATTTTGACTTTTTATTCTCTATTTTAGAGAAATTTTAGCAATGATGTTGGAGATGCTCTAAGAACTTTGCATTGGAGATGCTATTACCCTCACCACTTAACTTTTTTGTTTTGTTTTTAATTGAACTATACAATATAAATATCTTTTTTAAATAAAGCGTGTAAACCAAGTATACTCTTTTTAACACCCGTAATTTTCGGTAAGTAAATGTCATCGGATGTCTCTGTGACTTGTAAACAGTGGGATTTGTGTTGGGAAAGCATTATCTAAAGTCCCTTGGAGTATCGGGAGTGTTGGCATTGAAAAAGTTAGGTTTCGGGGCTCCGAAAAGGTCCAGCTACAATGCCCTGTCATAGTCGCACTGTCACAGTCGCAGAGAAGGAACAGAGGCCAGGGGGTGCTTGGCGACATTGCTCTGGGCAATGTCAGGCAATGTCGCTGGTCATTGTCGCATCAGTGGCCCAGGTTATTGTTAAGTCGCGATTTTCAGTTATTTTCCTCATTTTCTCTTCTCCAACTTCCTCCATTCTCTCTCAAAAACGTTTTCCCTTCCTTCCCCTCAAACCCTAACTCATTTTGGGTCAAATCCTTGAGCTCTTGAGGTGTTTCATCATCAAGTGGTGAAGATTGGAAGCTAGAGTCAAGGGTTCACCATCTTCTTCTTCAACCTCAAGCTCCATGGTAGAGTTTTTTAGGTTTTCATCAAAACCTAAGTGATAAGTGTATCCCTTCCATTTCTAAACCTTAATATAAGTTATAAATGCCTTCTTGATGATTTCCTAGCGTTTGGTTTCCCAAATTTCGGATTTGATGGTTTTGGAGAAATTAGGTCAAAAATTAGGGTTTTGGCCAAGTTGGAGATTTTGATATAAAATGTTTGAGGATCGATTCTAAATGGTTGAATTAGTATATTCATGGTTGGAAACTTGTGATGATAGGTTTTGGAAGGTTTTGCTTGTGGATTCAGAATTCTTCAAGGAAGCTCAAGTTGGGAGTAAAATCTAGATTTAGCCTAAATCTAGCAAGGTGAGTTCAAGTTGATTTATGAAAACTTTGTACATGCCAAAAATGTCCGTTTGAAGTATTAAAGTGTTTACTTAGCGTTTATTAATTATGTTGTTTATTTGTTGGAATTTATATTCTGGTTACACTTGATTTTTATAAATATTGTGAAATGCCATATTTGAGTTTTTGGACCTTTTGTTAAAGAAATCATACCAATATGTTATTTTGATGAATTGTTGTATAAATGGAGGTCATTTGACGTAAATGCACTTTTATGTTTTTGGTTTTATGAATCGTATGAAAAGTATATACTATTGAATTATAAACATTTTAGAATTGTAAATTGCATGATTTCATTTGGAAAATGACTTGTCACAATCTAAATTGTGTTGAAGTTTTATTCACGTATTTTGGAGTATGTGCTTGTATAACGTTGGTCGATTGCGTCGGATTGCATTTTATGAATTTTGGGCATATGGTCATTTGATTGGTTGAGCTTAAGGCTCGGTTTTCGTCTTTGTTGGGTCTTGGGGACATTGTCCGGTTTTAATAACTTAAAGTGGAGTTTGGGGTGTGAGTTGCATTTATTGCACTTTATTTTGGAGAATACATGTTTTGAGTGCATGTGTCATTCATTCAGAGTCATGTATTTTAGACTGTAATGCATTGGATCCATAGGCATGTAATTCGGTCATATTTGATAGTAAGGAGTCTTGATTTCTCACTTTGGGAAGATATGTCGTGTTGGCATTGTCGTTGTCCCGGTTTTTTGTGGAGGTGAACCTTTATGGGTTATACTCCGAAACCATGAGTTTTGTGATTTTGATGCTCTAATCCTTGTGCACGAGGGTTAGTCATCATGGGTTATTAAGTAAGGAGTTGAGACTCCTACCTTGAATGTTAGTGAGTAGACACTAAAGGTCGAATGGGAACCTTGAGGTTGGAACTCTACTAGAGAGCGAATGGGCACTAAGATCGAGTATCCTTGAGGTGATGACCGCTAAGTGGTGTGCACTAAAGGTGTTGGGGACTTGAGGTGACACTTAAGTTAGTATGCACTAAAGTCAATGATCTGAGGTGCAGTTCGATAACATAGATACGTGGCATACTTTTGTGTTCCTGCCACGTTCAATGGAAACGGGCCTCCTCCGTCACCGAAAGGTGTTGTTTTGGTATTGTATTTTTAGTATCCATGTTTTCGGTGACGTTTTATATGTACGGGTTTTATCCAAGAGTTATGTGTTGAGTATTATTGTTTCACCCGTGTTTTGGGTGTTTCGGGAAATAAAGGATTATCCGTGTTTTTATGAAGTGGGAGGTCAATCCCTGTTTAATGATTCGAGTGAGTTTCGGGTTAAAATTTATTTTGCGAAGGAATATTTTTATGCTAGAGTTGTCATATTTAAAATGTGCATATTTGGAATGTGAGTCGTCTCATAATAAAGTAAACCATTCAGGAAGATCATTGATTTAAATGACATTCTTTACTAATAACATTATATATCCACTCATGTGTGAAAACTCTTGAACTCACTAGGCGTTAACCTAACCTTTTTATTTGTCGGCATGTGCATCAGGTTCTGGTTGGAGGAAATGGTTCTAGCGTTTCTTTGAAGAGTTGTGTGCTAGTTATAGGCACGAAGGTGAGTAGCTTGGTGAAGTCTTCCGCATTTTGGGGATAGCGACTATTATTGGGTTTTAGTAACACTCGTCCCTATTGTAGACCTTGTATAAGGTTTGATTTGTGTGTATTAAAGTTAAACCTTAAATTGTTATTGTAGGTGAGGCAATTATCGATGTATTTAGAAAATTTTAAATTTGTTGCTATTTTCAGATTTGAGGGTGTAACACCAATTTACCTACATCTGCCTAGGGTTATGCAATTTTTATATGCATTATTTTTTTTCTTTTTTTTTAGATCCACAACTAGCTAAGCAGTCTCATGCGTACCAGTTGGCAACTAGATATAAGCCTGAGATTTTTACATTTACGCATGTTTGGTTGTGTGGTATATGTGCCAATTGCGCCCCCACAACGCATCAAAATGGGTCCTTAAAGACAATTCGAATCAATGTTGGATATGAATCCCCAACAATTATCTGCTAATTAGAATCCTTGACTAGTGATCTCTTATTGCTAGATTTGCGGGTTGTCACTTTGATGAGACAGTCTTCCCGTCGTTAGGGGGAGATAGGTAAAAGGATTTTCCATGGGAACGACAGGAAGTGTCATTGAATATTCTCACTGTCTCATTTTGATCCCCAAAACTTCACAACGTAATGTTGAAGTCAAACGAATCAGACTCGATACCTGATATGTTTAAATGTTATTCCAAAAGTGACAAGATCACGTATACGAGCTGCAAATATACTCGCAAGGTCAAAAGTCCTAGAACAAGGGCACAACATCGCTGGAAAGTGTGTTGCAATCACACATAGTGAAGGTGTGGTTGAGGTCGTAGCTCCTAAAAGGAGATAGGGGAAACTACTTGGTTCGATAAATACTCATCTAAAGAAAGAGAAAGGTAAGGCACAACTATTTATCATCAATACATAAACCTCTCATGAGATTGTCTCTAATTATAACTATGTCTATGAATCATTACTAGAGGACACTCCGAAGTTAATATTGATTCTAGAGATCAAAGAAATCTCAAACGAATTATGAGAGTGCATATGAGTCGATGGACAGATCATACTATTGCTCATGAGATGACAAAGCACATTGACATCGAACCATTCTCAGTTGAAGAATGTGAACAAAGAACAAATTGGCCTACATGAAAAGAAGCAATCAAGGACAATTATATTATTTGACAAATAAACGACTATTTGTTTTGGTAATGCTAACCCACCAAATGTAAAGCCCGTAAGACATAGATAAATCATTTGTCATAAAGCGTAATGAGAATAATTAAGTTATAATGTATGAGGATTTCCTTTGGCCCAAGGTTTCTCACAACGCCCTAGATTGACCACAAGGTTTCTCACAACGCCCTAGATGGACGTTATAACGTTTTGCTAATTGATTAGCCTAGTAGTTTCCGAAGGACTGGAAATGCAACTCATGAATGTGGTTATCACATATCTCTACGAGGATCTAGATTCAAAGATATATAAAAGTGTTTGATGACATTAAATTACCAAAATAAGTAACCTTAAACCATGAAATGCATTTGCAATAAAATTGAAACGCTCACTTATTCGGTTTTGCTTCGTTTCTTGTATGGGTTTAGGATTGAGGCGTTGATTGGGGGTTTATCTTAGGGATTATTGAGGATAGTTTTGGGAGGTAGTTAGATGGTTTAACATCAGTTTTATATCGTCCAATTCAGGTGTCCGGTTTGATCATATTTGAATTCTAAGGCGTTTAGTGTTGTTGTTGAAGTCCAAGTGAGTTCCCTTAAACCTTTTCATAATTGACGAATGATTGATATATGTTTTTAATCACTGGTTATGGTTTGACATGTTAGCATGGATTTTACTCATAAAGGCTTTGAACAATGTTTTTACATGATGCTTTGATATTGAGCACACATCGTCTATATGATCTATATCATGAAATGTTCAATTGGTTATGTGTTGGGATTGCACAGTGGGATTAGGGTACCATGGAATTACATAAATTCATTGGGAGACATGTGAATACATTTATATCCTTGTGCCATGAATCCGTTTCATGTGCACATAGGCATGGCATTTACTAGGGACCAAGGGGATCTACTAGGGCCCCGAAAGTGGACATCACAGAGAAGTGATGGGTGACTATGAACACTGTGAAAATACCCCGTGTACGTGTAAATATTATTAAATTGTTTATAGAGGGCCTTATGGCGGATTGCATTGTGCTTTGGGACATTATGAACTGTTTTCTTTGAAAGGGAATTCACTAGGCCTCACGGTCTATCCCTCGATTTTCAAAACTTAAAACCATTTTCAAATAAGAAAATAGTTGGGAACTCCTCCAAAGATAAGGAGAAGCTGTGAAGTTGATAGTGGATTCAAGGCTAGAGAAGACCTTTAGTTAAATTTTAGTCTTGTAATATTTTAGTTGTGAAAATGTTTGCCTGCTGCTAAACTAAGAGAATACTGTTACGTTTTGACATTTGAATGCCGGGAACCTTTTGGCTTTATTTTAAGAATTATACTTTATGGTTTTCTGGGTTGTTGCATTTGTTAATTAAAAAAATACCATAAAAATTGAAAAATAATTTGAAAATTAGTGATAATTATCATTTTAAATTGGATAAATTTTTAAAAATATAACTATATCTTTTAGATTTACTTAATTTTTAATTTTACTTAATTCATATTTCTTTTATCAAGTTTTATATTTTTTTGATACGTTTTTTATTAAAAAAAACCACAATTTTCATCAAATATCACATGTTCTATCCACCATCAATTCACACGTGATAACTATAGATATTTTTATTAATCATATATGATTATGTATATTTACATTTTATAGATTTTTTTGTGATTTAATATTATCATATGTGATAATAAGTCACTTATATTCAGAAGTATATTATCATATGTACACAAGTTTACATAGTGGATCATATGAATATGATAAACGAATCTAATCACATGTGATTCAAAACATGGATCTAAAAAAATAGAGAAAAAATGGTAAAAAATATAATGAACTGATTGTGGATATCACATTTGACATATGATGAAAATTGTGAATTTTTTTTTATTAAAAGTGTATCTAGAAAAAAAAATATATAAAACTTGATAAGAAAATTATGAATTAATTAAAATAAAAAATAAATAAACCTAAATGATATTATGTGATTTTTGAGGATTTATCCAATTTAAAATGGTAATTATTCTAATTTCTAAAATTACTTTTCATTTTATTTATGGTATTTTTTTAATTAATTAATTACGTGACCCATAATCTTTCTTGTCTTCTCGCAAGTTAGTTTGTGTCTCACATGATCCTCCCCCTCCCCCCCCCCTTCTCTCTCTCTTTATATATATGTGTGTACGTGTGTGTGTGTGTGTGTGTGTGTATGTATTTATATAGGGGTATGTTCAAATGAAAACCGATTTTCAGTTGTGAATCGGGGAAGAAATGAGATTGCGCCACGTGTCCACATCTTCACAGGTCATTCATGTATCATTCATGATGAATAATACATGATTCAAGATGAATAACACATGGGTCTTGAATTCGTTTATTATTTTTTCGTGACTGCTATATTATTAATCATGAATGTTGTATTATTCATTATGAATAGTACATGAATGTTCACCTTCGTGAATAATGCTCCTTTTATCATACCACATCCGAAAATCGGTTTATAATTGAACTTATATGAATGTTAATTTTGGTAATACAAAATAAGAAGATGGAGAGAGAGAGAGAGAGAGAGAGAGAGAGAGAGAGAGAGAGAGAGAGAGAGAGAGAGAGAGAGAGAGAGAGAGAGAGAGAGAGAGAGAGTTGTTAAATAATTTAATTAAATACAAAATGAAAATATCAAATTACTAATTAACCCTTCTACTCTATTTTAAGAAATAACATTAATTATCTTAAATGATCGGCTCACCTCGAGTTTTTTTTTTTTTTTTTTTGAGTTGGATTGATCAGATTAGTAAGGTTGATCGGTTTTTTGAACACTAATAATAACTATGGTGTTGAAAACTTGAAATGGTCATGGAATGGATCCGAGACAAATTATAAGATTTGATATTTGGATTCAAAATTTCATGCCTTTAAAGTGGGCTTGCATTTTGCCTGAGATTGGGCCGTGGTCAATGGATTGTTTGTAGGACTAGTTATAGGGTGGATCTGGGTCAAAACGATCCACCTATCTATCTATACATATAATAAATAAGTAACACGTGTCGCTTTTTGGTGAGTCCATTTTTTTATTTTTCCGTCTAAACATGTATCTAGACGCATTTTACATTATAAGTTCATTTAGCACATCCACATTCATTCCTCCCTAATTCTATCCTAAATTCATTTTTTTTAATTTATACCTTACATTTACTACCCTTATAATTAGGTATGTAGTTTACTTTTAATCCCTTACTTTTTTATTTTTCATTTTAAACTCTTATCATGTAAACATAAAATAATGTATATGAACTAAAATGCATTAAAAAATATTTTTATTTTTTACAAACTATATCATTGTAATCGTTTCGTCAATACCTTCGAAACGATTCCAATATTAAATATTTTTGGATTTAACTATATTATTAAATATCATAAATATATACGAATTAATGTGTCGTGATTAGTATGAGATTTGTTGAAATTAGTATGAGATTTGATACAAATAATCACTAAATTGTCGTAATTGTTGTAGGATAAATGTATCATCGTCTAAAGAATATGACGATAGAGATAGAGATAAATATATCAGAGTTAGATTGGAACGGAAATATCTTCTAACTATCTACTTGTAACTCCTCTCTATTTAAAGGGCTTATGATTAATGAGAATTATAGACTTATTCTCTCTGTCTTATTGTTATTCTCTTCATATTGTTGTTTCATTTGTTTTTCCCTTTAACACGTTATCAGCACGTACGCTCAGTCAATTCACGAATAGTTCGGTTTCCAACTTCATTAATCAGTCTCGAATACTTCTACAATCCAAGTAAGAATTTTTCGACTTCTAACTCGAATATTGTTAATATATTTGTCTTTAATTCACATAAATCTTGAAAATTAATACCATAAGAAATAAATATGGTTATTACTTTCATTAGAATAGTTACGACATAATGCAAAACTCTTATGTTTTGATGATATAATATAGATAATCATGTATCTTGATGATGTTGCTTTGTCAATCTCATGATTCATAATCGATGTATTGTTTTAGTATGCTTACGGAACTTGAATATAAATTTATTTGCTTCTATTTAAATTTATGGTTAATATTTGTATGATAACAATCAAATATGGTGATAAATATACATGACTATAAATATATGAAAATGTTTTTTTTTTCTTTTATTCATCTGATTGAGCCTTAAATATAAAAAGAGATTTTTTTTTCTACGTAGCAATTTATAAGGAGATACTATTTTATTGAAAAAAATGGGATGAAATTCGATGTGTTCTTTTTTATTATTTTATTTCCATTAGAAAAAGGTCAACTCATGTCTCTAAACATAATTATAAAGTTATTTTAATATTTTATGTTACACTTTCTAATTACGATTTTAATTTTATCAATAAATCAATATGTGTCATCTATTAAATATGATTTTATTATTTTTTTAATTAAAAAAAAGATCTTTATTATAAGGAATTGATAACTAAATATCATTACTTATTTTTCTTTTTTTCTTTTAAATTGATTGATTATTTCTTTTGGTGTGTATATCTTTTAGATTGTAACCAACTATAAAATATATTTTTTACGCTTATCTCTCCTAAATATTATTTAATATATTTATTGTTATTCTTATCTCAATTGATATGTATATACTTTAAAAAAATCTATTTTTAAATTCCTTGTTTTTATTATATATGAACTCTTTTGGCAACTAGATATAGAATTATTGTAGGAGAATATTTGAGTATTTTAATTATTGTATCTAAATGCTTATCACTTTAATCATATATTACTTTTTGCAATGATTTATGTATATATTATTCAAATGTTTATTTAAATGTTTTTTTAAGGATTTAACATTTGAATTTGATCTCTCACATAATATATTCAATGGATACCTTAATTATAAGTTCCTACTTATAATTTCAATCATAAAATTAAGTTTTTGGAAGTTATACTTCCAACCCTTAAATATTTTGGTTTCTACCAAAAGCTCCAAAATGTTATTAAGATATTAAAAGTTTGAATTTGACTTTATGTCAAAACCAATATTTATTTGTCTAATGACAAAATCTCCTAAAATACTATTAATGTATTAAAACACTGAAATTAAAATTAAACTAGTCTTCCAAATTTTCTCCAATGATTGGAGAATAAAAGTAGTTAGAGAGGATTTTTAGAAGTGATGAGAGAGAATTGTGTGTTTTACAACTAGTGATCAAGGCTTTTTATAGCCAACAAAAGATAGGGTAATGTTATTGCCCAAAGGATAAAAGAAATAGATCACATGGCAAATATCTTCCAAGATTTCCACCAGCTAATGCAAGGTTGGAGGAATATTCCATATATCTTGAGACAACATCAAGCTGCTATCCCTATGTTTTTCGGCACACGAAATCTCCCAACAAAAACGCCTAGAAGCCAATCTACAAGCCACAAAAACAACATAAAACCAATTATTCAATACCCAAGTAATAAAGATATGAGTTTTGCTCAAAGGGTCTTGATTAATTAAATATTCGCTTGCAAAAAGTTGAGATATGCGTTTAAAAATAAAGCATTTAAGTAATAAAATGAACGCATATCACACCCCCAGACTAAGACTGTTGATTGTCCCTAATCAACACAAAATAAAGTTTGAACAAAAGAGGTTGTCTATGCCAAAATCCACAAGAATGATGCATCTATCTCTTTTACTTGCATAAGATAGCCCTTCATAAACTAGAGATAAAGATTACTCAAAAATATCGTCAAACACAATTTCCATAAGCTAGCCATGAGTTTCAAATGGTTAAGCACATTACAAAATGTAACATCCGGAATTTCAGGTAAGTATGAGGCCTTGTTAATCTTATGTTTATTTGTTTATCAAAGTAGAAATTATATGCTTAATTGTCATTTCCGTCTATGTTAGTTGCTTGGTGTTGGATTGGAAGTTTTGGACGAGCATTTGTTGGGCAGTGAGTTACGTGACTTATTCGCGGGTAGAAGTCGCGGCACAAGCCGCGAAATCCACTGGAGTCTTCACAGTTGAGCACACGGGCGACTTATGTCGCGGGTGCAAGTCGGGCACACGGGCTTGAAGCGGGAGAGAAGCAATTCGCCGGACCGGAGATCGTGCAAGAGACGGCCGATAAGGTCAAGTGCGTTCGTGAAAGGTTGAAAGCGGCTCAGGATCGGCAGAAGAGCTATGCCGATAAGAAGAGGCGATCGATGGAGTTTCAAGTGGGCGACCGTGTGTTGCTTAAGGTATCGCCTTGGAAGGGCATTATCAGGTTCGGAAAACGTGGGAAGCTGAGTCCCCGTTTCCTTGGACCTTTCAAAGTGCTTAAGCGGGTGGGTTTGCAAGCCTACCAATTGGAACTGCCGCCAGAGTTGAGCAGAATCCACAACACGTTCCATGTTTGTTACCTTCGGAAGTGTTTGGCAGAGGAAGAAAGCGTCATTCCTCTCTCAGAGTTAAGAGTGGACGAGGGTAACCGTTGTGTAGAAGAACCCGACGCTATCTTAGAGAGAAAGTCTAAGAAGTTGCGTCACAAAGAAATCACTATGGTCAAGGTGCAGTGAAAGCATCATCGGGGAGCCAACGTGACGTGGGAAGCTGAAGAGGATATGAAGCGAAGATATCCTCATCTTTTCGAGTAGATGGATTTCGGGGACGAAATCATTCCCAAGTTGGGGAGGATTGTAACACCCCGGATTTCCGTTGTGTAATCTTGTTATTCTTGTGTTAAGCTTTTGTCGTTAGCACCGCATTTGGTTTCGAGTTCGAGTTTGGTTTTGGAGGTTTTGGGCAAACAAACAGTGAATCTCGCGAGTTGCACCGCGACTAGAGGTTGCGGCACAACCCGCGTAACCCTCTGTTTTGTATGAGTTTCAAGGAACTACGCGAGTTGCACCGCGACTTGAGGTCGCGGCAAAACCCGCGAAACCCACTGGATGTTTAGGGTTTTCTGGACACGGGCAAGTTATGCCGCGAGTTGAAGTCGCGGCATAACCCGCGAAGTTGCCTGGCCGACTTATATTGAGATCTCTCAAATATTTCATTTGTTGGATATTTTCTAAAATATCTCTTTTCTCTCTCTCTCTTTCTTGGTTCGAGTTTGGTTCTTCGGTTTGCCGTTTGTTGCTAGTATTAAGTGTTTCTAGCAAGGGTTCGGTGTTTAAAGCTTCACCTCTTCGTCGTGATCGATATCTGGTTTTTCGGGTTTTCGTATAAATCTATTGGGTGAGTTCTTACTACCATTTTATAAACTTTATACATGTCAAAACTTATATTTTTGAAATCCAAAGTATTTCTACGGTATGGATTTAAGTTCTCTACATTTTGACATAACTTGAGTTTTTGGTGATTTCGGGGTTCCCGATCAGTTTTGACTAAAATGATGGTTTCCGCCTTATTTGAAGTAAAATGATGTTTTACTTGTTTATTTTATGTGGATTATTTGGAGGTCACTATTTCAAATATAGAACTACATGTGCATTAAATTGTGAGGTTCTGGAATTTAATAAAATAAGAACTACATGTGCATTAAATTGTGAGGTTTTGGAAGATAATCAACGAAGACTACATGTGCATTAAATTGTGAGGTTCTGGAAGAAAGTAAAATATAGAACTACATGCACATTAAGTTGTGAGGTTCTGGAAAGAAAGCAAAATGAAGAACTACATGTGCATTAAATTGTGAGGTTCTGGAAAGAAGGTTTATGGCCTTATTTTAATGGATTTCATTTTTATCAGCAGTTAACTTGGAAATGCTTATTTGAAAAGGTTTCCCTTTGATACTAATGTTTATATCTCTGGAATTTATAAATTGTATGTTCTCATTAGGCTTTAAGCCTAACACTTTTTCTCAAATGATGTGTATAATAGGTTCCCGTTAGCAGTGGGTTGCCAAGGGTTTGTGTGATGAGCTTGGTCTCAGGGGATTTTGAGATGACTAGTATTGATGTTGGACATTTGTTTAAGTCCCATTCTTTTGGTGATATCGGAATAACAACTGATGTAATCTAGATAGTTTATGTTTAGATTAGTTTGTTGTTGAAATTCCATATCCGTATTCAGGGTTGTAAAGGTTAAGTACATTTCCCTTTTTGGGAGGTTTATACCAAGTATTGATGCTTATTTGTCCAATTTCCGCGTTTTAAACTCACTCTGGTTTTTAGGGTGTTACATAAGGCACAACTATTTGTCATCAATACATAAACCTCTCATGAGATTGTCTCTGATTAAACTATGTCTATGAATCATCACTGGAGGACGCTCTGAAGTTAGTATTGATTCTAGAGATGAATATTAATCTCAAATGAACTGTGAGAGTACATATGAGTCGATGGACATATCATATATAATCATTGATGATATATTTCGCATATATTGTTGCTTATGAGGTGATAGAGCACATTGACATCGAACCATGCTCAGTTGAAAAATATCAACAAAGAGCAAATTGGCCTAAATAAACAATCCAGGAGAATCATATTATTTGACAAACGAACAGGTATTTGTTTTGGTTGTGCTAACCCATCAAGTGTAAAACCTGTAAGACATAGATAAATCATTTGTCCTAAAGCGTAATGAGAATAATTAAGTCATAATGTATGAGACTCTCCTTTGGCGCAAGGTTTCTCACAACGCTCTAGATTGACCACGAGAAGACTTACTCTCCCGTGATGAACGTTATAACGTTCTACTAATTAATTAGCCTAGTAGTTTCCGAAGGACTGGAAATGCAACTCATGGATGTGGTTACTACATATCTCTACGGGGATCTAGATTTAGAGATATATAAAAGTTCTTGATGATATTACATTACCAAAATCAAGTAACTCTAAACCACGATATGCGTTTGCAATAAAATTGAAACGCCCACTTTATAGATTAAAACAATCTAAGCGGATGTGGTATACCTGCCTAATGGAATACTTGATTAGGAAAGGATATATAAGAACGATGAATTGTTCTCTTGTGTATTTATTATGGAAAACAAGTTCCAGATTTTCAAAGTAGCTCTATATGTCAATGTTATGAACATAATAGGCACTCTTGATGAAACGAGAGGAACCACAAGCTACTTGAAATCTGATTTTAAGAGGAAAGATCTTGGGAAAACTTGGTTTTGTCTAGATATTTGAGCTAGGACACCGAGTTTGTGAAATATTAATTCACCGATCGCATATGTCCAGAAAATAATCAGGCAATTTAATATGGACAAAGCGCATCCGGTTAGCACTCCCATGATCGGTCGAAGTGTCGGATATAAGGAAAGTTCCATTTCGTCTAAAGGATGATGACGAAAAATGCTGGGAGTTAGAATTCCCTATCTAAGTACAATATGCGCATTATCGTACTTAACATAATACACTTGACCATATATTGTATTTCTCAGTGAACTTGTTAGCTAGATTTAGCTCAGCGCCAACGCAAAGTCATTGAAATGATATCAAATTAATCTTTTGGAACTATTGACATGGGTTTATACTTTCCCTATAGAAAGAAAAATGGGATTGATAATGGAACTTCAATACCTACTTAGAATGTAAGCAACAAAAGTACTAGCTCTTATAGAAAAACACCAAATAATGTCTTGGTATGTGTTTGCTGATATTAGGTATCTGTCTGACCCATACAAAGGTTGTTCCCAAACTGGATAAAGAATTAACACAAGGAACACGTCGATTGCTTGGAAGTAAACTAAGCAATCATTTGTAACTACCTCCTTGAACTAATCCAAGAATATTACTCTCCATGAGATAATAAAATAATGTATATGATTAAGGACTATCATTATATATATTATAGGAGTTAGTAATTTTGGGTTCAACCAGTATCCTACTTGCATATATGGAAATAATGCATCATGTATCGAAGAAATGAACATAAGATACATCAGTGGTAATAACCCAAAGCATATTTTGCTTAAGTTTCTATACAATCAGCAATAAAAGACTCTCCTTTAGATTCAAGTGAATCAAGTAAGGTGTCAAAAGAATGTGACATATTTTGCCAAGTCATTACCTAAAACCATATATATTGGGAAACATGTAGAAAGTAAATGAAAATGTTTTCCAAACTCCCTTGATTAATGCACGAATCAGGGGGAGTAGTAAACAAAAGGGGGAGTCTACTATATTTGTGATATTTGTATGTTGTGCTGTTTCCTTCAACCAAGGTTTTATTTTTCCCATTGGGTTTTGTTCCTTGGTGTAACGTTTTAGTGAGGCAACTGTTTATATACCATCATGCCTTTCCTAACTCTCATGATTAAAATACGAATCTAAGAGAAAACTAGACTGAAAGAAAAGTCTATGTATTGCAAAGGAAACTGGTGCGTTGTACTCTTTCCTTCGTCATAGTTTTATTTTTTCCCACTGGGTTTTATTTTGGCGTAAGGTTTTAACGAGGCAACAACTGTGCACCACCACTCCTTTAACTCGACACAAGGGGGAGTGTTGTAGGATAAATGTGTCATCGTCTAAAGGATATGACGATAGGGATAGAGATAAATATATCAGAGTTAGATTAGAACCGAAATATCTCCTAACTATCTACTTGTAACTCGTCCCTATTTAAAGGGCTTATGATTAATGTGAATTATAGACTTATTCAGTTATTCTCTCTGTCTTATTGTTATTCTCTCCATATTGTTGTTCCATTTGTTTTTCCCTTTAATAGTAATTATATTTTGGCTATTTCATATCAATTTTTTACTTCAAGAGTTTTTTTTTATAAAAACCTCATCCTCTTTAAATTTTATACAAGAATTTTGATTTTTGTCATTAAGTTTTATAAAATAACATTTTTAATTTTATTTTATTTTATTGACATTATGATATTTAGTATATATTACTTATATATTAGCAATAGAACAAAAAAATGTTGTATATAAAGAAGTATTTGCTAATTTATGATACGTGGTTCTTATTTTATTAATATTTTAACTATGTATTTTTCCATAATTTCATTTACGTTCTATTATTGTTTTATAAATTCTTAATATTTATTCATATTTTTTATTAATTTTTTTGCAAAACATCATTTGTGAAAACTGACTAAAACAAGGACATCTTGTAACAAGCTGCAAAAAAAAACAAAAAAACAACTCTGAATGGAAAAAAAGCTTGAAAAAGTAGTATCGTACTTTTGATGATCATTCATATCTGTAAGATAAATTTTCTGGCATTATTTAATTTTTTTAAATTACCCCGTATAATACACAGGGTCGAACCTAGTTTTTTAATAAAAGAATATTTAAGGTTTTCTGAAAATGCAAAAATAGTCTTGGGGTTCTAAATCTCTAAATAGTCCAAATTCGCATATTTTGTTGAGCCCCAATAATTTTAAAACATGTATTTTCGGCCATGATTTAACTATTTATGTTTTTAGTAATTTTTTTTTGGAAGGCATAGCGGCATCGAACCAACGAACGACTACTACGAACATACGCACACACGCACGCACACCTCCCCGGCGGTATCGGGCATCCACGGGCAGCCCACTAATCCGCCGCTGTCCCGGCCCAGCTTACGCTGAACCTAGAGCCCAACCACACCGGCCCAAGGACTGGGTACTCCTCATGCCCTCAAATTGACTCTCCTTGGATTCGAACCCGGGTAGATTGAGATACCATCCACAACCCCCCAGGATGTTACCGCCCTTGAGGAAACCAACTGAGCTAGACATGATTTGTTTATGTTTTTAGTAATTGCTAAAAAGCTTTTCTTGGGGATTTAAAAATACGATTTTCTCAAAGCGATATAAAATTCAACTTTTGGAATTGTTTTGACATCTTATTTTGATTATGATAGCAACCAAATTTAGTTTATCATATTGTACCCTTTCATCAATATTTGTATTCACCGTGTTCCGTAATCGTATGTGATTTCTTTGAAAAATCATATATGATTTACCTGTTCTAGTTTTTTTTTTACTTTGATTATGTTCTCGTTTGAATCTCCCACTTTATAAATAAAGTTATAAGATGATTTCAGTGAAATATTAAATGTGATGAGTTATTTGAGAGAGTAACAAAGTCAAATAGTGCTAGAAAAAGAAATCTAATGTGAATAGTGCAAGAATTCGTCAACAACAAAATTGGAAGATGAATAACAAGCTTCAAAACGAAACAGATGAAAAGAAGAGACCTGAAATCGTGTGATTAATATTGTTGAGTGTGGGTTTGTATTCGGGGAGGTTGAGGTAATTTCTCTTTACTGCTATGTATGAATTTTTATGCGCATTATAAATAGGATATTGATATAACATATTACAAAATCTTTTGCCTATTCATTTTTGCAACAAACCAAACATGAATAATTATATAGTTTGAGATTTTGCAGTCGACTTCAACCAGTGGCGAAGCCACTTAGTTGCCAGAAGGGGTCTGTGAACCCCCTAGACTTTTTTTCTTTAACATAGAAACCAACCTATAATTTAAGCCCAAACAAATACCCTTTTCATGTATTTTTGTTGGGCCCTCCCTAGAATTCTATCTACTTAGGTGTCGTTTGTTTTTTAAGAGGTCTAAAGTTTGAAGCCTTATTTTAGTTATGATTAATAAGAGATGATATGTAAAAAGGTCGGAACGATTCAGACTTAAGAGCCATTAAGAGTTTTTTTTTAAACAAACATCCCCTTAGAATATCAGGATTTCTTCATACGGTGAATCGGTAATTTCCTCATTACGTTCGCACAGATATTCAACAATCCCGCCTCTCGCGCCACCGGTCACCAGAGATTCCTGGATTGACGGCAACAACTACAACTCCCCCTCTCATGGCAGCAACAACTCCCCTTCCCCTTGTCGTCCTCTCACAACCACTCTCACCTCTCAATTCTCATAGGTTAGGTTAGGGTTTCGATTTTCGATTCATGTTTTGAGTTTTGGAACTTTGAAATTGGTATGTGAGTTCTTAAGATTTTGATTTTGTGTTTTCATTTAAAAACTTGGATCACTTTTTATTCATGCCATGCTAATAAACGCAAAACCAAATAAACGAAAATATGATGAATTTGGCTAGAAAGTTATACTAGCTCTATCTCTGTTATTTGTGAATCAATGGTTGAATTTCAATTGGAAATAGAAATGAGTTGTTGAAATTTTGGGGCAAAAAGTTCCCTACCCAGATGGCAAATGCTAAAAGTTGCTAAATTGTAACACTGTTTTGTCCATTTTGATTGTACTCTTGGAATAGAAGAAGTCAAGAAGGTACATTATAGGTTTGCTTTTTGCAACTATTTCCCTATTTCTTTCCTATTGTCACTTGCAAATTCTTTAGAAATTGGGATGTGAAGTTTTACTCTTATTTAATTTTTGTTAACAGCATCTGTAGGATAAAAATGGAATGTGGGAACTCATGGTTCTTTCTTATTACTTTTC
The DNA here is from genome assembly GCA_954870635.1 of Arctium minus. Taxonomy (NCBI): domain Eukaryota; kingdom Viridiplantae; phylum Streptophyta; class Magnoliopsida; order Asterales; family Asteraceae; genus Arctium; species Arctium minus. The sequence goes on from OX941083.1 coordinate 103,420,029, forward strand.
TTTGATGTAGTAACATATTGTCTTATGTTAAGTGTTTGATGTTTCAAAACGTCAATGCAATTGTTCTATACCAATATTAGTTAAATTTAACAGTCATGGATAAATACTTGATCAAAAGAAAAAAAAAACAGAGATTCATCAATGGTGCTCCCCCTCGTGCAAATTCCTAGCTCCGCCCCTGACTTCAACTAAAGCATTTTAGAACTGTAAGCTGTTCTTATTGGTGTTGAAATTGTCATTCTCACATGATTCTACACCCACCTTGAAACAACAATGCATAGATTGCATATAATTATTTTAATCACTAATTGGCCCTTCAATTTAGTGGTAAAGACATCTTCACCCAATTTTTTTAATAAAAATGTCTTTAATATTTTATATGCTTGTATCTTATTTAAATATTAAAAACTCGATAATTAAATCAATAAATTTCAATTGTATATCTTTGTGAACCATATTTTATACTATCATTTAATCATATTTTAATAAAATTACATAATATAAAGCATTGGTATTAGCTTTTTGATCGCCAAAGGGTCTTTTGCTAATGGTATTTAGTTTGTTGGTAAAGTCTGATCTTCCAACAAGTTAAGGGTTTAAACCTCGTCAAAGGTTAAGAGAACATGATTACATTATCATTCTGCAATTGTTATTCTAACAAAGATTTGTTTTTATTTTTATATAAACGATAAGATGTTGCTTAAGATCTAAAATACTCATATTTACATATACCCAAATTCACTAGCAGTTTAAATTCAAAGCATGTTATTTTTGTTTGGTTTTTTTCCACTTATTTTGCATCCAATTCCACCTCGTCCTTCTACTTTTTCTTTGCTTCTGCTTCTGCTTCTACTTCTTTCTTCTCCTTTTTCGTTGCCTCAGCTTCTTCCTTCTCCTTTCTCTTTGCCTCTGCCTCTTCATTCATCTTTCTCTTCACATCGAAGAACTTGATGAGGCCATCGAGAACTATATTCGGGTCGTCATCCTTAAGTAGTTGCTCCGCTACTTCAGCTGGTGTAACTTCGACCTCACTCATCAAGTCCTCGATTTGTTTAAAAAGATCGTGTTCTGTGATGCCAAGATAGTTAGAGGCAAGAAGACGAAATCCACATGGGGTGCAATAGGACATGTGGATATGAAGGTCCATACGACCTGGACGAATAAGCGCCGGGTCAAGTTTGTCTTTTCGATTAGTGGTGAATATTATAATTCGCTCATCACCACAACTTGACCATAATCCGTCAATAAAATTGAGAAATCCTGACAAGGTTACCTGATAAAAACAATTGTAATAGACCTATAATCAACAAGCATACATTATATTTCAAACGATGTCAATATTTTAAATAAACATGCGGACTTCATCAAGATATAAGAATGTAATAATATTCGATTTGTTTGAAGACCAAAACAAAATTTATATATTATAATGTTTATAAATTTAATATATATATATATATATATATTAATAAATTATTAGAGATATTTATAATAGATATATATTATGTTAACCATGACAGTTTTTCTATTTGCTTACTTCAAACATAATTTATTTCTCAAAAAAGAAACCAATTAATTGCATAAACAAAAAGTCTTTTTTTATGATGTGTAACTAGAAATTACTGTAAAATCCCCTGTAATGTAAGTGGATGAAAATTACCTATCCCAAACTCCTATGTTTTATTTAAGTACATCAATAATACATGTTATCAGAGACAATGTGAATATAAATTAAATAAATTTAAAATAAATAAAAAATTATATGAATTAATTTTATTGGTGGACAAAGATGAGATGAGATGAGATTTTTATCCAAGACAAGTATTTTTATTTATACTCCTTCAATCTAAAAAAAAATGTATCAAATTAAAATAAAATATGTAATTATTACAATTTTTAAATAAATAAATAATATTTCTACCTTTAACACAAAAACAATTGAGAAATTTTTTCCTTCGTATAATTAACGGAAAATTTTGTATAATTAAGATTGAATGGGAAACTTATTTTTAAAAAAATACACTTATTTTAAATAAACTAGAAGCGTACTCGCGCAATGCAGCGAGATACATCACGATTTTAATGTTTATTTTTATTTTTTGTTTTTTATTGATTTACAGTACGATTTTGGATGATTTTTATTGAGTGATAATGGTTTTTTTATATATAAATTTGTTTAATTTAGGCTTAACAATATAATGTTTTTTATATAAAAAAAATTAAGTAGTTTGTTAAAATTCATTAATTATCTTATATATTTTAAATTTTTTATATTTAAATTGAAATGTTTATCCTGCTTTGATTATGTTTATCAGAATTTAAATTTCATAATTTTAGGATTTGGGGATTAAGGATAAGGATTTTGGGGGATAAGGATGAAATTTATTAATTAGAGTTAAAAACATTTAAAAGTAGTACATATTGCTTCATTAATTGTTTTTTTAATTGAGTGATAATGGTTTTTTATATATAAATTTGTTTAATTTAGGCTTAACAATATAATGTTTTTTATATAAAAAAAATTAAACAGTTTGTTAAAATTCATTAATTATCTTATATATTTTATTTTATTTTATATTTAAATTGAGATGTTTATCCTGTTTTGATTATGTTTATCAGAATTCAAATTTAATAATTTTAGGGTCTAGGGATTAGAGATAAAGATTTTGGGGGATAAGGATGAAATATATTAATTAGGGTTAAAAGTTTTACAGGTAGTACATTAGGCTTTAGTAGTTATTTTTAAGAGATTTTAAGTAGATAACTTTAAATGATAGTACATAAAGTTTAGTGAGTTGTAATTAAGAGTTTTTTTATGCCATCTTTATAATATAGTATAGATAGATTATATTTAAATTGAGATGTTTATCATGTTTTGATTATGTTTATCAGAATTCAAATTTCATAATTTTAGGGTTTGAGGATTAGAGATAAAGATTTTGAGGGATAAGGATGAAATATATTAATTAGGGTTAAAAGCTTTACAGGTAGTACATTAGACTTTAGTAGTTATTTTTAAGAGATTTTAAGTAGATAGCTTTAAATGATAGTACATAAAGCTTAGTGAGTTGTAATTAAGAGTTTTTTACGTCATCTTTATAATACTAGAAGCGTACTCGCGCAATGCAGCGAGATACATCACGATTTTAATGTTTATTTTTATTTTTTGTTTTTTATTGATTTACAGTACGATTTTGGATGATTTTTATTGAGTGATAATGGTTTTTTTTTATACATAAATTTGTTTAATTTAGGCTTAACAATATAATGTTTTTTATATAAAAAAAATTAAGTAGTTTGTTAAAATTCATTAATTATCTTATATATTTTAAATTTTTTATATTTAAATTGAGATATTTATTCTGTTTTGATTATTTTTATCAGAATTCAAATTTCATAATTTTAGGGTTTGGTGATTAGAGATAAGGATTTTAGGGGATAAGGATGAAATATATTAATTAGGGTTAAAAGTTTTACAGGTAGTACATTAGGCTTTAGTAGTTATTTTTAAGAGATTTTAAGTAGATAGCTTTAAATGATAGTACATAAAGCTTAGTGAGTTGTAATTAAGAGTTTTTTATGCCATTTTTATAATATAGTATAGATAGTATAGATGAAATTAAAAATAGAATAACTTAACTTGGAAAGGATGGAGTAGTATTTTTCATTTAAATATAAGAGTAAATTACATCGTTGGTCCTTATGGTTTACTCATAATTTGGATATGATCCCTATTTTGAAATAATTACACCAGAGGTCTCTGTAGTTTGTATTTCGTTTCACTCTGAGTCCCTACCGTTAACATCGTTAATTCTAATAAGTTAAATGAAGGGAATTATAGTCAATTTCCTGTTGAGTATAATTCTTTTTTTAAAAATTACATTTCTTTTTAGGTGGTTGCTTAGAAAAAGAATTATAATTAATGATAAATTGCTAATAATTTCCCTCATTTAACCGATTAGAATTAACGGTGTTAATGGTAGACATCTAAAGTAAAACGAAATGTAAACCACAGAGATATCTAATGTACTTATTTTAAAATAAACACCATATCCAAATTACGAGCAAAGCACATGACCAACGGATATCATTTCTTATTTAACGAACCTCTTTCTCTTTAGGGTAATTCCCTTTGTTTTTCACAGCTAAAGCTTTCGCCGCCTCCACGGCCACCCGATCATGCAACTCCACCGAGCAATCAATGTCCTCCACCACCAGTACCGAACGGTTCCCCGTCGCCACCAACAACGACCTCAGCTCCGAGTTTGACTTAATATCACTCAACTCCAAGTCATATATGTCAAACTTCAAATAATTCGCCATGGCCGCGATCAAGCTCGATTTCCCAGTTCCCGGCGGACCGTACAACAAGTACCCTCTCTTCCACGCCTTTCCGGCCTTCCGATAATACTCTCTCCTCGCCACAAACCGATCCAAATCCTTCATCACCGTCTCCTTCATATCGGCATCCATCGCCAGCGTCGCAAAGCTCGCCGGATGGTCAAGGTTCACCGACGTCCACATCGCCGTAGCCATCCTTGAATACGACGAATTCGTGTTGACCGTGAATAGCTTCACGGTTTTCTGTTCCTGTTTCCTCATCTCGGCGTCGTTAAGTATAAACGGCAAGTACTCGTTCAACGCCAGATCTTTGTGATCCCGATGAAACGTGAGTTCCAACGACCGGAGATCGGTTCGTGAAGTACGATTGTCGTGGTTGTAGTATTGTCTAGTGGGGTTCTTTTTGGAGACCAAAGACCAGTAGAATTTGACTCCGTTGTAAGTATCGGTGAAGTCCTCGTTGACTTCCATGGTGACGGCGATGTTTTTGTGGGTAGGGTTTTTGATGACTTTGAGACGGTGGATGTTGGTCGATATTCTAGCGGCGATGTAGAGTTCGGTGGCGTTGTAGATTTGATTATCTTGAAAGCCCTCGAATTCGTAGATGACCATGGTCAAGTGTGTGGAGAATTTGTTGATGAAATTGCGGAAACCGAGATAAAGGTAGTTACGGAATTCAGGGGGCAAGTAATCCCGAGCGACGCTGCGGACGACCATTGCGGTGGCGGCGACGGAGCCGATGGTGGAGACGATGGTTTTGGCGGTGGGGAGTTTGGATTTAGCTGATGACAAAGGATTCATTTTAGAAATTAAGGGGTTCAGTGATTCTGTTGTTTCGGAACTTCGATGAGATATTTATTAATTTTAGAGTGAATTGTGCATTTCGTGCATGTGGTTTTGTAATTTCTTTGATTATGGTCTTTATATTATGTTTATTGTGAATATAGTCCCTGTGGTATGCAATATATTGTGGCTAGGGTCTCTAAACACTAACACCATTAACTTTAAGGGTTAAAGACATCATGTGCTTTACACATTATGGGCATAATAATCAATTTACTTTCAACTCTCAATTTAACCTATACATCTTTAAAACAAAAAAAAAATACTAAATTGTGGATTTGGTCCCTATGCATCACTCATCATCTTTAAAATTCATTTATCATCTATATTAATTTTTTTTTCATCCAATCTTCATTGTCAAAGTACAAGAAAAACTAATTTGTTAGAGTTCAAAACAAATTATTTGCATTTATAAATAATAATTGTTTATAACCAACACTACATCCTAAAAAAGACAACCTATCAAAATAACAATTGTTTGAAACCAACATTACATTCCAAAAAAGAAAACCCATCAAAATAACAATTGTTTTATATCAACATTACACCCCGGAAAAATAAACCCATCAAAACAACAATTGTTTGATATTAACATAAAATCTTAAAAAAAAACAACCCATCAAAAAATAACAATTGTTATTTTGATTATTGGACAAGAAGTTTCTCATTTAAAAGGAAAGGAGACAGCAGACAAGTAACTACTACTTTCTTGCCCATATTTCTACACGCCTCTCGCAACTTTGGTTCATTAGCACATATAATTTCATATTATATTCTCCCTAAGCATTTCAACATGTTTTCTAAAATATCATAAAATTCACATTTTTTAGAGTTGTTTAAAGATGCATTAAATTGAATATAATTTTAAGTTATGTGATTTCATAAAAGAATTCCTATTGATTGATTGAACTTTTTGATAATTCTAACATGTAATGAGTTTTTATCTTTATTAGTGCATGTGTAGCATTTTGTTGATGATGAACATGTAATGAGAGTTTTTATCTCTATTATACCCGTTACGATGCCACTTTTTGTTATTTTATTTATTAATTTTTATCTTTTTAATTGTTTTTGTTATGTTCATCCCTTGTATGATATGTTTAATAGGCAACTCATCAAAAAGACAACCCATCAAAAAAGACAATTGTTTTTAATGAGTTGTCTTTTTCAAGTTTTTATGTTGATATTAAACAATTATTATTTTGATGAGTTTACTTTTTTGGGATGTAATGTTAATATAAAACAATTGTCATTTTGATAGGTTGTCTTTTTTGGGATGTAATGTTGGTTTCAAACAATTGTTATTTTGATAGGTTGTTTTTTTTAGGATGTAATGTTGGTTTTAAACAATTGTTATTTTTAAATGCAAGTAATTTGTTTTGAACTTTAACAAATTAATTTTTCTTGTACTTTGACAATGAAGATTGGATGAAAAAAAAAATTAAGAGAGATGATAAATGAATTTTAATGATGATGAGTGATGCATATGGACCAAATCCACAATTTAGTATTTTTTTTTGTTTTAAAGGTGTATAGGTTAAATTGAGAGTTGAAAGTAAATTGACTATTATGCCTATAATGTGCAAGGCACATGATACTTTTAACCCTTAAAGTTAATGGTGTTAGTGTTTAGGGACCCTAGCCACAATATATTGCATACCACAGGGACTATATCCATAATAAACATAGTATGAGGACCGTAGTCAAAAAAATCATAAAACCACATGGACTAAATCCACAACTCACTCTTAATTTTACGATGATGCATTTTAGAAATGAAGTGATAGAAAATGAGGTATTAACTACTCCCATATATAATAATAATGCTCCAATAAAAGCAAAAAATATTATTACTTTGAAGACTGAAAAGGCGTCCATAGAAAAAATATTATATGAAAAAAGGTCTTATATTATATATTAAATAATCACTCTAAAGAACAAGAAGTAATTCGTTAGTATATTTTATACCCCAAAACATTATCTTTGATAAGATATAATGGGTTTGTTTTGATTTTGGTTTTGGTGTTATGTTATATGTCAATAGTTTGTTAAGTTATTTTACTAAAGGTATTTTAAATTGTAACATAAATTATTTTTATTAAATAAATCCTATGCTTTTTAAAATAAAATGCGTAGCAAAGTTTAATAGATTTTACTCTTGTTAAAGTTATATAATTATTGCTTCGTTAACAAGTTTTTTAAGTAGTTAGTATTTTGTAATTGGTTTTCTTAAGATAAATATACATTCATATTAGTTTTAGGCTATGTTTGGCAAACTAGCTGATAAACTAACTGGTGACTGATAAGCTAGCTGATGAAAAAATCATGTTTGACAAAAACTAGCTTATAAGCATTTAAATTACTAAAAAATATTAATTATTTATTTATAATTAAAAGTTAATATATAATTATGAATATTAATGAAGGGCATAATTGGAATAATCACAAAAAACTCCTCATAAGTTACTCCAAGTAGTTTATCAAAAAACTAGCTAACTTATGGTCATCCAAACATGTACCCAGAAAATAAGCTAGCTTATTTTTACCAAACAATGCCTTAAACGCATAATTCATAGTGTTCTAAAAACGTAACGAATGATGATATCATATTTGTCATAAAGTATAAGATTGTTGTATTGATAACAAACTTTTTAATATTCAAAATTTGTTTACCAAAGTGTACGAATAAATTATGGTTATTAATATGTATGAAAGTTTCTGTTCTTCCAATACAATAAATAAATGACCTTTTTTTAACGGCAATAAAGTTTAGGAGACGTTTGATTCACATAATGAAATTTGATGGAATTGGAATTCATTGAAAGAATTTGATTTTGAAAGAATTGAAATTAAATTTGATAGAATTTGACCACGCGTTTGGTTGGTAGGAATTGGATGAAATTCAATTCTTTCGCTTTAGGCAAGAAAATGATGAATTCCTTGATTTGTAGAATTCAATAGATTCCATTATGCTCAATATGTGAACCAAACAAAGGAATTGGAATTTGGTCAAAGGAATTACCTATTCCAATTCCTTTCAATTATTTCAAAATTCATTAACCAAACACCCCCTAATATTACCTGATAGTCCAAGATCACTAAATCCTAGAAAGAGAAAGTATAGAGAGAGAGAGAGAGAGAGAGAGAGAGAGACAATGTAGCGCAAAGTATATTATGTATTGAATGAGGTGTGAATTCTTTTCAAACAACCAAGACCAAAGGGACTTAAATACCCTTGGTCAATACTACACAGTATTAGACTCTAAACACAGTATTTGACCAAGCCTATAAATACAATGATTACTATAAAATCAGACTTAACAATCTCCCCCTTAGTAATCATTGGCGCTGTGGTCTTCAAAATCCATCTTCTAAATCAGCATGGACCATCTAAGCGACTTTGTAAAACTTTCTGACTTTTTGAAACAAATTTCTTCTCAACATTTTTCAGTTTGAATTATCTTTGCTGCTTTGACAAGACTGGAACAGATTGGAATGAACTTGAACAAACAGTTGATTCATCAGCTTGTGCTCTAGACGACACACCTCTTTTAAATGACCTTGAATGAACTGTGGTGGTCGGAGCAGGAACAGCAAAAGATGTAATATAACTGAGAAAAATAGAATCTTGAGCAGCAGAATCTTAATCAGCAGATTAACAATTGAACTCTTTGTCTCTTTATCATCTCGTTAACTTCTCTTAACTTCTCCCCCTCATGAACTTGATGATCTGGATCAACTTGGTCATGCAAATGTTGGAGACGAGACAACTTAAGATCTGCAAAATCAAAGAAACGGAGAAAAGAAGGAAGGTTTGCGCTACAAGTTGGTGGCGCAAAGTTAGGTTTGCGCTAACAGAAGGAAGCGCAAAGTGAGATTTGCGCGACATGCAGGAAACGCAAAGCATGCTTTGCGCTAGAAGCTGTTGGCGCAAATTAAGCTTTGCTCTACCAACTGGTGACGCAAATCTGACTTGGAGTCTGAATTTTTTTTCCTGATTAGCTCTTTGACTCCCCTTACACAAATGCACTAAATTTGACAATTCAAGTTAGCATTCATATAGAGAATCAGATACTCCTCCTCAAAAACAGATATGATCATTAAGAAAAATATCTTTTTTCACTCCCCCTTGAATAATGCTCAAATCCATTAAGATATAAATGAGAACACAATGATTGAAACATCAATGTAGAAATAAAAATATACCGAATATGTATTTTGAAACGACTAAATATATAAAAATTTAAACAGAAACAAATAAAATTCTACTTAGTAAAATATCACAATAAAATCCATCAGATGAACTCAAATGTATGTGTTTGGATACAGAAACAAGTTTTATTGCATATCAAGTTAAGACATGTTTAGTTTCAAAAACTTTCATCAATCTATTCAGTGTGCTCGCATGTGAACTTCGACTAGCTTCAAGAAAATGCAATTCTAAAAATATAATAGAGAACTTTGCATGTAATCACACTAATCCATCAAAAATTCAGACTTTCACAAATTTACAGGTTTATTGCAACTCAAACATATCACCAAGTATCATGAGATATGTGCTCATTGGCATCTTTTAGCATTGTGCACTATGGCATCTTCACATGAGTGTGCTCTTTGGCATCTTTTAAGCTTGTGCACTTTTGGCATCTTTTTAATCAACAAGTTTATTAAGTAAAGAACATGCAGTAAACGTAACTTTCTATCTGACCCTATTGCAGGATTTGGGTCAGCCGCTCCCATACCAGTTGACCTTAGGGGACTAGGTGTCAAGCACCCCTTGGAACTTACTCTCCCAGATCAGAAAGGCTACATCGACACATCCTAAACCCATTCATACCAGTAGAACATGACTTTCTATCTGATTCTATAGAAGGATTTGGGTTCGATCACTCCCAGATCAATTGACCTTAGGGGACCAGATGACAAGCATCCCACCGAACTTACTTTCCCAAACCAGAAAGGTCATAGGTACAAACTTTTAAACTTAGAGATTTCTGATTTATAAGAATTTAATAATCATCTCAAACACAAGGTTTTACATCTAAGTGCTTAGCCCATATTTTCATTACGATCCAAAATTTCGACTTTTTAGGTTTTCTAAGCATTGTAAACTATAAATATTCCGAATCACACAACTTTAAAGCAAAATCAAAAGCTACAAACATGTTGCTGTCTTTTCGACTTTTGTTAGACTTGAAAGTTGAACATATAAAACTTTAATATAAACAAATCAACTTGAAAATTTATCCCAGACACACATTTTATTCAAAAGAAAGAAAAATTGTAAAATTTTTACTTTATAAAATAAAATTTGTAAAAGTTTAAACTTTTAAAACAACATGCCAAGATTTTAAAAATAGAAATATTTGATCGACAAGTTTATATTCAGTTGAAACAAAATATAATTCAATAATATCATCTTCCACATAATGTAAAAATGAAATTTGTGTCTCATTTGAAAAAAAAAAATTGGTTGAACAAATTCAGGAGTTGAATTGAAATGCTCAAATTCTTTTAAAACATTTGAGAAAACTGAAACAACATCATTATTAGAGATAAATGCAGCGGAAATTAAGTAGATGTACTCACAGTTTCTCATTAGTCAGAAGCTAACAAGCATTGAAGAACGATTCCTAGACTGACATGTCTAGAAGTCATAGTCCTTTGAAGTACGGGTTCTGAGCTGTAGTACTCAGAAGCCAATATGTTGACAATGAAGTCCGGGTCTTGAACTGAATTATTCAAGAGCCATTATCTTGACATTGAGATGCGGGTTTTGAACTGCTGTGTTCAAAATCCATTCTTTCTCTTACTCCTCCTTGACATGTGGTGCCTGCAACTTAGAATCAGATTGAGATTTTGGTACCCACTTGAATTTGGGCCCATGTTTGTTAGTTGCAATTCTTATGGGGAAATAGTTAGAAGATTTGATACGAGAAGTACAAGAAAGATTATCAGAAAAATAAGCACATTCATCAGATGAATATAAAGCATAATCATCTGAACTAGAATCAGAGGAAGAAGATAAGACATGTTTGGAAATTCGAATCATTTTCTTTCTAGAGTATTTTGAAAATTTATTACAAGTAGCAAATGAATCACTTTTATAAAGTTTGTCTATACATCTATCCCCATCAATCATAGAATCAGTAGATGTCCGCTTCGCTCTCCAGATCTGCTTCTTTGACTTGCTCAAAGTCCTATCTGAAAGATTAGAATCAGAAGAATTAGAACTGTCAGAAAGAACTTTATCTTGTTTCTTCGACTTCTTTGACCTTCTTCTTTTATGCTTTGGTTTATAATATTGATCATTTAGCGTAAAAGAATCATCAAGAATTTCCGAATTAATATTTAAATCAGAAGAAATAATTTTACCTAAGCAACCAATCTGATCAACTAATAAATCTGAATTTACCTCGGAGTCTGAACTATTTTGAGAAAAGATATCAGATTTAGAAACTTCACTTTTGTTTACTTGAAAATCAGAAGAAAGGCTAGAAATAGAATCTGGTTTTTGAGAAAATAACTTTTCTTCAAGACTAGACGTCATGAAAGAAATATTAATATCAGATTCAATTTCTTTTAAAATATTTTGATCTTCCATCTTATCTTCAAGATCGATGATTTTGCTTTCTAAAATTAAAGGAGAAATATATTTCTTCGAATCATAAATAATTGGAGAAATATTTTCCTTACCAGATTTATTAGAAAAAATATCAACAAAATCATCGGATACTGAAGTTTTGACGGGAGATATATCATTTAAACCTTTTCTGCCTCTTCTTGATTTTTCAGGAAAATATTTGGCATTTTCAAATGTATAAACAAAAGGAATTTCCTTTTTCTTGTTATTTGTCCTTTTCTCATTTTCGATTTCTAACACTTGCTTCTCATTCATCCAATCAATTTTAAATTGAGGAGCATACTTAGCAAGAGTTAGATAATCGTATTTATATAAAGTAGGGGATTTTTCAATCGCATTGTTTAAACAATGTGGATTTTTAAAACCGAGTCCCCATTTTTCTTTTAACGCTTCCTCACTCCTTGGTTTGTTCATAAAGATTGTTTGTTCAGATTGGTTCCTTCGATATAACTTTTCTTCTAATTTATTTATTTTATCCGAAAGACTGTCTTTTAAATTGGTCATTTCAGTCAAAGATTCAAGATAAGTCGTATTTGAATTTTCCAAATCATCCAATTTCTTTTGAAAGATGTCTTTTGTATTTTCCAAAATAGATTTTTCATCTTTCAAAGAAATCTTCAATTTGTCAATCAAATCTGACTTTTCAGCATTTAAGTTCTTTTCAGATAATAACTTTAAACGAAGATAATGTAAAGCGGTAATGATAACATTCATCTGTGAAGAAATAAAATTAAAATCAAACTCAAAATATACCTCGTCTTCATCTATGTCAGAATCATCATCTGACTGATCATCTCCAACTAAGCACATCTGAGCGATCTCGACATTTGCAGTTTCATCGTTAGAGTGATCCAGCCAGAATTCTTCTTCAGCAAGAAGAGCAGTTCCATTCTCTCTTTTCTCGGCCAGTTCCATTTTCTTTCGATAGTATGCCGAATCCCTAACCTTCTTCACTCGACACTCCTTTGAAATGTGACCCGACTTTCCACAGTTATAGCAGGCAGCAGTCTTTGGCTCGGACACTTTGACTCTTGAACCGGAAGTGAAGCGAGAAGTGCTAGAACTCGAACGTGGTTGGAAATTTTTCTGGTAATGCTGAGAGAGAAGGATCATTGCTTTCTGCAGAGCCTCACCATCATCACCAGTTAACCCGTCATAAGCATTATCAGACAATGCTTGATTAGCCAGATGGCTTGTTAGAAGTGCACCCGGGTCCACTGACTTCTTGTTCTTCTTCTCCAGTTTGGCTTTCTTCTCGAGCACCAAGCTCTCATCAGTCATCAGAATCTCATATAATTCCTGAATCTGCATAGTAGAGATCCAAACATCGTTCCTCAGTCTGTGACAAGATTTATTCCATTCAGGCTGAAGAGCATTGAGAAATTTCAGATTCGTCTCAAGCTCTGTCTTGTTCACATTTATCTTTCGCAGATCATTCAGCACTGTACAGAATTTGTCGAAGACACTCTTTAGAGACTCAGATTCCTTGGCTTTAAACTCCTCAAAATTGTTCATATAACGTGTATGACGGAGTTGAGTTGCGACTGAAGAACCAAGTATGATCTTTTCCAATTGTGCCCACAACAGATTTGGATAATCCTTGCAATGATCAACCCGATTGTAGACAGAGTTTGGTAATGCTAGCATCAGATTAGCTTTTAATTCTTTATCAGCTTTCATTCGCAAAGCCTCTTCAGTTGTTGTAGGAGTCTCTTTATTAGGCTTTATGAAAGGTCCTTTAGTTAGAGACTTCAACATGTTATCTCCATTAGCTTGACGCTCGATAAAGTTCAGGAACCTATCTTGCCATTGAGTGAATTCATTTTCGTCAACTAGAACTGGAGGACGAGTTTCTGTGCCTAATTGCATCATCAGATCACTCTTGTAAAATTGAGCTTGGAAAGCAAACTTCGCAGAATCCATATTTCAGATAATCAGAAAAATTCCAAGTCCAGAGCTGGCGCAAAGTATATGATTGTCGCGAGCAGTATGAGACGCAAACTGTTATTTGCGTGAACAAGCTGTGGCACAAAGGAGCTTTAGTAACGCAAATGTTACTTTGCGTGAGCAGAGGAGACGCAAACTGGAGGTTTGCGTGATAAAGCAGTTGCGCAAACTTGATTCTCACGATCAATGAGTGACGCAAACAAGGTTTGCGTGAGCCGAGTAAGATGCAAGATGAACTTGGCGTGAGCTGAAGGTAACGCAAACTTGGATTTGCGCGAGGCACTGAATACGCAAAACAAGCTTTTCTTGAACAGAAGAAGACGCAAAGTAAACTTCTCTTGATGCACGGGAGACGTAAAGTTCTCTTTGCGTGATCCTCAAGAAACGCAAATTGCACTTTGCGTGAAGAACTGATTCCTGAAGCAGACCAAAACCTGAAACACACAGACAAAATTAGGAATATCACGCAATCCACAAGATGAACTCGCGCAAACTATGAAGAACTCGCGCAAAGTTCCAATCTGGCGTAAACCATTAGTAAATCAAGAAAACTTCCAAAAAAATGATTTCAAAACTAAATTTGATAAAATTTTCTTATACAAATACGATCGAAAACAACTTTTTAACACATTTTAATCAAAAATTTCGATTAAAAACCACAAAATCAAGATTTCGTGAATAGCACAGTACGTGAAACACGTTTTTCCAGAAAATCAACAATTTCCAAAATTGAGAATTAAAACAAGTTTTTCTTGCAAAGCGATGTGAGTCAAAGATGTTTAGCAATCAAAACCGAATCCAACAAACCGATTTTCACAAAAAGTCGTTCAAAAACAATCCCAAATTTGATGAAAAATCAAGAAAACGAGATTTTCTTGAAAAAATTCAAGAAAATCGATCAAATTTTCGATTAATCTACAAATTCAGAAACGAAAAATACAATATCTCAATTCTCTCAAGATCTAGAACATCTCTGATACCAATTGATAGTCCAAGATCACTAAATCCTAGATAGAGAAAGTAGAGAGGGAGAGACAATGTAGCGCAAAGTATATTATGTATTGAATGAGGCGTGAATTCTTTTCAAACAACCAAGACCAAAGGGACTTAAATACCCTTGGTCAATACTATACAGTATTAGACTCTAAACACAGTATTTGACCAAGCCTATAAATACAATGATTACTATAAAATCAAACTTAACATTACCAAATCACATAAAGAGTTTACCAAAGGATACAACGAATCTGGGTCTAGGCCCAACAAAGCAACAAACCGAACAACGACAGAAACAAAATCAAAACATGAAACAAAACACCATGAAAGGCGAAAAACAGAGTTTGCGAGCAGCAAAATACCGCGATCGCAAAAGAAACCTGGATTATCCGATTGAGCAACCAAAAACAGCCCAGAACAGCTCCGAACCATCACCACGTGCAACCCCCAACTCGATCAAAGATGCAAACCTTTGGAACTGATCCTGGACAGCATACAACATTACCAAACCAAGCTCAGACACCCAGATCGCACCACCAACTAATCCTGGACAACAGATGCCAACTGTGCTCCCGACTATCCCACCGAAGTGTGCTGCAAGCAGCCCGCAAGGGTCCGGGCAGTTGCTGAACCGGTCATACGCCATAATCTGGATCATCCCATCGCAACCCGAAGCTTTCATAGTATCGCATTCTATCTTGAGCGATGATTCGTTAACCAAGTTACCCAATCGCATGCTAAATGGCAGTCACTCTTTGTAATTCAACCAAACATTTTTAATTGGAATTTAAAGAAACGATCCGAGATCTTCCCCTCTTTCTTTTCAAACACCAAACTATTTCGGTTGGCCCAAATGAGGTACACCACACACCAACTTACCGTTTCCCACCTTTGTGCTCCTTTCGCGTTATCTTCCAATTCCGCCACTACACCAAACAAATCGGTCAAGGAGTCAACCGAATCCACACTCAAGTTCCACCATCTCCCAACTTCTTGCCACAACTTTTTTACTTTTTCACAACTCACTAATGCATGATCTATCGTCTCCACCCCAATCTCGCATCTCGGGCATAGTGTTGAGTCTAACTCTATTCCCTAGTTGTCCAACACCACCCTTGTTGAAATCCTCCCTAATCTCACTCTCCATATGAAGATGGAGATTTTCTTTGGAACCGACTTAGGCCACTTCGTCTCCTCTCCAACCGGCCCGCCACTAACCCTCCTGTCTTCTAAGATTTGCCTTAGTTTTTTTATCGTGAACCTTCCATTAGTGTCCAAACTCCACCGTGCCCGATCCTTTCCTTCTCTTTTTGGTGCCACACTTTGGATCAAGTTACATAAATTATCCAACTCCCCTAGCTCCCGCACCCTCGGCTCCTATCTCCACCCCCATTTACACCCCCACACATCGTCTCTCCATTCCTCTCTCTCTAGTACCAATACCTCTTTAGACGTTTCAAGTTGGTAAAGTTGCCGAAAGGCCTCCTTTAGTCTTAGATTTGATATCCACCTATCCACTCAAACCGCGTCTTCGATCCCCCTACTTCTTTTCCAAAAGAGCTCGAGAATGGAATACCTTCTTTATGGGACTCCCCTAGGAGGCCTCCGTACCACCCGTAGAGACTCCTAATCACCTCTACCTAAAATGCGTCTCTCTCCTCATGGAACCTTTGTAACACCCCAAAAATGGGACTAACGAAAATTTCCGGAATATGGAAATTGGCATACATAAAATGCTCAAGCATGAGCTCATAACTAAAGGGAACAATAAATGCCTGTTAATTACAAGTTTGTAACTGAAGCAATAATAGATAACAACTTCCTAATCTAAATCTTTCTAGACAAAGATTACGGTCGGTTGTCAACTATATCCAAAAGAATTGTCTTCACATATGGCATCCCAAAAATTCTCCCATGCTCTCCACTAACGGTCAACTAAGCTTCCTTGGCGCTTGCGCCACTAGAACCTCAGATACATACCAACAATCAAGTGTTAGACCAAACGGGTCTAGTGAGTTGCATAAAAACATGGTAAACATATTTATAAAGCATGTTATGAACAATTATGACGCTTCAACCACCAAATTCCACACGGGGTCAATCATGGGGGAGACCCATCACACCAATGAGTTTTACCTCAAGTCAATGTACCTTGATGTTCACTCGCTTGAGCAACATCCCGAAGGGCCGGCACACTTGAAGACTACCTCCCAGGCATTACTCCAAGTGGCGGAGGTCTAGGTGCATACCATTATAGTGGCACCTAAGACTACATCCTCCTAGCACTTACTCATGGTTCGTTCTATGTACGTACAATGTCCGTCTCTATACATAATTCCATACCCATTATAAGATTTCAACAATCCCAAGCATGATTTTAGTACAAAACTTTAAAGCATGCAAATATTCCAATATTATACATGGTTCATAAAACACATATCATTAAGCTCAAATACCAATAATAATCATATCATCAGTACCCACAATAATAACCAAGGCTATATCTCCAAAAAGCTCAAAGGTAACAGTTAGGTCAAAACTTATCAGGTGATCAAAGTTCCACATTAGGATGAAAAGTTAAGTAGGAAAACACACTAGATATGTATCTTATTTGAAAATAGTAAGAGAGACTCACAAACTAGGTTTTATAGAAAACCCTAGAAACTTGAGTGTTTCAAAATGAGGAGAAAGTGATGAGTGGAGGTAACTAGCACCCCCAAGGCCTTTAATGGAGACTTGAATGCTCTTCCCAAATCTTCACCAACCTTTAGGATGTGGATTTAATGTGATTAGGGTTTTGGGGAAACAAAATCACCCTTTTTCTTTCTCTAAAATCGGACCAAAATCAGTGAGGTGAGGAATGGTGAAGTCAAGTGTCAAAAATCATTAAACCCTCACAGCTCGTCGGCGACAGTGCCCGGCGATTGTGCCCATGACACTGTCGCAGGGCAATGTCGCGCCCGCTCCCTTACATTCGGTACATTGCCCGCGATTGTGACAGGGCGATTGTGCCCTTGTCACTCTCGCGAGGCATTCTCGCCGGGGGTGTACCGAGACCAGCCCCCGGCCCGCGACCTTGCCATGCGACTATGACTAATGTCATAGTCGCGGTCACTATCGCACTACACACCAACAACCTCGTTTTTCGACGATTTTGATAAAATTAAACCTGTATGGAACTGATAATAATAACACTTAGCACAAATTACCGATTATTACCAAGCCAAGACAAAATCTCCACATAAAATTATAACGAGACCACATTAACACATACAATTACTTACCTTAATTTTCCGGGTGTTACAATCCTCCCCACCTAATGAGGATTTCGTCCCCGAAATCTTATTCACTAAATAAATGAGGATATCGCTTCCTCATGTCTTCCTCCGATTCCCACGTCACGTTAGCTCCTCGATGGTGTTTCCATTGAACCTTCATCATAGTCACTTCCTTATGCCGCAATTGTTTTGTCTTTGATTCTAGAATAGCTTCCGACTCTTCTACACATCGGTTGCCGTTGTCCACCCGAATCTCTGTCAAAGGAATGACACTTTCTTCCTCGGCTAGACACTTGCGAAGGTAGCAAACATGGAACGTAGGGTGAATTCCGTCCATCTCCGACGGTAAGTCCAACCGGTAAGCTTAAAGTCCGATCTTTTCTAATATCGTGAAGGGCCCTAGGAAACGGGGACTAAGCTTCCCGCGCTTCCCAAAACGGATGATACCCTTCCACGATGGCACCTTCAGCATAACCCGATCCCCAACTTGGAAATCAACCGGTCTTCGCTTTTTATCCGCGTAGCTCTTTTGTCGGTCTTGAGCCGCCTTCAATCGTTCTCGAATACTCTTCACTTTATCCGCCGTTGCTTGCACAATTTCCGGACCCGCAAATTGTTTCTCTCCCGCCTCGAGCCAACACACCGGTGTCCTACATTTCCGCCCATAAAGTGCCTCGAACGGAGCCATCCCGATACTCGAATGGTAACTATTATTGTAAGCGAACTCTACTAATGGCAAGTGAGAATCCCAAGTCCCTCCAAAGTCTATGACGCACGATCGAAGCATGTCCTCGAGAGTTTGGATTGTGCTCTCACTTTGTCCGTCGGTGTGGGGGTGATAAGCCGTACTCAACTTGACCTTCATGCCCAACTCCCTTTGCAATCCATCCCAAAACTTGGAAGTAAACCGACTATCCCTATCCGAGACTATAAATAAAGGAACACCGTGATGAGACACCACTTCATCAATATAGATATTAGCTAATTTGTCCTTCGGTAACGGTCACGGATGATTACTTCATCACCGTTGACTATCTCTACTACTAGTGCATCGGAAAGGACACTAATAGGAGTGACGAATTGCTTACAGAAAACATCCGATACAAAAGAACACGTAGCACCCGAATCAAACAATACACGAGCAGGCAAGGAGTTTACTAGGAACGTACCCGAAACAACATCAGCAGTCTCCTTCGCCTCCTCGGTAGTCATCCGGAAAGCTCGACTTGGCACCCTCAGTGATTGGTCGACCCTAACCGTCGACCCAACAGATCTGACTTGATTGTTCCCCGCTAACTTTGGACAATTCCTCCTTATGTGCCCCGGTTCCTGGCACTCATAACACACCGTCGGACGAACAGTGCAGTCCCGGGCCACATGGCCCTTCTTGCCACACCTAGCACAACTCACCGGGCCCGCATAGGTTTTGGAAGCACATGCGCCCGAATGCTTGGTTTTGCACCTCGGGCACCACTGATCACTTTTCCGAGAGTCGCTAGTTCTCCCACTAGCAAAAGGCTTCGACTGACGAACGGGCCCAGATGGCCCTTCCCATTTCCGTTTCTCACCAACATGCTTCTTCTCATCCCTTTCGGCATTGATGTCATCCTCAACGAGTAAGGACTCCTCGATAACCTCTTGTAGAGTCGAACAGTTGGCATTCCTTACCGCCGTCCGCATCTCGGCCGGTAACCCTTGATGATAGGCCTTAATCTTCGACCTTTCATCGGGGACTAGATGTCCCATCAAGTTTAGTTTCTCCAGAAAGAGTTTGGAGTAGCTAACCACAGACAGGTTCCTTTTCTTCAGATCTCGGAACTCCCGCTCCAACTTGTCCATCGAACGCTCACTACAATACTTGTCCATAATCTTCTCCTTGAACACCGGCCAAGTTAACTTAGTCAGAACCTCAGGAGTGAGGACTGATCGAGGGAGATTCCACCAAATCAAATCCTCTCCCCGAAGTAGTTGAGAAGAAAACTTGACCCGTTGAGAAGGATCACACTCACTTGACTCAAAGGCCATCTCTACCTCTTTGAGCCAGTACATGCAAGCAACCGGGTTATCTGAACCCGTAAACTCCTTAGGGTGGCACCCCAGAAACGCTTTGTAAGTGCACCCCTTAGTCTTTGTCCGGATCCCTTCAGCGGATGGTTCCTCAACCGTCACCACATTTGTTCCACTCGACCCCACAATAATGTTTTCATCCATCGTCTCAGGTTGTCGGTGGCTAGCGTCTCGATCCTCTAGGAGTTTCATGAAAAACTCTTGCTGTTGGGTCATGGCCGAAGTCATGGCCAACTGTTGTTGAGCCAAGGCCGCATTCATGTCTAACATCATGCTATCCCGAAGCTGGGTCTCCATGGTAACTTCTTCCATAATGGCATTACCCGTATTGAGTTTCCGGCGCGGAATATGCTCAGGTCCGCCTCCCAAGATTCTGGGTACAAGAATGTCATCGGTGGTTACGCCTACGGGAGGTCATACAGCTGCAAATTCCACCTCTAGTTGACCCTCTGGCTTGTCCGGCAACCTACTTCGAGTGTTTACCATTAAATCTGCCATGCACGTACGAGAAAAAGATTAAGAAAAAGACTAAGCAAGTTGAACTCATTGTACGTACTACTACCTTCATCAATTATCATAATGATAGTAAACCAAGCATGCTCACATAAACCAAGCATGCTCACATAACAATGCATTCATAATAGCAGTAGCTAAGTGAAATTATGAACGAACCATACACAAGAATTCTTGTCACCATCATCACAACTTTCAATTACAGTAATTCCGTAAATCCTAACGCTCTCCCCACCTAGGATTTCTACCCCAAGTGGACAGTGAAGTCATAAAGTCTAAAGCTTAAGTCTAGATATACTACAACAATACCTTGTTCACTTAAACTAAAGCTCTGATACCAACTTGTAACACCCTAAAAATAGGGATAATAAAAACTTTCCAAAAGAGGAGAAGTGGTATAAAAATTGCCATAGCAAGAGCCTCCCAAAAAGGGGAATAGTACATTAAGCCTGTTTAATCACAAATGTAATTTAACGGATAGATAAACAACAACCAACTAATCTAATTTCTACATCTAGAAAAGAGATTACAAAAAGGGGTGTCATCTATAAACCCAAATCTTCCAGAAATAGTTCAAGTGCCAAAATCCCCAAGCTCTCGCCCAAAGCATCTAAACTTGCCTAGGAGCAGCGCCGCTAACACCTGAGATACACATCGACACCAAACAAGTGTTAGGCCAAAAAGCCTAATGAGTTGCACAAGTAAAAACATGCCAGAATCAGTTACAGTTTTTATCAGCAGTTAATCATTTAATCACGTAGATGTGGAGTCAACGGGAGCGACCCATATCTCCAATTAGGTTCACCCAAAGAGGCGATGTACCTTGAAGCCAAATAACAAAGGCAACCCAAAGGTCCGACACGCATCGAGGACTACCGCTTAGGAAGTTCCCCGACGGCGGAGGTCTAGGCGCATAGGGGACTACCACTCAGGAAAATCCCCAAATGTCACCCACCTACATCCCTATAGTGAATCACTGACTTGGTTCGTCCACGTTATGCAAATAGGAGGTCTCAAGATGTGTTTTAACCCAACATATTCAGATATCAACCATGAACACAACATTACCATCCCAAGCATGTAAATCCATCATATGACATAGTAATCATCCAAATACTTCGTGAGAATATAAGGTCGCCAAAAGGCATTCCAAGTAGGAATCATCATAATACCAAGATATGCATAAGTGACTCATAGTAGGTTACTCACATACATATTTCCATAGAAATCCCCAAATACTTGTACATTAAATAAGAACACTTGAGTAATAACAATAATGATAACAAGTAAAGTAAATGATGTGTATCTAGTTTTTACAAAAGGGTTAGTAAACTCACAATCTAGGTTTTGAACCAAAACCTAGAAAAGATGAAAACCCTAGAAGTTGGAGGATGAACTTGGAGATGAGGAGTTGCCTTGAAGAAACCCTAGAAATCTTCCTTGAGGTGATTTAATGCAAGTAATCAATGACCCCAACCACCAAGAGGGTTTGGTATAAATGTGGATTAGGGTTTGGGAATGGATAGACCAGTTTTCTTGGAGCCAAAATCGCCAAAGAGAGAAATGAAATGTGTTGTAAATGAATTAAAATCGGCTGGAACTCATTTAAATGGAATTCCCCCGTCGGCGATAGTGCCCGGCGATAGTGCCAAGGGCACTATCGCGAGTCACAATCGCGAGGAACTAGGCACCCACGGTACCAATTCGGCGATAGTGCCTTTG
The DNA here is from genome assembly GCA_954870635.1 of Arctium minus. Classification (NCBI taxonomy): domain Eukaryota; kingdom Viridiplantae; phylum Streptophyta; class Magnoliopsida; order Asterales; family Asteraceae; genus Arctium; species Arctium minus. The sequence goes on from OX941083.1 coordinate 103,442,379, forward strand.
GCGATAGTGCCAAGGCACAATCGCGTGGCACAATCGTTGGCCTCCCCCAACCTACGGTACATCCCTGGCGATAGTGCCTCCGGCGATAGTGCCAATGGCACAATTGCCAGGCACAATCGCGCCAACCCCAAAACAGCCCAAAAATTTAACCAAATTCGAGAACGAGTGCGAGGTCTAAACACATGCATCTTTAATACTAACCAAGTAACATCATAGCATAATAACAATGACCACATGCGTATATAAAGTCTCGTATTTTCAAATAAATACAGTTAACATATTTAAGGATATAAATACTTACCTTGAGAATTTCCGGGTGTTACAAGTTCCAACCATCTCCTTTGTCGCATATTGAGTTCCTTTTGGTCGAAGATGTACTTCAAACTCTTATGGTCGATGAATAAAGTACACTTCGTCCCGTAAAGGTAGTGCCTCCATAACTTTAATGCAAACACCACCGCCGCTAGCTCCGAATCATGCGTAGGGTAGTTCTTCTCGTGATCCTTGAGTTGTCGCGATGCATACGCGATCACCTTCCCTCTTTGAATCAAGACGCACCCCAATCTCAATTTAGAGGCGTCACTATAAACCACGAAATCTTCGGATCCTTCGGGTAAGGATAATATTGGTGCTTCACATAACTTCTTTTGAAGGGTTCGGAAAGTGTTCTCTTGCGTCTTGGTCCATACGAACTTAACGTTTTTCCTCGTCAACGATGTGAGTGGTGAGGCGATCTTCGAAAAATCTTGAATAAACCGCCGGTAGTAACCGGCCAATCCCAAGAAACTCCTGATCTCCGTTGGACTCGTCGGTGGCTCCCAATTCATCATTGCCTCAATCTTGGCCGGGTCCACTTTAACCCCGTCCTTGGACACCACGTGACCCAAGAATTGAACCTCTTGAAGCCAAAACTCGCATTTTGAGAACTTTGCAAAAAATTTCTCCTTGCGAAGGATTTCCAAGACTTCCCGCAAATGTCGTCGATGCTCCAACTCGTCACGAGAGTAGATGAGAATATCGTCGATGAAGACTATAACCGACTTGTCCAATAAGGGTCGACATGCTCGATTCATCAAGTCCATAAACACGGCCGGAGCATTAGTCAACCCAAACGGCATAAATAGAAACTCATTGTGACCGTACTTCGTTCGGAATGCCGTCTTCGGTATATCGCTCTCCTTCACCCGCACTTGATGATAACCGGACCGCAAGTCTATTTTTGAGAAACATCCCGCTACTTGGAGTTGATCAAAGAGATCGTCGATCCGAGGGAGTGGATATTTATTCTTTATGGTAACCTTGTTGAGCTCGCGGTAGTCTATACACATCCGCATAGACCCATCCTTCTTCTTTACGAATAACACCGACGATCCCCAAGGCGACGAGCTCGATCGTATGAATCCTTTCTCGAGAAGCTCCTGAAGTTGCGTCATCATCTCTTGCATTTCTGTCGGGGCTAAACGGTAGGGAGAACGAGCAATCGGGGCAGCTCCCGGAGTAAGGTCTATGTGGAACTCCACTTGTCGTTCCGGTGGAAGTCCAGGTAGATCGTCCGGAAAGACATCCGGGTATTCGCACACCACCTCCACCTCTTCCAACTTCTTCTTCTCTAGCTTCGCGTCGATCACATAGGCTAAATACGACTCACATCCTTTGGCTAGGCTCTTACGTGCCTTGAGTGATGATATAATCATATTGGTTCCTCGGTTCTTCTATCCATAAACTATCACTTCACCACCCTTAGACAAGGGTATTCGAATCAACTTCTTAGAACAAAAGATGTCGGCGTCATGCTTAGATAACCAATCCATTCCCACTATTACGTCAAATCCTCCAATATTGGCTGGTAACAAATCTATAACGAAGGGCTCTCCATCTAACTCTAAGGTACATCCTACATAACAATTCCGAACAACCATATGCTCTCCATTTGCTACCTCTACCACTAGAGCATCATTCAACAAACTACAAGGAGTAGTGAGGTTCTTGCAAAAAAAGGTAGACACAAAAGATCGGTTCGCACCGGAATCGAATAAAACACGGGTAGGTAGAGAGTTCACTAGAAACATACCCGACACTACGTCCGCCGCTTCTCTTTCTTCACTAGCCGTCATCTGGAAGGCCCGACTTGGCGCCTTTGGTTGAACTTCTTTCTTCAACAAAACCCCACTCGATGCCCCTTGGTTACCCTTTGCTAGCTTAGGGGAATCCCTCTTGATGTGCCCCGGTTCTCGGCACTCGTAGCAAACTCCCCTTGAGGGGAAATCCCGACTCATGTGGTCCTTTCGCCCACATTTGAAACATTCCATAGCTCCAGAAAACGGCTTCGGATTGCAAGGTCCGAAATTGTAACACCCTCAAATCTGGAAATAGCAACTAATTTAAAATTTTCTAAATACATCGATAATTGCTTCATCTACAATCATAATTTAAGATTTAACCTCAATACACACAATCTATAATAAAGACGGGTGCTACTAAAACCCAATAACAGTTACTATCTCCAACCTGCGGAAGACTTCATCAACAACTTACTCTTGTATATAGCTAAGGCTCAACTCTTCATAAGACTACTAGAGTCCGAACCCCCAACTGGAACCTGATGCACATGCCGACAAATAAAAAGGTTAGGCTTAACGCCTAGTGAGCTCAAGAGTTTTCAACATATATAAATGAATCGTTTAAAGAAAGAATAATGCCATTAAAATCATAATCTTTCAAAATGATATGCTCCGCTAATGAAAACGACTCGTTTACCAATAAATACGCATTTTAAACGAAAGAGACACCGAGTTAATCGTTAACCAAACCAAACTGTTTTACCGACTAAGATCCCAATATAAAACGTTCTTTCGTAAACCTAGATTTAAACCAAGATTTACTCAAATGAGAATAAAGAGAGGGCTCCCAATTTCATACAAACTTGGGTACAAATGTTATACCTCGAAATACCTAACACGGGTGGAACATGACCCATAACTCATAAACCAAAGATAAAAACCCACATAAATAAATATTGCCGTGAACACGGACATTAGACCCAAAACTCACGCAACCATAAAATGGACGAAATTAAATACCGACACGTGGAAAAGACGCATTCCATTCAAACCTTAATATACGTGGGGAAAACCCAATATTAAAGCCATCATTTATCGTCGACCACATAAAAACCAAAGTTGGTAAAATACGACATTACCATTTAAAATGCCACGAATCATCGATGAGGAGATCCGTAAATACCGAGAATAGAGAAACACGCAAGTAGGCCGTTCACGCGACTTCCTTGCATATCCTCTAAACGTTTCCATCTAGGGTGACGAGAACACGTAAATGGGGCCACCCGTGATGTTATTGGATTTCACCAACGTGCCCTGGTCCTAGTTCCCATGCCATACAAGACATCACAATCCTCGGACCTGTTGCTGCCCCTTGCCATACTCCGTCGAGTTCCACTCCGAGGTCTTACGAGCCCGGGTGCCTATCCAATCTAGACGAGTTTCAACTCTGCGGCTTGAACCACATATTGCCTACTCGCTAGCAAACCCGAGCGGTCACTAAATGTAACCCAAAACCTCAGATCTTACAAAACCAACAAACTTACGTGCCTATGGATCCAATACAACACTGTCTAAAATTACATGACTCTAAATGAAAGACCAAAGCTCCCAAAACATGTAATTCACCAATGACATAAACGATCGTCATCATACTCAAACCCACAATGGTTATAAATCCGGACAAATGTCCACACGACTCAATTAGTCAAAACCGAGCCAAAGGCCCAACTCTTTACGTAAATACCCACATAAAAGTCGATATAATTATTGGAACCCGTTTGACCATCTAATACGCAAACACGACCAAAAGTATAAACAAATAAAATCTCATCGTTGGTTGAGACAAACCATTTTCCCAAATGAACTCATACCCTTATGTTTTCAAAATGCCTCATAACACGATAATATGCACTTTCTAAAAAGGTTTATAAAATCAATTACACAAATGACACTTACGCCAATTAAACTCCAACTATATATGTAAAAATCATCCAATAAACATTTCAACATGATTTATTTACCAAAATACCCAAAGATCCCAAAATGGGTATCTCAACGTGCTTATAAAACTAAACATTTCAAATGACTAAAACTTATCAGCAGTTAACAATTTGAGGTCAAACACAAACAGTTTAAAATAAGCATTTTGGCATGTACACCGTTTTCGCAAATCAATTTGAACTCACCTTGCTAGATTTAGGCTAAATCTAGATTTCACCCAGCGAGCTCTTTTGAAGGCCACTTGAATCCTCAAGTCGAGGACTTCCAAAACCTAGATCCATTCATACCAAACCATTTAGAAACATTCCCCAAACATTATTTACTAAAATCTCCAATGAGATCAAAACCCTAGTTTCCCCAAAACCACCAAATCCGAGATTTGAGAAATCAAACACTAAGAAACCATCAATGGAGCATCTATAACGTTAAATCAAGGAAGCTTACCATTCTAGATGATGAGACTTTCCGAGGACACCCATTCCAACTCTTCAACCCGAGCTCCCAGACGTTGAACTTGAGGAGGAAGATGAAGTTGGAGGTTTTGTGGTTCAATATCCCACTAGCTAGATGATGAAGAATCGTGTGGTTCAAGGGGGAAAACCCTCAAAATGGGTTAGGGTTCGACTTTGAGGTTTGGGAGAGAAAAAGGGAAGAAGATAGAAGTGAGAAATGTGAAAAACTGGGACGGAACTTACTTACGAAAAACCGGGTGTTACAGAAATGTTTGCTTTTGCATTTGGGGCACCATCTCGCCTCTCGTCTCTGATCAGTGTTCCTCCCCACGTTAAAGGGTTTGGAAGGTCGCGCGGGCCTGGTTGGTCCCTCCCACTTACGTTTCTCGCCTTGCAATTTCTTCTCTTCTCTCTCTTGCAGAATGTCATCCTCCACCAACTGAGCAGCCTCGATTACTTCTTGCAACGTAGACTTTTGAGCGTTCCTCACGCCCGTCTTCATCTCTGCTGGCAACCCCTTTAAGAAAGCCTTTATCTTCGACTCTTCATCGATTGCCAAGTGCTCGACTAGGCCATGTTTATCCATGAATTGCTTGGCGTAGTCGGCAATAGTTAGACTGCCCTTCTTCAGATTTCTGAAATCGTCCTCGATCTTGTCAAGTGCCCGGTCGTTACAAAATTTCTCCATAATATTCTTCTTGAAAGTTGGCCAAGTGAGCTTGGCCAAAACTTCCGGGGCAAGAGCTCTTCGGGTAACATTCCACCAGCTTAATGCATCCCCTCTAAGCAATTGGGACGCAAACTTGACTCGTTGCAAATTCGCACACTCACTCGATTCAAACGCCATCTCCACGTCCTGGGTCCATTTCATGCATGCCAGCGGGTTGGTCGTTCTAGAGAACTCCGGGGCCCGACAGCACAGGAAAGTCTTGAAAGAGCAGCCTCCTTCTCTCCTCTTCTCACTTCTGGTCGCCTGCTCCTCTGTCCCAACTGCATTATCAGCACCACCGGATCCCAACACGGCGTTGTCCCCCACTGTCTCATGCCTCCGGTTGCTTGCATCCCGGTCTTCCAATACCTTCATGAGCCTTTTGTCCCGCTTGTCCATCGCGAAGTTCATCATCTGCATTATGCTGGCCAACAGGACCGACTGAGGGTCCGCTTCTTGAATAACCGGGTTCTCGGCTTCCAAGTTCCATTGAGGAATCGCATCTACGATCCCTTATAGCATTGGGGGTATCGGCGGAATGACATGGTTCGCCGTTAGGTTCGTTTGTCGATTTACTTCCGGGGCAGTTACACTTGCCTCATTCGCATCATCGGTCACCCCAACCCGACTCCTCGTGTTTACCATTATGAACTGTCACACATGATAAGAGTCATACCGGTTAATTCTTTCAAAGATAACCGGTTCGGTACGTACTACTACAAGGATCAATCATCATAATAACAATTTCAAGCATGCTCATGTAATCATAAATTCAGAACAATACTGGCCAAGTGAGATTGTGAACGTATTTTACACAAGAATTCTTGTTATCATCATCATAAATCACAATCAATGCAATTTCGAAATCCTAGTACTCTCCCCACCTACTGATGCTCTACCCGATTGGACAGTGATTCTGTAAGCATAACCAGTCTAAGTCTAGGCATACTAAGGTACACACCTAGTTCACTTAAACTAGAGCTCTGATACCAACTTGTAACACCCGAAAAATGGGACTAACGAAAATTTTCGAAATATGAAAATTAGCATACATAAAATGCTCAAGCATGAGCTCATAACTAAAGGGAACAATAAATGTCTGTTAATTACAAGTTTGTAACTGAAGCAATAATAGATAACAACTTCCTAATCTAAATCTTTCTAGACAAAGATTACAGTCGGTTGTCAACTATATCCAAAAGAATTGTCTTCACATATGGCATCCCAAAAATGCTCCCATGCTCACCACTAACGGTCGACTAAGCTTCCTTGGCGCTTGCGCCACTAGAACCTCAGATACATACCAACAATCAAGTGTTAGACCAAATGGGTCTAGTGAGTTGCATAAAAACATGGTAAACATATTTATAAAGCATGTTATGAACAATTATGACGCTTCAACCACCAAAGTCCACATGGGGTCAATCATAGGGGAGATCCATCACACCAATGAGTTTTACCTCAAGTCAATGTACCTTGATGTTCACTCGCTTGAGCAACATCCCAAAGGCCCGACACACTTGAAGACTACCTCCCAGGAATTACTCCAAGTGGCGAAGGTCTAGGTGCATACCATTATAGTGGCACCTAAGACTACATCCTCCTAGCACTTACTCATGGTTCGTTCTATGTACGTACAATGTCCGTCTCTATATATAATTCCATACCCATAAGATACATGTATAAGACTTCAACAATCCCAAGCATGATTTAGGTACAAAACTCTAAAGCATGCAAATATTCCAATATAATCCATGGCTCATAAAACACATATCATTAAGCTCAAATACCAATAATAATCATATCATCAGTACCCACAATAATAACCAAGGCTACCGCGATCGCAAAAGAAACCTGGATTATCCGATTGAGCAACCAAAAACAGTCCAGAACAGCTCCGAACCATCCCCACGTGCAACCCCCAAATCGATCAAAGATGCAAACCTTTGGAACTGATCCTGGACAACAGACAACATTACCGAACCAAGCTCAGACACCCAGATCAAACCACCAACTAATCCTGGACAACAGATGCCAACTGTGCTCCCGACTATCCCACCGAAGTGTGCTGCAAGCAGCCCGCAAGGGTCCGGGCAGCTGCTGAACCGGTCATACGCCATAATCTGGATCATCCCATCGCGACCTGAAGCTTTCGTAGTATCGCATTCTATCTTGAGCGATGATTCGTTAACCAAGTTACCCAATCGCATGCTAAATGACAGACACTCTTTGTAATTCAGCCAAACATTTTTAATTGGAATTCAAAGAAACGATCCGAGATCTTCCCCTCTTTCTTTTCAAACACCAAACTATTTCGGTTGGCCCAAATGAGGTACACCACATACCAACTTACCGTTTTCCACCTTTGTGCTCCTTTCGCGTTATCTTCCAATTCCGCCACTACACCAAACAAATCGGTCAAGGAGTCAACCGAATCCACACTCAAGTTCCACCATCTCCCAACTTCTTGCCACAACTTTTTTACCTTTTCACAACTCACTAATGCATGATCTATCGTCTCCACCCCAATCTCGCATCTCGGGCATAGTGTTGAGTCTAACTCTATTCCCTAGTTGTCCAACACCACCCTTGTTGGAACCCTCCATAATCTCACTCTCCATATGAAGATGGCGATTTTCTTTGGAACCGACTTAGGCCACTTCGTCTCCTCTCCAACCGGCCCACCACTAACCCTCCTGTCTTCTAAGATTTGCCTTAGTTTTTTTTATCGTGAACCCTCCATTAGTGTCCAAACTCCACCGTGCCCGATCCTTTCCTTCTCTTTTTGGTGCCACACTTTGGATCAAGTTACATAAATTATCCAACTCCCCTAGCTCCCGCACCCTCGGCTCCTATCTCCACCCCCATTTCCACCCCTACACATCGTCTCTCCATTCCTCTCTCTCTTTAGCACCAATACCTTTTTAGACGTTTGAGCGACTCGTCCCTAGTTGTTAACCAAGTTAATGGAGAATTTGTAGCAAAAGATTCAAGGATGATTGTTTATTATAAAATAGTAAAGGAAGAAGCAAAGAAGTTCAGTCGCTTCATAGTCGAACAGGTACCAAGAGATCAGAACACTCAAGCTGACGCATTAGCCAATTTGGGATCAACACTTAATCAAACGACATTCGACAATATCCCAATAGTTCACCTTGCAACACCATCCATCAAAGACGATGGTAATATTTTGGTCGCACCAATTGAGGAAGAGAACTCTTGGTCGGACGATATTAAAAATTATCTGGAAAACGATCAATTGCCTGATGACAAAATGGAAGCAAGAAAGGTTAGATTTAAAGCATCAAGGTATGTTATGATCAGGGGACAATTATATCGAAGATCATCGACTGTGTTGGGAAATTCAGAAATGCATAAGTACAGTTAATGCTGCTAGCAGAACTTGGTTACTACTTCTGAAGTTAATGCTGCTAATCAAGATTAATACTGCTAGAAGAAATTACTACTGCTAAGCAATTTTAGTACTGCTAGTAGTTAGTACTGCTGAACATTAATACTGCTCAAAGTATTAATGCTGCTGAAGACTTAGTGCTGCTTAAGAGATAATCAAGATTCGTGCAGATCAAGTTTGAAGATTATGGAAAGCTTGGAGATAAAGATGGAAGATTATTTTGAAGATCTTTTATTATTTTGTAATTATCTTTTATCTTCAGTATATATAGAATAGTTTGTAATTGATAGAAGATAACTTTTTAGAATTCTGAATTTTTGTTTTCTTAGAGAGAATCAACCTCAAGGCTTATAGTCCTAGTTCTAGAGAAGTAGAATTCGTATTGGTGAGCCTGTTCATCAATATTGAGGTTGAGTGTTGAATCTTGTAGCTTTATAACCATTCAATAAAGTTTACAAGTTGTTATTCTGATTCACTGTTTCATTGAATATTAAAGTGTTATTCCACAAACTTCTTTAATATTGTTTCTGAGTGTTTATTCTTGTTAAGAATTAAGATCCTGACAAGTGGTATCAGAGCAAGTATTCTCAGAAATCTTATTCATCATGGAAAATACAGTTGAATCAAACAGTACTCTGGTCTCAAAGGTTCCAATGCTCAGATCTAATGAATTTGACATGTGGAAGATTAGAATCAAGCAATACATTCTCCTCACAGATTACTCCATGTGGGACATCATTGAGAATGGCCCATCTGATGCAGGAAAGATTGGTGAAGATGGAAAAAGAACCCCACCAAAGACGGATGCAGAAAGAAAGACAAGGCAGACAGAGATGAAAGCCTTGAGCACACTGCTCTTGGCCATTCCCAATGAGTATCAAGACCAATTCTGTAATTGCACTGATACACAGATGCTTTGGAATGCTCTAGAAAAGAGATTCTCTGGTACCAAAAGTACCAAGAGAAATCAGAAGGCAATTTTGAAGCAACAGTATGAAAACTTTATGTCAAATAAGAATGAGTCAATGACTCAAACTTTTGACAGGTTTAACAAGCTAATTGGTGAACTAGCCACTATGGGAGTACAGATTGATCAAGATAATGTAAACAGAAAGTTCTTAAGGTCCCTTGGAGATGAATGGACCATGTACACTGTTTCATTCAGACATAATGAACAATTGGAAGAGAAAGAACTTGATGATTTGTACAATGATCTTAGAGTATTTGAAGCTGAGGTAGAGGCAAAGAAGAAGCCTTTTGGATATGTTCATAATGCTGCACTCCTATCAGCATCAATTGATTCTACTGCTAACCCTGAATCAGTTAATGCTGCTAATGGAGCAAATCAAGAAAAAGGCACTGAATCTGTGTTTGAAGCCTTTCTTTCCAGCCATGAAAATTCCTCTTTAATAAATGATGATTTGGAACAACTTCATCCTGATGATCTTGAAAAGATGGATATTAAATGGCAGATGGCCATGCTTTCCATGCGAGTGAAGAAGTTCATAAAGAGGACTGGGAGGAACAACTTCTCCCAAAGAAGAGAAGATGGATCAGGCTTTGATAAATCAAAGGTGGAATGCTATAAATGTCATCTGAAGGGACACTTTGCCAGGGAATGCAGAAGTGGAGTGTCTCACAACAACAACCACCAACAAGCACAGTCTGGAAGCTTCAATCACAACAGAAACTCTGCTCAAGCCCTTGTTTCTCAACAAGGAATGGGGTTTGACTGGAGTGATCAAACAGAAGAGGCTATCCAAAATCAAGCTCTTATGGCTGAAGTATCTAATCTCCCAACTGAGGTAAGTTCTAATCTCTGTTCTAAAACTTGCATAGACACTGTTAAAAGGTACAGGGATCACAACCAGAAGATGAGTGATGACCTTAAGAGGTTAGAAAAGGATATAAAAGATTATGTGAGAATTGTTGAGAGATTTGAGGAACATATTAAAGGTTTTCAAGCCAATGAACTCCAACACTCATATGATACCAATTACTAGAAGTGGGAGAAAAAGGATCTAGAACTCAAATTGACCAAATCTAAAGAGGAGAGTGAAAAGTTGAGAGAGGAGCTAACCAAGGTTAAGCTTGATGTGGAAAAGTTTTCCAATGCTTCTAAAGCAATGGACTCTTTACTACAAACTCAGATTCATAACAAGCTAAGAAGAGGAATTGGGTACAATGCCACACCACCACCATATAACAACAATTACATTCCTCCTACTTCAGACTTGCTAGAAACCAAAGATAGGAAGGACTTGCCTGAGGGAGCCACTGAGATAGATCCCTTAGATGAGATAGTTGTTGAGGATAAAACTGAGAAAGAGGTTGGTAAGAGTAAGCAGAACAATGTGTGTGATGAGATTCCTCTAGAGAATAACATTATCACCAATGAGGACTGTGGAAGGGATTGGATTAAATCAAAGGACATAGAGAAGACAGAGGGAAAGTCTGGCAAGGTCCATTACAAACAGACCACAGGTGTGAATCCAGTTCCTTGCAAACAGTGTGCATGTAAGAAATCTGAGCCCCTAAAACATGATAAAAAGAGGGGAAATCAAAGAAACTAGAATAATCAGTGGGCACAAAAACAAGGGGTTGATTTGAGTAAAATCAATAGACCAAAACCTTGTTTTATCTGTGGCAAATTGAATCATCTTGCCAAATACTGTTATTTCAATCCTATGAACCAAAGGATAAATTTTCAAAGATCTATGCAAAAACCATTTGGTTATAAGAAGATTGAAAGGAACCATGTGGCTAAGAAATCTGTTAAACCTAAAAGCCACATGAAGAAAAAGATTGTTAAAGAAAGTGTCAATATGTGGGTTCCTAAATGCACTAAAACTGTTAGTACTGCTACCCCAAATAGTACTACTGACAATGATAGTGCTGCTAGAAGCAATACTACTGCTATCAATGTTAGTGCTGCTGGCATTGTTAGTACTTCTTCAAATGTTAATACTGCTAACTCTGTTAGTACTGCTAACAAGGTTAGTACTGCTAAACCTGTTAGTGCTGCTAACTCTGTTAGTACTTCTCAGGTTAGTACTGCTCCTAGTGTTTGTGCTGCTAGACCAATCATATTGACAAAGTACTCCAATAAAGAGTGTACTGTTTTTAAAAATCTCATCAAAAAGGAATGTAAGTACTTTGATGAGAAAGGGAGACCCAAGACCACTTTGGCTTGGGTCCACAATCAATACTAATTGTTTAATCTTATGTGCAAGGCAACCAGCAGCTCAAGGGGAAGAACATCTGGCATGTTGATAGTGGTTGCTCTAGGCACATGACAGGGAACATGTCATGCCTCAAGAATTTCAAAAAAATTGATGGTGGGCATGTTGCCTTTGGTAATACTCCAGATGGAGGTAAGATAAGTGGTAAGGGGGATGTAACCAAAGGTAAAATAACCTTTGAAGATGTATTCTATGTTGAGCAGTTAAGGTACAACCTGTTAAGTGTATCACAGGTTTGTGACAAACAACATAGTATATTATTTACTGATTCTGAATGCATTATCCTTGCTCCTGGATTCAAGGTAGTTGATGAAAAGATGATACTACTAAGAACTCCCAGAAAGGATAATGTATATTGCTTAGATATGGAAAGTGTTTCAACTGATTCATCCCTAAATTGTCTTGTTTCAAAAGCTTCTTTGGATGAATCATCACTTTGGCACAGAAGGATGTGTCACATGAACTTTAAAACAATGAATAAACTTGTTAAAAACAACCTTGTAAGAGGTTTACCTTCCAAAGTCTTTTCATGTGATGATCATTGTGTTGCCTGTCTCAAAGGCAAACAAAACAAAACTTCTCATAAGTCCAAAGAGTTGAACACAATCTCTAGTTCTCTTCAGTTGTTGCATATGGATCTGTTTGGTCCTACAAATGTTATGAGTATAGGTAAGAAATCATACTGCCTAGTTATTGTTGATGATTACTCGTGATTTACTTGGGTATATTTTCTAAGGACTAAGGATGAGACAAGTGGACTGATCAAATCCTTTATTCTAAGAATTGAAAACCAAACAAATCAAAAGGTAAAAGTCATTAGGTCAAACAATGGTACTGAATTTAAAAATCATGACCTAAACACCTTTTGTGAGGAAAAAGGAATTGAGAGGAAATACAGTGCTCCTAGGACTCCACAACAAAATGGTGTTGCTGAGAGAAGGAATAGGACACTGATTGAGGCTGTTAGATCTTTGTTAGCAGATTCCAAACTACCAATTACTTTCTGGGCTGAAGCAGTTAATACTGCTTGCTATGTCCAAAACAGAGTTCTAGTAGTCAAGCCTAACAACAAGACACCATATGAGCTTTTAAATAAAAGAAAACCATTTATTGGATTTTTCAAACCTTTTGGGTGTCCTTGTACCATTCTCAATACCAAAACTCACTTAGGAAAGTTTGATAGCAAGGCAGATGATGGTTTTCTTGTTGGTTACTCATCTCAGAGTAAGGCTTACAGAGTTTTTAATACTTCTTCTAGAATAATTGAGGAAAGTGACAATGTCAAATGCAATGAGAACACACCAAATCCTATTGGGTCTGGTCCTCAGTGGTTATTTGACATTGATTCACTAACTAACTCCTTGGGTTTCAGTAGTGATTATCTTACAGGTTCAGGAAGTGGAGGATCAGGGGATGATCAAGTACAAGTACAAGACATTATTCCTCAGTCTGTGATCTTTCCCATACCTACAATAGAGCCTGTTAAGGTCTGTGGAAAGGAAACTATGAATGAACCAATTCAGAGTGAAGAAGAAGGAAGAGATGAGGAGAATCAAGGGCATGAAGAGCCAGAAGCAGCTGATGAGATCCCCTCAGCTGGCTTAAATGATTCCAATCTAGATGTGGGACTCAATGAAGAACCTAGTCATCAGACTAGAACTCAAAGAAACCATCCTCCAGAGATGGTCATAGGAGACATTTCTTCTCCTATGATAACAAGGAATCAAAGCAGACTTCAAGAGCTGCAGGATCAGCAACACACAGTACTCTCTTGCTTTCTATCTCAGACTGAGCCTAAGAAGGTTTATGATGCAATGAAAGATTCCAGTTGGATAGAATCTATGCAAGAAGAGCTACTGCAGTTCAAATTGCAGGAAGTTTGGGACTTGGTGGACCTTCCAAAAGGTCATAGAGCTATTGGCACCAAGTGGATTTTCAGGAATAAAAAGGATGAGAGAGGAATTGTGATCAGAAACAAAGAAAGGCTTGTGGCATAAGGGTACACTCAAGAAGAAGGCATTGACTATGAAGAAATGTTTGCTCCAGTGGCAAGGGTAGAGGCAATTAGGCTATTTCTGGCCTATGCATCATACATGAAGTTCAAGGTATACCAAATGGATGTGAAGAGTGCCTTTCTTTATGGTACAATTGATGAAGAAGTATATGTCTGTCAGCCCCCTGGATTTGAAAATCCATCATATCCAGACAGAGTATACAAACTGAAGAAAGCACTTTATGGTCTTCATCAAGCCCCAAGAGCATGGTATGATACTCTGTCTACTTATCTCTTGGAGAATGGGTTTGAAAGAGGAATAATTGACAAGACCCTCTTCATTAAAAGAAGTAAGAAGGACATCCTATTGGTTCAGATTTATGTGGATGATATCATCTTTGGATCCACAAAAGATCAGATGTGCAGAGACTTTGAAAAGTTGATACACAAGAGCTTTAAAATGAGTTCAATAGGTGAACTTACCTTCTTCCTTGGGCTTCAAGTGAAACAGAAGAAAGATGGGATCTTCATAAGCCAATCAAAATATGTGAAATATATCCTGGACAAATATGGTTTAACAAACTCAAAGCCAGCAAGCACACCTATGGAGACTGATAAACAGATCACTGCTGATCTTGAGGGGGAGGATGTTGATGTCCATCTATATAGATCAATGATTGGATCTCTCATGTATCTCACAGCCTCAAGACCAGACATCATGTTTCCAGTGTGTTTGTGTGCCAGATTCCAAGTCAAACCAAAGCAATCACATATTCAAGCTGTTAAAAGGATTTTCAGATACTTGAGAGGGCAACCTAGATTAGGTCTTTGGTATCCGTATGAATCCAACTTTGACTTGATTGCTTATTCAGATAGTGACTTGGGAGGTGCTAACATGGACAGAAAGTCTACTTCAGGTGGATGTCAACTTTTGGGTGCAAGACTAGTATCTTGGCAGTGTAAGAAACAAACCACAGTGTCCTTATCAACAACAGAAGCTGAGTATATTGCTGCTGCAAGTTGCTGCTCTCAGGTTCTATGGATTCAGAATCAAATGCTGGACTATGGGGTAACCTTTCTTCACACTCCAATCTTCATTGACAATAGCAGTGCTATAAGCATTGTTAACAATCCAGTCAAGCACTCCAAAACAAAGCACATTGAGATCAGATATCACTTTATCAGAGATTGTAATGAAAAGAAGCTAATTCAAGTTGCTAAAGTTCATACTGACAACCAGTTTGCTGATCTATTCACTAAAGCTTTTGATGTGGGTATATTCACTTTCTTGGTCACAAGTGTGGGGATGATCAACTCTGAATGAGCTCATGTGTTTAAAAAGTGTTTACATACCTGTTATTGGTTTATTCTTTGGTACTACTAACATCTTTCTCAGGAAGTTATTACCTTGATCAGAGTACCTCAAGGTTCAAAAAGTGTAAGTATAGTTAATGCTGCCAGTGCAGTTTTAATACTGCCAGTGCACAGTTAATACTGCTAGTTAGTTAATACTGCTAGTGGTTAATGTTGCTCTCAGTTAATACTGCTAGTTAGTTAATACTGCTAGTAGTTAATACTGCTATTAGTTAATACTGCTAGTTCGTTAATACTGCTAGTAGTTAATACTGCTCTTAGTTAATACTGCTAGTTCGTTAATACTGCTCTCAGTTAATATTGCTAGTTAGTTAATACTGCTAGTGGTTAATGCTGCTCTCAGTTAATACTGCTAGTTCGTTAATACTGCTAGGAGTTAATACTGCTCTCAGTTAATACTGCTAGTTAGTTAATACTACTAGTAGTTAATATTGCTCTCAATTAATACTGCTAGTTAGTTAATACTGCTAGGAGTTAATACTACTTATGTCCCAAATCGTATAAATACTCTTTTTGCCCGCCCAAAAGTTCATAACGACTCTTTGATTTCTATTCATCTGCTCTCTAACCCTTTTTCTCTCAAGCACCAAGTGTTGCAGTCCAGATTACTCAAACACAATGGCATCCATGGCATTCATTGATGAGCACAACGAGATTGCGATGCTACAGAAGCCGAAACAAGCTGCTGGATTTCACCAGATTGTGGATTTTCTCAAGTCCAGCCACATTGCCCATGCTCTTACTGTGTCGCGAACTATCTACATAGAGCATCAAATACAATTCTAGGCGAATGCCACCGTAGTCACAGAGAATGGTGTGCAGATAATCAAGACGAGGGTGTGTGACAAACCCTTGTCAGTTTCTGAAGAGGTGATACGCATCTGTCTACGTCTAGACGATGCTGCAGGTATTACTTCTATTCCAAATGAGGACTTGTTCTCAAATTTGTCAAGGATGGGGTATGGAGGCCAATTGGGTGGTTTCAAATTCTCAAAAGCAAAATTTTATACCTAATGGAGTTTCCTTGTTCATACCCTGATGCACTGTATTTTCAAAAAGACTACTAGATGGAGTGAGTTTAGCAGTACCATTGCTTATGCTTTGGTCTGCTTGGCCACTGCCAGAAAGTACAATTTTTCAAGAACGATTTTCAGTGATCTTGTATCAAACTTGGGAAGCAAAAAGAGTTTTTATATGTACCCAAGGTTTGTACAGGAAGTTATAACCCATGAATTGACGGATATGCCTCACTTTGATGAGGTATATGTACCAAAAATCCCCAAAGGTAAGGTCTTTTCAAACATGAAAAGATCTCCATTGGACTCGGAAGGAGTTGACACCCCATTGTTCTCTACAATGATGGTGGTGTCCCACACTGAAGAAGGTATGGCTTCAGGGTCAAGGCCCTCATTAGACCAACCCACTGAAAGCCAATCCCAACCTTCCATCACCATATCAATCCCTCAGTCCCTTGTTCACAAACCAATTGCACCTATAACCAATACATATATCAGGAAAAAGGTAAAGAAGGCTCCTTCCCTTCTTGTACCTTCACCCACAGAGCCTTTAAGCCCTCTAATGGAGAATTCTCCATTAGAGAATATCTACAGGGAAACCACAGGGGTGTCTCCCAACCCCAAGGAGGTGCTCAATGAGGTGATGAATGAGCATATGGGTGCAAAGGCTGCCACTACTCCTGCTAGCACAGAGGAGGTCAGTGGCAACATAAATAAGACCTTCCCCATGACAACTTTGGGTGAGCAATCATCCAAATGTCCCAGGTGCCAAGAAACCATGGGGGTAGCAGGTGCTTCTGCTAGGCAGAAGACCTCTACTACAAAAAGATCCCATGATCCTTCAAAAGGGGGTAACACTCCTGGAGAAGGTGAGGACAAATATGACTATTTTGAATTGATGGAAACCATGGGAAACATCAACATGGATGTAATCAAGCAGGAAAAAGACATTGAAGAGCTGAAACTGATCATTCTGTCTCAATAAGAACAGATTGTCAACCTGAAGAATATGGTGAACAAATTGTTTCAGAGAAAGAAGAAGAAACAGTATGTGCTAAGAAGAAGGGAACCAGTGACTGATGCTCCCAAAAAGGGGGAGTCAGAAGCTGATGTCAACAGGGAAGATGCTCAAGACAAGGGGGAGAAAGTTGATTTTGAGGGGGAGCAACAAGCAACAGAAAAAGAGAAAGCAGAAGTAACAGAAACAGAACAAGCAACAGTAACAGTTAATCCTGTTGAATCAAGCAAACCAGCAGAAACTGTTAGTACTGCTGAACTAAATGAAGCTGCAGAAATAGTACAAGAAGTACTAACAGATCTTGAGATAACAGAGACCTTAATCAAAGCCAAACATGATACTCCCAAGGTCACCTCAAAGGCCAAAGGAGTTGTCATCAAAGAAATAGGTGAGGCTACACAGAAAGCAAGTATTGAAAAATGGCAAGCAAGGATAAAGGAAAAGCTAAAATAGTGGAATCTGATCAACCAATCAAAAAGCAAAAGTTGGTTGAGTCAGATGAAGCTTTGGCCAGAAAGATACAAGCTGATATTGAGCAAGAAGAAAGGGTTCAAATTGAAAAGGACAGAGAGATGGCTAAGGCTTTAGCTGCAGAACTGAATGAAGTTTATCAACAAAGTCTGGCAACTGAAATGGCTCAGAAGAAAGCTGCAACCATGAAGAAATCAGTGTTGTTCAAAGAGGCTACAAAGAAGAGACAACCCTCAAAGACTTACCTTGGTACCCAAGAGAGAAACAAGATGATTACTTTTCTCAAAGGTGCTGTAGGAGTCAGAAAGGAGATGTTCTCAAAGATGAATTTTGAACAGATTAAAGAGCTATACAATTCAGAGATGATCAAGCTTCAAGGGAATGAAACAGCAAGAGTGGTGTTGATCCAAACTCTCTCAGTGATTTGATAACGACCCTCTTCTATACTTAGTGAAAATTACGTTTTAATATGTATTAGTGTTTCACCATCAGCGATCAGACTGATTTTGTTCAATTATCGCTGATGACCTTTCTTGTAAACATTTCATATGTATTAGTGTTTCACTATCAGCGATCAAACTGAGTCTGTTCAGTTATCGCTGGTAGTCTCTGATGTAAACAGCAACGTAATCCCAAAAGACATCTCGCGTCAACATATGTTCATAGCTGAATCAAAGACGAAGCCACTGAACAAAGACAAGTCTACTAGTGACCTGATGCGGATATCAGTGAAGCAAAGACGACTCTACTTATACGCGAAGGAACATGAGGAAAAGCTTCAGCGATAGCTGAACTTTATATCTCTGAAGGAAGAGATATTCAGCGATCAAAAGATCACGTAGCTTATGCCTCAAGTCTCCTTTTGTCTTACCTTGCACAACCAGTACGATGTGTCAGAACGGACACGTCTCTGCCACAAATCGTACAACAACTCTGTCAACTACAATGTTCATGATACGGCCGAAAGCATGTCTCCCAAAGTCAGACTCCCAAAGCCAATCACTGAACGCCACGTGTAAAGTGCCCTGCCATGCATTTAATGCATAGGGTATAAATAGAAAGATTACCTCTTCATCTGAGAGTGTGCTCAATCCTTGAACTCCATATAGAAACCCTTGTTTTCTATCTCTCTTAATCCCCCATTCTCTGAATTTCTTGTGCAATCATCTTAGTGTTTCTTAAGTTTGTTTAGATTGAGTCTGTCTTAATCTTATTCCGCAACAAACTTGTAAATTGTTTTTGATTTATCAATAAACAATTTATTAAACTTTAATTTCTGTGTTTGTATTCAACCCCCCCCCCCTTCTACAAACTTGGTAAGCACCTTCGGGACCAACAAGTGGTATCAGAGCAGTTTGTTTAATCTAATAAACAAGATCTTGCTGTATACTCTTCCTTGCTATTCTAAAATGGCACTAAACACAAACACAAATTACTATGATAATGGTTCACTTTCTAAACCTCCTCGATTTAGCAGAGATAACTTTTCTCTATGGAAAAATCGAATGATGCTATTTCTTGAAGGTGCGGATCCTACTATACCTGAATATATAGAAAACGGACCCTATGAACCTGTTAGAATTATAGCTGCGGTTCCCGCTACTGCCACCACTGAAGCTGTCCCTGAACGATATGTCGTTAAGGAAATAAGACAGTGGAGTGATGAAGATAAAAAGAAGGTAGGCATAGATGCAAGTGCAAAGACCATTATATCAATGGCTCTGCCTGATGAAGTTTTCCATTCCATCATGCATCTAAAAACTTCTAAGGAAATGTGGGAAACCATATGTGTTCAATATGAGGGCACCACTGAAATCCAAGAGACTCGAAAGATTAACTTGGTAAGACAGTATGAAAGTTTTATAGCTGGTAAGAATGAATCTCTTTCTGACGTTCATCAGCGGTTTAACTGCCTAATCATTGACCTAAGAACTGTTGGTAGTACCTATTCTAATTCTGAGGTCCTAACAAAATTCTTGGAAAGTCTTCCTGAAAGCTGGGACAGTTATTCAATATGTCTTAAGCTGACGAAAGACTTACATACTCTCTCTCTAAGCACTCTGTATGGAATATTGCTAAACTATGAGCAATCTAATCTCCTGAAGAAGAATCTTGTAAAAGATTCTAAAGACTCCAAAAGCACTCCTGTTGCTTTAGTCTCGTCAGAGATAATTCCATCTCAGCGATCTACTCTTACCATCACTGAGTTAGATTCTGAATCTGAGGATCTATCAGACCCTGATCTTTCAGAGTTTAATGAGTCCTTAGCACTCTTGACAAACTCTTTTAAGAGATTTGCAAGAAAGAGTAACTTCCGAAGAAGTAAACCTCTCTCTCTTACTGAAAAGCCAAAATCAACTCCGGTTGATAAGGCTACAGCCACTTGCTATAACTGCGAAAAAATTGGACATTTTGCTAGTGAGGGCAGGTCGAAAAAGGTCTTCAAACCTTCTACCTCAAGAAGATCCAGTGATGACAAATACCATAAGCTGAAGAACAAATATCAAAAGCTGAAAAGCTATCAGCGAAAAGGTAAAGGTCTCATCGCTGAAGAACATGACTGGGCTCAATCAGAAGAATCATCTTCTGATGAAGAAGAAGTCGCTAATCTTTGCCTCATGGCTGAGATTAAAGAAGAAGTAGAAGAACCATCTGAACCTTCTATGAGCTACATATCATCTCAGGTATCTATCTCTACAAATCCCTCTCTGCCTGAAGCTGAGAGAAGTCGCGCTGTTGATGTGCTGACGATTGACCTTTATAATGCTCTAAACGACAAAACTCAAGCTGAAAATAAAAATGTATACTTAACTCAAGAGCTAGAGAAATGTCATGAAAAGTTCAGTGAACTAAATCTTTTAGAAGAAAAGTTGAAAATCAAGTCATTATAAATGAAATCATCAGCATTGAACGCGAACAAGCCATCGCTGCTCTAAAAGCAGAAAAGGCTCATGTTGAAAAATGGTGCAAATCATCAACAAAGATCTCTGAGATAATAAATGCTCAAACTCCTGAAAGTGATAAAACTGGTCTTGGTTTTTGGACACCTTAGGATGATCCTAAAGAAGAAAGTTCCTCGCTTAAGTTTGGAACTTTGGTCACATCTTTATTTGACACTTTTTATAATCAATTCTATCCCTGTTCTTCTTCAAATCCCATCTATGAGGAAAAATCCAAAGACACTAAGTCTACGGATAAAGGAAAGTCCATTCTCCTTCCTCAGAAGACAACCAGGAAAGCAAAGCTGAAAATTCCTTCTAAACCTTCAGCTAAGCAATCCTCTAGCTCTGTGATAGAAATTTTTGATCTCTGTCCTCCAAAGCTAAAGATTGACCTTAGACCAACGAGATCTGAAGAAATGAAAATCCCTCCCAGATCTCATGAGAAAAGCCTTCTCGGATCTGGTCCTGCTCATCTTAAATTTGCAAAACCTTCTACTGATCCTAAAACCATTTTCAAATACAGAAAATGTTATCACTGTGGTTTTACTGATCATATTGCAAGTAAATGTCCAAATACCACCAAAGCTGATAAAACAGCTAAGGTGAAGAAAAATGCCTCTAAGGCAAAGAAAGTCACCAAAGTTGAAAAATCAACCAAAGTGAAATATACCACTAAGGTTAAGAAATTAACCAAAGTGAAGATTACCACTGAAGCTGAATCTTCATCAGCTGTGAAGACTGCTGAATCTTCCTTATCCACTAACTCTGAAGGACCCATTGAAAAGTGGGTACCAAACAACGCTTAATCTTCCTTATGTATGCAGAGATCAAAGGGCATCTGGTATCTCGATAGTGGATGTTCTCGTCATATGACTGGACAAAGAGACCTGCTCACTGAATACAAGGAAGAGAAAGGTCCCTCTGTGACCTTTAGTGGAAATGGAAAAGGATTTACCCGAGGGTTTGGTGTCCTCAGCAATGGGACAACTACCTTTCGAAGAGTCGCTTATGTAGATGGACTGAAGCACAATCTTCTAAGCATCAGTCAGCTATGTGACAAAGACTACGAAGTTCGCTTTTCTAAGAAAGCATGTTCAGTGGTAGATGAAAAAGGAAAACTTGCTCTCAGTGGTTATCGAAGAGAAAATGTCTATGTAATAGATATGGACTCTACTATCACTGAAAACTTATGTTTTCTCTCTAAGGCCTCTTCTGATGTCAACTGGCTATGGCATAAAAGGCTCTCTCATCTAAACTTCAAAACCCTGAATTCTCTCTCATCTAAGGAACTGGTTTCTGGTCTTCCTCAGCACTCATATGCTAAAGAATCTCTCTGCTCAGCATGTGAAAAAGGAAAACAAACAAAAGCTAGTTTCAAGTCAAAACAAGTTTTCTCAGTAACAAGTCCTCTTCAGCTCTTGCATATGGATCTGTTTGGCCCTGTCAACATCCAATCAATAGCTGGAAAGAAATATACACTTGTCATTGTAGATGAATATTCTCGCTACACCTGGGTTATCTTTCTTCGCTGTAAGAGTGATACTCCAGAAGAACTAATATCTTTTGTCAAAAAGATGGAAGTGCTGAACAATCTTACTGTTCGTTCAATAAGAAGTGATCATGGAACTGAATTCAAAAACAGTTCCCTGAACAATTTCTTTGAGAACAAGGGAATCTCTCACAACTTCTCTTCAGTAAGAACACCTCAGCAAAACGGAGTCGCTGAAAGAAGAAACAGAACGATCATAGAAGCTGCTAGATCAATGCTCAGCGATTCTCATCTCCCTACTCAATTTTGGGCAGAAGCTGTAAACACTGCATGTTTTACTCAAAACAGATTGCTGATAATAAAGCGATTTGGGAAGACAACTTATGAACTTTTTCTTGGAAGGAAGCCTTCTATCAGCTTTCTTCATATCTTTGGTTGTCAGTGCTTTATCTTAAACAACAGAGATCAACTTGGAAAGTTCGACCCAAAAGCAGATGATGGAATATTTCTAGGATATTCCTCCATCTCCAAAGCCTACAGAGTTTTCAACAAGAGAAGACAAACCGTAGAAGAAACAATTCACGTCACTTTTGATGAAACTCGCTCAGCGAACTCTAAACCAATCGCTGACAATGAAGAGTTAAATGCTTGGATGCTTTCTCACTACAGAGAAACAGAACCCTTCTTCTCAAACCATCAACATTCTGATCCTTCAGCCGCTGATGATGATCCAAACATTATACATCCTACCGCTGAATCCACCTCATGGGTTTCAGCTGAACCTCTAAACACATTACTACCATCAAATCTGCCTTCGTCTGGAAATCTCTCTGGTGAACCTACTCAACAGTTAATTGTTGATGAACCTCAAACGTCCTCATCAGTAAACATCCCAATTGTTGATCCAACCTCTGAGTTAAGCGATCATGCTCCTGCTCAGCGATGGACCAGAGATCACCCAATAGATCAAATTCTCGGTGATCCAGATGCAGGTATTCAGACATGACGAAGCTCAGGTAATATCTGTCTCTTTGTAAACTTTCTCTCTTTAATAGAACCAAAGAAGACTGATGATACCCTCAGAGATCCAAACTGGGTCAGCGCTATGCAAGAAGAGCTGACTGAATTTTCTCGAAACAAAGTTTGGAATCTCGTTCCTAGACCATCTGATAAAACTGTAATAGGCACCAAATGGGTGTTTAGAAACAAGTTAGATGAACATGGAACTGTAACCCGCAACAAGGCTCTACTTGTTGCTCAGGGATACAGACAAAAGGAAGGCATAGACTATGATGAAACCTTTGCCCCTGTGGCCAGGCTCGAAGCAATTCGACTATTCTTAGCTTATGCAGTCTATAAAGACTTCATCGTTTATCAAATGGATGTAAAATCAGCATTTCTGAATGGAAAGCTGAATGAAGAAGTCTATGTAGAACAACCACCAGGGTTCTATGACCCTAAGCATCCAAATTATGTTTATAAATTGGATAAGGCTCTCTATGGTCTTAAACAAGCCCCTCGTGCTTGGTATGACACTCTCTCATCTTTTCTTATCTCTGAAAATTTTAAACGTGGCAAGATTGATAATACGTTATTTTTCAGAAAGATAAAAGGTCATATAATTCTTGTACAAATATATGTTGATGACATAATATTTGGTTCTACTAACCCATCTCTGTGTACTCGCTTCGCTGAAAGAATGAAGAAAGAATATAAAATGAGTATGATGGGTGAGCTGACATATTTTCTTGGTATTCAGATTAAACAATCTGACAAAGGTACTTTTATCTGCCAAGGTAAGTATGTTAAAGATATGCTGAAGAAGTTTGATCTCACACAAACTTCAGCGATGAAAACTCCTATGGCACCACCCCTGACACTTAACAAAGATCCTTCTGGAAAACCTGTTAATGTCACTGCCTATAGAGGGATGATAGGCTCCCTGCTGTATCTCACAGCGAGCCGACCTGACATCATGTACTCTACTTGTTTATGTGCACGCTATCAATCTGAACCCAAGGAATCCCATCTGATCGCTGTAAAGCGAATTTTCAGATATCTGAAAGAAACTCCTAACCTCGGTCTTTGGTATCCCAAAGACTCAGGGTTCGATCTAACTGGTTATTCTGATAGTGATTTTGCAGGCTGTAAACTCGACAGAAAGAGTACCACTGGTGGATGTCAACTCCTGGGAGGAAAGCTGGTAAGCTGGACAAGCAAGAAGCAAAATTCTGTGTCCACTTCCACAGCTGAAGCTGAATACGTAGCCGCTCGAAGTTGTTGTTCTCAAATCTTGTCGATGAGAAATAAACTATTAGATTATGACCTTCAGCTGTCAAAGATTCCTATCTATTGCGACAGCACTAGTGCTATCGCTATAGCAAATATTCCAGTGCTACATTCAAAGACAAAACACATAGAGATCAGATATCACTTTATCAGAGATCATGTGATGAATGGTGATATTGAATTTCACTTTATCCCTACTGACTTTCAGCTTGCTGATATATTCACCAAACCTCTTGATGAGACAAGGTTCAACTTTCTCATCAGTGAGCTTGGAATGCTGAACCTTGAAGAATAATTCTTCAGCGTTCATGTATTCTGTCAGTAATCAAAAGTTCCCCTTTCATCATTCTCTGATAAATTTTCTGACCCTCAGGTATGTTTTCTCAATCCCTACAACTGAATCTTCATTCAGTTGAGATGTTTTTTAAAATATAAACCTTAATCACTGATATTTCTTGTCAGTGATCCTTTTAAAAGAAACTCTATCCCTATCTTTTCCATCAGGGATACTTTCAAAAAGGAAAATCTATCGCTGACTTTTCTTCAGTGATACTTTCAAAACGGACAAATGAACACTCTCTCTCTTCTATGACGTCATTTGAACCGACAATCCACGACATGCCTTTTCTGACACGTTCGTCCGTTGCTCTTCTATCCAATCAACTTCGTGGGACG
Source organism: Arctium minus (assembly GCA_954870635.1). NCBI lineage: Eukaryota > Viridiplantae > Streptophyta > Magnoliopsida > Asterales > Asteraceae > Arctium > Arctium minus. The sequence continues at coordinate 103,467,522 of OX941083.1, forward strand.
TGTCCATGTCATGATGAGCATTTGTTTTTCCCGCTTCTCTCACACTCTCTCTCCTCTCTCTCACGTATAAAAAGAATGTTTTTCCATTCTTATCATTTTTACGCCCTCTGCAAATACTTTCATAGCAAGAATACTCTAAACCATTCTAGCAATTCTCAAGCATTTGCATCTTCAACCTCAAAGATCAACAGGTTATTCTTGATCTTCTTCATCTTATTCTGTTCTCAAATCTCATTTATAAAATCATTTTCATTTTTGATTTTATTCTTTAAAAACCATGTTACTTTGATTTTCTCTATTCAAGAATCTTTGGTTTTTCTTCTTGGTCTTAAATCTTGTTCTAAGATAAATTGTTTTCCTCTACAAATATGTTGATTTCCTACGTTTCTTTCCTCAAAATAGAAACTAGCAAATCTTCCTTATTTTAAGACTAAACCTTTTTCTACTCGTTTATCTACTTCTGATTCAGAATGACTCAATCTGCACTTATCGCCTCAAAGAACGTCAAATTCGCAATTTCTGACTCTGAGCTCCCAAAAAACAACCATCTTGCTCGCCTCGACTTTGATGGTGTCAAGTATCCTCATCTGAAGGAGGCCGCAATGTTTCTGAAGCAATCCTGCATTGCTTACGCTATCACTGTGGATCCACACCCTCCAAAGCTCTTCTCCAGCAATTCTGGTTTACTGCTGATGAAACCTCTATCACCAACAAAAAGGGTGAACAGGTTCCTGCTATCTCTTTCAGCACTCAACTGGGCTCAGGGATGATGACTGCCCTAGGCCTGAGGAAATCTCTACGTTTTCCCGACAAACCCAGGAATGGATTCGACGCCTTGCCAACTGACGCTGAACTCATCCAATTCCTGGATGCCATGGAATACGCTTGGGAACCCAAACCAAGAACTACGATTCCCAACAAGAAGCTGACTCTTGTGAAGAAGGCACTGATGCCTTCCCAGCTAAACTACATCTTCTCACACTTCATTCAGTGCATGAGTGGGAAGAGTGGGTCACTAGACCAAGCCAGCAAGGTTCAGGTCCAGATGGCTTACTCAGTGATAGCTGGACGCAACTTCGACTACGCAACAGCTATCTTTGACGACCTGAAGTCAAAGATAGAGAAGACCGAGAGGGATCCCAAAGTTCCCTACGTACGCTTCATCTGCGCGTACCTGAAGTTTCTCTACCCTACCACTTACCCCACCAACGCGGATGCATCTTTTCCGAAAGTGGGTCAGCGATCCTTGGAAGTCAAGCCCCTCCCCAACGAGGTAAGTATTTCTGAACTTCGCTCCCGTCTCTCTCTCCTCACTTCTTCGTCTTCAGCGGCCACGCAGGAGGTTCCTTCTTCTGCTATCCCTGCCGCTACCCCTTCCAAACGACCATCAACTGGCTCCCTTGGTCCTTCGAAGAAGGCCAAGGTGACCAAGGAGAAAGCTACTTCTAGCTCTATACCTAAGGATGTTTCTCTACAAACTTCCTTGGATGCTTTCGTGGGTCTCTCCTCCACATCCTCAGCTCCAACCACTTCAACCGTGCCAGCGATCTCGGTCGCTGTCACAACAACAGTGACACAACCTACGATCTTAGCTCAACAACCTAAGGTAACTACCCCTATCCCTACATCTTCTATCCCCATCTCTAGTCCTTCTATTTCTTTGGTCTCTAACCCTCCTTCTATCCCTACTCCTCAGTTTGGACCCATAGGACCTGAACATCATTCTTTTGAGGAATCCATGCAATTCTACAAAATGTTTGATAATTCAGGTATCCCTATAACCTTAAACACTTCTCCCAACTCACCATATAAGCCTGGTTCTGAAACACTAACTTATCTTTCAGGTCCTAGCTTGGCGAATGTTGACAACAATGTCAACAATCTGAGTGCAAAGGTGGAATCGATGACTGCTTCTCTCAACACCACCACCAACGCTGTTCAATCAGCTGGTGAAGCGCTGAAGACGTTGACTGCCACCTGCGCCTCTAAAGATGATATCTCTCAAATCGCTACTCTTCAGGTTGCGATTGTCAAAGTCAGGGAAGAATCCAAGCAGTAGTATGATGACCTGTCTGCAAAGATCAACTCCTGCACTGCTACTCTTCAGCAAGTCCTCAACAAGCTGAATGAACCAGCTCCAACTCCTGCTCCATTTACAGATGACGATAGAACTGCTCTATGCGTAGCTGTGGATTTTATTCAACAAGCTACGTCCGACATCCCTGTACTTGAAGATCGGCTCACAGGACTGGAGGCTGAAGTCCAGAAGTTGGCTCACGCAAAACCTTCATCTCCTATTAACGATCTCTCCCTTGGTGATAATGACAAAGAGGGGGAGAAGACCGCTGAAGAAAATACGGAGGTTGAAGTCACTGCTGAACAACTAAAGGAAACTCCCTCTCAGGTTGAGGGGGAGATAGCTGCTGACAAAGCCCCTCCCACCATCGCTGATATAGTCGATGATGAAGAGGAGGAAGAAGACGATGATGAAGACCTTGATCTTGAAGATCAAGAGGATGATTCTCATCAAGATGATGATGATGACGATGAAGAAGATCAATCTCTCTGGTGTTCTTCAGCCGCCACATCATCAGTGATAGCTTCGAAAGAAGTTATCCAAGCAGGGGGGAGACAAGAGACACCTTCAGGAACCCCTTCCCAAAGCAAAGGTGCATCTGCTGAGGGAACCCTGAAGATGATCTCACTACCTGAGGAGAATCCTTCTCAGGTATGCCTTACTCTTGTTCCTTTTTCCTTCTATAAAAATCCCACCCCTGTTTCTTTCTAGCCTTTATCTCTCTCCTTTCCTAAATAAATCTAACCTTTTTCATTTTTCTGACCAGACAGTTCTCTCCCCTGCTTAAGGGTAAAGAGATCCAAATAATCTCAGCCGCTGAAGCTGATGACCAAATAATCCCAGTCTCTGTCAGAGAGATTGATGAAGAGGATGAAGAAGAAGAAGAGTCCCTGCAACATCATGGAAGGCCCTCAAGACCGTCTCACTGGTCTGAGGAAGAGAGAAAGAAAAGAACAGAGATGATCTCTCATCTGGAGAGTCAACGACGAAAGGTCCCTTATCAATCATCTGGATCTCTCTTTGCCTCCTGGCGGACCATATGCTGCAGGACAAGTTCTTGAAGAACCTTTTGGAATCTTCTTCAGAGATGACGAGGAACAACTCAGATTTCAAAGGGTCTCTGAAATCCCTGTCTGTCCCCTCGCTCTTCTCAAGGATCTCATGTGCCTATGGTGTACTTTCTCTCCTGCTGCTGAGCCAATCATAGCGATTATCTGCAAAGAATCTTTAGAGCGAAGGCAAAAAGGAGAAGAAATACCTGAGTATTTGATCAATCCTCCTAAACCCTCTTTAGATAGCTGATAGATTAGTTTTCTTTCTTGTAATCTATTAGTTTAACTTACAGTAGTTAGTACATCACTTGTACTTGTAATTTTCATTCCTTGTAAATCTTTTATTGGATTAATGAAAATTTCAGTGAAGTACTTAACTCCATCAGTGCTGTAAAAGATCCCTCAAAATAGTAATTGGGACATGTATGTTATGAGTCCTGATTATTCCATCATTTTGAACTATAAAGTAATTTTCTTTAGTTACTTTGTCATTATCAAATAGGGGGAGATTGTTGATCCAAACTCTCTCAGTGGTTTGATAACGACCCTCTTCTATACTTAGTGAAAATTACGTTTTAATATGTATTAGTGTTTCACCATCAGCGATCAGACTGAGTCTGTTCAGTTATCGCTGATGACCTTTCTTGTAAACATTTCATATGTATTAGTGTTTCACTATCAGCGATCAAACTGAGTCTGTTCAGTTATCGCTGGTAGTCTCTGATGTAAACAGCAACGTAATCCCAAAAGACATCTCGCGTCAACATATGTTCATAGCTGAATCAAAGACGAAGCCACTGAACAAAGACAAGTCTACTAGTGACCTGATGCGGATATCAGTGAAGCAAAGACGACTCTACTTATACGCGAAGGAACATGAGGAAAAGCTTCAGCGATAGCTGAACTTTATATCTCTGAAGGAAGAGATATTCAGCGATCAAAAGATCACGTAGCTTATGCCTCAAGTCTCCTTTTGTCTTACCTTGCACAACCAGTACGATGTGTCAGAACGGACACGTCTCTGCCACAAATCGTACAACAACTCTGTCAACTACACTGTTCATGATACGGCCGAAAGCATGTCTCCCAAAGTCAGACTCCCAAAGCCAATCACTGAACGCCACGTGTAAAGTGCCCTGCCATGCATTTAATGCATAGGGTATAAATAGAAAGATTACCTCTCCATCTGAGAGTGTGCTCAATCCTTGAACTCCATATAGAAACCCTTGTTTTCTATCTCTCTTAATCCCCCATTCTCTGAATTTCTTGTGCAATCATCTTAGTGTTTCTTAAGTTTGTTTAGATTGAGTCTTCTTAATCTTATTCCGCAACAAACTTGTAAATTGTTTTTGATTTATCAATAAACAATTTATTAAACTTTAATTTCTGTGTTTGTATTCAACCTCCCCCCCTTCTACAAACTTGTTAAGAACCTTCGGGACCAACAAGTGGAAATGGAGAAGAGAATGAAAGAAAGCAATGACTTTCTGATAGAAAAGCCTTTTCCAGATGAGCAAGAAACACCTAAGAAAGAAGCCACTCTAGGTGAAAGTCTGAGGACTTTAAAAAGAACTAAGATGATGGCCAGAAGAAAATCAGTCAAGAAGCCTAGAGTAGCTGAAGTAGAAACAGAGAAGGTTGCTGAAGAGGAAGGGGCACCTAAGTCATCTGAACAGAAAGAACCATCAAGTACTAATGATGTGAATCTGTACATGGTAGTGATGGACAAAGTGCCTGAACCTATTACAGCAGAACCTGTTGGAGTTAAGCCACCTGAGGTCATTTTCTGGGATACAATGAAGGTGGATGGAAAAGAATACATCAGGCTCAAAAGAAAAGATGAAAAGCATGAAGTGTATAATACTTGGGCTAAGATTGTCAGAACATGCTCCAGGTCAGATTTAGAAGAGATGTATGAAATAGGAATGAAGTTGTATACAGATCAATTGAAAGCTCCAGGGATTTAAATCACAAAACTTGTGATGGAGTATCTGTGTATGATGTTCAAGCCTGAAGAAGTGGAGCATGTGATCAGAAATGTGTTTCAAAAGGTCACCAACTGGACTCTATATGAAACTAGTGGAGTATATGCTTTGACTATGGATTCAAATCACATAGAATACTTCCTAGTGGATAGAGTATACAAGCATAGTATACTGAAGCTACATGCAATGTTGAAGAAGAAGCTTGGATGTGCTCCAGATTCAGAAATGGCAAAGTATTTGATCCAAAGAACAATCAATCAGAGTTTGGGGTTGGATGCAAATACAGAAGTATGAACTATGAATTTTTGGGAGCATCTAAAAGATCATCTGAAGAACTTGACTTCTCTTCCTAAAAGTCAAGTTAGGGGGAGATTGTTGGGAAATTCAGAAATGCATAAGTACAGTTAATGCTGCTAGCAGAACTTGGTTACTACTTCTGAAGTTAATGCTGCTGATCAAGATTAATACTGCTAGAAGAAATTACTACTGCTAAGCAATTTTAATACTGCTAGTAGTTAGTACTGCTGAACATTAATACTGCTCAAAGTATTAATGCTGCTGAAGACTTAGTGCTGCTTAAGAGATAATCAAGATTCGTGCAGATCAAGATTGAAGATTATGAAAAGCTTGGAGATAAAGATGGAAGATTATTTTGAAGATCTTTTATTATTTTGTAATTATCTTTTATCTTCAGTATATATAGAATAGTTTGTAATTGATAGAAGATAACTTTTTAGAATTCTGAATTTTTGTTTTCTTAGAGAGAATCAACCTCAAGGCTTATAGTCCTAGTTCTAGAGAAGTAGAATTCATATTGGTGAGCCTGTTCATCAATATTGAGGTTGAGTGTTGAATCTTGTAGCTTTATAACCATTCAATAGAGTTTACAAGTTGTTATTCTGATTCACTGTTTCATTGAATATTAAAGTGTTATTCCGCAAACTTCTTTAATATTGTTTTTGAGTGTTTATTCTTGTTAAGAATTAAGATCCTGACAGACTGGTCTGAATTTGCGATGTATCACCAACAAGACGCAAGTCCAGAAAATCCTACAAGATATGCATGATGGTGAATGTGGAAACCACTCAGGAAGTCGCAGTCTAGCCAACCGGATATCACGACAAGGTTACTATTGGCCGACATTAAGACAAGATGCGATCAGGTATGTACAGTCGTGCGACGCATGTCAAAGACACACAGGTATGTCTCATAAACCCTCTGAACCCTTGCACTCGACTTTGATCCCATGGCCATTTATGAAATGGGGAATGGACATTGTTGGGAAACTACCACCTGCCCCTGGGCAAAAAGTATTTCTTTTAGTTTTAACAAATTATTTCTCTAAGTGGGTCGAAGCAGCGGCTTTCTCCCAGGTTCGGGACAAAGAAGTCGTTTCTTTTATACAAACTAACATCATTTGTAGGTTTGGAATTCCATCTGAAATAACGTGCGACAACGGGACACAATTCATCAGTGATCGAACGCGAAGATTTTGTGAAGAAAGGAACATCAAGTTGGTAACATTGACGCCTCGATATCCACAGTCAAATGGTCTAGCCGAGTCGAGTAATAAAACTATCATCAATTCAATCAAGAAAAGACTCAAAGCTGCCAAAAGGAAATGGGTGGAAGAATTGCCTTCCGTTCTGTGGGCTAATCGTACGACACCTCGTACGTCCACAGGACAAACTCCCTTTTCCTTAGTCTATGGATGTGAAGTTGTGTTACCTATTGAGGTACGACTACCGACTTCAAGACATACGTCCGTTGAGCATAACTTGGTCGACCTAAGTTATGACCTCGACGCTCTAGAAGAGCTTAGAGAAGCTGCGCACATTCGCATGGCGGCACAGAAACAAGTAGTCGAGCGACATTTCAACAAAAATGTCCAAATCAAAGTCTTTCAAGAAGGTGATTACGTTCTACGTCGAGTATTTCAAAATACTCAAGAGGTCAATGCAGGTAAGCTTTCCACTAAGTGGGAAGGTCCTTATCAAATCTCTAGCATCGTGGGTAAAGGAGCTTATAAAATCCAAACCCTCGACGATCGAGATATCCCACGAAGCTGGAATGCAGTTCATTTAAAGAGGTATTTTTTTTAAATTTCATATTTATTTTCCTTCGATTATTTCTTAAGAAAGATTACTGACTTAAGCATCGGAGGGTCGTTGGTCAAACCAACGACCACCCTACTAATGTTGTTTTTCGTAGGGACGCACGACTTATTTGAAATCTTTGTGTTGAGTAAAACTCATGCGACGTATATGTTCAATTTTAATGGTCGACAAAGGTTAAATTATGCACTTGATGTTCAAATACTTAGAATCAAGTGCCATTATTACAAATTACCCAATATCGATCGAAAGTTTCAATTGATTTCTTTATAAATGATGGTATGGTTGAATGTTTGATATAATGTAGTTGTTCATCTACTTAAATTTCTCGACGTACGATTAGTTATAAAAACAAGTAATTAGCGTCAACGAACAAAAAAAAGACTTTTTTCATTAGATATTGAGTTACAAGTATAAAGGACGACCACAAACGGCCGACCTTTAGGTGATAGGTTCAAAAAGGAATTAAGTAGGAGGAACATCAGGTTGTCCCTAGACGACGATGGTCTCCTCTGCTGCCGCTTCTCCTACGCCATCACCCTCCTCTAATTCGTCGTCTTCATCCAGGTCCCTCTCAGTCCCGACAGTGTCGAGGTAAGTTTTGAGTTCTTCGGAGGCCGACGCCATAGGATTCTTCTCCTTCAAGTGATGCCTCATTAAAGCAGCTCGGGCCGTGAAGCGGGAGAAAGCCTCAATTTGCTTATTCTCCATCTCCAAGTCCTTGACGTCGTCCTCCAGGTCTTCGACCCTCTTCTTCAGAGTCGTGATCTCGTCAGCAGAAGCAGAAGCAGCAGCAGTGGTAGTAGCCTTAATCCTCTCGATCTCTAACTTTGTCGAAGACGCCTCAAGCTCAAAGAGACGGTCCCTGATCTTGACCTTCTCATGATCCGAAATCTCTAGTAGACTCTGGGCATCGATGAGTTCAGCCTTGAGGTTCTCGACCTTTGATTTTTCAGCCTCGACCGCCTCTAGGGCGACCTTTTCCTTTTCAAGAGCCTCGTCGGCCCTTTTCTTGACATCAGGAAAAGACGACCTAAGACCTTCTGTCTGAGCGTAGAAGCTCAGACAAGTTTGGAAAGCCTGTACGACAAAAGGAAAAGAATTAATAGTAAAAATGAGTAACGAAAAAGGAGAATAAGTAAAACTTACCATGAAAGAGAGACCAGCAGCATGTGCCCCCGTGTCCTCAACCCGAGATTCTTTGTACCGATCGTAGAAAGTCGGGAGAAGAAATTTTGCCAGGTGTGGAAAAATGACGTCTCTTTCAAGAACGTCATTAGCCATAAAGTCAGCTGGGAGAGTGGCTTTGAATATCATCTCTCCCACTTTTTCCTTATTCTTCTCCTCACTCTTAGAGGAAGAAGAAGGTGCGGCAAAGGGCTTTTCAACGCCCGACACCCCCGTCGTTGGGGAATCCTTCGTCGCCTTGATCGAGCCTCCAAGCTCGATCCCAGCAACGGTTCCCTTCGCGGGCGTCGCCCCTGAAAGGGACGACAAAGTGGCATCGCCCGTCTTCTTGGGCGAAGACCGATGCTTGCCTCGGACACGTCTCGGATCTACCCCCGTGGAAGGGGCAGATATTTTCCTCGTTTTCTCCCTCCCTTGACGGGCGAGCTCCAGTTGCTCGGCTCGCTTAACGGCAGCCGACTTTACAGCTGCGTCCTCTGAAAAAAGAAAGCAAGTTAAAAAAGAAATGACGTACGATATACAAGTGAAAGGTATTGTCGAGCGACTTACCGGTCATTTCTTCTTCTTCCCTCTCTCCTTCTCTATGAGAACCCTCGACAGACGTCACTTCAGCTACAAAAACGGCTTCGTCTTCCTCGTCGTTCGACCGAGGGGAAAATGAACGATCAGTAATACTTCTCTCCAAGATCCTCTGAATCTTGTTGTGAGAATCTCTCCTTGGCTTCACTTTAGTGAAGTCGATCACTGTCAAACAAAGAAAGACATCAGAATATATGCACGACAAAAACGCACGACAAAAACGCACGACAAACACGCACGACAAAGATAATTAAACCTACCCGATTCGTTCCAACCGGACGACAACCATTGGCTGTCTTCGTCATTTACAGACGCCACTTGAAGGAAAACGTACTGATGTTTCCAACCACGATCGTTCACCGCGGTATTATGTATCAGTACATTATCTCCCTTCGAACGAGGGAACAGACTATACCGGTGATAATTATCCGGTCGAACACTATAGGCAGTCAGGAGGTCGTTCACATTGAACGGTACCTCCCAATCGGTCGTAAGACGATCGATCATCTGGACAATCCGCCAGAATTGAGGCATTAATTGTCCAGGCGTCAGGTCAAACGCATATAAAAATGCCCTGACCAAAAGGCTAAATGGCCAAGTAAAACCTATCTTGAAGGGATATTCATACAGAACACAATATCCCCTCGGAACTTCATCCGGCCTTAAATCTTCCGACGACACCAGATTTATTTCATCTGGAAGCCTGGCTAAACTCTTAAAGCAATCTAAATGCTCTTCCTCCCTATACATGCTCACAGAATCACTCGACATCTGGAAATCGGGGATGTAAAGAGTCGCACGCCAATAACTAAGAATATCTCAAGCTTTCCTGGGCTTCTTGGCTATGGACTTCTTATGCATAAATTGACGCAGAGGGAAGAACGGAAAATCGTACCTTAAATAGTGTTCTAAACCTCGAATTTAGAATGGAAAGGATTCTGATCGCTCGGAAAGTGAATCTCGCCGGAGATATGTGTTTTTTAAAAAAGGTAAGCATAAAAAAAGGAAAAGATTAAGGATAATCCCTATTTATACTAAAAAAATGGAAATCAAATCGCCAGGAAATCAAATCGACAGAAATCGACGGCCAATAAGATTGACACGTGTCGTTCGTGTCAGACAACCACTCGAGTATACTCGACGAGAGCATGACACATGTCCTTTATTAGCTGTCAAATTGTTTAGTTTGTTAGAAGTGACGTCATTATTTAGTTGGAAACGAACTAATTCGTTTTTATACAAATTTCCCGCTTTTCTTTTATGACACGTGTGTTAGTCTTAAATTTAAATTTCAAAAAAAGTTGGCGCTTGAATTTTAAATTTGGGGGCAAACTGTTTGGGTAAAAAATAACAAAGGTCCTTTGTCGTATGACTAGAGATTCCAACAGTCCATTAACCCATAGACGCATGACCAGAGAAATAACTGACGTCTTCTCTTTGAACGACTTCGACCAAACTATCAAAACCCGTCCACGATGGCTGTCGTACGACATGATTTCAGTTAGTAAACTACAACATACTTTATATTATGTCTAATGCAAGATTTCAAGGACATTTATGATTAGAGATCATAACGGAAGATGTTACCAATAGCAACGGATGTAACAGACGCTACCATCAATATTAAACGAATACTCTATTAAAGATATGCATTCAAGACTTGCTAACGGACAATTGGAGTATAAATATGAAGATTGAACTTCATATTCGAGGATCTGATTCTCAGACTTTACAAGTTCACGAATTACGTTCTCAAGCTCACTCAATCTCTTTGGAAGTTCATAAAGCCTTTGTTGTTTGTCGTACGACGCACGACCGAAGTTTTATTATACACGACGAACGATCGACTTTACTTTATTGTATTGTTTTGCCTTACATTTCACTTGTAACACTTGTTAACAAGGACGACGTCCCTGATTGACGTCCATAGTGCACGACGACTCATACTCGTCCGCGGTTTTTACCCATTTTAAGGGTTTTTCCGCGTCACCAATTCCCTTGTCCCATTTATTTCACTTCTATTATTGTCGTACGATTATTAAAGCTACTTTCTTTGGTTGGATCAAGCTCCACATTTACCTTAAATTTTCCTTGGGAGATTTTTGGCATAAACAATAACCAAGGCTATATCTCCAAAAAGCTCAAAGGTAACAGTTAGGTCAAAACTTATCAGGTGATCAAAGTTCCACATCAGGATGAAAAGTTAAGTAGGAAAACACACTAGATATGTATCTCATTTGAAAATAGTAAGAGAGACTCACAAACTAGGTTTTATAGAAAACCCTAGAAACTTGAGTGTTTCAAAATGAGGAGAAAGTGATGAGTGGAGGTAACTAGCACCCCCAAGGCCTTTAATGGAGACTTAAATTCTCTTCCCAAATCTTCACCAACCTTTGGGATGTGGATTTAATGTGATTAGGGTTTTGGGGAAACAAAATCGCCCTTTTGCTCTCTCTAAAATCGGACCAAAATCAGTGCAGTGAGGAATGGTGAAGTCAAGTGTCAAAAATCAGGCTTTTAAACCCTCACATCCCGTCGGCGACAGTGCCCGGCGATTGTGCCCATGGCACTGTCGCGGGGCAATGTGGCGCCCGCTCCCCTGCATTCGGTACATCGCCCGCGATTGTGACAGGGCGATTGTGCCCTTGTCACTCTCGCGAGGCATTCTCACCGGGGGTGTACCGAGACCAGCCCCCGGCCCGCGACCTTGCCATGCGACTATGACCAATGTCATAGTCGCGGTCACTATCGCGCCACACACCAACAACCTCGTTTTTCGACGATTTTGATAAAATTAAACCTGTAAGGAACTGATAATAATAACACTTAGCACAAATTACCAATTATTACCAAGCCAAGACAAAATCTCCACATAAAATTATAATGAGACCACATTAACACATACAATTACTTACCTTAATTTTCCGGGTGTTACAACCTCCACCACCACTTCCCGAGAAGTCCCCAATTTACATCCCTCAATGACCCAATTTTAAGCTTGCCTCTTTTAAAGATCCCCAATACCCTATCCCATTTGACCAAGCCACCCCCTTTTCTTGATCACGTCCTCACCTCCCCAAAACAATTTCTCCCCACACTCTCAACTAGTTTTAACATTCCTTGCGGGGAATGAAACAAAGAAAAAAAATATAACAATATACTACCTAGAACCGAACGAACCAATGTCCATCTTCCTCCGAACGAGATCATTCTTGTCTTCCACGTTGCAAGTTTATTTTTCACCTTTTCAATTGTTGATTTCCAATGTTCAATTCTTCGCATTGACGCGTCAAACGGTAGTCCAAGGTAAGTAAAAGGGAGAACGTCACTTTCACATCCCAAACCTCCCGCCTATGCTTGAGTTTCTTCTTCCGACACGCCCACCCCAAAAAACTTACTTTTTCTCACGTTTATCTTAAAGCCCGATACAAGATGGTAGCATTCCAACACCTTCAATAGATTCTTTAGATTGGATAGTCTCCATTCTCCAAAAAATACCACGTCATCCGCGTATTGGGGATGAGAGATCGGTACCTCATCAAATCCCACTTTTAAACCTTCAAATAGTCCCTTTGATGTGGCTTCTTCCATCATCATGTGAAGACCTTCGGCTACCATCAAATAGAGGAACGGTGCAAGTGGGTCCCCTTGCCTCAAACCTTTCTCTATATGGAATTCGTTTGATGAAGCGCCGTTTACTAATACGGATAACTTGGATGATTCTAGGCAAGTTTTGATCCATCCTCTCCATTTCCCACCGAATCCCATTTCCTTCATCATGTCAAGGAGGAATTGCCAGTCTACCGTGTCGTATGCCTTATCGAAGTCAACCTTGAATATCATCCCTTTCCTCTTCGTCTTTTTGAGGTAAGCTACCGTTTCGTTAGCTATGAGCACCCCATCAAGGATGAACCTTCCTTTTATGAAAGTACTTTGCTCTTTGCTAATTACTTTTCCCATAACCAATTTTAGTCTTTCCGCCAACACTTTCGCCACAATTTTATAGAATATCCCAATTAGAATAATTGGCTAAAATCATTTAGACCGAGCGGACTTTCGGTTTTTGGGATCAATGTCAAGAAGGAAGCATTACAACCCTCACTTATCTCCCCCTTTTCCAAGACCCAATTTATTGCCGCCATCAAAGCTTCTTTAATCATCCCCCATAAAACTTTTATAAACCCAATTGTAAATCCATCCGACCCCGGGGACTTGTTTCCGCAGTTCTGAATTGCATTCGAAATCTCTTCTTCTGTTATTCTTCTCTAAATATTTGCAGCCTCCTCCTCCGACAGTTTTTTCATGCGTTCCGACCGCAATTGTGGGCGACCCGTCCCCTGATTTCATAATTTTTCTTTGAAAAAAGTATGTACAAAATCCTTATTCTTTTTGGATCCTCCGTCCATTCCGAGCCGACGTTGAGTCCCCGAATATAATTCCTCCTTTCTCTATATTTTATCGCCGCATGGAAGATTCTAGAGTTTTCGTCTTCTTCTTTGATCCACTTTACCTTCGCCTTTTGTTTCGCCATTTCCAAGCTTTTCCTTCCAAATGAAACCACTTTTTTCGGTCATCAATCTACTTTTGTCTATCACCCGGTGTCAAACGAATCCCATCGGCTTCCTCTTCCCATTTTCTCACCACTTCCCTCTTAGCTTCCAAGTCTTTTCCAATATCACCCCAATTCACTTTGCATGCATTTACTAAATTGTAATCAAGAAAATAAAAGTTAATCATTAGAGAATCAAAATAATCATCATATTTTATATTGATTGTAAGTTTATATTTTATCGTACACCATAAATTTAGAATCTCTACAACTATGGTAAACTTCACATAATAGTACAAGTGGGACTTGGTTCTTCATAACGAGTCATAAAACCAGTGGCCATTTGTTGACATATAATACAATCGTATGGCATGTGGATATTATAAGGATGCATATGAATTTCTTGTTTTTTTTCTTCGGGTTTTTTCTCTGCTGGTTTTTTCTCTTCAGGTTTCTTTTCCTCTGGCTTCTTTGGAGGTGCAGGTGGAGGTCCTATTGTCACCACTTCTACGAATTTTCCAGCCTTTTTTGTTCGTAAAATTATCTCGTAAGGATCTGCATCTCCCGTTACAGTTAACGTTCCTTTGGCTCCATCAATTTCTACTTTATCTACACCTACAATCAATCAAAATCACACAAAGCATGAGACTATTGTAATCCACTTCTTATAAATTAAGAAAACAAACAATAAATAGAATGAAACAAGCAAATTGCATAAGCTTTAGTAACTAAAACATAAAAAATTATATATCTTATAGATTCTCTGTAAGGTTATCATTCATATCGATTAAATCGTCTATCATTTGTGTGTCAAAGCTATGATCATTAAACTATTATTTGAACAAAGTTTTGTAGGATTGAATAATTTTAAATAAAATATTGCATATATTTATATTTTTACAACTTGTTCAAAATCAAGTTATAAAAATTAAAAACTTTTGAAATCGGAATGTACCTTGAAGACCAGAAACTGATCTGAGGATCTTCTTCTTGCATTTCTCGCATGATAATTGCACCTTCAATACCGTCCTTTGCACCATTTACCCTTCAACTCTCTCTCTCTCTCTCTCTATATATATAGATATAGATATAGATATAGATATAACCGGCATGCACAAAGGGACGCATTGGGTTGTTCACCATCCCTATCACTATTTCCAAACCCAACTACAATAATTGGTCGAGATCTTGTTTTATATTTTGATTCACAAAATCATTCTCGATTTGTTTCGTTTATATATCTATAAAAACATTTTGTTAATATGTTAATTAAGGACGCATAAATATATACTAGAAGCGTATTCGCATAATGCAACGAGATACATTACGATTTTAATGTTTCATTTTATTTTTTGTTTTTTGTCGATTTACAGTACGATTTTGGATGGTTTTGAGAAAATGATAATGTTTTTCTTTATAAATTTATTTAATTTAGGCTTAATAATATAATGTTTTTTATATAAAAAAAAATTAAGTATTTTGTTAGAATTCAATAATTATTTTATATATTTTAATGACATCTAGAAAAAATAACCAATTACATATTTAATAATACAATTAAAACAAATTTATAGTAATATTATATATTAGTTAAATGGTGATACATAGAAAGATATGCATAAAAGGAATGTCTTGTACATACCAAATTGATGGGTGTTAGAAGCCTGCAGTAGTAATATGTATCTTGTGTTTTGATACTTGTAAATTAAGAGATTTTTAAAATTTTGCATAAAATGATGGTACCTTGTGCCTAATAAGTTGTATTTAAGAGTTTTTTATCCGTACTTTATACTATAGTATAGAAGTATAGATATAGATGAGAATCAAAAGCATGTATGTAATACAAATTTCAGCATACAACTCCCATTTGACTTTGTCTTTGCCATCTCATGCTATAGTTCTTTGTTTTGATCGATTTGCAGCTTTGGTTTCTCAAGATTTTTTTTTTGAAGGTATATATAATATTAATTAATAAATAAAGGCCTCTAGCTAAATGTATTTGATAAATAACTCATATTTTAACACACACACACACATTTTTTGTCTATATACCAATGTTTCTTTTGTGCTAAATTAAATCAGTAAATGGATGTTATGAAGTTTTAGACTTTATTGGCCCCATATGTGATAAATGATGTATGTTGACTGAGCCCAAAGAAATTGCTATAGCCCAATATATATACAGATTTTATGGAAATGTCAACCTTGGGCTAAAATGAAATATAAACACTCCTCAAAGTAGAGGAGCAATTATGTAGTGTGTTACACTTATAATGTGTCAGGGGATTGAATTTCAAAACCAAAAACTGGAGGGACTCGTTTTGCCAAAAAAAACCTGTTCTTGAATGGAGAATCACCAGTTGACACGATCGATTTGAGGGGTAAAATACGTGCATACTTTGCGCATGTTACACACAAAAACCTCATACCTCATGTGTAACAGATAGATGTGAAAGGTTTATAAGTTTAGAAAAGTGACCTTATAAATACTCTGACAAGTAATTTTTATAAGTGAGAATTTTCAATTCTTATGATGGGGACATGTAAATAAATATATGTGTGTATTTATTTTAGATAATAAACCAATTTTGGATTTGGTTTATGTTAGGGGGAGCTTGTTGTGAACCTGAGAATCTGAATACATATTAGAGTTATCATCGAGATACATAGAGAATTGTTATGAATTATGTAGTTGATCTGCTGACACCAAATTCAACAATTCTACATTTTGACTTTTGAGACGAGTTTCACGTGACATTAACACTAAGATATATATATATATATATATATATATATATATATATATATATATATATATATATATATATATATAGGGAGAGGTTCATTTGAGAAATGGTAAATGTATGAAAAATAGAGAAGTAATCTTAGTCATTCATCTGGTCAACATTTGCGGCTTTGACCGCGAAGCACTGGATAATTCTTTGCATGGTCTATAGAAGGTAGAGGGGTAGTTTCGTAAAATACGCGGGATGAGTTCATATTTGAACCTATATGATTCACATAAGAACTATACGTTCATATATGAATCAGTTAATTAGTTCATATGAGAATCAGTTAATCACAAAAGTTAATATATGAATCTGTTAATTAGTTCAACTGATTCATATATGAACTTACAGTTAATTAGTTCATATGTGAATCAGTTAATTAGTTCATATATGAATCACAAAGGTTCATATATGAATCAGTTAAAAGAGTTCAGATGTGAATTACACTGATTCATATATGAACATATAGTTCATATGTGAATTATACATGTTCATATATGAACACAGCCCGTGTATTTTGTAAAAATTACGAAAGTGTTCTTCTATTTTTGGAATAACCACAACTTTTGACCAGTCAAAGCCGCAATATTTGACCAGTCAAATCCGATCTTGACCATATGAATGGCTAGGATTACTTCTCTATTTCTCATATATTTACCATTTCTCAAATGAACCTAAGACTATATATATATATATATATGTATATATATGTTAAAGGAAAAACGAATAGAACACCAATAGAATGGAGAGAATGAATCTGTAATTCGCATTAATCAAAAGCCCTTTAAATAGGGATGAGTTACAAGTAAATAGCTATGAGATATTTCAGTTCTAATCTAACTCTATCTTTATCTCTATCGTCATATCCTTTAGACGATGGCGCACTTATCCTACAACACTCCCCCTTGTGCCGAGTTAAAGGAGTGACGATGTACAATTGTTGCCTCGTTAAAACCTTACGCTAAAATAAAAACCCAGTGGGAAAAAATAAAAGTCTGACGAAGGAAAGAGTACAACGCACCAACTTCTTTGCAATACATAGACTTATCCTTCAGTCTAGTTTTCTCTTAGATTCGTACATTAATCATGAGTTAGGAAAGCATGATGGTATATAAACCGTTGCCTCACTAAAACCTTACACCAAGGAACAAAACCCAATGGGAAAAATAAAACCTTGGTTGAAAGAAAGAGCATAACAAACCAATATCACAAATATAGTAGACTCCCCCTTTTGTCTACGACTCCCCCTGATTTGTGCATTAATCAAGGGAGTTTGGAAAACATTTGCATTTACTTTCTACATGTTTCCCAATATATGGTTTTAGGTAATGACTTGGTAAAATATGTCACATTCTTTTGACACCTTACTTGATTCACTTGAATCTAAAGGTTGAGTCTTTTATTGCTGATCGTATAGAAACTTAAGCAGAATATGCTTTGTGTTATCACCCTTGATGTATCTTATGTTCATTTCTTCGATACATGATGCATTATTTCCATATATGCAAGTAGGATACTGGTTGAACCCAAAATTACTAACTCCTCTAATATATGTAATGATAGTCCTTAATCATATACATTCTTTAATTATCTCATGGAGAGTAATATTTTTGGAATAGTCCATGGAGGTAGTTACAAGGGTTTGCTTAGCTTACTTTCAAGCAATATGGGTGTTCATTGTGGTAATTCCTTATCCAGTTTGAGAATAACCTTTCTATGAGTCAGACATATACCTAATATCAACAAACACATACCAAGACATTGTTTGGTGTTTTTCTATAAGAGTTAGTACTTTTGTTGTTTATATTCTAAGTAGGTATTGAAGTTCCATTATCATACCCATTTTTCTTTCTATAGGTAAAGTATAAGCCCATGTCAATGGTTCCAAAAGATTAATTTTGATATCATTCAAATGACTTTGCGTTGGCGCTAAGCTAAATCTAGCTAACAAGTTCATTGAGAAATATAATATATGGTCAAGTGTATTATGCTAAGTACGATAATGTGCATATTGTACTTAGATAGGGAATTCCATTTCCCAGCATTTTTCGTCATCATCCTTTAGACGAAATGGATCTTTCCTTATATCCGACATTTCGACCGATCATAGGAGTGCTAATCGGATGCGCTTTATCCATATTAAATTGCCTGATTATTTTCTGGACATATGCGATCGGTGAATTAATATTTCACAAACTCGGTGTCCTAGCTCAAATATCTAGACAAAACCAAGTTTTCCTAAGATATTTCCTCTCAAAATCAGATTTCAAGTAGCTTGTGGTTTCTCTTATTTCATCAAGAGTGCATATTATTTTCATAACATTGACATATAGAGCTACTTTGAAAATCTGGAACTTGTTTTTCACAATAAATACGCAAGGGAACAGTTCATCGTTCTTATATATCATTTCCCAATCAAGTATTCCATTAGGCGGGTATACCACATCCGCTTATATTGTTTTAATCTATAAAGTGGGCGTTTCAATTTTATTGCAAACGCATTTCGTGGTTTAGAGTTACTTGATTTTGGTAATATAATATCATCAAACACTTTTATATATCTCTAAATCTAGATCCCCGTAGAGATATGTGGTAGCCACATTCATGAGCTGCATTTCCAGTCCTTCGAAAACTACTAGGCTAACAAATTATTCGGATGTCATAACATCCATCATGAGAGAGTAAGTCTCCTCGTGGTCAATCGAAGGCGTTGTGAGAAACCTTGCGCCAAAGGAAAGCCTTACATATTAGGACTTCATTATTCTCGTTACGCTTTCTAACAAAGACTGAGTTATGTCCTACGGGCTTTACACTTGGTAGGTTAGCACTACCAGACCAAATACCCGATCCTTTGTCAAATAATATAATTCTTTCTGGATTGTTTCTTTACATTTAGGTCAATATGCTCTTTGTTGATATTGTTCAACTGAGTCTGGTTCGATGTCGTTGTGCTCGATCATTTTATGAGCCATCATATATGCGAATAAATCATCAATGATTATATATGATCTGTCCATCGACTCATATGTACTCTCATAGTTCATTTGAGATTAATATTTATCTCTACAATCAATATTAACTTCGGAGCGTCCTCCAGTGATGATTCATGGACATAATTATAATTAGACAAAATCTCATGAGAGTTTTGTGTATTGATGATAAATGGATGTGCCTAACTATTCTCTCCCTTTAGAATAGTATCCATCGAACCAAGTAGCTTCCACCACTTCCATTTGGTAGCTATGAACTCAATCACACATCCACTATGTGTGATTGCAACGCACTTTCCAATGGCGTTGTGCCCCTGTTGGGGACTTTTTAACCTTGCGAGTATATTTGCAGCTCGTATATTTGATCTTGTCACTTTTAGAATAACATTAAACGTATCAGGTATCGAGTTTGATTCGTTTGACTTCAACATTACGTTGTGAAGTTTTGGGGATCAAAATGAGACAGAGTGGGAATATTCAATGACACTTCCTATCGTTCCCATGGAAAATCCTTTTTCCTATCTCCCCCTAACGACGGAAAAACTGTCTCATGAAAGTGACAACCCACAAATCTAGCGGTAAAGACATCACTAGTCAAATATTCTAATTAGCGAATAATTGTTGGGGATTAATATCCAACATATACCAAGTCGTATTTACGGACCCATTTCGATGCGCTGTGGGGGCGCAATTGGCACATATACTACAGAACCAAACATGCGTAAATGTAAACTATCAGGCTTATATCCAGTTACCAACTGGTACGCATGAGGTTGGTTAGCAAGCAATGGGTCTAAAAACGAAAAAAAAATTGCATATAATAATTGCATAATCCCAGGTAGATGTGGGTAAATTAGTGCGCATTACTTATACCCTAGATGTCATCATATTCTTTTGATAACAACTTCTATGAAACCATTTTATATATATACACATGGGGTATAGGAAACTCTACATTGATCCTAATACATATGCAATTAATCATCAAATCCTTATGATGTAAATTCTCCAGCATTCCAAGTCATGTAGACTTGATGAAATAATCAGGGTGGTGAGCCCTTAAACGTATAGCTAGTGCTAAGAGTGCAGTATTTCAATTCATGTGGACAATAATACGACATGCGTTCATCGTGTCGAAACCAGAACCATAAATTACTTTAATGGCCCGCATTCTGGATGTTTATGTTCATAAATATCACCTTGTATTCGTTGTAACAATGGAATATTTTTGTATTATGTCTGATAGTTGCAATAATCGTCTAAAATTGGGATTTAAAAACCCTTTCATTTGTATCATTTTATTCCAAAAATGGGCCACTTAAGCCTTTCTTTTTATTATTTGATTTAGGCCCAAAAATCAAGAAAAAGGAAAGGAAGAAGCCCAAGTATTGAGCCCATCTCTCTCTTTGGAAAAACATCGAGCATGAGACGTGAAAAGGAGGGGAGGTCGATCTAGAAAAAACCGCCATTGGAAGGGGGATCGTACCATTGGAAGGAAGAATCGATTTGGGAAGCAATTCATCCAATTTCTATTTGATTTAGGTAATTTCATATTGTTGCAATTGTAGTTTAGGCTTTTCTTTTTCCATCCCAACATTTGTTGCTTTGATTTGGATGGTTTGATACCTTGAGATTCCATTGTAAACATTTGGGACAAACTTATTTGCTTGATTTCTATTATCAATGTCAATTTCATTTGGATTTTTAGTTAATCTGATCAATTGATTAAAATTCTTATGAATGTTTGTTAATCAAAACCTAGATAAGTAATTGTCTAAGGATTTTGATAAAGTAACGAATGAAATCGTTTGGTCTCAATAAGGTTTTCAATTCGATTCTTGAATTCTTGCAATCGAAGCTCTAATAAGCCGAGCTTGTGTGCTTATTGCTTCGAGTTGGTGATTTTTCTAACTCGTTAATGCTAATCACGCCTAAGAACTTAAGAGCTTATTTAATTTCTTATTCGTGGTTAAGATCCGGTTGAAGAGCTTGTTTTAACCGGTGTGAATCCAAGGAAAAATCGAGGTTATCAGAGCTTATTGATAATTATAGCCATCTTGGGTTCGTTCTTTATGTTTACGCTTTTGGAATCAATGATAGGTGATACCGTCTTAATCGAAGTCGAACGAATGTTGGGTTTTCTCTTTATCGTTTTTAATTAGTTTTTACTTGAATGTTTAGTTTAGTTAATCTAATCCAAACCCCCCCCCCCCTTTGTATTGAAAGTATAGAAGTTGAATAGTAGTCACGATCAATCCCTGTGGATTCGACCCGACTTACCACTGTTACAATCTTTATTGTGATTTGGGACAGTTGGAAATTATAAATACTTATTATTTGACAGTCTCGACATCCGTCAAATTTTTGGCGCCGTTGCCGGGGATTGGTTTCGGTGATCGTTATTTAGCTTTTGTACTTTGTGTTTTTTTTCTTTTATTTAATTTTGTCTTATAATTTTATTGTTTATCTAAATTAATCGTGTACCTAACGCCGATAGTCTTTTAAGTGTTTTTGATCTTTCATGGCGGATTATTCATATCATTATGGGTCACGATATACCACCAACGCACGAGACTCAAACGAGGTAAATATCTCTTCCCTTGAGACTCAACTTTCAGATCTAACATCTCTTGTGATACAGTTGGTTTGTAAAGAGCCACAACGGGTGAGAAGATGTGGGGCGTACACTACCAATGCTTTTTTGACCAACCGGTACCCCACATCGCAATATCACACTGAGCAAACCTACTCTTATGGAGGATTTTCAAACCAATCTCATGGTTCGTCCGAGTCATACTCTAACACCTACACTTTAGGATGGCAACCCCGTCCATACTTAAATGAGTATGACTACAACCGGTACGACCCTTCTTATCCTAGCTATGAATCAATATGGGGATTCAGGTATGTCTCTTGAAGAAATTGTTAAATCATTAGCACTTAGTACATTGAAATTTCAATAGGAGACAAAGGCAAACCTTCAGAACTTGGAAAACCAGATTAGCCGGAACGATTCTGCAATACGTCGGTTGGAAGCTCAATTGGAAGAAAAGCTGGGATCAATTAATAAGAAGAGGCCAGAAATCTCCCTAGAGGAAGAAGATGAAGAAGAAGACACAAACCCACTTACTTCACGAGATGTCGACAAAAAGGGAGGAGATGTGAATATGTTGGAACCGTTGGTGGCACCCCCTCCTTTTCTTACACCGGTGGTTGATCTAATAAAAGAGGAGGAATTTGTAGACACCGGGAGAACCTTCACCATACTAGAAACACTGAAGGTAGACGATGAGAAGGGGAACCCGGATGAAGATACCTTTGCGGAGCTGAAACGTCTAATCACATCAGATGGCAAAGGACTTACGCTTGAAATCCGGACAGATTTCAAGGAACCCCAACATCGCGTGAAAACGCATGTATGGCGTATTGACTTGTTAGACACGATATATTGTGGGAAGTGTCTATCCAAAGACGTTAAAGAAAGGCGCTGACTGGGAGGCAACCCAATTTTATTGCTTTATTTCTTTTCTAGTTTACTTTTATGCATTTGTAGTTGTCTTTTAAGTTGATGAGTTTTGTTTCCAGGTTTGACCTTCCTTGAAGCCGGATTTTACCCCCCCCCCCCAGTGCAAAGAGGCTCTCACCACAAGCTTGGATCATATATTGGGCACGAGTCATCAAATCAGGGGAGATTTCTTGTTCCCTTTGTGCTTTATTGTTTTTATACTGTGCCAAAAACATGCATATATTGAGGACAATATATGATTTAAGTGTGGGGATGGAATAAGTGTGGGGATATTGCATGATTAAGGGCTAAATTTTTTGAATTTTGACTTGTTTTTGGGCAATTATTACATAAATTGCATGAGTTGACAAGTTTTTTATTTCTAATGTCATAGCATGAAAGATTGTGTGGTTTGCTTGTGTAGTCGTGATTAACACGTTCAAGATAACCTTTGTGAGTTTTGCTAATTTTATGGACAAACATGCACATGTGAGCTTTTGAGCCATGATTGAACATTGTATTCAATCTTCTTTCATTTCTCTGTGCGTTGCATCTTCCATGTCTATGTCATTCTAGAACTTGCATTTTGGCTCTTCGAGATTGCATTTAGGTAATGCTAGTGTGAAAATGAAAAAGGCCATCTTTGTTGCTATTTAAACCCGGTTAGCCTAAAAGCCAACCCTTACGATGTATTCCGTTTTGATCGCCCCTTTGAGCCTAATTACCAAATTTTGTCATTCCACCACCACTTAACCCTTAGCCAAACACTTCACTTACCGGACTTTGGGAATGAGACTTCATGCTTTTAGTTAGACTCCCTTAAATTGTAGTCCCTCTACATGATCCAAAATGTTGATATAATGATTGGTAGAGGTTTGAAAAAAAAAAAGGTATAAAAGAAGAAGAAGCATGAAAAGAAAGAAAAAAATGAAATGAATAATTGGAGACCAATCTAAAGGAAAATACAATTGTCTCTGTAGAATGCTTAGCAAAATAAGAGCTCGAAAAAGTGAGAAATTTTATGATTTACTTGATGTACAAGATGCGGGAGTAGACAATTTGATTTATGGTTTATTTTCCAATGTTCAATTTTAGTCACTTTACCAAAATTTTCCTACCTTGACCCTTAGCCAAGTTACAACCTCTATTTAAAGTCCTTTTGATTTACACTTAGTTTTTACCGTTAGTAATGGAGAATTGAGACTTGATGCAAGCTTATGGTAGTGCATTTTCATGTGAATTGATGCTTTGAGTGAAAACACTTACACCTTTGTACGATTGAGCGATTAGAATGTTTATATCTTTGTGAGGTGTTTGTGAAATTAGCATGTACTCATCTTCGAGTTGTCTTGTGTGTTGATTATGGCTATCCCGGTTAAGCTACGCCTTTATACAATGCTATGTCTATTTTTCCAATTCTTAAAAGTCGACTTGTGAGATTTACTTCGTGCTAAAACCTTAGTGTTTGCACGAGGACGATCAAAGTTCTAAGTGTAGGGATATTTTGATAGTTGCAATAATCGTCTAAAATTGGGATTTAAAAACCCTTTCATTTGTATCATTTTATTCCAAAAATGGGCCACTTAAGCCTTTATTTTTATTATTTGATTTAGGCCCAAAAGTCAAGAAAAAGGAAAGGAAGAAGCCCAAGTATTGAGCCCATCTCTCTCTTTGGAAAAACATTGAGCATGAGACGTGAAAAGGAGGGGAGGTCGATCTAGAAAAAACCGCCATTGGAAGGGGGGATCGCACCATTGGAAGGAAGAATCGATTTGGGAAGCAATTCATCCAATTTCTATTTGATTTAGGTAATTTCATATTGTTGCAATTGTAGTTTAGGTTTTTCTTTTTCCATCCCAACATTTGTTGCTTTGATTTGGATGGTTTGATACCTTGAGATTCCATTGTAAATATTTGGGACAAACTTATTTGCTTGATTTCTATTATCAATGTCAATTTCATTTGGATTTTTAGTTAATCTGATCAATTGATTAAAATTCTTATGAATGCTTGTTAATCAAAACCTAGATAAGTAATTGTCTAAGGATTTTGATAAAGTAACGAATGAAATCGTTTGGTCTCAATAAGGTTTTCAATTCGATTCTTGAATTCTTGCAATCGAAGCTCTAATAAGCCGAGCTTGTGTGCTTATTGCTTCGAGTTGGTGATTTTTCTAACTCGTTAATGTTAATCATGCCTAAGAACTTAAGAGCTTATTTAATTTCTTATTCGTGGTTAAGATCCGGTTGAAGAGCTTGTTTTAACCGGTGTGAATCTAAGGAAAAATCGAGGTTATCAGAGTTTATTGATAATTATAGCCATCTTGGGTTCGTTCTTTTTGTTTACGCTTTTGGAATCAATGATAGGTGATACCGTCTTAATCGAAGTCGAACGAATGTTGGGTTTTCTCTTTATCGTTTTTAATTAGTTTTTACTTGAATGTTTAGTTTAGTTAATCTAATCCAACCCCCCCCCCCCTTTGTATTGAAAGTATAGAAGTTGAATAGTAGTCACGATCAATCCCTGTGGATTCGACCCAACTTACCACTGTTACAATCTTTATTGTGATTTGGGACAGTTGGAAATTATAAATACTTATTATTTGACGGTCTCGACACCCGTCAATGTCCTTAGCTTTAGGATGATATCATTCCTGTCTTGGCTAAGGATTAGGGTATATACAAAAGTTTTAGGTATTCAAGAGGGCATATTATGATGGCAATGTTGCTTCTTATGTTGCAGAAGTCGACAGTTGCAATTTGCCTCATTTTGCCTGTCACTCGAAAGAAAATGTGTCTGTGTATTTGACAATACACAGATCACTATGTCATAACTGTAACACCCGGGAATTTATAAGGTAAATATTTGTCCTTTAATACTTTAATTGTGTTTATCTGAAAATGTGAGTTTTTATATATGCGTATGATCTTGATTTCGGGACTAAGATGTTATCTGATTAATATAATAATTGCATGTGTTGAGACCTCGCGCCTATTTTCGAAATTGCTAAGTTTTCGGGCTGGGATGAACTTGGCGCGATAGTGATACCGCGATAGTGACATTGTCACTATCGCCGGGCACAATCGCCGGGATTGTACCGAGAGGGGGGGGAGTCTCGCGATAGTGACACGCGATAGTGACAATTGTCACTATCGTCGGGCATACTCGCGGAAGATGTACCGTGAGTGTGTGAGTGCTCGCGATTGTGACTCGCGATAGTGCCCTTGGCACTATCGCCGGGCACTATCACCCGCGTGGTCTGGTGGATTTAAAACACTTTGGCAGCCTCATTTCTCACATTAACACTTTACAAAAACGGGAGAGCTCTTATTGGAGGCGATTTTTAGGGTTTCATCACCTACCACATTCATTTCTAGGGTTTTGGGTTGTTGGGAGCATTAAGTGGTCATCAAGCTTCATCCAAGTGTTCCCATTGAAGTGTTCTTCAAGATTCTCATTTCTCACCTTCAAGCCTCATCTTCTCCAACTTCTAGGGTTTCCATATTTTCTAGGTTTTGGGTTCAAAACCTAGATTGTGAGTTTACTAAACCTTTGTTAAAACTAGATACACATCATAATCTCCTATTTGTTACTTTATCTCTATATGTTCAAATGTTTGGGGATTTCTTCATGAAAATAGTTGGAAGATGTATATATATGGGGGATTGCCATGATTATTGTTACATGTATCATTATTTGGGATTTGTCTCATAGTTACATAATGTGGGTACCTTGGTATGTTGAATGTATGCATAAATGGGTATTATGATGATTCTAGTTGGAACACCATTTTGGTGATATATTTATATGCATGATGAGCATGATTTACATTGAGTCTTTTGTTAGACATCATGAGGATAAGGTGGTAATATTATACCCGTAGTTGGTATTGAATTATGCGGATTGAAATATATCTAAAGGACCCCTTATAAATGTTATGTGGACGAACTAAGTCAGTACACTAGGAGGATATAGTCTTGGGCGCCACTGTAATGGTATGTGCCTAGCTAGACCTCCGCCACTCGGGGAATTTTCTTAGCGATAGTCTTCGGGTGGGCCGGGCCTTTGGGGTGTTCCTTGTTGAGGGCATCAAGGTATATCGACTCTTGGGTGGGACTTGATTGGTGCTTTGGGTCTCCCCTAATGACTCCACATATGTTGAACACTAGTTAACTGCTGATAAGAATTGTATCTGTTCATGCATGCTTATTATTGTTCAACTCACTAGGCTTTTTGGCCTAACATTTGTTTGGTGTCGATGTGTATCTCAGGTTCTAGAGGCGGCGGTCTTAAGCAGGTTTAGTTGCTTGGGGGTGAGAGCTTGGGGAATTGCACATGGACGCGCTATACTTTTGGATATAGATCGTTTGGGTCTATAGATGACAACCCTTTTTGTAATCTCTTTTCTAGATGTAGAAATTAGATTAGTTGGTTGTTGTTTACTGTCCGTTAAATTACAATTGTGATTAAACAGGTTATTGATTTCATATTCCCCATTTTTGGGAGGCTTTTGCTATGGCAATTTTAGCATACCTCATGTCCGTTTTCCGGATTTTTGTTATCCCTATTTTTAGGGTGTTATAAGTTGGTATCAGAGCTTTAGTTTAAGTGAACTAGGTAGTGTTTAGCATATCTAGACTTAAGCTTTAGACTTTATGACTTCACTGTCCACTGGGGTAGGAATCCTAGGTGGGGAGAGCGTTAGGATTACGGAATTACTATAATTGAAAGTTGTGATGATGGTGACAAGAATCCTTGTGTATGGTTCGTTCATAATTTCACTTAGCTACTGCTATTATGAATGCATTGTTACGTGAGCATACTTGGTTTACTATTATTATGATAATTGATGAAGGTAGTAGTACGTACAATGAGTTCAACTCGCTTAGTCTTTTCTCAATCTATTTCTCGTACGTGTATGGCAGATTGTGATGGTAAACACTCGAAGTAGGTTGCCAGACATGCCAGAGGGGCAACCAGAAGTGGAATCTGCAGCAGTACGACCCCCGGTGGGGGCAACCTCCGATGACATTCCCATACCCAGAATATTGGGAGGAGGGCCTGAGCATATTCCGCGCCGGAACCTCAACACAGGTAACGCCATCATGGAGGAAGTTACCATGGAGACCCGGCTTCGGGATAGCATGATGTTGGCCATGAATGCGACTTTGGCTCAACAACAATTGGCCATGACTTCGGCCATAACCCAAGAGCAAGAGTTTTTCATGAAACTTCTAGAGGATCGAGACGTCACTAACCGTCAACCCGAGACTATGGCTGAAAACTTTATTGTGGGGTCGGGTGGACCAAATGTGGTAACGGTTGAAGAACCATCCGCTGAGGAAATCAGATCGAAGACTAAAGGGTGTACCTACAAGACGTTTTTGGGGTGTCACCCTAAGGAGTTTGCGGGTTCAGACAACCCGGTTACTTGTATGTATTGGCTTAAGGAATTAGAGATGGCCTTCGAGGCCAGTGAATGCGATCCTTCTCAACGGGTCAAGTTTGCTTCCCAGCTACTTCGGGGAGATGCTCTGATTTGGTGGAACCTCACCCGATCCGCCCTCACCCCGGAAGTTCTGACTAAGCTAACTTGGGCGGCGTTCAAGGAGAAGATCATGGACAAATACTGCAGCGAGCGGTCGTTGGACAAGTTGGAACGGGAGTTCCGAGATCTGAAGAAGGGGAATATGTCGATTGTTGGCTACTCCAAGCTCTTCTTGGAGAAGCTAAACTTGGTGGGACATCTAGTCCCCGACGAAAAGTCAAAGATGAAAGCGTATCAACAGGGTTTACCGGCCGGAATGCGAACGGATATAAGAAATGCCAGGTGTTCGACTCTTCAAGAGGTCATCGAGGAGTCCTTACTCATTGAAGATGACATCAATTCGTAAAGGGATGAGAAGAGATACGTTGGTGAGAAACGGAAATGGGAGGGGCCATCTGGGCCAGTTCGTCAATCTAGATCCTTTGTAAGCGGGAGATCGGGTGATCAACGCCGTGAAGATCGGTGGTGCCACAAGTGCAGGTCAAAGCACTCGGGGCCGTGCGCTACAAGGACACTCTCCAGTCCAGCTGGGTGTAGCAAGTGTGGTAAGAAAAAACACACAACTCAAGAGTGTTCCCTCCGTGGGGTGGTATGTTATGAATGCGGAGAGCCGAGGCACATGAAGCGAGAGTGTCCAAGGTTGGTTAGAGGAGGTGGTGGAAATTCTGTGGATTCGACGGCTAGGGTCGAGCAACCATACCGGGCATCGAGTCGAGCTTTCCAGATGACTACCGAGGAGGCAAAGGAAACCGCAGATGTCGTTTCAGGTACGTTCCTAGTAAACTTCATGCCTGCTCGTGTCTTGTTTGATTCGGGTGCTACATGTTCTTTTGTGTCAGATGCTTTCTGTAAACGATTCACCACTCTTATTAGTGTTCTTCCTGATGCGTTAGTAGTAGAAATAGCTAATGGGGATCAGATAATCATTCGTGACCATTTTTGTGATTGCACTCTAGAGATCGATGGAAATTCTTTCGGAGTAGATTTGCTACCTATGGCTATAGGAGGGTTTGATGTGGTCATAGGCATGGATTGGTTAGTGAGGCATAAGGCGAACATCTTTTGCTCCAAAAAGATGATCCAAGTACTATTGCCGGAAAATGGGGTGGCAACCATTTATGGAGAGAAAGGAAAGAGGAATAATCCTATTATCTCATCTCTTAAGGCTCGCAAGTTTTTAGCGAAAGGCTACCCTTCGTACTTGGCCTACTTTGTGGACTCAAAGAAAGAAAAGAAGTCGGTGGGAGATGTGGAAGTAGTGCAAGATTATCCGGACGTCTTTCCGGAAGACTTACCCGGTTTACCGCCGGAACGACAAGTGGAGTTTCAGATTGACCTCACACCGGGAGCGGCTCCGATAGCTCGTGCTCCATATCGTTTAGCACCGACAGAAATGAAGGAGATGGTGACGCAACTTCAAGAGTTGTTGGAGAAGGGTTTCATTCGACCAAGTTCGTCACCTTGGGGAACACCGGTTTTGTTCGTAAAGAAGAAAGATGGATCCATGCGGATGTGCATAGATTATCGGGAGCTAAACAAAGTCACAGTGAAGAACAAGTACCCTCTACCTCGCATCGACGATCTTTTTGATCAACTCCAAGGGGCGGGATGTTTCTCGAAGATTGACCTTCGGTCCGGTTATCATCAAGTGAGAGTGAAGAACGAAGATATTCCGAGGACGGCTTTCCGAACGAGATACGGTCATTATGAGTTCTTGGTGATGTCGTTTGGCTTAACCAACGCTCCGGTCGTATTCATGGATTTGATGAACCGTGTGTGTCGTCCATTTTTGGACCAATCCGTGATCGTCTTCATTGACGATATTTTAATATATTCAAGGGATGAGTCCGAACATGGAAAACACTTACGGGAAGTATTAGAAGTTCTAAGAAGGGAGAAGTTGTTCGCGAAATTCTCGAAGTGCGAATTTTGGCTTCAAGAAGTGCAATTCTTGGGGCATGTGGTATCAAAGGACGGGGTAAAAGTGGATCCGGTAAAGATCGAGGCAATGATGAGTTGGGAACCTCCAACAAGTCCGACGGAGATCCGAAGCTTCTTGGGTTTAGCGGGTTACTACCGGCGTTTCATTCAGGATTTCTCAAAGACGGCTATACCACTCACTTCTCTTACGAGGAAGAACGTCAAGTTTCTTTGGACCGATGCATAAGAGCAAGCATTTCAGACGCTCAAGAGGAAGTTGTGCGAAGCCCCGATCTTGTCCTTACCCGATGGATCGGAAAACTTTGTGGTGTATAGTGACGCTTCCAAGATGGGACTTGGGTGCGTACTAATGCAAAGGGGAAAGGTAATAGCCTACGCATCGCGACAATTAAAAGATCATGAGAAGAACTATCTGACTCATGATTTGGAGTTGGCGGCGGTAGTTTTCGCGTTGAAGTTGTGGCGACACTACTTGTATGGGACCAAGTGCACTCTTTTCACGGATCACAAGAGTCTTAAATACATCTTTGACCAAAAGGAACTCAACATGCGACAAAGGAGATGGCTAGAGCTTTTGAAGGATTACGATTGTGACCTACTATATCATCCCGGTAAGGCTAATGTGGTGGCGGATGCATTGAGCCGAAGGAATCATGGTGATGGTGTCAAAATGTCCCTTACCAGAATCAATGT
Organism: Arctium minus; assembly: GCA_954870635.1. NCBI lineage: Eukaryota > Viridiplantae > Streptophyta > Magnoliopsida > Asterales > Asteraceae > Arctium > Arctium minus. The sequence continues at coordinate 103,498,532 of OX941083.1, forward strand.
GGTGTCGAGTTTGTTGGAGAGTATAAGAACGAGCCAAGCGGAAGCACTTAAAGAAGAGAACCTCAAGGCCGAGGTTATGTCCAAGCAAAAGGAACTCTTAACAGAAGATGGTCGTGGACTCAAGCTCTTCCAAGGGCGAATTTGGGTGCCAAAGATTGGGGGAAATCGTGACTTACTCCTCGAGGAGGCGCATAAGTCGAAATATTCTATACATCCTGGTAGCACCAAGATGTATAGAGACTTAAGGTTGAATTATTGGTGGCCGGTAATGAAGCTGGATGTGGCTAACTCTGTGGAAAGGTGTGTCATATGCCTTCAAGTCAAAGCGGAACATCAAAGGCCGTATGGGAGTTTGCAACCATTGTCCATTCCCGAGTGGAAATGGGACAACATCACTATGGACTTCGTGACGAAGCTACCAAAGACCTTGCGAGGCCATGATACAATTTGGGTAATCGTTGATAGGCTAAACAAGAGTGCGCACTTTCTTTCAATGAGGGAGACTTTGCCGATGGAGAAATTGGCCAAGCTCTATATCGACGAGGTAGTGTCGAGGCACGGGGTCCCGCAATCTATTGTGTCGGATCGGGACAGTCGTTTCACGTCAAACTTTTGGGCAAGCTTGCAAAAGGAATTGGGTACCAGATTGAATTTGAGCACGACATATCATACCCAAACGGACGGTCAAAGTGAAAGGACAATTCAAACACTCGAAGATATGCTGAGGTCGTGTGTCATCGACTTTGGTGGTAGTTGGGACTCACACCTGCCGTTAGTGGAGTTTGCGTATAATAATAGTTACCATTCTAGTATCGGGATGGCACCGTTCGAGGCTTTGTATGGACGGAAGTGTAGGACCCCAGTTTGTTGGCTAGAAGCGGGCGAAAAGCAATTCGCCGGGCCGGAAATAGTGCAAGAGACGGCAGACAAGGTGAAAGAAATTCGAGAAAGACTAAAGGCGGCGCAAGACCGACAAAAGAGCTATGCGGACAAGAAGAGAAGACCGGTTGAGTTTCAAGTGAGTGACCGGGTCATGTTGAAGGTGTCTCCGTGGAAGGGGATCATACGTTTCGGGAAGCGTGGGAAGCTTAGTCCTCGTTTCCTTGGACCATTCGTTATTTTGGAAAAGATTGGTTTGCAAGCCTATCGGTTGGATTTACCGCCGGAAATGGATGGAATACATCCCACATTTCACGTGTGTTATCTTCGGAAGTGTTTAGCCGAAGAGGAAAGCGTGATTCCTTTGTCGGAAATTCGGGTGGACAATGGGAATCGTTGTGTGGAAGAACCGGAATCGATTTTAGAATTGAAAGTGAAGAAGTTGAGGCATAAAGACATGGTTATGGTGAAAGTTCAATGGAAGCACCATCGGGGTGCTAACATTACTTGGGAATCGGAAGATGATATGAAGAAGCGTTATCCTCACTTGTTTGCCTAGGGTAAGATTTCGGGTACGAAATCCCATTTAGGTGGGGAGGATTGTAACACCCGGGAATTTATAAGGTAAATATTTGTCCTTTAATACTTTAATTGTGTTTATCTGAAAATGTGAGTTTTTATATATGCCTATGATCTTGATTTCGGGACTAAGATGTTATCTAATTAATATAATAATTGCATGTGTTGAGACCTCGCGCCTATTTTCGAAATTGCTAAGTTTTCGGGTTGGGATGAACTTGGCACGATAGTGACACCGCGATAGTGACATTGTCACTATCGCCGGGCACAATCGCCGGGATTGTACCGAGTGGGGGGGGAGTCTCGCGATAGTGACAATTGTCACTATCGCCGGGCATACTCGCGGAAGATGTATCGTGAGTGTGTGAGTGCTCACGATTGTGACTCGCGATAGTGCCCTTGGCACTATCGCCGGGCACTATCGCCCGCGTGGTCTGGTGGATTTAAAACACTTTGGTAGCCTCATTTCTCACATTAACACTTTACAAAAACGGGAGAGCTCTTATTGGAGGCGATTTTTAGGGTTTCATCACCTACCACATTCATTTCTAGGGTTTTGGGTTGTTGGGAGCATTAAGTGGTCATCAAGCTTCATCCAAGTGTTCCCATTGAAGTGTTCTTCAAGATTCTCATTTCTCACCTTTAAGCCTCATCTTCTCCAACTTCTAGGGTTTCCATATTTTCTAGGTTTTGGGTTCAAAACCTAGATTGTGAGTTTACTAAACCTTTGTTAAAACTAGATACACATCATAATCTCCTATTTGTTACTTTATCTCTATATGTTCAAATGTTTGGGGATTTCTTCATGAAAATAGTTGGAAGATGTATATATATGGGGGATTGCCATGATTATTGTTACATGTATCATTATTTGGGATTTGTCTCATAGTTACATAATGTGGGTACCTTGGTATGTTGATTGTATGCATAAATGGGTATTATGATGATTCTAGTTGGAACACCATTTTGGTGATATGTTTATATGCATGATGAGCATGATTTACATTGAGTCTTTTGTTAGACATCATGAGGATAAGGTGGTAATATTATACCCGTAGTTGGTATTGAATTATGCGGATTGAAATATATCTAAAGGACCTCTTATAAATGTTATGTGGACGAACTAAGTCAGTACACTAGGAGGATATAGTCTTGGGCGCCACTGTAATGGTATGTGCCTAGACCTCCGCCACTCGGGGAATTTTCTTAGCGATAGTCTTCGGGTGGGTCGGGCCTTTTGGGTGTTCCTTGTTAAGGGCATCAAGGTATATCAACTCTTGGGTGGGACTTGATTGGTGCTTTGGGTCTTCCCTAATGACTCCACATATGTTGAACACTGGTTAACTGCTGATAAGAATTGTATCTGTTCATGCATGCTTATTATTGTTCAACTCACTAGGCTTTTTGGACTAACACTTGTTTGGTGTCGATGTGTATCTCAGGTTCTAGCGGCGGCGGTCTTAAACAGGTTTAGTTGCTTGGGGGTGAGAGCTTGGGAAATTGCACATGGACGCGCTATACTTTTGGATATAGATCGTTTGGGTCTATAGATGACAACCCTTTTTGTAATCTCTTTTCTAGATGTAGAAATTAGATTAGTTGGTTGTTGTTTACTGTCCGTTAAATTACAATTGTGATTAAACAGGTTATTGATTTCATATTCCCCATTTTTGGGAGGCTCTTGCTATGGCAATTTTAGCATACCTCGTGTCCGTTTTCCGGATTTTTGTTATCCCTATTTTTAGGGTGTTACAATAACCATGGTCATGTCGAAACATATATGTGTCATTTCCCCAAAGTTCTTTATTGGTGACAAAAAATGTTTCGATGACCCAATAATCTACTAGTTTGACACATTAGTTTCCATGATATATGTTTCCTTTCATATTCATTGGAATTTATGTGTATATGCTCATTTCCATTTTATACGAATATCTTTACAAGGTTCCTATGACATTTCATCGTCTAAGTATTTCGGTTGGATGAATTATAAAATAAGTATTTGTCTATCATTTTAGATTTTGTGGAATATGTCCTACAAAAAATCAAGTTCTCCTCGATACATTCCTATAAGGAACGGAGAATATTGAAAGTTTTGTATTTGTTTTGATGTATTTCTTTACATCTATAATGGTTACATATTTGATTTTACTTAAGCAAAATAAATTTCAAAGAAACCTATGCTTTATCATTCTTAAATTAATATGATATAGTTCATTTTTAACTTGTTCCCTTTTCGACAAGAGCACTCTTTAGTGCATTTCTTATTTGACTGTCCATTATCACCTGGGGCAGTAGTTGTATTTCTACTCCAGATGTTGAAAAATCATTCCCGACTCTTACCAAGACTCTGACCCGTTCTAGGGTTTCGTCCACATAGTGCATAAATGTCACATGTGTGAAATTGTTTTTAACTCAATCCTTTAGATTTGTTTCCACCTTTAACGATATCAGGAATTTTCTTTGTCCCGACATATGTGGTGTTATTCGAAATAACCTTGTTATGTCTCTCAACCACTTGCAGTTGGTTGATGAGTTTGTCTAAAGGTTACATTCCAACTTATATTAATATTTACTCATGTCATCTTCTGCGAGTTCCTTGCCACAGAGATTGAGACGTGTTTTGGATATAACATTTCTTTGTTGAAATCAGTTACCTTTTTATAATCGAACAAGTAGGTTTCATTCCACTATACAATTAGTTCGGGAAGTACATATTTCATGAATACTCCTGATTCTCCCTTTCAGGATATCCCACAGTTCTTTGGGGGTTTATAGTAAAGGTTATCCTATGAAAGTTAGGATTTATATGTCGTCTCAAAACATGAGTGTATTTGCTTGTACCTTTTTAAGAGGTTGGTTTTAGGGTCAATAGAGAGTTTATGGACTTTAGGTATTTTCTTGTACCTTTCAAAAGGAGATTTATATACTTATTTATGATACTCAGATTCTTTTGAGTTTACGACGTTGATTTCGAGATGAGTTGTTTCAACCATTTACATATATAAGGGATAATATATGATTTTCAGCTTGATAAGACAGTGGATTGTAGTTATAATTTTTTTTTATGTATGAAATTTCATTATCATAACCATATTGGATTTTTGTATGCTTTAATTTTATTGATAATACTTAATCAATATTTCAATTTGCGAAAAAGAAATCACTCAATCTATTGGATTTCCATGTAGTAGGGGAATCACATGGATTTCTTAAGTCCCTAGAAACCTTAGGGTTGTTTACACCCGTTTGAGGAAATCCAGTCGATATCTTGTGATTTATTTCATTTAGATAACATTATTAATTATAGAGCATTTGGCATGAGGCCAAAATGACTATGAGTTTGGCATATGAAACCAATTTTAATATTTTGATACCTTAATAGTATTTTTGGAGCTTTTGGTAAAGACCAAAATATATGGGTTAGAATTGTAACTTTCAAAAATTAATTATATGGTTTAAAATTATGAGTAGGAACTCACAATCAATATAAATGTTTGAATTTAACATTTTCATGTTATTTTTGGAGCCTTTGTCAAATAACAAAAGTTATGGGGATTGAAAGTGTAACTTCCAAAAATTAATTATAATATTATTAGTGAAGATAAACATTTAAATATTAACATAATCAAATAATAAATAAATAATTAATATTGTAAAGTAATTAGATAAACATCTAAATATTACCAATATTAAGATGAACATTTAAATTAATAATCTAAATATATGAATATTGTAATCTAATTTGATAAACATTAATAAAATAAACATTTAAATATTCTATGGTAAAATCAATCAAAGAACACATCCAAAATTAAACGATAATTGATTTAAATAATTAAATAGAATGACAAAACAATTAAGTTGAATAAATTTACCGCTCATTTAAATAATAATTGATTATCATATCTCACAACAATATATTAGTAAATTTAAATGGTTTAAATCAAATTAGTTATCCAAATAAATAAACAATATTAACATAATTAAAATTAACCAATAAACATATAAAATTATAACTAATTGAGGATGCCTAAATAAAGAACGATATGTCTAAAACAATAAAAATTTATATTAACTCAATTTAAAATTAAATGAGTTGAAGGCAAAATTAAATTAACTACTAGCTAGTCTTATTAGTGATTTGAAGTAGCCTAAAAGGATAGGTCTAACAAATCTAATTAAGCATGCTCAAAATAAATAAATAAATAGATCTTAAATGTAGTTGGTATAGATAAAAATCTTATAATTATTAACTAATTGATAACAATATAAATCAATGATTACAAATATTGAAAAATCATGTTATTATAAGTTTGGTCACTGAAAAAAAAATCTTATGATCCACCAAAATATAAATTAATTATTTTTATGTATTTTTTTTACCGCTAAAAATAAAAACAAAACAATATAATAAGTTAATTTAAATAACAACGTCGAAATCACAATGAATTCCAATAAATAATATGTTTTTTTTACTTCCTTTTCTTATCATTATCTACTTTTATTTATTTGATTATTTATATCAATAAATATTAAATAAATCTTGTTAATTTGATTTTAATTTTTCCAAAGAAACTTGTCGATTTGATTTTAATTTTTTCAATTCATTGATATCAATAATAAAAAATAAAAAAAATTATATATATCATATCATAAACTATATTTAGTTTCTAACATGATCTTAAAATACTCACATATAAAAAAAGACATATAATCTTACTTGGATTAAAGTAGTAGGAAGCAAACCATTCAACAGTGTCGGGGAATGAACAGAAAATCGTTGGCGGCGGCTAAAACGACCCGAGTTTACGTGCTGATAACGTGTTAAAGGAAAAACGAATAGAACACCAATAGAATGGAGAGAATGAATCTGTAATTCTCATTAATCAAAAGCCCTTTTATAGGGATGAGTTACAAGTAAATAGCTATGAGATATTTCAGTTCTAATCTAACTCTATCTTTATCTCTATCGTAATATCCTTTAGACGATGACACACTTATCCTACAAATATATATATATATATATATATATATATATAGAGAGAGAGAGAGAGAGAGAGGAGGGATATTTTGCAACCCTCATAAAGGTTGCAACATTTGCAACCTAGATCTTAACCGTCCATTAGATCAAGATTTGATTTATTGATAATTATAAATTCAGAAGGGCATGATTGTCTTTTGCAAAATTGGATAGTTATTTAGTTTTTTAATTATTAATTGTGGTTAATTATCTTTTTTTTTTAAGCGGTTTTATTATGGAATCGTGGATTTGTAACCGATTATCTTCATTGTTATTTTTTGTTTTTTTTTTAAATTTTTTTTGTAATCATTGACATGATCGTTAGTATACAGTGTTTGATATAGTTTCCTTTTTAGAAGATGTAACATCCGGAATTTCAGGTAAATATAAGGTTTTATTAATCTTAGGATTATGTATTTATCGAAGTAGAAATTATATGCTTAATTGCTATATTGCTTAAATTGGTTATTTGGTTTGGTTTGGTTTCGAAATGATTGAACCATCCTTTAGAAACAGGGAGCTACGCGACTTACGTTGCGAGTGGAAGTCGCGGCACAAGCCGCGTAACCCACTGGAGTGTTTCTCCCTGGAGTAAGCGGGCGACTTATGCCATGGGTGCAAGTCGCGGCACAAGTCGCGGGGCGACCTGCTGGTCTCCAAAACCCCTTTTCAGCCGATTTCAAAACACAAATACACACACCTACTCGTTTTTCAAAGGCGATTTTTAGGGTTTGGGCATTAAATTCATCCTCTACTCACCTCAAAGCTTTTAATGCAAACCTTGGGTGGTTAGACATCAATCATTGGGCATTCAACCTACCTTGGAGTTCATTTATTGGAGTAGATTCCCAAGATTCAAGTCTCGTCTTCTTCAACTAGGGTTTTCATCTTTTCTAGCTTTTGGTCAAAAACCTAGATTGTGAGTTTACTAATTCTTTTGTTAAAACTAGATACACATCACAATCTACTACTTGTTATTATCTTGCTTCATATTTGAAGTGTTCATATTAAATGCAAGTATTTGGGGTTTTCCTTATGGATACATGTTTATAAGTAACATGCTCCTATGTGTTGGGAAATATATATATGTATCTTGTTATGGAGATGATATCTTGTTGGAACACCATTTAATGGGTTTAAAACTACATGATTAAATTGTGGTTATATTGGTCTTGTTATGGACTTCATATTAAATGGCTTGTAATATTGTACCCATGGTTGGTATGGATAATATTCTTGGTCATATTGTGCCTTGAGGCCTATTAATAAATTATGTTGGACGAACCAAGGCAGTAGACACTAGGAGGATGTAGTCTTGGGTGCCACCGTGTGGGTATGTGCCTAGACCTCCGCCATTCGGGGTAATGCCATGGTTGTAGTCCTCGGATGTGCCGGGCCTTTCGGATGTCACTCGTAGTAGTTGGCATCAAGGTATATCGGCTCTTTGGGTGGAACTTGATTTGTGTTATGGGTATCCCCCGTTGACTCCACATTTAATGAAATTTGGTTAACTGCTGATAAGAATTGTAAATGCTTTAACATGCTATTTCTTGTTCAACTCACTAGGCTTTTTGGCCTAACACTTGTTTGGTGTCGATGTGTATCTCAGGTTCTAGTGGCGCCGTTTCTAAGCAGGCGTAGGCTTGGGTGAGAGCTTGGGGAAAAGCATTTGGACAAACATTTTTGGAGAAGTCCTTTGGGCTTATAGATGACACCCTTTTTGTAATCTCTTTTCTAGATATAGAAATTAGATTAGTTGGTTGTTGTTTATTTTTTTCGTTCAATTACAATTGTGATTAAACAGGTTATTTATTTCCCCATTTTTGGGAGGCTCTTGCTAAGACAAATTATATACCATTTCTCCTCTTTGGGAAAGTTTTTGTTATCCCTATTTTTAGGGTGTTACAGAAGATTTACATGTTTGTTTGTTTGTTTTAGGGTTTAGGTTTTGGTTGGAGTCGAATACAGTGGTGTTTTTTTTTTGCAGTAAGTCCGTAGATTCTTAACGTGTTGCTCAATGGATTCCCAATCTGAGATCGTCGGGAACTGCATTGAAGGCGTTGGTTTGGAACATAGTGATGCATGTCGGTCGACGGATGTTGATGTTCAAAAAGACAATTGCGACCTTCCTCTCGGTGAAGACCTTCGGTCGTTGTCTGCATTGAACTCTAATAGCACAAAGGTCGTTTTGGCTTTTGGTTCCCTTCAATGTAGTACGTTCGAAGTGGTGGATGGAGTTTCAAAACCCGTTGAAGTTTTTAGTGTCGAATAATGTTTTGTACCCGATGAGGGTGTTGATGATAAAGGTGGGGGGGTTTTTCGATTTTGGTTTGATCATGTCAGCCTGCTGTTGATACAGGTTGTAGAATTTGTTTTTGAGTAATGTATTTTATAATAATATGTTCCAGAATTGTAATTCATGTAGTGGTTTTCATGGGGATTTTGTTTCGTACGATCAACGAATCTTGAATATGGTTGCATAAATTATTTTTCATGTTTGATCATACCTGGTGGTGAATAGTAGTTCTTGATAATTAGTTGTGAAGTTTAATGATTATTTGAGTTAAGTACGTAATAAGGATGTGGGAAAAAATTTGAGTGAGAACACCGGTTGTGAATTACGTTTCATGAGTTACATTTCATGGTGGGTCGATCTAATTTCAGTGAATTGTATTTCATGAATGGTAATATATGTATGTTCTTGCGGTTCAGAGATGTTTGTCGGCGGTTCATCTTCGTCATCACTGCTTACATCTATAAGAATCGATCTGCCATTGTAGTCGATTTGGTTGCAGAATTTGGGTGTATATCCAGAGCAGTTTAATAGAAACTGTATCAATCAAGAGTGATGCTTCCCGGATTCGTAGCTTTCAAACCCACGATTCCATAAATATCTGATGTTTGAATCATTACTTTATTCCGAAATTGCCCTTCAGCGGGTGATATTTCAATTAAAAAAAAGAAAATGAATTTATTAATTACAAATTTCATGAATAGATCTGGACCGTTCCATATTAGATCTATGGTGTATAGGAAGGTTGCAAATGTTGCAACATTTTTTGGGGTTTTATATTAAACCATCCTTATATATATATATATATATATATATATATATATATATATATAGTGGAAGGATGTTTTGCAACCCTGAAAAAGGTTGGAACCCTTGCAACCCACATCTTAACCGTTGGATTCGTGATCGACGGTTATTTTATTTTATTTTTTATGTTTTTTTTAATTAAAAATATTGGGTCCCATATCTATTGTAACCGCCGATCATGAATCCGACGGTTAAGATGTGGGTTGCAAGGTAATATTGATAATAGTAGATAATATTGATCAAATCGTCCATTAATTAAATATAAAAAACAAATATTTAAATTAATAAATGAGTATCCATTCCACAAATAGATGATGATGTGAGATATTGTGCTTTGATAAGTTGTACCAATGTATTATGAAATTGTAAATTAAGTAATTGGTTTTAATTAGTTGTATTTTGTGCTTAAAATGTTGTAATTAAGAGTTTTTTATGTCTCTTTTATAGTATAGTATAGTATAGTATATATATATATATAGGGAGAGGTTCATTTGAGAAATGATAAATGTATGAGAAATAGAGAAATAATCTTAGTCATTCATCTGGTCAACATTTACGGCTTTGACCGCGAAGCACCGAATAATTCCTTGCATGGTCTATAGAAGGTAAAGGGGTAGTTTCGTAAAATATGCGGGATTAGTTCATATATGAACCTATATGATTCACATATGAACTATACGTTCATATATGAATCAGTTAATTAGTTCATATGAGAATCAGTTAATTAGTTCATATATGAATCACAAAAGTTCATATATGAATCTGTTAATTAGTTCAACTGATTCGTATATGAACTTACAGTTAATTAGTTCATATGTGAACCAGTTAATTAGTTCATATATGAATCACAAAGGTTCATATATGAATCAGTTAAAAGAGTTCAGATGTGAATTACACTTATTCATATATGAACATATAGTTTATATGTGAATTATACATGTTCATATATGAAAACAGCCCGTGTATTTTGTAAAAATTACGAAAGTGTCCTTCTATTTTTGGAATAGTCACAACTTTTGACCAGTCAAAGCCGCAACTTTTGACCAGTCAAAGTCGCAATATTTGAGCAGTCAAATCCGATCTTGACCATATGAATGACTATGATTACTTCTCTATTTATCATATATTTACCATTTCTCAAATGAACCTAAGGCTATATATATATATATATATATATATATATATATATATATAGAGAGAGAGAGAGAGAGAGGTCCATTCATTTGCTAACCGTGACATTTGTGCTAACCGTGCTAACCAATCTCAACCGTATATTGATGAGATCAATGGTCCACAATTAATTGATTTTTTATTAAAATAAAAAATAAAAAACGGTTTATAAAAATAAAATGCATGTATGCACAGGGGTATTTCGATCAAAATACATTTCCCTTTATATTTTAATTGAAATTTATTTCAACTAATTTTGAAGATAATCACGGCATATAATCAGGGAGAATCTTAAATTTAAATTATGCAGTTAGTTATTTTTGGGAGTTATCTTTTTAATTTGAAATTATCCTTTTTAACTTTAATTTCAATTTCATCATCATCTCCATAAAACTCTCCGTCTCTAATATTGTCGTCGTCTACCACCTTCGTCTCCGCCCTGCCGTCACCTTACATATCTCCGAGAGCCACCGGAGATGACCCGAATCTGCCCTCGACCACCACCACCAGCGCCACCGCCACAACGACTTCATTTACTCACCATCGACTCCGGTATCCTACTGTGGGTCCCCCAACGACGATATCCCGAGCACTTCCTACACTCCCACGTCGGAAAGATGCGATTTTTCCGACGATACGAAGTTGAAAATCGTCAACTGTGTTCCTCTACCGTCTTCCGATAACAAACCGATAACACTACATATCTCGTTTTCGTTTCCGGTACCTCGGATTTCTTTCGCGAAAGGGTCGGTATCGCCTGCGAATGCAAAACCCAGGAGCTGCTATGTTTACGTAGGATATCATTGCCAAAACCCGAACTTGATACAGTTTTGTAAATGGTTGAAATCCGAGATCTAGGTTCAGGGGATTGCTTGCTTTGTAGCGAATAGATCGAGATACACGGATTCGCAGAGCCACGAGGTTGCCGATAGGGCCATTTAGAACAGTGAATCTATGCATATATGCATATGCAACTTGTGCATATATGCAGTCTGTGCATATATGCAATTCGATGTAAATTGTATATTCATATATGCAACATGTACATATATGCATTTGTGCATCTTTTAAGATTGCAGATGTGCATATGGTTATATGTTAAGTTTCAAACTTTAATGTTTAAAATGTTTTTGTTTTCTGTGCATGTGTGCATTGTTCAAATTATCAAGCCTTGATGTGTATATATGCATTTTGAATACGCTAGAAACAATAAATTATTATATTCCAAAATAAAGATAACTACCAATTTAAAAAAATCTTTGAACTATGGAAACAAGATAAATGTGGCGTGAATTAGGAAATTACCAAGTTTAGTTTAAAAATATTATATTTAATATTAGAGTAAACTCCAATTTTGGTCCCTGACGTTTAGTGATTTCTTTGAAAGAGGTCCCTATGGTTTCATAATTCAAGTTTACGACCCCAGGGTATGGATTTTGCTTTGAAAGACGTCCCTGGACACTAACACCGTCTATTTGGTCCATTAGTGTCAGGCGTATTTTCGTCCAACCATGTATTTGTCCTCTTTTTGCACTCTTTTTTGTTTCTTCTTCTTATTATGTAAAATCATAAAAACTTAGGGACCAATTTCTAAATAATTTCTTCTTCTTCATAAGCCAAAAGAAAATTAAAAGAACACCAGAAAGAAAAAAAAAACTCAACCGATCTTCTTATCAAACACATGGTGTGCATACAACCACTGTTCGAACTTAAAATCACAAAATGCCGACGCACTTCAGGGACATAAAAACCCCCAATGAGTAAACCCGGTTAAAGCTTAAAGTTATCAAGTTAAAACAAAAACTAAACTTTTATCAGCAAAAGAATCTGACATTTGGCACCAAAGTACGCTAGGAACGAATGTAAAGAAGAGTGGCAGCAATGTAGATACGCAGCCAACCTTGAAGGAAATGTGTGAGTTGAGTCCACAATTTTTTTCGGCAGTAAAGTTTTGAGCACAATCTGATTGTACAGGGTGGTCTCTTTGATGAAAAGTCCCAAACAATCGTTTAGAGTCCCAAATTCATAGCAGAATTTACAGAAATTCTAACCTGGTGGAATCAATCGTTTGGAGAAAAGTTTCTTCTTCGCAACCCTTCGATTCCAATCGAAAAGTTGAAAAAAAAATACCAATACACCCACCAGTTTTTTCGACTTATTTTCTCCCGCTAAACACGACGACCCAAATTCACCATCTTAGATCTTCAATTTTCACTCTCCAGTTGCAGAAAACCGATCGATTATGGTTGAAGAATTAGAATATGATTATAAAATCGTTGATTTTGATCATGAAGGCTGAAGCAGTAGACGAAGGAGACAATATATATATATACACACACACACACACACACACACACACACACACAAACACAGTGTGAATTTTTCATTTTCGTTTCGTTCAATTTTTGAATTATTGAATCATTGAATGCAATCGATACGTATGGATCTGTTGTGCATCGTTGATTCCCCATCGTTTCCAACCGACCAGAACCAGTGATTCCCCTCTTCTTATCCATACGATGCATGCACAACACCACAATTCGATTTACGTTTAGCCGTGTAGTTTGCTGGATTTCTTGATTCCTTCTCAAGAATGACAGTGGATTTTAGTTGGTGAAGTCCCATGTGATTTGGTTCCTGTGATTTGGTTAACTAATATATATACATATACACACACACACACACACACACATATATATATATACACATATATGACCTTTGTAAGTTTAAAACACAGGGAACACCACCGCCATTCACGAAGTCCGGTGAACCACACCACCGTTACCATCGAGCTTCAACTGCATCGAAGTCAAACAGCTTGAAGACCACCCTCTTCCGCCAGCAGGTTCAAGTCTAGATACAGGTTATTGGTGGTGGTCCGGTGGAAGAAAAGAGTGGAAATTAGAGGTCGATTGCAGGTATGTGGTGTGTGTATATATATATATATGTGTGTGTGTGTGTATGTTTGTGTGTGTGTATATATATATATATATATATATATATTAGATATTAATGCATAACAGGTCCTTGAAGTTTTTATGTTTTTGTAAAAATAAGGGAAACAAAAAGAGAATTGCAATAAGGGGACAAAAACATGGTTTGACGAAAATGCCCCTGCCTCTAACGGAGTTTTTTAACGGAGTTAGTGTCCAGGGACCTCTTTCAAAGCAAAATTCATACCTGGGGACGTAAACTTGAATTATAAAACCATAGGGACCTCTTTCAAAGAAATCACTAAACGTCAGGGACCAAAATTGGAGTTTACTTTTAATATTAAGATAACTGTCAAATTAAAAACCTCCTTAAAATATGGAGAAAATTTAAATGGCCGAAAATTTAAAAATATTATATTTAAAAATTGGATAACTACCGATTTTAAAATTTAGAAATATTACCATTTAAAAATATGAAAAAAAATTAAAATTTAAAAATATTATATTTAAAAATTGGATAACTACCAATTTTAAAAATATTATATTTAAATGGCCGAAAATTTAAAAATATTATATTTAAAAATAGGATAACTACCAAATTAAAAATCTTCTTAAAATATGGAAAAAATTTAAATGGCCGAAAATTGTAAAATTCCAATAACACCCTTTGAGATTTAATAGCATTGAGTGAATGACATAAACTCTAGGAAGCTTTTGATTGGTCGAAAATTGGTTAGCACCAATGTCGTGGTTAGCAAATGAAGGGGACCCTATATATATATATATATATATATATATATATATATATATATATATATCAAGGTTCTAAATGGCGTGAGGCGTGGCGTGGCGGCGAGACCAAGCCTCAAGCCTTAGGAGCCACGACGAAGCCATGACGTTTTCAAGGCGTGACTTATGGCGTCAAGTTTCTATTTTATATATAATATTATATATAAAAACGTATGTTTTATAATGTTACTCAGTGAGTCAATAATAATAGGGAAGTTAAATTAGGTTGTATATATAAAAAAACTTGCAAATAAGACATTAAAAACGTAAAGAAAATCAAATATCTCATTACAATAACCGCGCATTAGGCCATGGCGTGTCCCGGGCTTAACGTGGCGTGACACACAAGCCTTGGTGCCATGGCAGCTGTGCGACGAGTTTTTTAGAACATTGATATATATATATATATATATATATATATATATATATATATATATATATATATATATATATATAGGGAGAGGTTGATTTGAGAAATGGTAAATGTATGAGAAATAGAAAAGTAATCTTGGTCATTCAGCTGGTCAACATTTACGACGACTTTGACCATGAAGCACCAGATAAATTCTTGCGTGGTCTATAGAAGGGAGAGGGGTAGTTCCGTAAAATACGCGGGATGAGTTCATATATGAACCTGTATGATTCACATATGAACTATACGTTCATATGTGAATCAGTTCATATGAGAATCGGTTAATTAGTTCATATATGAATCTGTTAATTAGTTCAACTGATTCATATATGAACCTACAGTTAATTAGTTAATATGTGAATCAGTTAATTAGTTCATATATAAATCACAAAGGTTCATATATGAATCAGTTAAAAAAGTTCAAATGTGAATTACACTGGTTCACATATGAACAGATAATTCATATGTGAATTATACAGGTTCATATATGAACACAACCCGTGTATTTTATAAAAATTACGAAAGTGTCCTTCTATTTTTGGAATAGCCGCAACTTTTGATAAGTCAAAGCCGCAAATTTTGACCAGTCAAAGCCGGAATATTTGACCAGTCAAATCCGATCTTGACCGTATGAATGACTATGATTACTTCTTTATTTCTCATATATTTACCATTTCTTAAATGAACCTAAGGCTATATATATATATATAGAGAGAGAGAGAGAGGGGGGGGGGAGGATCATGTGAGAAGTAAACTAATTTACGAGAATGCGAGAAGGAATATGGACCACATAATCTATTAATTAAAAAATATCATAAATAAAAAATATTTTTAAAAATTAGGATAATTACCATTTTAAATTGGATAAAACCTTAAAAATCTCGTAATATCTTTTAGATTTATTTATAATTTTTTATCAAGTTTTTTATCATTTATTTTATCAAGATACACTTTTGATAAATAAAATTCACAAGTTTCATTAATATCACATGTGATATCTACAATTAATTCATTATTATTTTTTTCTTTTTGTTTATTTTTTTGGATATACGTTTAAGTTTTGAATAACATGCAATTAGACGTTTAACATATGATCTATTACGTATCACATATGATCCACTATATGAATTTTTGTGCATATCACATAACATATTATCATATATGATAATTGTAGATATTTTTGTTAATCATATATGATTACGTATATTTATATTTATTGATCTTTTGGTGATGTAAATGTTATCACATGTGATTATGAATGATAATTGTAGATATGTTAGTTAATCATATATGATTACGTATATTTATATTTTTCACCATTTTCTCTATTTTTTGAATCACATATGATTAACTTCATTTTAGATATTTTAGTTAATCATATATGATTACGTATATTTATATTTATTGATCTTTTGGTGATTTAGATGTTATCACATGTGATTATGCATCACTTACATTTAAACCTATATTATCATATATGATATGTACAAAAATTTACATAGTGAATTATATGTGATACATAATAGATTATATCTAAAATGAAGTTAATCATATGTGATTCAAAAAATAGAGAAAATGGTGAAAAATATAATGAATTCATTATGGTTATTACATGTGATATTTTACGAAAATTATGATTTTTTTTAATCAAAAATGTATCTAGAAAAAAATAATATAAAATTTGATAAAAAAATTATGAATTTATTAAAATTAAAAATAAATAAATTTAAAAGATATAATTAGATTTTTAAGGATTTATCCAATTCAAAATGGTAATTATCCTAATTTCTAAATTATATTATCTTAATTTCTAAAAATAATTTTATTTTTTTATTTATGTTATTTTTTAATTAATAGATTATGTGACTCATATTCCTTCTCGCCTTCTTGCAAATTGACTGCCTTCTCGTTTGAACTTGCCCCCCCTATATATATATATATATATACTAGTGTTGGGCCCGTGCATTGCACGGGAGGATAAATTTTTTGTTGGAATATTGAACCGAGTTAAAATGAAACGTAATTTCTCTGTTAACAGTTAATGAAATACAATGTGAAAAACAAATGTATTTTCATAAGTGGTTAACTTGCATATATTCTTAATCGTTTGTTGTTATGAGTTTGTGCAATAATATTGGTAATATTCTTGTATTATATTATTTAAAACTCAAACGACATGTCTCACAACATATCACTATGATACATAGAGAAGCTATATATATTTATAGTGAATGTAGAGAATATTTTAAAATCTTTTATTTTCATTTTCGATTTTACATTTAAATGTAAATATATTAAAAATATGGAAGAATATTTTTATATTTACATCGTTTCTATTTTATTTTCTTTACACTTGGTTAATTTGGAAAGTATTGCGGAATATTTTTATTTTAAAGAATACGATAATTTATTAGTGTATCTCGATAATTTTAAAGAAAACGATAATTTATTTTTAATTCATATCAACCTTCTTTTTTCTTCTTTTAATGCTCGTGAAAAAAATACGTGTAGATTTTATATTAGCAAAAAAAATACGTGTAGATTTTATATTATGCTAATATAAAATACGTGTAAATTTTATAAAATAAAATAGATTTTATATTAGCAAAAAAAATACGGAAGAAAAAAGAGTTTATATTACATCTCATTATGTAAAAAAATTTTATAAAATAAAATATGGAAAAATATTTTATAAAATAAAATATTGAGAAATCATTATGAGATGTAATATAAAAAAATGCGGAAGAAAAAAGATTTTATATTACATCTCATTAATATAGATTTAAATGTAAAATCTATTTTATAAAATCTTCCACCAAAAAAACAAACATATATATTAATAAATGAGTATCCATTCCACAAATAGATGATTATGTGAGATATTGTGCTTGGAAACGTTGTACCAAAGCATTAAGAAATTGTAAATTAAGTAATTGGCTTTAATTAGTTGTACCTTGTGTTTAAAATGTTGTAATTAAGAGTTTTTTATACCGTTTTTATAATATAGTATAGATATATATGTGTGTGTGTTTGACAAGTTATACATTCATGCTACTTGTTTAAGTATTCTATCATGATGGATATGTAATAACATAGATTTTTATAAAATGATAAGCATGGAAATGATTTTACATATTTATGGATCATATGTATAGAAGCTTGTACCAATAGCAGGAAACCACAATGATATATGGGTGAGTACTAGTTGAGAAGTATCTTTCTATTATGGCGTACTAGTGTTGGGCCCGTGCATTACAACGGATGATAAATTTTTTGTTGGAATATTGAACCGAGTTAAAATGAAACGTAATTTCTCTGTTAACAGTTAATTAAATACAATGTGAAAAACGAATGTATTTTCATAAGTGGTTAACTTGCATATATTCTTAATCGTTTGTTGTTATGAGTTTGTGCAATAATATTGGTAATAGTTTTGTATTATATTATTTAAAACTCAAACGACATGTCTCACAACATATCACTATTATTGAAATAATTATAAATATAAACATTCATTTTTACAGATTTTGTAATTTTTTTGAAACCTCCTCGACAACACTTGACAATCACTTTGAACGTATAAATCTGTAGATTAATTAACAACATTCAACCCACATCAAATATGACAAAGAAAATAAATGATTTCTATCTTTTGTAACCGGCAACTCAACTGGTATAGCTTAAATTCACTCAATACCACTTGAAAATTTATCTGACTATTGACTTCAAGACCTCATAGTATTAGTCGATAAAAATAAAGATATGTATATATATCTTATTCCCCTACTTCGAAAAATATGATTGTGGGTTTTGAAAAATATAAACAAATCCTCAGTAAATAAAATAAAATATAAAAAAGTAGTTTTTCAAAGAAAACAAAAATATAGTGGAATACCTTTTGTTCAGTTGCAGGTTCCGCCATTGACACCCGACCGTTCGTCTTCTTCTTGTACTCGGATGATACATAGAGAAGTTATATTTATATTTATAGTGAATGTAGAGAATATTTTAAAATCTTTTATTTTCATTTTCGATTTTACATTTAAATGTAAATATATTAAAAATATGAAAGAATATTTTTATATCTACATCGTTTCTATTTTATTTTCTTTGCACTTGGTTAATTTGGAAAGTATTGCGGAATATTTTTATTTTAAAGAATACGATAATTTATTAGTGTATCTCGTTATTTTTTATTTTTAATTCATATCAACCTTCTTTTTTCTTCTT
This sequence comes from Arctium minus, assembly GCA_954870635.1. Taxonomy (NCBI): domain Eukaryota; kingdom Viridiplantae; phylum Streptophyta; class Magnoliopsida; order Asterales; family Asteraceae; genus Arctium; species Arctium minus. Next base: position 103,517,647 of record OX941083.1, read on the forward strand.
TTAATGCTCGTGAAAAAAAATACGTATAGATTTTATATTATCAAAAAAAAATACGTGTAGATTTATATTATGCTAATATAAAATACGTGTAGATTTTATAAAATAAAATAGATTTTATATTAGCAAAAAAATATGGAAGAAAAAATAGTATATTACATCTCATTATGTAACAAGATTTTATAAAATAAAATATGGAAAAAGATTTTATAAAATAAAATATGGAAAAATCATTATGAGATGTATATAAAAAAATACGGAAGAAAAAATATTTTATATTACATCTCATTAATATAGATTTAAATGTAAAATCTACATTTAAAATATATTATGCTAATATAAAATCTATTTTATAAAATCTATTTTATAAAATCCTCCACCAAAAAAACAAATATTTATATTAATAAATGAGTATCTATTCCACAAATAGATGATTATGTGAGATACTGTGCTTGGAAATGTTATACCAAAGCATTAAGAAATTGTAAATTAAGTAATTGACTTTAATTAGTTGTAACTTGTGCTTAAAATGTTTTAATTAAGAGTTTTTTATGTCGTTTTTATAATATAGTATAGATAATCATCTATGATGCATGATCAATACATATATTGCGAGTTTGTTCTTGTATTTAGTGATTGATGTTTAACTTATATAGCAATAACGTTTTATTTATTTTGAAATGCATTTGGATCGAAGTGACCCGATCAAAGGTCGAGTTGTTGAAAGCATGTCTATTATTTATCTAATTTTGCAGGAACTATTTATGGATGATTGATAATTCAAGGTCAAAGGTCATGGCTTGTATTACTTAAAACTCGAGGGTTAGTGGAGCAAAGTTGAATAAGCTTGAAGGGGCAAAACTTGCAATTTGCCTTATACATAATGTTATTTTTTTTTTTTTTTAAATTTCATCGGAGAATCTTCTATGCTACTTCATCTTATTGAAGAGGATTGAGGCTTTCTTAGTTTTCTGCTCAGATTTGTAATTTTCTTTAATAAAAATTATTGGTGAGATTGTGTAAAGTTTATATAGATTTACCATTTTCTCTCATAAATATTACAACACACCATCATGAATCATAAACGTAATTATGAAATGACCAACATTAAAATCAATATCTAATTTATTACATATTTACATAATGGTACAAGTGGTACAAAATGGTTCCGGGGGATTCATATGAACCACGGCCATTGGTTGACAAGGGTACGGCCTATTGATAGAGGGACATATAAAAGGTTTGGGTGAGTCGGGTTTCTTTGTAGGTGGGGGTGGAGGTCCAATTGTCACCACTTCTGCACATTTTACAACCTTCCTTGTTTTCAAAATTATCTTACAAGGATCTGCATCTCCTGTAACTGTTAACGTTCCTTTCGCCATATCAATTTCGATCTTATCCACACCTACAATCAATCCAAATCACACAACACAATATGAATATTTGTATTTTGAAACTTGTCACTTCTTGAAAGAAAGAACAAGATAATAAATTAAATGAGATTAGATTAAAAGGTTACAGAATTTATTATCAATTTATTACATCTAAAGTTTATTTTATAATTTTATATGATTTTTATAATAGTTATTGGTGAGGAACCTAAATGAGTGCGACATTTTTTTATGCAACAAAGTTAATCAAAAATCATGACTTTATCGATTAATTATTAATCGTTCAAATTTCTTTTGCCACGCTAGACACACAAAAAATCCTAATAAATCTTATAAACTAATAAGATTGTTGAAATTATAATTTAATTGAATATTTGAAAGCACAATAATTTAATTTTCATATCATTTAAGGCATTGTTTGGATGTTTGGATGATCATAAACTAACTTTTTTTTTCTGGTACATGTTTGGATGACAATAAGCTAGCTTATTGAAAAGCTACTCATAGTAGCGTTTTGAAAAACTAGTTTTTCAGCTACCAACTAGCTTATAAGCTTGTTTATCAAACAATGTCAATGTTTTGAAAAGCTAGCTTATCAACTAATTTGACAAACATAGCCTAAGTAGATTTTCTATTACAAAGAAATTACCATTCTTATCAAAACATTATGTTTTATATAGGAACGAATAATTTTAATCAAAAGAAATACCAAGTGTTTCATATTTACATTTTCATTAGATGGTATATAATTAATTACAACCAAAAAGGGTCAAAACAACATATTTAATAATATAAAAATAAAACACCCCTCAAAAAAGTGAAATTACCTTGGAGGCTAGAAACCGACTTGAGAATCTTCTTCTTGCTTTTCTCGCATACTTGCACCTTCATTACCGTCTTCTGCACCATTTTGCTCTTCAACACAAACTCTCTCTCTCTTTCTCTATATATATACACACACACATATATATATATATATATATACACACACACATATATATATATATATATATATATATAGAGAGAGAGAGAGAGAGAATAGATTCGGCATGCACAAAAAGTTGAGTTGAGTCGTTCACCATTCACTCTCAATATTACAATCCTGATTCCTTAAATTTATCATCATCTTGTTTTATTTGTAAGATCATGTCTGATAAATTTTTTTTACAAAAGATTCTTATCCTTTATTTATTGATGTATATATCTTGTTAATTTATTATACAATAGAAAATAAATAAAGAACCGAAGACCCATAAATTGTTTTAAACTACTGAACCGTTTATGTCACAGAGAGGATTAGAGAATAATTTTGTTAGAATTCAATGATTATCTTATATATTTTAATGACATCTACAAAAAAATAACCAATTACACACTACTAGAAAAAGAAGTATCAGCGACGGAAATTTCGGTCACTAATTAGCAACGGATTAGCGACATAAAAAGTTCCGTCACTAATCCGTCGCTAATTAGTGACAGATTAGCGACCGAATTATTTCCGTCGCGAATTAGCGACGGAATCTATAAAAACCCAACCGAAAAGTAAACAAGCGGATCGGTTCTTAAAATATAAACTCAATGATTGAATAATAAACCATGCTTTAACGGTCCCAAACTTACAATAATTAATTCAAGGTTTGTCATAACAACAACCTATACACAACTGAAATCAAAGAACAACTATAAGCTAAGTGACAGACTTCTATCCGCCCTCGCTAGGCCTTCTCCTTGCCTTTAGTTGGACCGCCTAATTCACGACGGCCTGAAAAAAAATTTAGTTTTGAAAGAGCGAGGGTTAGACCATAGGTCTAGTGAGTTCCCTCTAACAGTTAAACAACAACATAAACTTTCCAGCAATTGATACATCATTTAACAATGGCATTTAATCAAAACCCGTTACGGACCACACGACCGTCCAAGACGACGTGTCTAGCTCGCGCTGCCTTAATGTTGGAACACACCCCCAACGACATAAACGGGCCGCACTCCCCGGCACGAGTAGGCGGGCCACACTCCCCGACTTAGGTCACGTAACTCACAATTAATGTATGCATACATATAATCATCAACAATTTATAACATACTTGAACAGTTAATAAAATAATGCCATCATAATAATTCAAAGTTTTTAAAAAAAAATAAACATCGCATGCCTTTATCATCAAAAGGTTTAGTTTAGAAAAACTCACCTGGAGTCCACCGTTAAAAGCCTTTGCTTAAATGAATAATCCGACTCGAACCTATAAAACGAGACATCTCTCGGTGAATTAACGGTAGTTTCTAATTAAACAATTTTAACCTTAATATCCTCATTCCCAACTTCATCTATTCTTGAGCGAACTTAACCCGCTAAATCTAAATCGAAACATTATACCCAAAACTTTAAATGAATACATAGATTAGATCATTTATAGAAATAAGTGGGCTGACCACTCGAAGATCCAAGCCCAAAATTCTTTTGGGCTAATTTTCTCAAAGTCGCCCGTCGATTCACAATTAAAAGTATGTGGGCTTCAGCCCAAAACTCAACTCGGTACCCGGGTTACACTAATGACCGGTAGTCCCTTTGACCGGAACTGTCATGAAACCAAAATTCGACCGGTACTTGAACAACCTTCGACCGGTATCCGCTTCGACCGATACCAACCTTCGACCGGTATCAGTTTCGACCGATACCAACCTTCGACCGGTATCAGTTTCGACCGATACCAACCTTCGACCGGTATCCGCTTCGACCGATACCAACCTTCGACCGGTATCAGTTTCACTCGAACAAAACCCAGAAATATAGAGTGCAGAGACCCAGAATCACAGCAATAACAACACAATTAGAACTGAACCCAAACTTTTGCCATTAGAGTTTAAACTACAATCATCCAGACATTAAAATTCTTAATCTCAACCTTCAAATTCTCAAATCAATGACAAAAACCCCCAAATCAAACCACTGCAAAGTTAAACAATTAGAGATAAGAGATTAGCAGATGGTTTACCTCAAAGAGACCACAAATTCCATTTGAAATCTTGGAAAGCCTTTCTTTCTCTCGGTCTTACCCAAAACGCCAAGAACCCCCTTGAGATTTCAAACAGCCGCACACACACACAATACTGAAAATCCTTCTATGGTGAAATATTGTTTCTTTTCAAAATTACAAGATGGGCCTTCCTAATGGGCCACTCCTCCTTTCATACCCAAATTCCAAATTGTTTAAAATAAGCCCGGTTATTACAATATCCCTCCCTCAAAAGAATTACGTCCTCAGAATTCCTTCGTCGAACAAACCGGGATATTGCTCCTTCATAACCGACTCTACTTCCCAAGTTGCTTCTTGACCTCTATGAAATCGCCACTGAACCTTTACCAAAGAGATTTTCTTGTTCCTTAACTTTCTTACTTTACGATCCACAATCGCTACTGGTTCCTCTACAAAGCTTATTCTATCATCTAATTGGACATCTTCTAACGATATCACAACGTCGCTTTCTGCTAAACACTTTTTCAAGTTAGATACATGGAAAACAGGATGAACTACTTGCAAATCCACCGGTAGATCCAACTTATAAGCTACCTCTCCAACACGCTTTGCTATAGGAAACGGTCCCACATACCTTGGTCTCAGCTTGCCCTTCTTGCCAAAACGAACGACCCCCTTCCATGGTGAAACTTTTAGCATCACCATGTCTCCTATTTGGAATTCTATCGGCTTCCTTCGCTTGTTGGCATACGTTTTCTGACGATCCTGAGCCACCTTCAACCGTTCTCGAATCTGATTAACCTTGTCGGCCGTCACTTGCACAATCTCTGGTCCTGCTAACTGCCTTTCCCCCACTTCATTCCAACACAGAGGCGTTCTACACTTCCGCCCATACAACGCTTCGAACGGCGCGACTTGAATACTGGCGTGATAACTGTTGTTATAGGAGAACTCTATCAGCGGTAGATGAGTCTCCCACGAACCTTTGAAATCGATCACGCATGCTCGGAGCATGTCTTCTAACGTCTGAATAGTTCTTTCGCTCTGCCCGTCCATCTGAGGGTGATACGCCGTACTCAATCTAAGTTGTGATCCCAACTCTCTTTGGAAGCTTTTCCAAAACATTGATGTGAAACGAGCATCTCGATCTGACACAATAGAAGTCGGCACTCCATGCCTGGATACGATTTCATCAATATACAATTTAGCCAACTTCTCTAGCGGGTACGTCTCCTTGATCGGTAGAAAGTGAGCCGATTTGGTGAGCCGGTCCACTATCACCCAAATAGCATCGTGCCCCTTGGGTGATCGCGGCAATCCCATCACGAAGTCCATCGTTATGTCATCCCACTTCCATACCGGTATTTCCAACGGCTGCAGTTCCCCGTACGGTCTTTGATGCTCCGCTTTCACCTTCAAACACGTTAGACATCTCTCAACGAAATAAGTTATGTCTTTCTTCAAACCTGGCCACCAATAAATCTTCTTCAAATCTCGATACATCTTATTGGTTCCCGGATGTATCGAATATCGCGACTTGTGCGCTTCTTCCAATACTTTCTTCCGAAGATCTCCCCGCTTTGGAATCCACACTCTTTGCTCGTAACATCTGACCCCACGACTGTCCATCGTTAACAAGTCGATGATTCCCACGATTCTTTCGCTTTTCAAATCTTCGCTTGACACGGCTTTCTCTTGATACTGCTTGACTTCTTCTAGGAAGCTTGAAGTCGCCTCAACTCGAAACGCTACTACTTTGGATGCCGAACCATGCTCTTTTCGACTTAAGGCGTCCGCTGCCACGTTAGCTTTACCTGGGTGATATAAAATCTCACAGTCGTAGTCGCTCAACAATTCCATCCACCGCCGCTGCCTCATGTTTAACTCCTTCTGATTGAATAGGTGCTGGAGGCTCTTATGGTCGGTATAAATTTGACACTTAGCTCCATATAAGTAATGTATCCATATATTCAACGCGAACACCACAGCTGCCAGTTCCAGATCGTGCGTCGGATAATTCCTTTCATGCCCCTTCAATTGCCGAGACGCGTAGGCTATTACATTTCCCTCTTGCATCAACACAAACCCCAAACCAAACTTTGAGGCATCGCTGTAAATTACAAATCCCTCTATACCTTTGGGTAATGACAGGATCGGTGCACTACTCAATCTTTTCTTCAATTCACTGAACGCATCATCCTGAGATTCCTTCCACGCAAACTTAACATTTTTCCTTGTTAGAGCGGTTAACGGCATGGCTATTCTTGAGAAGTCTTGGATGAACCTTCTGTAATAGCCCGCCAAGCCAAGGAAACTTCTTACTTCGGACGACGTCTTTGGTGCCTCCCACTCTTCGATTGACTTAATTTTCGCTGGATCCACCTTGATTCCGTCTACCGACACCACGTGTCCTAAGAACTGCACTTCTCTTAGCCAAAATTCGCACTTCGAGAATTTGGCGTACAATTTCTCTCGCTTAAGCAACTCCAACACAGCTCGCAGATGAATTTCATGGTCACTCCTGGACTGTGAGTAGATCAGTATGTCATCAATGAAGACGATGACACACTTGTCCAAGAAGGGACTACATACTCTATTCATCAAATCCATGAACGCTGCCGGTGCGTTCGTCATCCCAAATGGCATGACTAGAAACTCGAAGTGTCCGTACCTCGTACGAAACGCAGTCTTGGGTACATCCTCCTCTCTAACCTTTAGCTGATGATAACCCGATCGCAGATCTACCTTCGAGAAGTAACTCGCTCCCTGCAACTGATCGAAGAGATCATCAATCCTAGGAAGCGGGTACCTATTCTTAACTGTTAACTTGTTGATCTCTCGATAATCTATACACATTCTCATCGACCCGTCCTTCTTCTTGACGAACAGAACCGGTGCTCCCCACGGCGACGTACTGGGTCGGATAAAACCCTTATCCAACAATTCCTTCAATTGAGTCATCATCTCTCTCATCTCGGCTGGAGCCAAACGATAAGGAGCCCTTGCTACTGGTGCCGCCCCCGGCATCAAATCTATCCTGAACTCCACTTGCCTATCCGGTGGCAGAGTGGTTAAATCTTCAGGAAACACTTCCGGGTACTCACACACTATTGGAACAGATTCTAATCATTTCTTCTCTTTCTTAGCGTCTACCACATACGCGATGAACCCTACACCCCCTTTCACTAGACAACGCCTAGCCTTGATCATCGAGATCAAGCAAGAATTCCTATACCGACGATCCCCATAAACTATGACTTCCTTCTGATCCGGCAAGGATATGCGGATTAGATTCTTATTACAAACGATGTTGGCATCGTTAGACGCTAACCAATCCATCCCCACAATGACGTCAAATTCCCCCATACCCATTGGATATAATCGCAATGGGAAGGTATGACCGTCAATGTCTATACTACACCCATCATATACTTCTCCCACTAAGACCCGACTATCATCGGCTACTTCTACTTCGAACCCTTGACTAAGCTTCTTGGGTTTCACTAGCAGTTTGTGCACAAAATTCAGTGACACAAACGAACGGTTTGCACCCGAATCGAACAAAACTTTAGCAAAAATCGAGTCTATGGGAAAAGTACCTGTTACCACATCAGGTGTTTCGACCGCCTTTTCAACTGTCATGTTGAAAGCCCTTGCTCTTGCCCGAGCTGGCTCCACTTTCCTTTCATTCCCTTTATCACCAAGTACCCCGGCAGTTCCCTTCTTTAGCTGGGGGCAATCTGTCCTGATATGATCAGGAGATCCGCACTGGTAACACGACCTTGACCCACGGCAGTCCCGAACCATATGCCCTACCTTTCCACATTTGTAGCACCCTTCTTGTTCCATCATACATTACCCTTTGTGAACCCTATTACACTTACCACAAGGCTTGCTCTCAAACTTTGTATTACTCCGATGATCAGGTTTTTCCAGTTTGAATGACCTGGAATCACGATTAGGCCCTTCCTATTTCCGTTTGTCTCCGCTTCTCTCGGTGGTCTGACGATTCCTCTCCTTCTCACGCAGCTCAGCTGCATTTACCGCCGCCTGAAATGTTGCTGGATCCTTGTTTGAGACAAACTCTCGGATGTTACCTCTTAACCCATAGATATAGCGTTCCACCCGCCTTTCTTCGTTAGGCACATAGATTTCAGCAACCCCGGATTTCTCAATGAACTTGGTTGTATATTCTCGAACGGTCATGTCTCTCTGTTCCAAGCTTAAAAATTCCTCCTCCAACCTTTTAATTGCCGCCAGGGGGCAAAACTGCGCCTTGAACTTTTTTACAAACTCGGTCCACGACATCTCCCTAGCTACCGCTGAACCCTGACCGTTGGACTCCACATCCCACCACATGACCGCCTCGTCTTTCAGCATAGCCAAGGCGTAAACAACCTTGTCCTCTTCCAAGCACTTGTTGGTGTCAAAAGCTAGCTCCATTCCTTTTACCCATTTCATTGCTAGGATCGGGTCACATTAACCTTTGTAGGTAGGAGGTTTGCAAGCAGCAAAATCCTTGAAGCTACAACCTTTTCCACCCATCGATTTGGTCACTATTGCAGCAGTTGTCTGAGAGTGACTCCCTACCATAGTTACCGGTGAATCCGCCACTTCAGTTGTTTCTTTGTTCTCACTCTTCTCCTTACTTGACGACGCCTCATTGGATCGCTGCGTCAACAACGCGTTCAAGGTTTCTTGCAGCCTCCCCATCTCAGCCGCAAAGGTTTCTCGCATGACAAACCCCTGCGTTCGTCCCCCGCCACGATTTCTATTCTGCCTCCGACCCCTCACTGAGGCTGAACTTTCTTGATGCGAGGTTTCCAATTCAGTTCTCACATCAACACTTATTGCTCGCCGAACAACACCAGGTGTTTTCCCACCTCTAGTCCTCCTAGTTGGTTCGTCAACTTGCGTGGTCGTTTTCTTTGTCGTCTTCCCTTTGGGTCGTCCGCGACCCTTCCCTCGGTTAGCAGCTGCATGAGGAGGAGCAACAGGTCCATCCTCAACCACTTCATTAACAGGTGCCACCTCAACTACTGGCACCGATCTGCTCCTAGTAACTCTTTCCGACATAGCTACAAATAAACACCAATAAAACCCCATTAAGGTAACCCCCAAAGCAATAAAGCAAGTTAAGCACACACATGTACCTGTAAATTTACAATTACACTGGCCAGATGTAATTCTAAATTTACCTTACATGTTAGTCCTCACCACTCTATCACCCGACTTCCTACGGCCATCCTATAATCTCAGTTGTGATTCACGCACTAAGTTTAAGTCTAAGCCCAACTGGTCACCTAGATCCCTTAAACTATGGCTCTGATACCAACTATAAAAACCCAACCGAAAAGTAAACAAGCGGATCGGTTCTTAAAATATAAACTCAATGATTGAATAATAAACCATGCTTTAACGGTCCCAAACTTAAAATAATTAATTCAAGGTTTGTCATAACAACAACCTATACACAACTGAAATCAAAGAACAACTATAAGCTAAGTGACAGACTTCTATCCGCCCTCGCTAGACCTTCTCCTTGCCTTTAGCTGCACCGCCTAATTCACGACGGCCTGAAAAGATTTTTAGTTTTGAAAGAGCGAGGGTTAGACCATAGGTCTAGTGAGTTCCCTCTAACAGTTAAACAACAACATAAACTTTCCAGCAATTGATACATCATTTAACAATGGCATTTAATCAAAACCCGTTACGGACCACACGACCGTCCAAGAAGATGTGTCTAGCTCGCGTTGCCTTAATGTTGGAACACACCCCCAACGACATAAACGGGCCGCACTCCCCGGCACGAGTAGGCGGGTCACACTCCCCGACTTAGGTCACGTAACTCACAATTAATGTATGCATACATATAATCATCAACAATTTATAACATACTTGAACAGTTAATAAAATCATGCAATCATAATAATTCAAAGTTTTTTTCAAAAAATAAACATCGCATGCCTTTATCATCAAGAGGTTTAGTTTAGAAAAACTCACCTGGAGTCCATCGTTAAAAGCCTTTGCTTAAATGAATAATTCGACTCGAACCTATAAAACGAGACGTCTCTCGGTGAATTAACGGTAGTTTCTAATTAAACAATTTTAACCTTAATATCCTCATTCCCAACTTCATCTATTCTTGAGCGAACTTAACCCGCTAAATCTAAATCGAAACATTATACCCAAAACTTTAAATGAATACATAGATTAGATCATTTATAGAAATAAGTGGGCTGACCACTCGAAGATCCAAGCCCAAAATTCTTTTGGGCTAAATTTCTCAAAGTCACCCGTCGATTCACAATTAAAAGTATGTGGGCTTCGGCCCAAAACTCAACTCGGTACCCGGGTTACACTAACGACCGGTAGTCCCTTTGACCGGAACTGTCATGAAACCAAAATTCGACCGGTACTTGAACAACCTTCGACCGGTATCCGCTTCGACCGATACCAACCTTCGACCGGTACTTGAACAACCTTCGACCGGTATCCGCTTCGACCGATACCACCCTTCAACCGGTATCCGCTTCGACCGATACCAACCTTCGACCGGTATCCGCTTCGACCGATACCAACCTTCGACCGGTATCCGCTTCGACCGATACCAACCTTCGACCGGTATCCGCTTCGACCGATACCAACCTTCGACCGATATCAGTTTCGACCGATACCAACCTTCGACCGGTATCCGCTTCGACCGATACCAACCTTCGACCGGTATCAGTTTCACTCGAACAAAACCCAGAAATACAGAGTGCAGAGACCCAGAACGCCTCTCGGTCTTACCCAAAACGCCAAGAACCCCCTTGAGATTTCAAACAGCCGCACACACACACAATACTGAAAATCCTTCTAGGGTGAAATATTGTTTCTTTTCAAAATTACAAGATGGGCCTTCCTAATGGGCCACTCCTCCTTTCATACCCAAATTCCAAATTGTTTAAAATAAGCCCGGTTATTACAGAATCTATTTAAAAAATAAATAAAAAATAAATTCCACGTGTCCGTCGCTAATCCGTCGCTAATTAGCGACGAATTAGCGACGGAATTTTTAAATTTTCTTATTTTCTCATGATTGTGTTATATGTATGCATGTGTATGTATTATATATGTGTGTGTGTGTGTATATATCTGTGTGTTGTTTGCTAACCCGCGATATGATGATGGGTCAATGTATATTGTTGTGTATGTGTATATATGTTGATATCAATGTATAGATAATGTGTGTGTTGTTTGGTAATCGCATATGATGTATATATGTATTGTATGCATGTGTAAATGTGAACATATCGATAGTATGTGTGTGTGCGTGTGTGTGTTTTGTTATTGTACCTTAATAAGTCATAAAGTGTTCTATTGTGCTTTAAATGGTTCTATTGGGCCTTAATGGATCTATCGGGCTTTAAAGGTTTCAGTTGAGATTTAAATGGTTTCATTGGGTCTGAATATATCTATTGGGCTTTAAAGGGTTTCATTGGGTGTTAATGGATCTATCGAGGTTTAAAGGGTTATATTGGGCTTTAAAAGGTTTCGTTGGGGCTTAATTGATACATTGGGCTTTAAAGGGTTCAATCGAGCTTTAAAGGGTTTCATTGGGCCTTAATGGATCTATCAGGCTTTAAAGGGTTCTGCTGGGCTTTAAAAGGTTTCATTGAGTCTTAATGGATCTATCGGGATTTAAAGGGTTATATTGGGCTCTAAAAGGTTTCATTGGGTGTTAATGGATATATTGGGCTTTAATTAATTATATTGGACTTTAATCGGTTCTATTGGGTTTTAAAGGTTTTCATTAAGACTTAACGATCTATAGGGCTTTAAAGGGTTATATTGTGCTTTAAATGGTTTCATTGGGCCTTAATGGATCTATCAGACTTTAAATGGTTTTATCGGGCTTTAAAGGGTTTTATTGGGCCTTAATGGAACTATCGGGTTTTAAATGGTTCAATCAGGCTTTAAAGGGTTTCATTGGAGCTATCGGGCTTTAAAGGGTTCAATCAGGCTTTAAAGGGTTTCATTGGAGCTATCGGGCTTTAAAGGGTTCAATCAGGCTTTAAAGGGTTTCATTGGGCCCTAATGGACCAATAGGGCTTTAAAGGATTTCATCGGTTCTATTGGCCTTTAATGAGTTTCATTGGGCCTTAATGGATATATCAGACTTAAAAAGGTTCTATTGGAAGCATATAGGAATCCCACAAACCCCATCTCTCCCTTTATAAGAAAATTGATATAGTGTATCTTATTAGTGGTTCTCTTCAATTAAACAGCTCGACTCGATACATGCATACAAAATTACGGAACGATTTAATAAATAAAAATATTTATTATATAATTTTTAATAATATTTATTAATAAGAAACATATATATAATTAATTTAAAAATAGATTCCATCGGAAATCCGTCGCAAATTAGCGACGGAAATTTCGGTCGGTAATTTGCGACGGAATTTCCGTCGGTATTCCGTCGCTGTCAAAATTAAAAAGTCAAAATTAAACCCAACCCGGCTAGAGACACTACACCACAAAATTGATTTCTTAAGATCAGACTTGTGATATTTAGAAAAAAAATATCTAACTTTATTTATATTTATATAACCCAAGTTACATTTGACCCCCTTGAACTTTGGGTAAAGGTCAACTTTTCACCCAACTTCAAAATTGAGGTTGTTACAGTCGCTAAAATATTCCGTCGCTAAATCTGTCGCTAATAATTTCCGTCGCTAAATCCGTCGCTAATAAATTCCGTCGCTAAATCCGTCGCTAATATAATCCGTCGCTAAATTAATTCCGTCGCTAATAATTCCATCGCTAATATCCGTCGCTAATCCGTCGCTGATAAGCATTAGCTACCAAGTATTTAGCGACAGACTTTCAGCGACGGATTAGCGACGAAATTTACTTTTAGCGACGGAATTTTCCGTCGCTGATAGGCCTCTTTTTTGTAGTGACATATTTAATAATATAATTAAAACAAATTTATAGTAATATAATATATTAAGTAATAGTGATACATGGAAAGGTCTACATAATAGAAAGGTTATGCACATACCAAATTGATGGGTGTTAGAACACTACAAAACAGAGGCTTATCACCGACGGATGAATCCGTCGGTGATCCGTCGGTAAAATCGAAATCCGTCGGTGATCCGTCGGTAAAAAGGTGGTCGGCGTTCGGATCACCGACGGTCATCGACGGATATTACCGACGGTAAAATTTGCCGACGGATCTCCGACGGTTACCGATGGTGTGGTTATTTCCGACGGATCACTGACGGTCGACTTTTAGCGACGGATTACCGACGGCTATTCACCGACGGATTATTTCGGACGGATTTCGGACGGATATTTATTAAATAAAAATTAAATTAAAAAATAATTTCCCGTCGGTAATTTAATTTTTTTTAAATAATTAAAAATTAAAATTTTCCAGTTTTTATCCTGTACAAAACCTGCCAATTTTTAAATATTACTAAGTCTTAAACTGTACAAAATATCTATAAATACAAAAACGTAATCCTACGGAGAGGGAAAGGGGTGCTGATTGTTAAACTTCATCATGAACGCGTCAAACTGTGCCATTCGTTCCTACATCTGTCACTTATCTGCTTCATCTCTATCCATTCGCTCCTGCATCCGGATTCTCTCTGCTTCCTCTCTTTATAGTCGCTCCTGCAATTGGATCCTCTCTGCTTCCTCTCTCTCTAACCTCTGCCTCAGCTCCTCTAACTGAAATTCAACATTTGACAAACATATATAGAACAATGTCAGACAACATTTAACAAACATATGATTAACAATGTTAAACAACATTTGACAAGCATACCTCCTCATCGCGACGGTCACGCGTGCTCCCGCTCGAACTGGCACCTGATTCACCGGTCATAGCATAAAAGGGATCCTGACTGGTCCCCCATCCAAAAATATGGCCCTTACGCCATCCTCCGACACTACGCTCCCACAACTCGGCGTCATTGGGAGGTACAGTGCCAGGAGGTAAGTCCGGGTACTCCTCCTCCCTAATCCGATGGTAGGCATCCTACAGTTTACCAAATTAGACATTGTCAAGTCAACTAACCTATAGAAAATTCGGCAGCATTTCAACTGTGATTTGAACATATATCCATGACCTTCTATTATCAAAACAATCATATTGTCTGCCCAACAATGGCAGCCCAAACTAAGTTTGCTATAATTTCTGTCTATCTTATAAAACAAACAAATATCTAGTCATGCATAATTGAACTTACAATCGTATGAGCCGCCTTTGGGTAAACGTAGATCGGAGGATCCGTGGACGGACCAGTAGCACCCGAAACAAGCTTCCTGTTGGTGCAGTGTGTAGCCTCCCAAACCTCGTCGCTGGTAGGCTCACGTCCCCATGCATCTCTCTACAATACACAACTTAAATTGTTAGTAGGTAATAAAATCATGTATATAGTACATATATTCATCAATTATATACATTTATTCTAGTGTATGATAAATTACCATGCGGTCCCGATGCATAGCGGTACTAATAGATCCAGTACAGTGTCTGGATGTCATCCCTTCATACTCGATGGCCCGATTGACCGTATTGGCCGCAACTACACGCCGGAACGCGTCGGTGTTCCATACTTGTTAAAAAGAAGACATAAATCAATATAAATCCTAGTACAACCAGATACAAGTATTCAAAACAAAACAAACCTGCTCAATCATCTGGACCTAAAACTCACTCTGGATCCACTCTGGAGGGTGTGGCACAAGAACCCTGTAGTCACGTCCGTCGAACTGGACACCATCAATGGCTAAAGCCCTTTCCTCGGCGAAGACACATGCATCTCTCATGATGTCGGCGTACCTATTATTTAGGTGACGCCGGAATGCAGCTACTACGTCGGCGTCCATCTCAGGAGGCCAACTATATTACATACATGATCACATACGTACTATATATGATCACATATGTACATGATCACATACATACTATACATGGTGTACATACATTCATGTGTATATACATACATGATCACATATGTACATGTATACATACATGATCACATACATACTATACATGATCACATACGTACATGTATATACATACATATTACATACATGATCACATACGTACTCTACATGTACATGATGTACATACATACATGTACATACATACATGATCACATACATACTATACATGGTGTATATACTGTTGGGTCATCTAAGATTTAAAGATAACCTCTCCTTAGTCTTTATTGATGTTTGAACCTTGTATTTTGATTTGTGGTTCTTTGTAATAGCTTAGTTAGTTAAACAGATCGTGAGTCGAAGATAAACCGAATTCAACATGAAGGAAATCTACAGTGCGGATTGAGATGAACTTCAAAAGTGAACTAAGCCTAGTCTGCCGATTCCTGTTCGGCAGAACATACCCTTGCCGATTCCTTGTTCGGCATACCTTCTCTTTTGTGCCGAACTACCTTTGTTCGGCACATACCTCTGTTACCGAATTCCTCTTTCGGTAGTCTTCCTCTTACAGATTGCTTCTTTATCTTGTAAGAGCATTTATGTTAAACCCTCATGATTTGACATACTTCCTCGTTCCCAATGATCTTCTGACAATGGGAATGGAAACTTTTTTCTTCCTTGAGAAGATTTACATTTAGTCTTAATTTGATTAGATGTTTATTTTCTTTTTGATCTCAAAAAGATTGTCCCTTGAATATTTTATAATAGATATTGTACTTTCATAGCACAAAAGTTACCTTTTGTGTTATGACATGTCACATCAAATATCTTATAATGTATTGACAATATCTCAACCACCCATGCCTTTACTCCTATATGTCATTTGCACTCATTACATTGGATAGTATAAAAAGGATGGAGGTAGCACCTTGCTACTTACGCTTTCAGCTCAAGATTTGATATTCACAAGATTTCAAGCAGGTTGATAGTTTTCCTTGTCTCTCTAAGGTTAAGTCTTTGTGTTCTTAATATCTTCTAAGTGTTAGTTTGTTTAGAGTAGTTCCTAACTATTCTTATTCCGCAACAATCTTTATTTCTCTTTGTGTAATTCTTGATATTCATTATCAATAAAAGAATTAAAATTAAGTAATTTTGTGTTATTGTATTCAACCCCCCCTTCTACAATACTTGTTTACTTCTTTGGGACTAACACATACATTCATGATCACATACATACATGTAGATATACATACATGATCACATACATACAAACATACATACATACATATATATATATATATATACATACATGATCAAAGAAAAAATAAATATTTATTAAATTATTAAATTTACCGACGGAGTCTTAATTGTCGTCGGTAATCCGTCTGTAATTACAGACGGATTACCGACGGACGTCAGAAAAAATAAATATTTATTAAATTATATAAATTAACGACGGATTTAAAAATAAAAATAAAAAATAAAATAATTTAATATCTGTCGGTAAATGTATATATTTACCAACGGATTACCGACGGATAGTCTATCCGTCGCAAAGTTTTTATTTCCGTCGGTGATCCGTCGGTAATTACGGACGGATATAATCCGTCGGAAATCTTGGTCGGAAATAAGCAATTTTCCAGTAGTGGAAACTTGCAGTAGTAATATGTATCTTGTGCTTTGATACTTGTAAATTAAGAGATTTTTAAAATCTTGCATAAAATGATGGTACCTTATGCCTAATAATTTGTATTTAAGAGTTTTTTATCCATGCTTTATAATATAGTATAGATTAGTTTGCTTTTATTTATTATTTAATTATTTTTATAGTTGGTTTAGGATTAAGGCTAATCCTAAACCTAGGTTTAGTTTGAATATAAGTTTCATAGTTAGTTTAGACTATAAATAAGGTTTATTGTTTTCATTAATATTCAGTTTATTTTAATTAACTAGCATCAGGCCCGTGCAATGCACCGGGTGAGTAAGGTGTAAAATTTTATTGTAAATGAAAAATTAAAAGCCCTCGAGCGTGTAACTCCGTTGGTAAATGGGTTGACTGTTGAGAAACTTTGTCAACCATCCAAACAAAGAAATAGATATGTAGAAATGAAGGAAAGACAAACATATGAAGGAAACAAGTAACAAATACACACTCATCCATGTCAAACAAAAACGAAAAAGAAGACAAAACCTGATACAGTTGTTTGAAAAAAGGCGCTACTCGGTCGATCTTTTCGATTTCATCCTCATCTTCTCCATTCAAAATTCATGTTTAAATAAGGATATAAATCGGAGGAAGAGGGCGTGTTTAGAGATAGAGATACATGAAAATGATGATAACAATGGTTTTGAATTTTGATTTGAACGGGTTGGAGGGATTTAGGGATAGGAAGGAAGTTGAACTGGTTTAGGGATAAGGTTGAACGTGTTTAAGGATATGCATTGATAGTGTGCTTTAGTAAGTGGTACCATAGGCAATAGCAAGTTGTAAACTTAGAAATTTAAGTAAATTAGTATAGATATTGGATGGTTTTTAGAGAGTTTTTAAAGAGTTTTGAATCAATGTTTTATAATATAGTATAGATATTGGATGGTTTTTAGAGAGTGATAATGTTTTTTTTTTTTTTAATTTGTTTAATTTAGGCTTAATAATATAATATTTTTTATATAAAAAAAATAAGTAGTTTGTTAAAATTCATTAATTATCTTATGTATTTTATATTTTAAATTTTTTATATTTGAATTGAGATGTTTATCTTATTTTGATTATGTTTATCACAATTCAAATTTCATAATTTTAGGGTTTGGGGATTAGAGATAAGGATTTTGGGGGATAAGAATGAAATTTATTAATTAGGGTTAAAAGCATTTAAAAGTAGTACATATTTTTTCATTAGTTGTTTTAAGAGATTTTAAGTAGATTAACATTAAATAATAGTACATAATGCTTAATGGGTTGTTTTTAAGAATTTTTTATGTCTCTTTTATAATATAGTATAGATAAAATTATATTTAGAGTTTTATTTCTATTTATAAGAGTTTTCTCTTATTTTTTGGTTCTACGTTGGTAGACTAATTATCCTTTAAGGGTTTAGATGTTTATCCACTCTTCCAGACTTTTCTGTTGCATCAATATGTGGAACCGATTTAGGGGTTGTTTGGTTGATTTTTCATTAAGTTATGTATGAATAAAGTTGTCTGTGTGGATTAATCTGCCTGTATAGATTTGGAAGATTTTTATTTGAGAGAGTTTTTTCATAAATGGAAGGAACGTGTTTTTAATGGGAGGGACTGGTTTGGAAAATACTTGAATTTATGCATAAAGCTTTCCCTTAAAATCTTACTGAATAAGTCACTTTCTATATCATTAAGCCACTACCAAACAATCATATATAGCTGACTGAATAAGTTGTGAGTCTTATTAAGTTCATTAAGCTACTAACAAACAGACCCTTAGGGCTCTAACAATACCTTATATCATCTTACTACAATATTTTATTTTTTTAATAGATTTGGAGTAAGGCCAAGGATCAAGTGAGAAGTTGAGTTAATGGTGAAAAATTGTGAGAAGTGGATCTGAATCGTGGACCTCTTTTAATCTCAAGTTCTCCCATGAATTGTGGCTTTGAAAGGAATTAATCTAGTGCATCTCGATTTATCTTATCTCGGTGCATCTCATCCTAATGTGCGTCCATTTCTTATCCAACAGTTGATAATCACTTCTCACGTTTATCACCGTTAACTCAAGTTCTCATCGAAATCCAACCCTTTGGAGTAATTGGAATATATATAGTGGCAAAAAAAATTTATTATCTATACTATATTATAAAGTACGGATAAAAAACTCTTAAATACAAATTATTAGGCACAAGGTACCATCATTTTATGCAAGATTTTAAAAATCTTTTAATTTACAAGTATTAAAGCTCAAGATACATATTACTACTGCAGACTTCTAACACCCACCAATTTAGTATGTGCAGGGTCTTCCTTTTATGCAGACATTTTCATGTATCACTATTAATTAATATATTATATTACTATAAATTTGTTTTAATTATATTATTAAATATGTAATTGGTTATTTTTTCTAGATGTCATTAAAATATATAAGATAATCATTGAATTCTAAAAAATACTTAATTTTTTTATATAAAAAACATTATATTATTAAGTCTAAATTAAACAAATTTATAAAAAAAAACATTATCACTTTCTCAAAACCATCCAAAATCGTACTGTAAATCGACAAAAAAAATAAAACATTAAAATCGTGATGTATCTTACTGTATTGCGCGAGTATGCTTCTAGTTAGGTAACGAAGTTGACATTTAAGATATGCTATTATGGATATATGGTGTCGCAATTATTGTATAAAGACGTACTACCTAAGTGATCATTAGATAATAAAAAACTCAACTCTAATATTATATATATATATATATATATATATATATATATATATATATATATATATATATGTATATATATATATAGGGGGAAGTTCTTTTGTTAACCATCTCATTCATATTAACTTTGTTAACCATCTTCAACCAATAGAAAGCCATTGTGAGTTTTGGTTTGATATATATGTCTAATAAATATATGAGGGCGTTATTGGAATTCTTTTATTTTGTTAATGATAACATTCATTTAATTAGAAGTTACAATACTATAATTCCTAATTTTAGCCATATTTTTTAATTTAAAAAATGAGTTAAGATACATGTTTGGGTTTTTCAAAATTTACCAACAAGGATTGACGAAATGGGTGTACAACATGACTAACAAGGATTCATGTTTGGTAAAATTGATGTTGAGCACAAACATACACAAGAAGATTTGACGAACGTTATTACGAATGTGAGTATTTTAACGATGACTTTCGTGGAGTCGATGTAAAGGGTCGTTCGACAATGATAACAATGATGGATGAAGATGATGAGACGCAACTCAATAGCGATGTTGACAGTGGAAGTCCCATCAAATAAGTTGAAAACATTGAATCCAATCGAGAATAAACAATAACAATTTAAGGAGTCGATGTAAAGGGTCGTTCGACAATGAAAACATTGAATCCAATCGAGAATAAACAATATATATATATATATATATTTGATTAATTTAATTTTAAGAATAAACAATGACAATTTACGTCATACGGCAACGTATTTGGATGCAGCGCTGGTAACATTTATGATTTATCCACTTCTCTTATGTTGATTATGAATTTGGTTTAATCATACATTTAATGGTCTTAATCTTAACCATGCATGAAGTTTAAGGTGTATCTCGTATAATATCTTTGAACCTTCTTCAAAACATTCACATACCAGCCATGCAAAATGTTCCATATATGTATGTACATAATCATATTAATTATCTTATATCACTACAAAACAGAGGGATATCACCAACGGACAAATCCGTCGGTAAAAGTCCGATCCGTCGGAAATAGACCCTCGGAAAGTAGGTGGTCGGCGATCAAATTTCCGACGGATCACCGACGGCCTGGGTTATTACCGACACATTGTTGACGGCCTTATATTACTGACGAATTACCGACGGATCTTTACTGATGGATCATTTCCGACGGATTTAGCGACGGATTTCCTACGGTATTTAATAAATTAACATTAAATTAAAAAACATTTACCAACGGATACTCCGTCGGTAATCCGTCGGTAATTTAATTTTTTTATAAAAAAAATAATTAAAAATTTATAAATGTCAGTTTAGAACCTATACAAAACCTGTCAATTTTTCATTTAATATTCAGTTTAAAACTGTACAAAACCTGTCCATTTTTCATTTAATATCTAAAAATTAAAAATAAAACGTAATACAACCAACTATCCTACATCGGGGGAAGGGGAGGGGGAGGGAGGGGATGATCTTGATACTTCTTCATGAAGGCTTCAAACGCGTTAAGTTTCTCCTGCATCCGCATCCTCTCTGTTGTCTCTCTCTAGCCTCCGTCTTAGCTCATCTATCTGAAATTCAACATTTGACAAACATATAACAATGTTAGACAACATTTAACAAACATATAATAATGTTAAACAACAATTGACAAGTGTACCTCCTCATCGTGATGGTCGCGTGAACTCCCACTCGTACTGGCACCTAAATCACTGGTCATAGCATAATAGGGATCCTGACTGGTCCCCCATCCAAACAGACAACCTTTACGCCGTCCTCCCACACTGTGCTCCCACAACTTGGCGTCATTGGGAGGTACAATGCCGAGATCTAAGTCCGGGTACTTCTCTTCCCTAATCCGTCGGTAGTTACCCTACAGTTTACCAAATTAGACATTGTCAACTAACCTATAGAAAATTCGGCAGCATTTCAACTGTAATTTGAACATATATATTCATGATCCGCTTTTATCAAAACAATCATATTGTCTGCCCAACAATGGCAGCCCAAACTAAGTTTGCTATAATTTCTATATATCTTATAAAAGAAACAAAAATCTAAACATACATAATTGAACTTACCGCCATATCAGCCGCCTTTGGGTAAACGTAGATCGGAGGATCTGTAAGCGGACCAGTCGCACCCGGAACAAGCTTCCTATTGGTGCAGTGTGTAGCCTCCCAAACCTCCCCGTCAGTAGGCTCACAGCCCCATGCATCTCTCTACAATAGACAACTTAAATTGTTAATAGGTAACAAAATCATGTGTGTGTATATATATATATATTCATCAACTATATACATTTAGTCTATTGGATGATAAATTACCAAGCGGTCCCGATGCATATCGATACTAATAGATCTGCACGTGTGTCTGGATGTCATCCCCTCATATTCGGTGGCCCGATTGGCCGTATTGGCCCGAGATATACGCCTGAACGCATCGGTGTTCCATACCGAGATATACGCCTAAACGCATCGGTGTTCCACTAGTCTTGTAACGACTTTCATTGCAATACAGACAATGGGTCAACTCAAAATCATGCTTGTAAAATAGCATGCAATGGTTTTTGAAAACGTCGATCTTTACTTTTGATAGAGCAAGATTTTTCAAACTATTCTTCGTCTCGTAGAAGTTACAGGGTAGTTTGTCACTGTTAAGTCTGATTTTATAGTAATCATTGTATTTATTGGCTTGGTCATATACTGTGTCTAGAAGCTTTACACTGTGTTGTATTGACCAAGGGTATTTAAGTCCCTTTGGTCTTTGTGTCTTGTAAGAACCTTTAACGCACATTCATTCAATACTTACTTTACGCTTCCAAGTCTTTCTCTCTCTATGATTCATTGATCTTGGACTCACAATTGGTATCAGAGCCATATGAATCTTGAGAGAATTGAGAGTTTGATTTTTCGTATCTGAATTTGTGGTTTAAAATCGAAAATTTGATTGATTTTCTTGATTTTTCAAGAAAATCTCGTTTTCTTGACTTTTCATCAAATTCAGAGGTGTTTTTGATCGAATTTATTTGAAATTTGTCTTGTTGAATTCGTTTTTGATAGAAGAATAACTTTGATGCGCGTTGTTTTGTCTAAAATTCATGTTTTGATCTTCGATTTTGAAAATTTGTGTTTTCTGGAAAAGAAGAGTCACTTACTGTTTCATTTACGAAATTCTGTTTTTGTGGATTTTAATCGAAAATTTTGATTAAAAAGTGTTGAAAAGGTGTTTTCGAACGTATTGTTTTAGAAGTTTTTATGTTTTTCACGGTTTACGCAAGATCTTAACTTTGCGCAAGTTCTTCATACTTTGCACAAGTTCTTCCTAGTTTGCGCAAGTTCATAGTTTGATTTGCGTGTTCTACTAATTTTGTTCGTGTATTTCAGGTTTGCGTATTGGTCTATTCAAGCAGAGCAAAGTTTGCGTATCCAGTGAGTTACGAGAAGCTTAGTTCTCGTATCATCAAGCTATCGCAAAGCCCAGTTTGCGTATCTCTCGTCACACGCAAAGTTCAGATTGCGTATCATTTCAATATCGAAAAGTTAACTTTGCGTATCCAGTGCATTCCGAAAAGTTCTTTTTGCGCAATCATCATAACACGCAAAGTCCAGTTTGCGTTACAAGCTACTCACGCAAAGCTACTTTGCGTATCCTTCTACTAACGCAAAGTCCAGTTTGCGTTTCCTCCGTGTTACGCAAAGCTCAGTTCTCGTATACCGCTACTCACGTAAAGTTGGTTTGCGTATCTGCCTGCTCACGCAAAGTCTCGTTTGCGTTTCAACCTTCTCACGCAAAGTCTACTTTGCGCAACAACCTTCTCATGCAAAGTTCAACTTTGCGCAAGTCTCAGACTTAGAATATTTTTGAACATCTGCCATGGATTCTGACAAATTTTCTTATCAAGCTCAGTTCTACAAAAGTGATCTAATGATGTCTTTAGGTACAGAAAATCGTCCACCTATACTGATAGATGAAAATGAATTGACACAGTGGCAAGATCGGTTCCTAAACTTCATTGAACGACAAAAGAATGGTAATCACATGTTGATCATTCTATCTGAAGGACCGTTCGAAAAACCCAAATTGGCTTCTGGATTATATAAGCCTACTAAAGAGTACACACATGAAGAGTTGTCCGCATATCAAGCTGATCGTGATATTAAAGCAAATCTGATGCTAGCCTTGCCAAATTCTGTATACAACAGGATTGATTGTTTCAAAACTCATCCTAATCTGATGTGGCAACAGCTTGAGAAGATTATGCTTGGTTCTTTGGTTGCAACTCAACTCAGGCATACACGCTACATGAATAACTTTAAAGAATTCAAAGCCAAGGATGGGGAGCCACTGAAAGCTGTGTTTGACCGATTCTGTGCTGTGATCAATGATCTTCGGAAAATTAAAGTTGAAAAGACAGAGCTTGAGACAAATCTGAAGTTCCTCATCATATTGCAGCCTGAATGGAATAAATCTTGCCATAGACTGAGGAATGATGTCAGAATCTCCACAATGCAGATCCAAGAGATGTTCGAGATCTTGCTGACTGATGAGAGCTTGGTGTTAGAGAAAAAGGCCAAACTAGACAACAAAAACAAGAAGTCATTAGACCCGGTTGCACTCCTCACGAGCCAACTGGCTGAACAAGCGTTGTATGATAATGCTTACAACGGGTCAACTGATGACAATGGTGAGGCTCTGCAGAAAGCTATGATTCTTCTTTCTAACCATTACCAGAAAAAGTTCCAATCAGGGTCGGGTTTCAACACTTCTCGCTTCACTTCTGGTTCAACAATCAAAGTACCTGAGCCAAAGACTGCTGCTTGCTACAACTGTGGAAAGCCGAGTCACATTTCAAAGGAGTGTCGAGTGAAGAAGGTCAGAAATTCGGCATATTATAGACAGAAAATGGAACTGGCCGAGAAAAGAGAGAGTGGATTAGCTTTGCTAGCCGAAGAAGAATTCTGGCTGGATCACTCTGACGACGAAGCTGCAAACGTAGAGATCGCTCAGATGTGCTTAATCGGAGATGATCAGTCAGACGATTCAGATATAGATGAAGATGAGGTATATTCTGCTTTTGATCACAATTTTATTATCTCTCAGATGAATATTATAATTACTGCTTTATCTGATTTGCGTTCTAAGTTAATATCTGAAAAGAATTTAAATTTTGAAAAGTCAGATTTGATTGACAAACTGAAAATTTCTTTGAAAGATGAAAAATCTATTTTAGAAAATACAAAATACATCTTTCAAAAGAAATTGGATGATTTGGAAAATTCAAATAAGACTATTTTAAAAGATGAATTTTCAGATAAAATAAATAAGTTAGAAGAAAAGCTTTATCGAAGAAACCAATCTGAACAAACAATTTTTATGAATAAACCGAGGAGTGAAGAAGCTTTAAAACAAAGGTGAGGACTTGGTTTTGAAAATCCTCATTGTTTAAACAATGCGATTGAAAAATCCCCAACTTTATATAAGTACGATTATCTTACTCTTGCTCATTATGCTCCTCAATTTAAAACTGATTGGATGAATGAGAAGCAAGTGTTAGATATGGAAAATGAGAAAAGGATGAAGAACAAGAAAAATGAAATTCCTTTTGTTTATACGTATGAAATTGCAAAATATTTCCCTGAAAAATCAAGGAGAGGCAGAAGAATTTTAAATGATATATCTCCTATCAAATCTTCAATGTCTGATGATTTTATTGATCCTTATGCTTCTAATTCTGATAAGGAAAATATTTCTCCAATCATTTATGATTCGAAGAAATATACTCCTCCGTTAGTCTTAGAAGGCAAAATCATCGATCTTGGAGATAAGATAGAAGATCAAAATATTTTAAAGAAAATTGAATCTGATATTATTCTTTCTTTCATGACATCTAGTCTTGAAGAAAATTTATTTTCTCAAAAACCAGATTCTATTTCTAGCCTTTCTTCTGATTCTAAGGAAAACACAAAGGAAGTTTCTAATTTTAAAATCTTTTCTCAAAATAATTCAGACTCCGAGGCGAATTCAGATTTATTAGTTGATCAGATTGGTTCCTTGGATAAAATTATTTCTTCCGATTTAAATATTTCGTCTAAAATTCTTGATGATTCTTTTACACTCAATGATCAATATTATAAACCTAAGTGTAAAAGAATAACTTCAAAGAAGTCGAAGAAACAAGATATAGTTATTTCTGACAGTTCTAATTCTTCCGATTCTAATCTTTCAGATAGGACTTTGAGCAAGTCAAGGAAGCAGATTTGGCGAGTAAAGCAGACATCAGATGATTCTATGTCTAAGGAGAATAGATATGTGGACAAACATTATAAAAGTGATTCATTTGCTTTGTGTAATAAAATTTCCAAATACTCAATAAAGCAAATGATTCGAATTTCCAAAAATGTCTCATATTCTTCTTCTGATTCTAGTTCAGATGATTATGCTTTCTCTTCTTATGATTGTGCTTATCATTCTTGTGATCATATTTCTCGTGCTTCTAATGTCAAATATTACAAATATTTCCCCATAAGAATTGCAACTAACTTTCACGGGCCCAAATTCAAATGGGTACCCAAGTCTAAATCTGATTCAAAGTTGCAGGCATCTCATGTTAAGGGGGAGTAAGAGAAAGAATGGTTTTTGAACACATCAGTTCAAAACCCGAACTTCAAAGTCAACATAATGGCTTCTGAGTAATTCAGCTCAGAACCCGTGCTTCAAAGACTATGACTTCTAGACATGTTAGTGTAGGACTCGCTCTTCATAGCCTTAAGCTTCTGACTAATGAGAAACTGTGAGTACATCTACTTAATTTCCGCTGCATTTATATCTGATGATGATGTTGTTCCAGTTTTCTCAAATGCTTTTAAAAGAATCTGAGCATTTTCAATCTTTCCTGAATTTTGATTCAACCCAATTTTTACAAATGAGTCACAATTTTTTTTTTACATTATGTGAAAGATGATATTATTGAATTATATTTTGTTTCAACTGAATATAAACTTGCCAATCAAATATTTCTAATTTTAAAATTTCGGCATGTTGCTTTAAAAGTTTAAACCTTTACAAATTTTATTCTATAAAGTAAAAGTTTTACAATTTTCTTTCTTTTGAATAAAATGTGTGTCTAGGATAAATTTTCAAGTTGCTTTGTTTGTATTAAAGTTCTTATATGTTCAAATTTCAGTTCTAACAAAAGTCGAAAAGTCAGCAACATGTTTGTAACTTTTGCTTTTGCTTTAAAGTTGTGTGATTCGGAATTTTATAGTTTACAATGCTTAGAAAACCTAAAAAGTCGGAATTTTAGATCGTAATGAAAATATGGGCTAAGCACTTAGACGTAAAACCTTGTGTTTGAGATGATTATTAAATTCTTATAAATCAGAAATCTCTAAGTTTAAAAGTTCATACCTGTGACCTTTCTGGTTTGGGAAAGTAAGTTCTGTGGGATGCTTGTCATCTGGTCCCCTAAGGTCATTTGATCTGGGAGTGATCGAACCTAAATCCTTCTATAGAATCAGATCGAAAGTCATGTTCTACTGGTATGAATGGGTTTAGGATATGTCAATGTAGCCTTTCTGATCCGGGAAAATAAGTTCCAAGGGGTGCTTGACACCTAGTCCCCTAAGGCTAACTGGTCTGGGAGCGGCTGACCCAAATCCTGCAATAGGGTCAGATAGAAAGTTACGTTTACGGCATGTTCTTTACTTAATAAACTTTTTGATTAAAAAGATGCCAAAGTGCACATGCTTAAAAGATGCCAAAGAGCACACTCATGTAAAGATGCCATAGTGCACAACGCTAAAAGATGCCAATGAGCACACATCTCATGATACTTGGTTATATATTTCTGGGTTGCAATAAACCTGTAAATTTGTGAAAGTCTAAATTTTTGATGGCTTAGAGTGATTACATGCAAAGTTCTCTATTATATTTTTAGAATTGCATTTTCTTGAAGCTAGTCGAAGTTCACATGCGAGCACACTGAATAGATTGATGAAAGTTTTTGAAACTGAATATGTCTTAACTTGATATGCAATAAAACTTGTTTCTGTATCAAAACACATACATTTGATTTCATTTGATGGATTTTATTGTGATGTTTTTACTAAGTAGAATTTTATTTGTTTATGTTTAAATTTTTATATATTTAGTCGTTTCAAAATACTTATTCAGTATATTTTTCTTTCTACATTGATGTTTAAATTCATTGTGTTCTTATATCCTTTCAAATGGGTTTGAGCATTATTCAAGGGGGAGTGAAAAAGGAGAATTTTTCTTAATGATTATATTTGTTTTTGAGGGGGAGTATCTGATTTTCTTTATATGAATGCTAACTTGAATTGTCATATCTAGTGCATTTGTGTAGGGGGAGTCAAAGAACTTCAAAAGGTAATTTTTTTTTCTAAGTTAGATTTGCGCAATCAGTTGGTCACGCAAACCTCGCTTTGCGCAACCTGCGTGTAATGCAAACCTTGCTTTGCGCAACCTGCGTGTAACGCAAACCTCAATTTGCGCAACCAACGTGAAGCGCAAACCTCCCCTGTTTTCTCTGTTTCTTTGATTTTGCAGATCTTAAGCTATCTCGTCTCCAACATTTGCATGACCTAACTGAACCAGTTCATCAAGGTCATGAGGGGGAGAAATCAGAGAAGTCAAAGAGATTTTAAAGAGACAAAGAGCTCAAAAGTTTATCTGCTTATCAAAATTCGCTCAAAGATTCTATTCTCTCAGACATTTTAATTCTTTTGTTGTTCCTGCTCCGACCACCACAGTTAATTCAAGGTTATTCAAAAGAGGTGTGTCTTCTAGAGCACAAGCTGATGAATCAACTGTTCGTTCAAGTTTATTCTAATCTGCTCCAGACTTGTCAAAGGCAGCAAAGACAAATCAAACTGAAAGATTCTGAGAAGAAATTTTTCTTTAAAAGTCAGAAAGCTTCATAAAGTCGCTTTAATGGTCCGTGCTGATTTAGAAGATGATTTTTGAAGACCAAAGCGCCAATGATTACTAAGGGGGAGATTGTTAAGTCTGATTTTATAGTAATCGTTGTATTTATAAACTTGGTCATATACTGTGTCTAGAAGCTTTATACTGTGTTGTATTGACCAAGGGTATTTATGTCCCTTTGGTCTTTGTGTCTTGTAAGAACCTTTAACGCACATTCATTCAATACTTACTTTGCGCTTCCAAGTCTTTCTCTCTCTACTTTCTCTCTCTAGGATTCATTGATCTTGGACTCACAGTCACCCTCGGGTAACATCTCTTTAATTATAGGAACAACTCGATTATAAGTCGTCTCAGGTAGATTACATTCTGCCTTCCAATTCAACAATCTCGTTGCAGCTCCTAATTTCGAGTAATTTGGACACCCTTCCCCTAATGGCTCGTCAGCAGCTTGTAACATGTCATAAAATCCTTGGGCAGAAGGATTAGGGGTTTCTTCTTCCCATGTCATGCCATCATGTATCATGTGATCGTTCTCTATTTCAACATACCCTTCATTATGATATACTACCGGAGTAGAAGATTGACCCACGTCTTGATGCTCTTCATTATGGTAATAGGTTTCACCATGTGCCCACCATGTGGTATAGTCAGGCATGAAACCGTGCTTCATCAAAGGCAGCCTCACGTCATCCTTTTCTTTATAGAGTAAGTTTTGACACTTCTTACAAGGGCATCTGATACAAAGCACTATCCCATCACGTGTAGGTTTCCTTTCAACAGTCCCTTCATTGGCATATGCATAGTCCAAAAATTTGTCCATTGCAACAATATAGTCGACGCTAAGAAACCCTCGACTGTCGTTCTTTCTATACATCTATCCTTTATCTGTTGACATATTCAACCACTACAACAAAGAAATATGTAGTTAGTCGACATAATCAAGATAGAGGTGGTGTAGAGGACTTTTGAATGACTTGAAAACACTACATGTAATGGTTTGCCTACTTGAAAGTCAAACCGTAGGTTTAGAGGAGCTTTGGATGATTTTAAAACTCTAAGTGTAATGGTTTAACTATTGGAAAGTCAAAACCGTAAGTTATAATCAAAGAAAGGTGTTTTGGAAAGTTTAAAACCCTACGTGTAATGGTTTGACTATTTAAAAGTCAAATCGTAGGTGTCAATAAAGTTAGAAGTCTATTGAACACTACATGTAATGGCTTGCCTACTTGAAAGTCAAACCATAGGTTTAGAGGAGCTTTGGATGACTTTAAAACTCTAAGTGTAATGGTTTGACTATTGGAAAGTCAAAAGCACAGGTTACAATCAAATAAAGGTGTTTTGGAAAGTTTAAAACCCTATGTGTAATGATTTGACTATTTAAAAGTCAAACCGTAGGTGTCAATGAAGTTAAAAGTTTATTGAACACTACATGTAATGGTTTGCCTACTTGAAAGTCAAACTGTAGGTTCAGAGGAGCTTTGGATGACTTTGAAAAGAGTTTAAATCACAAACATATGTTTCTTAAAATTTCGGCAGCATAACGACTATAAAATGAATATTTCCATTTATCAACCTAATGTTTGCCCAACAATTAGCAACCCAGTTAAAATAAAAAAACAATTGGCAACCTAATGTTTCCATTTATCAACCTAATGTTTGTCT
Organism: Arctium minus; assembly: GCA_954870635.1. Classification (NCBI taxonomy): domain Eukaryota; kingdom Viridiplantae; phylum Streptophyta; class Magnoliopsida; order Asterales; family Asteraceae; genus Arctium; species Arctium minus. Next base: position 103,547,993 of record OX941083.1, read on the forward strand.
AATAATTGACAACCCAACTAATTAATATCACAAGTTTATCAAACCAAATCATACCAAAACATTTTCACAAAAACCATATCATAAGCTAAAATCATACAAAAACATTATCACAAGTTTATCAAACCAAAATCGGCGTTTTCATAAGCTAAAAGAACTCATATCAATTTCAATCTACAATATACTTGCATCTCATTACAAGTCTAAATTGTCATAATTAACACTTATCCATAGTTGTCATATATCCCAAAAACAAACATAACGAAAAACAAACATGACGAACAGGTTTGGGTTTACAAACATAACAAATATTCATTCACACACACACACACAGATTCTTTCATAAACACACATACACATACACACATAGAGATTCAACAATCGGTTAACAAACACACACACACAGATTCAACAAATCGATTAACAAACACACACATACAAACAGATTCATTTATAATACACACACACACACACATACAAACAGATTCATTCATAACACACAAACACACATACAAACATACAAACAAACACACACACACACACACAGAGATTCATTTATTCATTCATAAATACACACACACACACAAACATATTAATCAAACACACACAAACACACACAGATTCATTCATAGATCGATTCATTCACAAATCGATTAACAAACACACACATACAAACAGATTAATCAAACACACACAAACACAAATAAACACACACACACACATATTCATACATACACAGATTCATACACAAACAAACACACACACATATTCTTTCACACACAGATTAATACACACATGATTCATTAACATACATAAAAAAGTATCCAAATCAGATTCGATAATGTAGATAAGATGAAAAAATATACCTAAATCAGAATCGATAATGGAGACGGTGATGGTGCCGGAGACAAAGGTTGTGCAAGCCCTAATCGGCGAAGTTGAGGCGTCCGGCGAAGAGAGTGGCCGACGTTCGAGAAATGAGAAGGATGGATATGAGAGGATCGTCGGAGGAGAGGGAAGTGATGACCGATGGAAGAGAGGAGAGGATCGTCGGAGGTTGATGGTGGATGGAGGTCGTCGGAGTTGATGGTGGATGAAGTCGATGGTGGATGGAGTCGCCGGAGTTTAATTCGAGAGGAGAGGTCGAGAGGATGGTGATTTTTGATTTAGGGCTAATTATGTCCGCCCTTATATTTTTTTTAAAATTTCGGAAAATCACCGACGGATTTCCGACGGATATTCCGTCGGTAATTACCGAGGAAATTTAACCGGCGGTGTTTACCGACGGATATCCTTTTTTTAAATTAAAATTAAAATTACATTTAATTTAATTTAATTTATTAATACTTATTAAATTATATTGTTTTTAAAATTATTAATAATGATTAAATAAATTATTATATATTATTTATTATTAAAATTGACTAAAATACCCTGAAATGACTGGACTTAAAGGAAACAGTTAACAACTGTTAGGAGATCAAGGGACCAAAAGTGTTATGAAATTGTGTCATTTTGTAACAGTTTTGGTCCATCCTTCTAACGGCTGTTATCTTTTCCCGTTAATTCCAGTTAGATCAGGGACCAAAAGTGTTATACACACATATATACATCTATAGACATAGATATATATACATACATACATACACCTATAGATATACATACATGCATATATAGACATGTACATGACATACACACATTTATATGCATACGACATATACATATGCATACAAGCAATACTTATGTATACAATACACCTATAGACATACATACACATGATATACATATGCATACGACATATACATAAACATAATATACATATACAATACATCTATAGACATACATATATACATACATACATACATACATACACACATACATAGACATGATATAGACGTATGTGCTATATACATACAAGCAATACAAATGTATACAATACATCTATAGACATGCGTACATACATGCACACATACATAGACATGATATAAACACATGTGTTATATACATACAAGCAATACATATGTATACAATACATGATCTATAGACATACATACATATACACACATGCATAGACATATATGCTATATACATACAATTAGCAATACATATGTATACAATACATGATCTATATATAGACATATACATACACACATACATGACATAGACATATATACACACTTATATGCATATGACATACACGTATATACATGATATACATATATATGTACTATATACATACAAGCAATACATACATACATACATATATATAGGGGGCCCTTCATGGGAGAACTGATTATTTTGTGATAATCGTGAGATCCAATGTCAACCACAAATCAAAGAATAATTTAGGAAATATATAAATTTGGTAATTTTGATTTAAAATTATAGTTAAAGGACATTTTAGGTATTTTTAAAAATCTTATCTCTCCTCTCTCCGGCATCCGGTGAAACTAATTCCGGCGAACTACACTGTGATACCCTTTTTGATACAAAATAGACTATGATATCCATTGTGATACAAATGTGGTACACGATACATTGTGATACAAAATACAATGTGATACCTACCGTGATACAAAATGCAATGTCATACACACAATACGTATAAGATCCAATGTGATACCCACTGTTATACCACTGTGAGTCTGTGATACCCACTATAATACCATTGTGATATGCATCGTGATACCACTGTGATACCCGTTGTGATACCTAGAACTTTAAAAGGTAACCCACTTTGATACCCATTGTACTACCACTATCATACCCATCGCGATACCACTGTGATACCGTTCTGAGCATGGGCTGAGACTAGATCGATGCTGATGACGTCCACTGCCGAGATCCACCGCCAACACCACCATTGTCGGCTCGATTTAGAGAAGTTACTTGTTGTGATCATGGTGGCGAAGAGTGGATGGTTTCCACATAGTGACTATCAATGGTGATGCATATAAATATGAAGGGGAGGAAGAGATCATGGTTTAGAAATGATATGATTTTTCGGCCGACGATTTTTTTGCAAGGTTTAAAAAGAGATGGAGGGAGAGAGAAAGAGAGATATCAATCTATCCTAAAATTATGGGATTGGAATAAATGAAATTATATATGAGTTTTCATATATATCAATTTACTAAATTAACCTTTAGTATTTAATTAATAATAAAATAAATAGTTTTAATTGATTGGCTCACATTGGATCTCACTGTTAACACAAAATACCTAGTTCTCATTTGATTAGACCCCTATATATATACACTATATATACATATACATACATACATACACAAATAGATATGTACATGATATACACACACACTAATATGCATACGACCCACATACATACATCAAATGATCTTGGAAAAAAAATATTTTCCGACGGATTACCGACAAATTTCCTAATGGCCGTCGGAAATCCGTCGGTAATTTGCGACGGATTACCGACGGAATGTTGGAAAAAAATAATTAAATTATTAAGTTTACCGAAGGAATGCAATATTTAAAAAATAAAAAATAAAATAATTTTTCGTCAGTCGGTGATTCGTCGGAAATGTTTTTATTTACCGACGGATAATGTATCCGTCGCAAATATCTTATTTCCGTCGGTGTTCCGTCGAAAATTACCGACGGATAAAGGTTGTCAGTAAAATTTGGTCGGTATTAAACATTTTACTAGTAGTGTATGTAACCTTCCATATAAAATATGTATATTAAAAAAATCAATTAACTCAAGAGCCCTTAGATTTTTTTACTTCTTTTTGTCTAGGTTGAAAGCTGTATTTGGTCAGGAAATGAACGCTTTTGATCGCTTCATCCACTTATGGTCGTGCCAAACGTAACGGTAATAAAAACATCTTTGTTTAATCTGAAAGGTGTTTTATCCAAACATGTATGTCTATTGTTCAACCATCGCTTCTAAAGTTATACTTAATTACTATACCACGTGTATAATATTTCATTTTAACATTTATTATACTAGAAGTGTACTCGCGCAATGCAGCTAGATATATAACGATTTTATTGTTTTATTTTATTTTCTGTTTTTTGTCGATTTACATTACGATTTTGGATGGTTGTGAGAGAGTGATAATGTTTTTTTATATAAATTTATTTAATTTATACTTAATAATATAATGTAATTTATTTTGGTTTCATAATATAATTTTTTTTATAAAATATTATGTTAGATTTTTTTAATTATATTTTATATTTTTTATATTTAAAATTTGATTTTTATTCTATATTTAATTATGTTGAGAGTTATTTTAGGGAAGTTAAAATGCGAAATGATTTTAGGGGAGTTAAAATGATTATAGATAATGATTGAAAATTAATAAATAACATTAAATGTAGTACACATAGCTTTAATGGTTGTTTTTTAAGTAATTAACATTAAATGACGGTACATTAAGCTTTAAGACTTGTTTTTAAGAGTTTTTTATGTCTTGCTTATAATATAGTATAGATAAAACTATATATGAGTAAAACACGTGGGTCCAAGAGTGTTATGAGAGAAAACATGATTTACATTGGCCTCCCGTATGGTTCAAAAGTCATATCTTAACATTTCACAAGTCATACACTCAATTATTGACCTCAAATATTCACATGGAAGAATATTATATATATATATATCATATAATAGTTATAAATAACATAAATAAAATATATCTTTAAATATTTTAATTAGATTTTTTTTTAATTTTTTTACACGATTTTCATACATATAAATACATACAAAAACAATGGTAGGAAATTTGAACGAAGAATCTGAAATAATTGATGGTAGTTCGAAAAAATACGATTCATATAAAGAAAATATAATATTTGATTCAATTTGGAAGATCTTAACGATATGGCGGATGCATAGTTGCAGCGATAGGTAAAAATAAAGGCGATAGGTGGCCGGTGAAGGACGGTAGTTGTGAAGAACATGAAATATAGTGAATAGTGGTGGTGCAGGAGGTTGTTGTGGTGGAGGTATAGGTGGTCGACGATAGTAGTGGTGGTGGTGGCGGTGGACAATAGTAATAGAGGTTATTGTAGTGGAGGAAGAGGCGGAGGTCACCGACGGTGGTTGGCGGCGAATGACGGTGGTTAGCGGCGAGTGACGGTGGTTGGCAGTGAGCGTCGGTGGTGGCGGCGGCCATGGGTGGTGGTGATCGGTGGAGGTGGCGATAGGCGGTGGTTGTGAAGGTGGTAGAGGAAGTTGTTGTAGTAGTGGAGGAAGAGGTGGAAGTGGTCGACGATGGTTGGTGGTGGTTACCGATGGTCGTTGATGGTGGTAGCGGCCATAGGTGGTGGTGATCGGTGTTAGTGGAGGTGGTCAACGATGGTAGTGGTGGTGGCGATGGTCGAGGGTTGTGGAGGATGTTGTTATGGTGGAAAATAGGTAGAGGCGACCGACGGTGGTTGGCGGTGGCTATCGGTGGCCGCCGATGGTGGTTGTGGTGGCGATGGGTAGTGGTGACCCTCAAGACTAATACCATATTATGATTATATATCAAATGGCGGTAGATCAGTGATTTTTAGTTTTTGTCTCACTTTTGTCGCATGTTGTTCCACCTATTTTGGTGGAACAAGAAAATACCCTTTATTATCCCATCTTATCCCATGATGCGTCAAACGTGGGACAGTGAATTTTTGTCCTATCCCATGTCACGCCAAACATGGGACAGTGAGTTTTTGTCTCGTCACGTCCCACCCAGTCTGCAAACCAAACGCACCCTAAAATAACCGACTTGCATAAAGAAGATGCTAGGAAATTGATAAATAACTTCCACATATATACATAGTGGCGGATCCACAATTTTTGTCTACTGGAAACATCTTTAAGGTAGATTAAATACCCGTAAAGTCGTCCGATGTGTTTTTAGCCTAATTCTACCATTTTGAGGGGTTTTCAAAGTTTTTAGTTGATTTCGAGATATTTTTATGTTTTTTGTGGTCGATTTCAAGAGACTTTTTCGTTTTTTTTGGTTGAGTTCGAGAGATCTTTTTAGTTTTTTGTTGATTTTGAAGTACTTTTTTTGACATACTGATCAACCCAATATATATATCTATACTACTTTAATATACATTTAGACCAAATGTCTTAAAAACAAATCTTAAAGCAAAATGTACTACCAATTTAAGCATGAAATTCAAAAATCTCTTAAATACAACTTTTAAAGCATAATGTACAAGTAGTTGATGCAAATATTTTCAAACCTGACCCATACCAAAGATTTTCAAATCTGCCCATACCTAAAGTAGAAGCTCAACCCATACTTTTCCTTTTACCTCTTATTGACGTCTCAGAGCATAGCCATACTGTTTCTACATGCTACTTACTCAAGACTGTCTCCATCTCAAATTAAGAGGTAAACCCCACTCCTTCATATTCAAATTTTAAACCTTATACATATGTTGCCTATTATTCTTCTTTAACTTCAAAGTTTGATGTTCAATAACATTGTCTCCATCTCACGATTTTAGTCTGGTAAGATGATCTCCATCTTCTATTTGCTTATGATATGTTCAAATTATTTGTGTGAACTTAATTTGCTTACGATGTCTCCATTTGTTCTTCCCTTTTATAATATTCTAACCAGTCTCATGGGTATGGGTCAGGTATGGTTTGATTTAGTGGCTAAATTTCCTAACGTCGACGGTTTCTTCTCATATTCCAGCTACACATCATAACTCGAGGTATCTCGGTTGAAACCTAAAATCTATCATCAGATGGCGATTGATGTCGTCATCTGATCCATATGCTTCTAAATTAGGACTCGAAGTTAATGAAACATCAATGGGGCAACATTTCTTTTTATTATCGTCTTGCTTCTATTCGTCTTTTTGGACTACGTTTCTATAGGATTTCTTTCTTCAATCTGTTGCAATGTGTCCTTTGGAAGAAGAGTTCACATTTGACATTAAAATGCTTATAGCTTACCTTTCAACTTCAAAGTTGATAGAAATTGTGTTTGGTTGAAGACAAAAATATTGATAACTACATTGAAGGCCAACCACAATGCATCTTGCTCATCAAGGCTAAATATTTATTTTTGTAACAGGGGGTACATTATATTCTTTGTTCAATTCTGCTATGATGATTTCTGGTTCAAAAGGTAAGCGATGATTTGCTTAATTACATGGTTGAATTATTTAACGTATACGTTTACATTTCGCTAGTTGGCTGACTGTTTTCGTAAATATATCACAATCGATCCCCTGCAATAAGAGTAGTTTTAAGAAGATGCTTGTGCTCACGAATTTCGCTTACACAGTTCTTGTTCTAAACTATTCTGTTGTTGGTTTCATGGTAAGCTTTATTTACTTTCATCTTCTTTATGTTAACACATTTTTTGGTTCTTTAATTACTCCCTTCACTTCACAAGGAAAAAAGAGATTGAATTTTGAGTAGTATTAACAACCATTACCTCCACTGCCACATGAAAACTTTGATTTGAATTGTTTTAACTGTTTGCTAAATAAATATGAAAAAATCAATAGCATTAAATATCTTACCATTGGCAATTGGAAAGTCATTTTTGGCAAAACAAGAAAGTCAATCCAACGTTGTTGAGAAGATAAGAAGGTTAAATACGGTGAGGAAATAAAAAGAGAAAGTCAAGGAAAGGTTCATATGTGAATTTTAAAAAAAATCCATTTAAATATGCATATGTGAACCCATATTAATTATTTGTAACGTCGGTTCACATATGATCTTCAAATATATTTTTTCCGGATTTTTTCAAAGATTCACACACACACACACACACACATATATATATATGAACCTTTCCTTAACCTTCTATTTTTCAACTTAGTTGAACCATTTGTATCTATCTATATATATATATGTATATGTAGGGGTCGGTTCAAATGAGAAGGCTAATATTGTAAGAAGATAAGAAAGGAAGATTCATATGGGAATCCAATAAAAAAATCTATTTGAAGATGCATATGTGCATCGAGGTTACGGATTAGTCATATGGATTCACATAAACATTTTTAAATGGATTTTTTCAATAATTCACACATCATTTTTAAATGGTTGCTGATCATGTTAATTTCTAGATTAAATTTTTGGCACCTGTTTGCAATTGATCTCTTCGTTGATGTGTAATGGCATGGGGTTCTTCTGCTCCATTGTTTGTAGTTCCAGATCTATTTATTAGTAACTTGTACACAATTCATTCGAGCATAGCAACCTAAACTTTAATCCCCTATGCATATATTCAAAGCAGAAGAGAAACACAACAACCTCTCAATCTAAATCCAACATAATAACAGTTAAGATATTCCACCAAATTGCACTAAACAAACTTGGACCCAAAAAAAATTGAAATCGAACAGGCTACCAACGTTATGGTCATTTTGAGTTCTACAAGATTTAGATAAAATGTTAATTATTGGGGTGAACCATACAACACCACTATGAAGAGAACAACAATGTTATTTACCTAAAGAAAACTACATATAAATAGAACAATGTTGGTTTTTCAATTTTCATGGAAAAATATGTTGGGTCTCCACTTCTACACATTGATTAGTATCGTTTATCACATATTTCAACAAAATATAGTTTCAACTCTTTTGCACGCCAAATGGACTATATTTCACATCGAAGTTCATTGATTTCTTCCTAAGGGTATTTTTTTAAAGAGCTTTGTAAACTAGCCGACAACCTAACACTAATGTTGCTTTGATGGTTCTAGGTATCAAAATTTGAAATGAAATCCTCTCATCTTTTGAATTTGGTTCTTCTTAACAATAATTTAGATGGCTTTTATTAGAGATACAAATTTTGGAAGTGGCTCCTCTAGATATTGTTCCTCCATCTGTTCAAAATGTTTTAACAAAACAATATTATAAATTAGTCACTCTGAAAAATGGTGAAGATGGGAAGTTGGAAATCAATTTGTAACTTGATCCATGGTTGAATAACAAACACACTGTTAAAATCATTGCGTGTTTTTTTTGCAAGACATGTTTACAGATGCGCGCTTCACAAAAACTAAACCACATTACAGATATACGAATGTACAATATTTATAGATGAATGTATTTCTGTTTTGTCCGGTCATGAATTTTAAATTTTGTAACGAGTTCTGAATATATGAGTTTGGAAACTCATTACTCATGCAATTATTTTTCCACATTAACCTTCAATTTTGTTTATTAGTCGACATGCAATAAACCACACAAACTCATGAAATAAAATCGAGAGAGGCGGAGAAACATGATTAAGGATGAAGTTATTGCTTCAAAATTGTGATTCAACCGCGCTGCATCGTGCGGATACACAAGTAGTATATATATATATATAGAGAGAGAGAGAGAGAGATGAGTTCAAACGAAAACGGTATCTATTTAAGAAAACACGAGAACGGTAAAATTACATGTGATTTTACACTAACATCACGTACAAAATCACATATGATTCACGCGATTTTATCCACGAAAAAGTTCGCTCGGTGGGGCTATATCATGCATGCCTCACGAAAACATTTACGAGACAGTCCAACAAACCCCATCTAACTATAAGAAAAACAACAACCTTAACGCACACAACTATACTGCGCCCGTCTTCCGAGCCCTTCCCTTTCTCCGCAACCTGAAGATGCGGCAAATTCGTCCGCACACCTTTTTTTGACGGTTAACGTAAAATCACATGTGATTTTGTACGTAATTTGGCCGTTCTCGTGTTTCTTGAATAGTATGTGTTATCGTTTGATCATCTCTCTCTCTCTCTCTATATATATATATATATATATATATATATAGAGAGAGAGAGAGAGAGAGAAAGATGTGGTTTATTATACAACCTATCCCATTAGTACAACCATTGCAATCCAATCTCAACTGTCCATTTAATCTAATGAATATGTGGCTTATCAATATCTTGATTGTTCCTAATATAAAGCGTTAATCATAATTAATGAACTTTAATCTTTTTCCTTAAATATCAAAATCATATAAAATGAACCATAACTGTTTCCATAAATATCTCAATTGATCGAAATGCCATATAGGATATAGAAGCCTAGTAGGTGACGTACCAATGATTAATGTCATACCTAGTATCAATGATTAATGCTCAATGACATGTTTATGGTGATGGCCGATTCGAATAAATAACGTCTTTATATTAAAGTCTCCGAATTCTTTACAAATTGTTTTGAGTCGGCACATATGGACATAAACTTCATAGAATAATGAGCTTGGTTGGATGAGCCCCAAAATATATCAATATTTATTTAAAAGCTTGTCCTTTTTAATAAATAAATAAGTATTAATTATAATTTTGGTGTTTGTGGTTAGTTGAAAGGTGTGGTTTTGGTACCTGATCTTTAGAAGTTGTAGTTTTCATGATTGTGATTTGTAATTGTTGTTTTTTTTGAAAGGCATAGCGGCATCGAATCAACGAACGATTATCACGAACACACGTACACACATCTCCTCGGAGGTATCGGGCATCTACGAACAGCCCACTAATCCGTCGTTGTCCCGGCCTAGCTTACACTGAACCTAGAGCCCAACCACATTCTAAAAATGGGCTGGGAGGCAGCCCAGTCAACGACTGGACCGGCCCAAGGACTGGGTACTTCTCATGCCCTCAAATTGACTCCCCTTGGAATCGAACCCGGGTAGATTGGGATACCCGGGGTTTAATATAATTATTTATTATCTTTTGAAGAATTATTATTTAAGTATTTATATTATGTCTAATGCTTATTCAAAATAATCAATTATTATAATTCTTTTAAGTTCATATTATGATTACACAAATCTACATCTATAACTATATGAATTGAAGTTATATTAATTTAACATGTGATATTATATAATATCTATTAACCATTTGGTTTTATTAATTAACATATTACTTATTAGTAAATTTTTAATTAGATTATGTATTTTTTTTTGGAAGGGTGTCCTAATCTATGCCTAAACTAATCTCCTGGTAAATTATGACTGTAAGACATCAGCCCTAATTAAACTTCAGTAGCCACAATTATTGTGTACGTCTGGATTCGAAACCTAGGTAGATGGGATATTCCACCACATCCCCAGGTAGGGGTGTACGCGGGTTGGGTTGGGCGGGTTGGGACATTTTTACAACCCAACCCAATTATGGCGGTTTGAAAAATCTCAACCCAACCCAACCCATTGAAAAGTATAACCCAACCCAACCCAACCCTTGCGGGTTATGGCGGGTTGGGTTGGGTTAGCGGGTTGGTAAAATACACAAATTTGCCGATTGAAATACGATAAATAATTCTAAAAGTATTCTCAACAAAGTTATTAGTTATTACAATCATTCAATATATATATATATATATATATATATATATATATATATATATATATATATATATTAAAATCCACAAGTCTTAAAGTTAAACTTCAAAAGTCTAAATGATAGAAAACAATTCAAATCCTCAATCAAGCACGACCGTCTTGGACCTCTCCGACCCCAATGTTGCATTCTCCTTGAGTTTGCCTAAAATTCGAAAACAAAAATTAAACAATTTATAAACGTTTGAAGTTCTACCACCCCTTTTTTTAGATGTATTTTGTTCATCGTTGTCTTCAATTTTTGGATATTTAGGAGTATTTTCCATTGCTCCTATAAATATTGATAAAACATATATTTAGACAAGTAGTTGTAATTAACAGTAGACAAGTACTTATAATCAAAATGAAAATAAGAGGACTGTGAAAATAAAAGAGCTATGTAAACCAATATATGTGTAAATCAACGATAGACATGGGCCTTTTAGTTAGACTAATATGGGTTTAGAATTAGATAGTATAATATGGGCTCAGAATTAGATGACTAAAACGTTAAAATTCAGACTTGGTTATGAATTTTAAATGTGGGATGTGAATAAATTGTATATTATATATATATATATATATATAATATAATTTTATAAAAAAAAATAACGGCGGGTTGGCGGTTTGGGTTGGGTTGAGTTTTCCTAACCCAATTTCAACCCTTCTAATTAGCGGTTTGGCGGGTTGCGGTTTGGCGGTTTCGCGGTTTCGCGGGTTGGGTTTAATTGGGTTGGGAGCGGGTTGGGTTGGGCGGGTTTCGCGGGTTGAGAATTTTTTGTACACCCCTATCCCCAGGGCCTTAACCAGTACGCCACAACCCTTGTGGTTTAGATTATTTAATATTATAAGTGACTAAAATTGTAACACCCTAAAAATTAGATAGCAAAGTAAGGAAAAATTCCGGAAAATGGGTAGACTAAAACCCTTAAAATAAGTCAACTAAAACCCAATAAAATTCGGGATAGTTTGTACAATAATGAAGTATCAAATATTGAGACACAATACACAACAACCTACTAATCTAGAAAGAAACAATTTAACTAGATTAACAAGGGTGTCGCTATATCTCCAAAAATCTCTCTTCTCAATTTCACAAAAAGCCCGACGCTCCAAGCACTCCTAAGCACGGTCGGTCAAGTCAACAAGTCTTGGACGCACCGCTAGTGCGTGGGACCTGAAATCCACAATCATACAACCGCAAGTGTTAGAACAAGAGTCTAGTGAGAGTTTATAAAATCATACGACAAGTAAGTGAAAGACAAATTCTGGAATCAAATAACCGTTACCGGATCCATATGCATAAGTCTTTACCACAATTCCAACCTTGCCAAAGTGTTCCAAAATATGAACAATAATGCACAAGAGAATATTTCTTGAAAATACGGGGGAGACCCGTTTCCATCGAGGTGACAAGAACACGTGAGTGGAGTCACTTGTGATGTTATTTGGGTTACACCTCAAGTCTCGGTTTTAGTTCCCATGCTATTAAGACATCACAACCTCAAACCATTTACATGCCTTTATTACCTACTCTGTCGAGTTACACCTCAAGGACTTATGGGACCATATTGCCTACCCAAACTAGACGAGTTACACCTTAAGGACCTCAATGTCTCTTATTGCCTACTCGCTACTAGCCCACGACGACCATCAACCATGAACACATAAATTAAAGAAGTTTAGATCTTTAGGCACAAGAATCTAAAATGTAACACCCTTAATTCTGAAAATAGCAACTAATTTAAAATTTTCTAAATACATCGATAAATGATACATCTCCAATCACAATTTATTATTTAACCTCAATACACACATTTAATTCTATACATACAGTCTATAATAATAACGGATGCTACTAAAACCCACAAATAGTCACTATCTCCAAATTGCGGAATACTTCACCAACTACTTACATTTGCACAAAGCTAAGACTCAACTCTTCATAGCTGCTAGAACCAAACCCCAACTGGAACCTGATGCACATGCCGACAAATAAAAAGGTTAGGCTTAACGCCTAGTGAGCTCAAGAGTTTTCAACATTTATGAATGAATCGTTAAAAAGGAAGAATGCAATTAAATTCATAATCTTTCAAAATGATATGCTTCAAGCATGGAAACGACACGTTTACCAATAAATATGCATTTTAAACGAAAGAGACACCGAGTTAATCGTTAACCAAGCCAAACTGTTTTACAGACTAAGATCCCAATATAAAACGTTCTTTCGTAAACTTAGATTTAACCCAAAACTTGCTCAAAATGAGAATAGAGAGAGGACTCCCAATTTTATAAAACACGGATAAAAATGTTATACCTCGAAATACCCAACACGGGTGGAACATAATACACAACTCATAAACCATAGATGAATATCTATATAAATAAATATTGCCGTGAACATGGACATTAGACCCAAAACTCACACGACCATAAAATGGACGAAATCAAATACCGAAACGTGGAAATGACGCATTCCATTCAAACCTTAATATACGTGGGGAAAACCCAATATTAAAGTCATCATTTATCGTCGACCACGCAAACCAAAGTTGGTAAAATACGACCTTAACATTTAAAAATACCACGGATCTACGACGGAGAGACCCGTATACATTGAGAATAGAGGAACACGCAAGTAGGCCGCCCATACAACTTTCTCGCATGTCATCTAAACGTTTCCATCTTGGGTTACGAGAACACGTGAATGGGGCCACCCGTGATGTTATTGGATTTCACCACATATCCCGGATCTAGTTCCCATGCCACCACCGACATCACAATCCTCGGACCGATTATGCCTCTGGCCATACTCCGTCGAGTTCCACCTCAAGGACTTACAGACATGGGTGCCTATCCAATCTAGACGAGTTACAACTCGGAGGCTCGAGCCCTCCTATTGCCTACTCGCTAGCAAACCCAAGTAGTCACTAAATGTAACCCAAAACCTCAGGCCTTACAAAACAGACAGACTTACGTGTCTATGGATCCATTACACCACTGTCTAATGTTACATGACTCCAATTGAAAGACCAAAGCTCCCGAAACATGTAACTCTCCAATGACACGAAAATGCGCCATCATACTCAAAACCCCACAACGGTTATTAAATTCGGAAAAAACGTCCTCAAGACTCAATTTAGTCAAAACCAAGCCAAATGCCCAACAATTTACGTAAATACCCAATGAAAGCTAGTAAAGACATCGAAATACGTTTGACCAACAATTATGCAAACACCACGTCAAAAAGGTAATTAACCCAAAACTTCTCATTGGTTGAAACAAAATGTTTTCCAAATGAACTATTTCTCTTCGTGTTGCCAAAACGACCCATAGTTCAAAGATATGCATTTTCCAACGGTTTATAAACTCGTATGTACCAAATGGGCAATTATATTAAATGACCTCCATTTATATATTACATCATCGAAGAAATATATCAAAATGATTTATTTATCAAAATGCCCAAAAATCACAAAGATGTGTGTTACATAAGTTCATAAAGTTAAATATATCCAAATAACCAAAACTTATCAGCAGTTAACAATTTAATGTAAAACACAAACACTTTAAAATAAACATTTTGGCATGTCCACCGTTTTCACAAATCAACTTGAACTCACCTTGCTAGATTTAGGCTAAATCTAGATTTCCCCCCAACTTGTGCTCCTTTTGAAGAAGCTCAAGTCCTCAAGCCAAATCTTCCAAAAACCTAGATCCACAAGTTCCAACCGTAAATAACCATATTCAACCATCTAGAATCTTTCCCCCAAAACATTTTACATGAAACCTCAACTTATATCAAAAACCTAATTTTCATAAATGAAGAGAATAGATGATTACCTCAACCACAACTTGAATCCATCAATCAAACACTTCTAGGACATCAACACAAGCCACAAACTCCAAATCTTCAAAACGGTGGAAAGTTGGATAAAACACTAGAAAACTTGGGTGAAGAAGGTGAAGATGGAGGGATCTTAGTTTTACCTTCCAAACCTTGCTAGAAGATGAAGGAACACATGGTTTTATGACAAAAACACTCAAAAATGAGTTAGGGTTCGTGGGGAAGGGTGAGGGATTGGTTTGGGAGAGAAAAGGAAGAGATTAGAAATGAGAAAGTGAGAGAAATGGCTGAAATCGCAACTTTTAACCTGCTGGTACCCCTTGGCTATAGTGCCAAGCGATTGTGCCAGTGGCACTATCTCTGGCACAATCGCCAGAAATGTACCGCAAGGCCAATTGGCTTGGTGATAGTGCCAAGCTATTATGCCCTCTGGCACTCTCGCTGGCATAGTCGTTCGGGTGCCCCCGAACCCCAAAAATCCAACTTTTTCAACGCCAACACCCTCGATACTCTAAGGGACTTTAAATAATGATTTCCCAACAAAAGTCCCGCCGTTTTATAAGATCCCAAAACTGTCCGGGTGACCTTTACTTACCAAAAATTACGGGTGTTACATAAAATACCAATAACTCCCAACCATGAGTTTCACAAGACTTCTCACACACCACAAGTTGTAGCAAAATAATCCCCACATATTACACACGTGAATACTTTCTCAATCATGGTAAGGACGTAAGTTAAGTTCAATTTTCTTTACACATATAAGTCACATTCAAAACGCATGAAAGTCATGCACCCATATAGACTCGCACTTATATACATACATATATATATATATAAGTTGTTAACCCAAACACTTTTAAGACCTCATACTTCCACCATTTAGAATTTCCAAGGTGATAATACCCAAGAGAAATCTCTTTCAACCATAAATTCCATAACCCTAGCTTTAGGTTAATAAACTCAAAGTGCAAGGAAACTCATTCTTTTAAATTAAGAAATGGTTTAGATGAGAGAAATGTGGAATAAAAACTCACCAAGTAGGGTTTTTAGGGAGAAAACCCTATTTCTTGAAGAAACCCTAAAAGTAAGTAAACTTGAATGGAGGTTGACTTTCTTTATGCTTGTAGCACCACAAGAACTCCCACACTTGAAGTCAATCACTTGATAAAAACACTAAATGTTAGGTTTTCCTTAAGAACATTTAATGAGGAGGGAGAAGAGAGATGAGAGCATTAAAATCGCCCCCAAAGTGAGAGGAATTGAAGTCGACCTGCAGTTTCAAGGGGAAGTATGTGCAGATTTGGTCTCAACATCGACTTTAAATGGTAGCCCATTGACTCCCGTATGCGATAATGACCTCGCGACTATGCCACGACATTGTCGTCGGGCATAGTCCCCTGTCCTCCATTAGCTACGGTACAACAACGACGATAGTGCCAGCAACGACAATGCCACGACATTCTCGTCGGGCATAGTCGCATCCCTTCCCTAGGCTACTGCTTGTTCGGTGTGATAGTGGTCAACAGCGACTGTGCCACGACATACTTTCCGGGCATATTCGCACGGTCCTTTCCCGAACCCTCTCGAACTCCTATTGGTCGCTAACGTCCCAAGGTGACACTTCCTATAAATGGGTGTGGGATCCCAAAGACGTAAACTTCACGATTTAACTTATATACATCTAAAATTGCCATGCTCACACAAGGGCACGTATAAATGCACACACACACACACACATATATATATAGGTATATATATGTATATATATCGACGTCCCAACCAAGACACACAAAACTTATATGTGAAATTTATAATCAGATAAACGGCTTTGTTTAAAATCACTACTACAAATTATGCTTTTATAAACGGTTGTTTTGGACTTTTATACGCGGTTTTGGAATCGCGTATATCGCAGGTGTTTGTAAAAGTATCGGGATTTTATACGCGGTTCCAAAACCGCGTATAAAACTCAACTTTTATACACGATTTCAAAACCGTTTAGAAAAGTAATATTAACCGCGTATAAAAGTGACCATCTTACACGGTTTTTAGATAAAACCGTTTATAAAATCTCTGCTAACCGTTTATAAAAGTATTTATCTTACACGGTTTTTAGACGAAACCATTTAAAAAAGTCGTACTAACCGTTTATAAAAGTCTATATCTTACACGTTTTTTTGATAAAACCGTTTACAATTGTATTAATTTTTCACGGTTTTCATAACAAAACCGCGTATAAATGTAACCATTAATAAAAAAAATTGCACACATTTGTACACGGTTCTTGTACTAAAACCGCGTATAATGAGGTATATTTATATTTTTAATATTTTCCTCGATTTTGTTACCATCCATTATTCCAAATGTTGGTGAAGCTGCATTATATCGATATGCTAAATTTCCAAATACGATTCATATTCGAATAATGGAACATTTCAAACACAATTCCAAATACAAAAATCAGCTAGACGCATAAATTTAGCATCTCGAAGTAACCATTAACCATTAAACTTTAAAAATCATCAACGTAAATGTAATATCTCAAAGTATCCAAACATTCTAATATTTTTCATCGTATAATAAGTCTAATAATTCTTAAAACAACCCCCCCCCCTTAAATTCATTACCACATTTTACTCTCTTTCATACGCTTCAAAGTGAACGATCTCGCAATATTGCAAGCAATCTCCTCTACTTGTGTAATTATGAAAGGATCCGTGGTTGTCCATGTGTCCTATAAATAAATTTGAAAGTAGGTGTTATTATAAATAAAAATATAAGTGTTTTTTACAATATATAAATAAAATGAAAGAAATTTAAGAAACACATACCTTGAGAGAGGAGGCATATTGTTCATGCCTCACAAATTGGAAGATTTGCTTCACTACATAGTAACCACACTCCCAACCATCTTGTTGTTGATTACACTAAAGTGTAAAAAAATTAGTGATTAAACATATTAAAGTACGAAATAAATTGTTGGGATATATAAATTATACCTTGTTTAATCTCCATGTAACCGAAGTGTTGGCTTGAGAAGACCCTGTGGCATGATTGTACTTTGCAATGGCCTTAAATGAAAAGTAACAAAACATTTGTGTTAATAGTCGATTACTATATAAATAAACATCAATAGCATACTAAAGTAACACATTACTTACGTGTCAATTAGGTCTTTGATCTTGTAAGTTTCGGTTGTCTTTTCGTTTGTCATCATCGAATCTAATACATAGACCAAGCTACGTCTAGGCCTAATGATTAGTAGCGACCAATGGTGCCTAAAAATGTTCAAAATGGTAACTTAAAGTGTAAAATATATATTATTATTATTATTATTATTATAATAGTAAGATATATAAGTATATATCTTACCCTGTGAGTATGGTGCCAAAAAAACTCCTTTTCTTTTTGGTGCATCATTGTTGCCAAAATTGTGTTTGTGGCATGAATATCATCCCATACAATTTCAAGTGCATTTATTGCTCCCGGTATTATAAACGCACACTTGTTCCTTGAATTGTACAATCATTAGATGTTAAGTCTAAATATTGTATCCAAGATTTAATAGGAAAGTCAAATATGTAATAGTCAACAATGACCTTGTAATAGTTAGTCAAGGTTTATTTTACTTTCCTTAGTAGTTAAGGCTTTGTTAGATTTGTGAGTATATAAAGGTTTGTCTTTGTAATCATATGGTAACGAACTAGAGTCTAAGCATATTGTAATTCTAGAGTTGATGTAATTCAAGATCTACTTTCTTTCTCTAGACTTTCTCTCTCTAGTTCTTGTGCATAATGTTCATATTTTGAGTAATTAGCTTGATGTGATTGGGATTTTATGATTAACAATTGGTATCAGAGCTGAACCAAACTTTTCAGAAAAGATTTTATCATGATTTGAATTGAAATTTGGTGTTTTTGATCGAAAATTTGATTTTTTCAAAAGTTTTTCAAGAAAACGAGTTTGTTACTGTTCATACGAATTTTGAGTGAAAAAATTGTTTTTAATGCAAGAAAATGGATTCATTGGATTCGTTTTATATGTAGGATTGATTCTTGTTCTAATTACATTTCATAATTCTATCAATTTCGATATCAATTTTCGAAATTTGAGTTTTCTGGAAATATCGAGTTCTTGACACTGTTCTTGATTCAAATTTGTAATTTTTGTGTTTTTTAATCGAATTTGCTTGCTAGAATTGTGTTCGAATTGTGTAGGTGAGTGAATTGTCAAAAGTTTCAGATCGAAATTTGAAGTCTAGATGAGTTTTTGGTGTGATTTTGATCGAGTTTTAGTATGCGGGTCATTCATATTAGTATGCGTGTCATTCATATGATTGTGCGGGTCATTCATATGATTGTGCGGGTCTATCATATATTCTATCATATAACTAACTTTTGGGTGTTAGTGTTTGTCTCAGGTTGAACCCGCATAGCATCAAGTGCGTGTCATTCTGCACACACATAACTTCAAGTGCGTGCCTCGTTGAACACGCATAGCATTTCAAGAAGGAACCGCATTCTATACTATGCATTTCCTTAAGGACCCGCATTCTATACTATGCGTTTCCTTAAGGACCCGCATACCTCACTATGCGTTTCCTTAAGGACCCGCATACCTCACTATGCGTTTCCTCAACAACCCGCATTCTTAGCTATGCGTTTCACCAAGGACCCACACACCTAGCTTTGCGTTTCAGTCAACACACGAAAAAAAAATTTCTTTAAAAAAAAAAAAATTTAAGTATTGTTCAATTTTTTTTTGGTCATCTTTGGAAAAAAAAATTTTACTTTGCGAAATATCAAGTATTGTTCAAATTTCAATTTTCACGAAATATTTTTTTTTAAGATTTCAATTTTTGATCTGATTGTTGTTTTTCTGATATACAGTTTGGGAACGATCATTATCATCAAGTTGATTTCTCATTCAATATTTTCTAAGAGAGAGATGAGTTCACCAATTTTGCTCAGAGGAAGATACGAGCAGTGGAAAGCTGATTTTCTCAAATTTGTAGATACAAATGAGCTGAGTTGTTATATCAGATTGTCATTGACTGAAGGAGAGATGACACCTCATACTTCAACAGAAGATTGTACTGAGGATCGAGAGAAAAGAAAGAATGCTGATAATATGGCTCGAACTTTTCTGTTGAATAGTATTCGTCATGAGTTTAAAGGTCACATAGATACATACCAGTTGACAGGAAAAGATTTGTACAAATCAACAGGAAAGGAGATATGAGACTATCTTGAATGGACGATGATAGGGCCAACAGTTGTGTCAGATCTAAAAGGAAAGATTTCTGAGTTGGAAGCTAAAATTCAGCAGACAGTCTCTGTTAAGAGCAATGAGCAGAAAATTAAGAAATTGGAATCTGAGAATGCTGAGCTTCGAAAGAATTTATCTGATTTGGAAAAACAGCTTGTTGCAAATAAAGCTGATTTTGAAAGAGAAAAGAAAAGTTTTTCAAAGAAGTTCTCAGATTTTTCAAAGAAATGTTTTGAAGAGAAGGAGTCAGTAGAGCTTAAATGCATCAAGCTTTCTCAACAAATTTCTGATTTTGAGAAAGTACTGATTTTAGAAAGAGAGAAGTTTGAAAAAGAGAAGAAGGCCATAGAAAAGAAGAACGTAGGAGTCTTTAAAGAGTTATCTGGCCAAAGAAACACTGCAGAAAGAGGGTTTGAAGAAGAAAGATTAATCTTTGAATCTGAAATTAAAAAGCTGACTTCTAAGTAGTCTGAACTGTCTGCAGCTGCGCTGAAAGAGCAAAGGACGAAGTCTGAATTCACAACAAAGATTGATCTGCTTGAGAAAGAAAGAGACATCTTTGCGTCAAAGATCAAAGAGCTTGAAAAATCTATTTCAAGTTCAAATCAGAAATTCATCCCTTCACAAAGGTCAGTCAAATCCTTTAATCAGATTCGTCGCACTAACCTTTTCTATGATGATTATTTAGATGGTTCAGATACTTTTCCAAGGAGAACAAGTTTCAAGAAAGAGAAACTGGTGTGGAAAAAGAAACCAATCAAAGATGATAAAGAAAATGAGCTAAAAGAGAAGAAATCATGTGTACATGTACACAAAGCAAAGAAGAACAAAGCACCTAGAGGTAAGAAATTTTATTGTTCTATTTGTTGTACACATGATCATTTTCACAAAACAAATGATCATTACTGGTATGGCTCTTACTCCATTTCCCCCACACGAACTGCAACTAACATTTCTGGACCCAACTACCAGTGGGTACCAAAGAAGAAAATTGATTTTGTGTTGCAGGCACCTCAAGCCAAGGGGGAGTAAGAGAACAATGGCTCTTGAGTAAATCAGCTCAAGACCCGGACTTCAATGTCAAAATGGCTTTTGAACACAGCAGTTCAAAACCCGAACTTCAATGTCAAGATTATGGCTTCTAAGCAAAACAGCTTAGGACCCGTACCTCAGAGATCAAAAAGACCTTACTCCTGTATGCTTGCATCCGATGGATATTGATGGTCTTCATCTCAAGAGAATTGATCTGATCTGATCTGATCTCTATCCTATACTTTTTATTTGCTAAATTTTTCTGATATTGATGGTCTAACAATTCAAAGGGAGTGTTTGATCTCTATCCTGTTTTAACTGAGATATTTCAGATGCTTAATTTAAGGGGGAGTAAAGGTGATGACTTCTGATTATTTCAGATCAGAACTCATTCTATAACTGTTTTACTGCTTTCTGTCCTTTTATTTTTGAATAAATAAAATGAATAAAGTGGCTTCTGATCAAATGACAGATCAGGACCCGTTTTTCAACGATCAAAGAAGGATATTATGCTAATATCCAGGGGGAGCTCAAAAGATATAAATCATTTGATCATGATTTGAGGGGGAGCCGAAAAGGTAAGAATCTTTTGATCCTAAGATCTCTGATTGTTTGAAAGAAGGACAACTTTCGAACATGAAAAACCTTTTCTTAAATGTTCAAACCACTTCTTATTTTCAAACGATTTCATGAATATAGAAGTGTGATTTTTAAAATGTTTTTCATTTTTTGCGCTTAATTGTTTAAATGACCGTGTGTTTCCAAAGATCAATACTTGTGTATTATTTTGTCCATATACTGTCAAGTATTCATACACACCGGTTCAGTATTTTCTTTGAAAATTGTTATTACCATGTCTCAAATTCGAATCAATTTTTCGATGGTAATACTCCCGTTTGTAATTTCACAGTTGTTGAGCATCATTCGTCTTTTTCATATTTGTTCTTTCATTGATAAATTGTTTATATTTGTTCATATAAACAAAATATCCAATTCTTTGATACCCTAGCTATTTCATTTGATCTGCTTTTAATCATTGTCAGATTCTCAAAACAATTCTCTTGACTTCATTTCATTCATTCAATATTCTTGTTTTGAGAAATCTTCAACGTTCAAATGCTCAAATTTCATTCATATTTTCAATGATCATACATACACTGACATATGATTTCTTGTGTTTTACATGTCAAGAAAATCATTGATAAGCATGTACTTTTAGGAACATGGGATTCAGTATGAGTGCTTAATAGATCTTCTATGGATTCACGATAACCAGTGTTTCCTACCCCGGAAGAAATCCTTTGAGTGATTAAGGGGAGAGGGGTCTAAAAGAATTGAGTGTGGGAGTGAACAGAGGTAAAATGGAAATGAGAAATTGGTTAGATGTGAGCTTATATGATTAAAAGAAAGAGGGTGTGAGATTAGAGTTAAAAGAATATCAGAACTCTGCACCTACCACTTTCTGAGTCGGGCAGCCACATTACTGATTGGTTCACATTTCTTTGGTGACCATCATTGAAATAGGAAAATAGCCCATGCCATCTCTTGCTTACAAACCCACTAGCTACTCATTCTTTTCTTAAAAAGAGAATGTTTCACATTTTCTGGGGAAGCAGCACATAATCTATCGGATCTTCACTTGGAAGATACTGATATTGAAATAGAAGGAAAGTTGCCCCACCTTCGACCCTTTCTCATGCACATTGAGTCCATGTATAATCATTGATGTCTCAGTGATTTACATACTTTGAGCCTTATGAAACACAATCATTGTGCTAATTCTTTCAGACACAAGCACGAGCACACAGAAAATTTGTTTTTCTGTCAGAACATTCATAGATAAACCTTGTGTTTTTCAATGATTGAATGAAAGTCCTGGGGAGTCAACATTAAACCAGCTCCTTAAATTGTACATCCGTTGTACACAGTAACTTTGTGTTACTGACAAGCACTTCTAACTGTTTCATTTGTTGAATCAGGGTTACACGCTTATTATGTCTGAATTTGCAAAGATTCGGATATAAACTCTTTAGATCAAAGCACAACATTTATCAAAGGGGAGATTGTTTCAAAGGGGTTATCAAAGTCTGAGCTGAAATTGAAGAAATTTTGATGATCTGATGCTCACATCATCAAAAAGGGGGAGAACGATATAAAGATTCAATTTCAGAGTTCGAGTTCAAAGTTCAAGCCTTAAATTCAAAATGTTTTCGAGTTCAAAGTTCCGCTGCTGTTTCAAAGGCTGATTCAAAGTCAAAAGATTCTGATTCTGAAAACAAACAAGATTTTCAAGATTCAAGAATGTTTGTTCTTCCGAAGATGATTCAGAGATCAAAGTGATGAAGATATAATTTTGATTGAAGACAAAAGATTTTTCAGAGTTAAAGTTTCAAGTTTTTCGTTTCTATTCAAGACATGTTGACTTTCCAAACCTTCAAAGATTAAAAAGACTTTCCAAGGTTCTTCAAAAGCCGCAAAAGAGCAAAGTTTTTGAAAGCTTCAAGAGACAAAAGATGAAGATTCAAGAGCTGAAGATCTGTATCAATTTTTTTATTAAATCTTGAATACAAAGGGGGAGATTGTTAAGTCTAAATATTGTATCCAAGATTTAATAGGAAAGTCAAATATGTAATAATCAACAATGACCTTGTAATAGTTAGTCAAGTGTCAGGATCTTAATTCTTAACAAGAACACACACTCAGAAAATAATATTAAAGAAGCTGCGGAATAGCACTTTAATATTCTTAAAACAATGCAACAGTAAATCAATGATCACAACTTGTAAACTTGTATTGAATGATTGAAGTTACAAGATTAATTTCTTCAAGCAGTACTAACTATGCTCAGCAGTATTAATTTCTTCAAGCAGTACTAACTTTGAACTAGCAGTACTAATCTTGTTCAGCAGTATTAATCTTCAACTGGCAGTATTAACCTCAGAAGTAGTAACCATGTTCTTCTAGCAGCATTAACTTTACTTAGCATTTCTTCAGCTCCCAACAATCTCCCCCTAACTTGACTTTTAGGAAGAGAAGTCAAGTTCTTCAGATGTCTTCTTAGATGCTCCCAAAACTTCATCATGACTTATATTCCTGTATTTGCATCCAACCCCAAACTCTGATTGATTGTTCTTTGGATCAAATACTTAGCCATCTCTGATTCTGGAACACATCCTAGCTTCTTCTTCAGCATTGCATGAAGCTTCAGTCTGCTATGGTTGTACACTCTATCCACTAGGAAGTACTCTGTGTGATTTCTATCCAAAGTCACAGCATATACTCCACTAGTTTCATATAAAGTCCAATTGGTGACTGTTTGAAAAACATTCCTTATGATCTCCTTCACTTCATCAGGTTTGAACATCATACACAGATACTCCATTACCAGTTTTGTAATTGAAATCCCTGGAGCTTTCAACTGATCTGCATACAACTTCATCCCTATATCAAACATTTCTTCAATATCTGACCTTGAGCATGTTCTAACAATCTTTGCCCAAGTACTGTAAACTTCATATTTTTCATCTTTCCTCTTCAGCCTTATGTACTCCTTTCTATCTACCTCCAGTACATCCCAGTGAATGACTTCAGGAGGTTTAACTCCTACAGGTTCAGCTGAAATTGGTTCAGGCACTTTGTCCATCACTACCATGTACATCTTTACATCCTCAGAGCTTGGAGGCTCTTTCTTTTCTGATGACTTAGGTGCCTCTTTTCTTCAGCAACCTTCTCTGCTTCTTCTGTGGCTATTTTAGGCTTCTTGATTGATTTTCTCCTTGCAATCATCTTGGTTCTTTTCAGAGTCCTTAGAATTTCACCAAGAGTGGCTTCCTTCTTTAGAGTCTCTTGCTCATCTGGAAAAGGTTTTTCTATAAAATCATTGCTTTCTTTCATTCTCTTTTCCATCTCCACTCTTGCAGTTTCATTCCCTTGAAGCTTGAGCATTTCTGAATCATACAACTCTTTAATCTGTTCAAATGGCATTGTTGAGAACATCTCCTTTCTGACTCCTACAGCACCTTTGAGAAATGTGATCATCTTGTTTCTCTCTTGGTTACCTAGGAATGTCTTTGAGGGTTGTCTCTTCTTTGCAGCCTTCTTGATCATCATAGATTTCTTAAGAGTTGCAGCTTTCTTCTGAGCCATTTCAGTTGCTAAGCTTTGTTGATAAGCTTTATTCAGTTCTGCAGCTAAAGCCTTTGCCATCTCCCTATCTTTGTCTACTTGAACCCTCTCTTCTTGCGCAAGATCGGCTTGCATCTTCCTGGCCAAAGCTTCATCTGATTCAACCAACTTTTGCTTTTTGATAGGTTGATCAGATTCCACTAGCTTAGCTTTGCCTTTGTCTTTGCTCATCACCTTCTCAATGCTTGATTTCTTTGCAGCCTCACTTCTTTCTTATGACAACTCCTTTGGTCTTTGAGATGACCTTGGGAGTATCATTCTTGGCTTTGATTAGTGTTTCTGCAATCTCAAGCTCTGTTAGTACTTCTTTCACTGTTTCTGCTGCTTGTTTAATTTCAGCAGTATTAACCATTTCTGCTGCTTTACTTGAATTGGCAGTATCAATGGTTTCTGCTGCTTGCTCTGTTTCTGCTGCTTGCTCATGCTCCCCCTCAACATCATGTTTTTCCCCATCCAGCTCCCCCTTATCTGTGGTGTCTTCCATGTTGAGCTCCCCCTTTTTGGGAGCATCATCCCCTGATTTCCTTCTCCTTAGCACAAATTGTCTCTTATTCTTTTGCAGAATCAATTTCCTCACCATCTGCTTCAAGTTTACAATATGTTCTTGTTGAGACAGAACTATCATTTTCAGCTCTTCTATATCTTTGCCCTGTTTGAGCACATCCATGTTGATGTTTCCCATGGTTTCCATCAATTCAAAATAGTTATACCTGTCCTCACCTTCTCCATAAGTGTTACCCTCTTTTGAAGGATCATTGGATCTTTTTGTAGTGGAAGTCTTCTGCCTAGCAGAAGCACTATCCACCCCCTTGGTTTCTTGGCACCTGGGACCTTTGGATGATTGCTCACCCAAAGTTGCCATGGAGAAGGTCTTATGCATGTTACCACTGACCTCCTCTGTGCTAGCAGGAGTAGTGGCAGCCTTAGCACCCATATGCTCAACCTCCACCTCAGTGAGCACCTCCTTGGGGTTGGGAGACACCCCTTTGGTTTCCCTGTTGATATTCTCTAAGGGAGAATTCTCCCTTAGAGGGCTTAAAGGCTCAGTGGTTGAAGGTACAAGAAGGGAAGGAGCCTTCTTTACCTGTTTCCTTGTATAAGTTTGGGTGATTGGTGAAGTTGGCTTATGAAGTAGGGACTGTGGGATAGATATAGAGTGGGAAGGTTGGGATTGGCTAGCAGTGGGATGGTCTGATGAGGGCCTTGCCTCTGCTGCCATACCTTCTTTAGTGTGGGACACCACCATCATTGTAGAGAACAATGGGGTGTCAACTCCTTCCGAGTCCAGAGGGGATCTTTTCATGTTTGAAAAGACCTTACCTTTGGGGATTTTTGGTACATATACCTCATCAAAATGAGGTATATCCGTCAATTCATGGGTTATTACATCTTGTACAAACCTAGGGTACATATAAAAACTCTTTTTACTTCCCAGGTTTGAGACAAGATCATTAAAAAGCATTTGAGAAAAATTGTACTTTCTGGCTGTGGCCAAGCACACCAAAGCATAAGCAATGGTGCTACTGAACTCACTCCATCCAGTAGTCTTTTTAGAGATACAATGCATTAAGGTATGAACAAGAAAACGCCATTGGGTATAAAATTTAGCCTTTGAGAATTTAAAACCACCCAACTGGCCTCCATACCCTATTCTTGACAAAGTTGAGAATAATTCCTCATTAGGAATAGAGGTTATACCTGTAGCATCGTCTAGACGTAGACAGATGCGTATCACCTCTTCATTAACTGCTAAGGGTTTTTCACACATCCTTGTCTTGATCATTTGCACACCATTCTCAGTAATAATGGTGGCATTAGCCCAAAATTGCCTTTGATGCTCTATGTAAATAGTTGGCGATACAGTGAGAGCATGGGCAATGTGGCTTGACCTGAGAAAATCCACAATTTGGTGGAATCCATTGGCTTGTTTCGGCTTCTTTAGCATCGCAATCTCGTTGTGCTCGTCAATGAAAGTCATGGATGCCATTGAACTTGAGTATGCTGGACTGAAACACTTGTTCTTTGAGAGAAAAAGAAGGATTAGAGAGCAGATGAACAGTACACAAAGAGTCGTTATGATCTTTTAGGCGGGCAAAGGGTATTTATAGTATACGGGACATAAGCAGTATTAACTAATAGCAGTATTAACTACCTAGCAGTATTAACTGAGAGCAGTATTAACGGAGAGCAGTATTAACTAACTAGCAGTATTAACTGAGAGCAGTATTAACCACTAGCAGTATTAACTAACTAGCAGTATTAACTGAGAGCAGTATTAACCACTAGCAGTATTAACTAACTAGCAGTATTAACTGAGAGCAGTATTAACCACTAGCAATATTAACTAACTAGCAGTATTAACTGAGAGCAATATTAACCACTAGCAGTATTAACTGTACACTGGTAGTATTAAAAATGCACTGGCAGTATTAACCATACTTACTCTTTTTGAAGCTTATGAAGGTCTGATCAAGGCAATAACTTCCTGTGAAAGATGATTAGCAGCCCACAAATAACCAAAGTAGCAGGTATAGAAACACCTTTTTAAAACATAAGCTCATTCAAAGTTAATCATGCCCACACTTGAGACCAAGAAAGTGAATCTACCCACATCAAAAGCTTTAGTGAATAGATCTGCAAACTGGTTGTCAGTATGAACTTTAGCAACTTGAATGAGTTTCTTTTCATTGCAATCTCTGATAAAGTGATATCTGATCTCAATGTGCTTTGTTTTGGAGTGCTTGACTGGATTGTTAACAATGCTTATAGCACTGCTATTGTCAATAAAGATTGGAGTGTGAAGAAATGTTACCCCATAGTCCAGCATCTGATTTTGAATCCATAGAACCTGAGAGCAGCAACTTGCAGCAGCAATATACTCAGCTTCTGTTGTTGATAAGGACACTGTGGTTTGTTTCTTACACTGCCAAGATACTAGTCTTGCACCCAAAAGTTGACATCCCCCTGAAGTAGACTTTCTGTCCATGTTGGCACCACCCAAGTCACTATCTGAATAAGCAATCAAGTCAAATGAAGATTCATATGGATACCAAAGACCTAATCTAGGTTGTCCTCTTAAGTATCTGAAAATCCTCTTCAGAGCTTGAATATGTGATTGTTTAGGCTTGACTTGGAATCTGGCACATACACACACTGGAAACATGATGTCTGGTCTTGAGGCTGTGAGATACATGAGAGATCCAATCATTGATCTATATAGATGGACATCAACATCCTCCCCCTCAAGATCAGCAGTGATCTGTTTGTGAGTTTCTATTGGTGTGCTTGCTGGCTTTGAGTCTTTTAAACCATATTTCTCCAAAATGTCTTGCACATACTTTGATTGACTAATAAAGATTCCATCTGACTGCTGTTTCACCTGAAGCCCAAGGAAGAAGGTAAGTTCACCCATTGAACTCATTTTAAAGCTCTTGTGCATCAACTCTTCAAAGTCTCTACACATCTGATCTTTTGTGGATCCAAAGATGATATCATCCACATAGATCTGAACTAGTAGGATGTCCTTCTTACTTCTTTTAATGAAAAGGGTCTTGTCAATGATGCCCCTTTCAAACCCATTCTCCAAGAGATAGGTAGACAGAGTGTCATACCATGCTCTTGGGGCTTGATGTAGACCATAGAGTGCTTTCTTCAGCTTGTATACTCTGTCAGGATATGAAGGATTTTCAAAACCAGGAGGTTGACAGACATATACTTCTTCATCAATTGTGCCATATAGAAATGCACTCTTTACATCCATTTGATAGACCTTGAACTTCATGTATGAGGCATAGGCTAAGAACAGCCTAATTGCCTCTACCCTTGCCACTGGGGCAAACACTTCATCATAATCTATGCTCTCTTCTTGAGTGTACCCTTGTGCCACAAGCCTTGCTTTGTTCCTGATCACAATACCTCTCTCATCCTTTTTGTTCCTGAAAATCCACTTGGTACCTATAGCTCTATGACCTTTTGGAAGGTCCACCAAGTCCCAAACATCCTGTAGCTTGAATTGAAGTAACTCTTCTTGCATGGCTTCTATCCAACTTGAATCTTTCATTGCATCATAGGCCTTCTTAGGCTCAATCTGGGATAGAAAGCAGGAGAGTACTGTGTGTTGTTGATCTTGCAACTCTTGAAGTCTGCTTTGATTCCTTGTAATAATAGGAGAAGATATGTCTCCTATTACCAGCTCTGGAGGATGATTCTTTTGTGTTCTAGTCTGAAAACTAGGTTCTTCATGGATTCCTTCCTCTAGATTGGAATCATTTAAGTCAGCAGAGGGGATCACCTCAGCTACTTCTAGCTCTTTATGCACTGAAGATTCCTCTTCTCTTCTTTCTTCTTCACTCTGAATTGGCTCAGTTAGAGGTTCTTTTTCACAGAATTCAACAGGTTCTTTTATAGGCATAGGAAAAAGATCACAGACTATTGTCTATTGTCTTGAATTTGTGTAGCCCCTGATCCTCCACTTCCTGAACCTGCATAATCATCACTACTGAAACCAAAAGAGTTAGTTAGTGAATCAATGTCAAACAGCCACTGAGGACCAGACCCAATAGGATTTGGTGTGTTCTCATTGCATTTGACATTGTCACTTTCCTCAATTATTCTAGAAGAAGTATTAAACACTCTGTAGGCCTTACTCTGAGATGAGTAACCAACAAGAAATCCATCATCTGCCTTGCTATCAAACTTTCTTAAGTGATATTTGATATTGAGAATTGTACAAGGACACCCAAATGGTTTAAAAAATCCAATAAAAGGGTTTTCTTTTATTTAAGAGCTCATAAGGTGTCTTGTTTTTAGGCTTGACTACTAGTACTCTGTTTTGGACATAGCAAGCAGTATTAACTGCTTCTGCCCAGAAAGTTATTGGAAGTTTAGAATCAGCTAACAGAGATCTAGCAGCCTCAATTAGTGTCCTATTCCTTCTCTCAGCAACTCCATTTTGTTGTGGAGTCCTAGGAGCACTGTATTGCCTCTCAATTCCTTTTTCCTCACAAAAGGTGTTTAGGTCATGATTTTTAAATTCAGTACCATTGTCTGGCCTAATGATTTTGACTTTTTGATTAGTTTGGTTTTCAGTTCTTAGAATAAAGGATTTGATCAGTCCACTTGTCTCATCCTTAGTCCTTAGAAAATATACCCAAGTAAATATAGAGGAATCATCAACAATAACTAGGCAGTATGATTTCTTCTCTATGCTCATAACATTTGTAGGGCCAAACAGATCCATATGCAATAAATGAAGAGAAGAAGAAATAGTGTTCACTTCTTTGGACTTATGAGAAGTTTTGTGTTGTTTGCCTTTAAGACAAGCAACACAATGATCATCACATGAATAGACTTTAGAAGGCAAACCTCTTACCAGGTTGTTTTTAACAAGTTTATTTATTGTTTTAAAATTCATGTGACACATCCTTCTGTGCCAAAGTGATGATTCATCTAGAGAAGCTTTTGAAACAAGACAATTTATGGATGAATCAGATGAAACACTTTCTATATCTAAACAATATACATTGTCCTTTCTAGGGGTTCTTAGTAGTATCATCTTTTCATCAACTACCTTGAATCCAAGAGCAAGGATACTATGTTGTTTGTCACAAACCTGTGAATAATATACTATGTTGTTTGTCACAAACCTGTGATACACTTAACAGGTTGTATCTTAATTGTTCAACATAGAATACATCCTCAAAGGTCATTTTACCTTTGGTCACATCACCTTTACCACTGATTTTACCTCCATCTGGAGTATTCCCAAAAGCAACATGCCCACCATCAATCTTCTTGAAGTTCTTGAGGCAAGACATGTTCCCTGTCATGTGCCTAGATCAACCACTATCAACATGCCAGATGCTCTTCCCTTTGAGCTGTTGGTTGCCCTGCACATTAGATTAGACAATTAGTATTGATTGGGGACCCAAGCCAAAGTGGTCTTGGGTCTCCCTTTCTCATCAAAATACTTGCATTCCTTTTTAATGAGGTTTTTAAAATCAGAACACTTGTTATTGGAGTACTTTGTCAAGATTATTGGTCTAGCAGCACTAATACTAGAAGCAGTACTATCTTTAGAAATACTAACAAAATTAGCAGCACTAACAGGTTTGGCAGTATTAACCTTGTTGGCAGCACTAACAGAGTTAGCAGTAGTAACATTTGCAGAAGTACTAACAATGTCAGCAGCACTAACATTGCTAGCAGCAGTATTGCTTCTAGCAGTACTATCACTGTCAGCAGCACTATTTGCAGTAGCAGCACTATCAGTTTTAGTACTTTTAGGAATCCACATCTTGACACTGTCTTCCATATTCTGTTTCTTCATGTGGCTTTTAGATTTAACAGTTTTCTTGGCCACATGGTTCTTTTCTTTCTTCCTATAACCAAAGGGTTTTTGAGTAGGTCTCTGAAAATTCATCCTTTGGTTCATGGGATTGAAATAGCAATATTTGGCAATGTGATTAAGCTTTCCACAAATAAAACAGGGTTTTGGTCTATTGATTTTACTCAGATCAACCCTTTGTTTTTATGCCCATAGATTATTCCAGTTCCTTTGATTACCCCTCTTTTTATCATGTTTTTCGGGCTCAGATTTACTGCAAGCACACTGTTTGCAAGGGACAGAGTTCACAACAGTGGTCTGCTTATAGTGAATCTCCTTGTTCTTACCCTTAGTCTTCTCTACCTTATTTGACTTGACCCAATGCTTTCCACATCCTTCATTGGTAATTATGTGGTTTTCTATAGGAATCTCACCACTCACAGTGTTGTCCTTACTTTTGACAGTTTCTTTCTCAGTTTTATCCTTAACAACTACTTCATCTAAGGGATCAATCTCAGTGGATCCCTCAGGCAGGTCCTTCCTAACCTTTGAATCTAACAAGTCTGAACTAGGAGGGATGTAGTTGTTGTTGTAGGGTGGTGGTGTGGTATTTTACCCTATTCCTCTTCTCAGTTTATCATGAAACTGAGTTTGTAGTAAAGAATCCATTGCTTTAGAAGCATTGGAAAACGTTTCTACATCTAGCTTGACTTTAGCTAGCTCTCCTCTTAACTTTTCACTCTCCTCTTTAGATTTGGTCAGTTGAAGTTCTAGGTCATTCTTCTCCCACTTCCAGTAGTTTGTGTCATAGGAATGTTGAAGCTCATTGGCTTGAAAACTCTTAATCTGCTCTTCAAACCTCTCAACAATCCTAACATAGTCTTTTATGTCCTTTTCTAATCTCTTCAGGTCATCACTCATTTTCTGGTTGTGATCCCTGTACCTTTTAACAGTGTTAATGCAATTTTGAGTACAAAGATTAGAAGTTACCTCTGTTGGGAGATCAGACACCTCTGCCATTAAAGCTTGGTTTTGGACAGCCTCTTCTGCTTGATCACTCCAATCAAACCCCATACCTTGTTGAGAGACTAGGGCTTGAGCAGAGTTTCTGTTATTATTGAAGTTTCCAGACTGTGCTTGTTGATGGTTGTTGTTGTGAGACACTCCACTTCTGCATTCCCTAGCAAAGTGTCCCTTTTGATGGCATTTATAGCATTCCACCTTAGACTTGTCAAAACCTGCTCCATCTTCTCTTCTTTGGGAGAAGTTGTTCCTCCCAGTTCGCTTGATGAACTTTTTAACTCTCATAGAGAGCATGGCCATCTGCCATTTAATGTCCATCTCTTCAAGGTCATCTGGATGGAGTTGTTCCAAGTCATCATTAATTAGAGAAGAGTTTCCATGACTGGACAGAAAGGCTTCAAACACAGTTTCAGTGCCTTTCTCTTGATTTGCTCCATTGGCAGCACTAACTGATTCAGGGTTAGAGGTAGAATCACTTGATGTTGATAGGAGTGCAGCATTGTGAACATATCCAGAAGGCTTCTTCTTAGCCTCTACCTCAGATTCAAAAACTCTTAGATCATTGTATAGATCATCAAGTTCCTTTTCTTCCAGTTGATCATTTTGTCTGAAAGAGACAGTATACATGGTTCATTCATCACCCAGGGACCTTAGGAACTTCCTGTTTAGATCATCTTGATCAATTTGTACTCCAACTGTAGCTAGTTCACCAATAAGCTTGTTGAACCTGTCAAAAGTTTGAGTCATGGACTCATTCTTGGTTGACATAAAGTTCTCATACTGTTGCTTCAGTATGGCCTTCTGATTTCTCTTGGTACTTTTGGTACCAGAGAATCTCTTCTCTAGAGCATTCCAGAGCATCTGTGCATCAGTGCAATTGCAGAACTGATGTTGATATTCATTGGGAATAGCCAAGAGCAAAGTGCTTAAGGCTTTCATCTCTATCTGTCTAGTCTTTCTCTTTGCATCAGTTTTTGGAGGTGTCCTCTTTCCATCTACACCAATTTTTCCTGCTTCAGAAGGACCATTCTCAATGATGTCCCACATAGAATAGTCAGTGAGGAGTATGTACTGTTTGATTCTGATCTTCCACATGTCGAATTCATTGGGTCTGAGCATTGGAACCTTTGAGACCAAGGTACTGTTTGATTCAGCAATGTTTTCCATGATGGCTAAGATTTCTGAGAATACAGACTCTGATACCACTTGTCAGGATCTTAATTCTTAACAAGAACACACACTCAGAAAATAATATTAAAGAAGCTGCGGAATAGCACTTTAATATTCTTAAAACAATGCAACAGTAAATCAATGATCACAACTTGTAAACTTGTATTGAATGATTGAAATTACAAGATTAAACACACAACCTCAATATTGATGAACAGACTCACCAATACGGATTCTACTTCTCTAGAATCAGGGTTCTAACCTTGAGGTTGATTCTCTCTTAAGAAAGCTAATAACTCAGAATAATTGTTCTCACAAAAGTTACAGAACTATTATAAACAAATCTATACATATATTGAAGATAAAAGATAATTACAAAATAATAAAAGATCTTCAATATAAACTTCTATCTTTATCTCTAACTTCCATGAATATCTTCAGTCCATCCAGCTGTCATCCTTCCATGCGAAGTCTTCATCTTATAAGCAGCATTAATCTTCAGCAGCATTAATACTCTGAGCAGTATTAACTCCAGCAGTACTAACTATGCTCAGCAGTATTAATTTCTTCAAGCAGTACTAACTTTGAACTAGCAGTACCAATCTTGTTCAGCAGTATTAATCTTCAACTGGCAGTATTAACCTCAGAAGTAGTAACCATGTTCTTCTAGCAGCATTAATTTTACTTAGCATTTCTTCAGTTCCCAACATCAAGGTTTATTTTACTTTCCTTAGTAGTTAAGGCTTTGTTAGATTTGTGAGTATATAAAGGTTTGTCTTTGTAATCATATGGTAACGAACTAGAGTCTAAGCATATTGTAATTCTAGAGTTGATGTAATTCAAGATCTACTTTCTCTCTCTAGACTTTCTCTCTCTAGTTCTTGTGCATAATGTTCATATTTTGAGTAATTAGCTTGATGTGATTGGGATTTTATGATTAACATTAGAGTTCCTTATTTTGGTCAATGATGCCACCCCTCGGGTTTTGGTCGACCTTTGCGTGGGTTTAGATGTGCTTGGTTCTTCGTTGACTGAGATGTTAGAAACAATAAGCAAGATTATGGATAATAGGACTACTAAAAGAATTAATTTGGTTTGCCAAATATCTTGACAAAAAACAGGTATTAAAGTTTCTGGAATTGCTAAACTTGCATCCAAGATTGACATGGAGGAACCAGTTAAAATGTTGAAAAATCAATATGATTTTCAACAAGAACGAAACCAGTGTACTTGAGATAAAGCAATATCTGCCACCTCCAATTGTACTTTATGATTTGACTCTGAGGAAATGTTCTATAGCAGACTTCCTTATCCTTATTTCTCCAAACCCACCATTGCCACACATACCTTTCGGTATGAGCTCTCACCTTATTTCTCCAAAATAGTGGTGGCCAACATAACAAACAGTCCAATAAGTAGTTTACCCCAATACAAAAAAGACCAAACATAATTTCCCACCAAGGACTGCCAATCTAGAACAAGCACCATGAATTCGCACTTTTAATAGCAATTAGACCAAGACTGCTCCCAATCCTTCCAGCACCATATCCATTAATGAAAATGCCATACATGTAGAATATTTGGCCATACTCCAATAATGCATAGCAAATTAGAACAAATAACAGCATTTTCCCATATATACAAATTCTCACAAGCAAACAAGAACCAAGGCAGCCATAAGGGTATATTTGCACGATCCCTTTATCCCTCCAAAAATTACTTGGCCAAAAAACCAACCGGTCAAAGAAACAGCTCAGGTTAGAATCTACAATAGAACATGCAATGGCAGAATGCCAAATTGCATAAATAAGTTCATACCAGATTATGAGTCCAAAAAAAGAGATAAGAAACAAAAGTTGAAATACCAATTTGATATTCAACAGGAGAATGAAGTCCAAAGAGTAGCTGCCAAATAGGACAGAAGCTGACCAGATACCATCTTTATAGTTCCAACAGCTAAGTACATCTAACCTCCTTATTCCTCCAATGCCCATGAGAGCAATCTAAAAGCCATATATTAATCCCAAAAACCAGTTGGGGGTTGATGAACAACCAAAGTAATATGAGGAACAAAATTAATTCACATAAAAAAATCCATACTCTTCAATGACCATATATACACCAAATCTCACATGAAATGGGAACAGTTGCATCATATACAAGAACTTTGTTATATAGGCCAACAGAATAGTGAAGAGAGGTTTAGAATTAAAGCCTCGATGTGCTGTTTTCACACAGTATTAATAAGCTTTCATCAAACAAATAAACACAAATTTATAGAGAAAGTGAATAATGAAGAGAAAGAGGTGGATGCCTATTGACCCACCATGTGTCTTATCTACTAGATTGATTCATCCTATATGCCATAATGGTGATGACATCCAAGTAGAATGACCTCTATGTTAAAGTGGATATACATGGAAAATTAACCAACTGCAAATCACTATTTAGTTATGAAACTTTTAGTTATAATTTTGAAAAAGGATCCAAATCCAATCAAGAGAGAATGAAAATATGGTTAAAAAAAGAAATCTCAGCCAATCTCTTGATCCTCCATATAAAAAGAATGAATTGAGCAATTTATAAGATTTTTTGATAACCTTTTTTAAATTATATTTATATTATATATTGAAAGGATAAAAATTACGTATATTTATATTATATATTTACTTTTCACTAAATAATTACTATGGTGATTTTTAACGCTAATACGTAGGACTATTGGTTTTTAACTTTTGTTACCGGATCAACCGGTTCGATACCAGTTCGTTATGACCTGTTCAACCGGTTTTTTAATCGAACCGGCCGGTTCAATCCGTCAAACAATTATATTCAAGCATTCCAATCTTCGTAAACCCAATTAATCGTGACCCCAGAATCTTGTAGATTAAGCTCAATGAAAGAGTCCATTTAACAAAAATACCAGTTGTGTAAACTTTTTTTTCCTTTTAAGCTGCTAATCATCATTATTCAATCAAAACTTCTGTGCAACATTAACTAATTAAAATGCAGACAACAAGACAGATGCCTTTCACTTCAAACTTTTTACGAAAACAGCTCAAATCTTTCATATGAATCATCTATGAAACAGTAAACATTTTACTCGGTGGGAAATACAGGAAAAATCTCTTGGTGGTGGAGGAAAGATGGTTGATCGATATAATAAGATAACAATCTAAGTCATTCCACCTGATATGCAAATCCATAATCAATTAATATACTCAACATCTATGCAATCATCAACTAATGAAAAGAATGATTGAGCAACTTGAAAGGCCGGTAAGCAGTCAACAACCACTATAGGCTTACAATATTCATTCTTCATCAAAAGAAATAAAAAAAATTGGCCTTCTCAACCAAAGGAGGACCCCAGAAGGCAGTGCACACCATTCAATTTAAGATTTTCCCAAGCCTGACATGATACCATTAGTTAGACTTAACTGGGATTACAGTTACACCAACTAAAGACTATAAGTACGAAGAGTGGCATACAGCAGAATCCATTGTGATTCCCCTGCCTCACTCTCATGGTTTTAACTTGTTTGAGGATTCAACTCAAAAGATGCAGTAACATTAGACATTCTCCACCTCAAACTTTTGAATGAATCGACCCTGAGCCTTTAAGAGATCATTCTTCAAGGGATAAAAGAATGTGTGTTTGCCATTTCAAATGGCAGCACTACTAAAAAGAAAAGGATACTTTGAAATAGAAATATGTATACGCAAAAAAGAAATTAAAAAACTAAATTTGTTAATAAAAGCAATTGTGCTAAAGATATCAAGTTCTTAAGGTTGATCGCTATCAATTTTATAGGACACCTACTCGACAATATGAACAATCTATCTTCAAATCCAGATATTTTCAACAATGGGTATATTTGGAACTTCCGGTTATCGTTCATGCCATTAGCCATTTACAGCACCCAAAACCAAATTATGGTTCTTTTGTGTATTTGCAGGGATGTTATATGTGCATATAAACTTCACAAGTCGGTTCTAACATAATTTTACGCTAAACTAAATTCAAATAAGGAAAAAGAACTCAAAAACAGAGGGTGGACCATGCTAATACTACTTCTCAAACTAAATAACGCCACCAATGCTTTCATCTTTTTGCAATCTTTAGGGTCTAATGTGAATATGTAATTACCATTTCTTAATCTACAAACCAATATGGTTCTTATTGATTATTGATTAAAAAAAAAATCATTTGATACCCAAAAAGTCAAATGCAGACTTCTTTATCCTCAAAGCTATCTAAATTACCATTTATTGAGATAATTTCAACTCCCAATACTAATTACCCTTTCAAATTATAATTATTTATCCTTCATATGCAACTCTGTTACCAATAATTCTTTAACGCAGTCACATAGATTAGCACAAACCCTAGAATTTGGGATAAAATTTAGAACAATATCATGGAATAGAAGAAAACTCCAGATGCTATTCCAAATTTCCAATCACTATCGATTTAGTAAAATCATGGAGAATCAAAATAGAAGTAACTCTTAACAAAGAATTAGGATTTGAATCTAAATAGCCAATGAAATCATGTTCGAATTGAAACATTTTAAAAAAACATATATAAACCCTAAATACATAATTCAAACAATCGAACAGATTCAAAACCGTAAACAACAATTTGACTCCACAATCATCGTAATTATACAATTTGAGAATTATACAAGAATTTAACTAGGTTTTTAAGAAAAATCGGACCTGGCATTGAAGATGTATTAGTCGGAATCGTATTCGTAACTTCTACATCATCACCATCGGAGAAATCATCGCTGGAAAACTCTCCTCTCCTTCGTTCATCAATATCGCCGTATGTACAGAGAAAAAAAAAGCAAATCGTGGGTTTAAGCTGGTCATGGGGGTTTTATTTATTTATTTATTTATTTTGGTTATTATTATTATTATTATTATAGTTATCTATATTATTATTATTATTTTATTTTTATTTTTATTGTTATATTATTATTATTATTAGTATAATCTTATTTTTATTTTTACTATATTATAAAGTACGAATAAAAAACTCTTAAATACAAGGTACCATCATTTTATGTAAGATTTAAAAATCTCTTAATTTACAAAATACAAAATCTCTTAATTTCAATACCACGAATTGCAATTGGAATCACGTGTGTCATCAAAACATGACAATCGTGCGACTTTATACCAAACTTGTTAATAAAAGCAATTGTGCTAAAGATATCGAGTTCTTAAGGTTGATCGCTATCAAGTCCTTCATCGACACTAGCTTCTTAATGTTCGCAGAATATCCAGATGGAACTTTGATATCATGTAAGCACTGACAGAATCTGGTTTTCTCAACCTTCGACAATGTATAGCAAGTCGGTGGCAAGTATGTACGTTTTCCATTATCAACAGGAGCAAGCTCTGATCGGATCCCCATTTCCACCATGTCTTTTCGAACTTTCGCCCCATCTTTTGATTTTCCTGGAATGTTCAACAATAGACATATCAAGCTGTCACAAACATTTTTCTCAATATGCATTACATCAAGACAGTGTCGAACACTCAGATGCTCCCAGTATGGTAGATCCCAGAAAATAGACTTCCTCTTCCAAATATTTTTTGGAAGAGTTGGACGACATTTTTCGAACACAATGTCTAGATGCTTAACTCGAGAATATACAGTTTGTCCATTCAACGATTGCCTTGCTACTCCATGCTCGGTTTTCCCATCAAACAATGACTTCAGTTTACGGTACTGGTGGCTCTTCGGAAGAGACCTTCGATGACCCATGTACACATGTTTCCCATAATTTCTCAACCTTAAAGCATGTGTGCCATCTTCACATATAGGACATGCCTTTTCTCCCTTTGTACTGTAACTTGACAAATTCCCATAAGCCGGGAAATCGTTTATGGTGCAAAAAACCATGGCTCGTAGCTGAAAATGTTCCTTCCCGTATGCTTCATACACTTCGATGCCTCGACTCCATAATTCTTTCAAGTCTTCAATTAACGGAGCCAAATATACATCAATGTCGTTCCCAGGTTGTTTGGGACCCTAAATTAGCAATGACATCATGATGTATTTACGTTTCATGCATAACCATGGTGGAAGATTGTAAATGCATATAAGCACCGGCCAAGTACTGTGACGACTGCTCATGCTTCCGAATGGATTTATTTCATCAGAGCTAAGACCAAACCGAATATTCCTAATTTCATCACCAAAATCTTCAAAGATGATGTCGATATTCTTCCATTGAGGAGAATCTGCTATATATTTAATCTTCCCATCTTTTTTACGATCTTCAGCATGCCAACGCAACAACTTTGCATCTTTGGCATTTGTAAATAATCGTTTCAATCTTGGTACGATTGGCAAATACCACAACATTTTAGCGGGAGGACCATCCTTTTGTTTCACATCACTATTGTCTTTCGTTCGGTTCTTTCGCTTATACCTCGATGTACCACATATGCGACACTCGTTTAGATCAGCGTCTGCATTCCTATACAACATGCAATCATTCGGACATGCATGTATTCTCTCTATTTCCAATCCTATCGAACACATCAGTTTTTTCGCTTTGTATATCGAAACAGGTAATTCGTTATCATCGAGAAACAGGTAAGGCCTTTTATATGCGGTTTTTAATAAACAACCACGTATAAAAGGGTTACTTTTATACGCGGTTGTTTGTACTTTCATACGCGGTTTTTTACTTTTATACGCGGTTTTAAATAAACAACCACGTATAAAAGGGTATGACATTTATACGTGGTTGTTTGTACTTTTATACGCGGTTTTTATACTTTTATATGCGATTTTTGATAAACAACCGTGTATAAAAGGTTTACATTTTTATGCGGTAGTTTGTACTTTTAGACGCGGTTGTTTGTACTTTTATACGCGGTTGTGAATTAAAGACCACGTGTAAAGGTTACCTTTTATACGCGGTTATTTATTAAAAACCGCGTACAAAAGTGTTACTTTTATACGCGGTTTATTGCTAAAAACCGCGTGTAAATGTAGCTTTTACGCACGGTTTTGTTAGCAATAACCGCGTACAAAAGTGACCCTTTCGTACGCGATTTTTAATAAATAACCGTGTATAAAAGGTAACCTATATACGCGGTTTTTCCGATGCAACCGTTTGTAATTCTCGAGTGCCCTTTTTATACGTTTTTTAATCTAGAACCGTGTATAAAACCATATTTTTAGCAACGGTTCAAATTGAACCGTGTAAAAAGGTTCCAGATTCGTCCTTTATACGCGGTTTTTGTAAAAACAACAAAAATCGTTTATAATTAGACGCGTATAAAAGTCATATTTGTAGTAGTGAATAAAGTCGGCGAGGTCTTTCTTAGAAGGGTCGTTAGAGGGTTATGAGAACTTACTCGAAGAAAAATCGGGATGTTACAAAAATATGTCCTTTTTGTCATCTAGCATACCAGCCAACAACTAGATATATATTTTAATGGCTAACTTATCAACTAATTATGGTAACCAAAATATCCAAAATATAACATTACCTAATGAATATTTAAGTCTTTAGTTGTAATATTAAATACATTGAATAGTTTAATATGAATAATCAATATTAGAATATCAGGATATTTTAATTTTTGATTTTGTTTTTCATTTTATGAAACCAATCAAATATAATAAATTTGTTGGAGATATGATGCTCCTAAATAAATAATAAATGCATAAGACAAAATTTGGATAGTAAGATTTAGAGGAGGGAGCAAGTACGCATTGGAAAAAAAAAACTTGTAATCTTAAACCTGTCCGCCAATCAAACATTAACACTTCATCATTTTTTTAAAATAGATAAATGAGATAATAACTAACTAACCGCATGTTAACATTTTTGTTACAGAGGTGGATTCATACGAGAACAATATCTATTTAAAGTAATACACGTAAATAGGAAAAAGAAGAAATTGCAGAAGAAAATTAAGTAAACCGGAGTGGTCGAGGCCTATGTGTAACACAGTGCCCTTAAAACAAATTCACCCTATGGTGTCTGTTCCCAGGGTACAACGGTCGGAACAGTAGTATTGCCGGACCGAGACAAAGCCATGAGAAAAGTCCGAGTATTGTATGGGAGTTATGAGGGAAGTAATAAATTCATGAAAATGGAAAGCCAACAGATTTTGCCAAAAAAAAACTGAAAAAATCTGAGTTTTCGGTCGGCCTCAGGGCTACATTCGTGCACACAAGTTCAGTGGTTCGGTGCTCAAGCGATCCAGAATTCGCACCCCCTGTGCGCGCACATGAAGGAGACTTTCCTTCAATATAATTTAATCTCTCTATTTGCAAAATCATATATAAACTTGTTTCTTTTCCATGTTCCCACCAATGTGGGACACCCTTTTTTTCCCAACAATACCCACATGAATGAGTCAACTTTGAGATTCAGTTTATCATTCATACGAGCTCTATTTTGGATGAACTTTAGCTTGTTACAAAGCTCTTACGGAGGTGAACGAGATCCAATATATAGTTCCACAAAAATAGGACATTCGTTCAATCGATATTTACGTCCAAAATATCTCCAACCCATATTTTCTAACTCATCGAGTAAATTACAAATTTGGTCTTTGTGGTTTATGTGTTTTAACACCCTGGTTCCTATTTTGAAATATCTATGGATTACATCACTGTGATTTGTAATTTATAACGCATTGGGTCCCTGGTTTTTAACTACGTTAAAATTTTTCTGATAAGCAAGTTAATTAAAAGGGCATTTTAGTTATGTTAATTATATTCTTTATTTTTAATTAAAATCACATGGATGAAACATGTAATTTACTCTCTACATGTATTGTATTTAATAATATATATTGTACACCCAATAAAATAATGTCACGTGTCATTTTGAACCCCTCCTCTTTTAAGTCATCTTCTCCGACCAGACAACAACCATTTCGGGTCATCTTGTTCGTCAATAATGTTCAAACTCCACCTCTAACCCTTTTTAATCTCAAAATGAACATAATTTATTCCAAATGTTTAACCTAATAATTAAATTCATAAAAAATTATAAACACAAACATTATTCCACTAAATTCAATCCATCACAAAACCGAAAATTTGTGATACAAAACAATAAAACATTGGCATCTCAAATGTCAAAACCCTAAAATAAGAAATCAAATTCAGATCTAGTATGTAAAGATGAAACTGAAACGAAGAGACGCGAGTCTTCATGTTGGTTCACTTGAAGCTAAGAGACAGAGATCTTCACTTTGTCGACGAAGAGAAATGGATGAATAAAGGAGTCAGAGATTGATTTTCAACAAAAACCCCACCGATTTTCAACTCTGCCAAATCGTTCCTCCACCGGATGGAGGTTGGTAGGGATGTGCAGAAAGTCAACCGATCCAATAGAAACCGACCGACTATAATTGGATATCCAATTGTAATTGGATCGG
Source organism: Arctium minus (assembly GCA_954870635.1). Taxonomy (NCBI): domain Eukaryota; kingdom Viridiplantae; phylum Streptophyta; class Magnoliopsida; order Asterales; family Asteraceae; genus Arctium; species Arctium minus. The sequence continues at coordinate 103,591,597 of OX941083.1, forward strand.
ATCGGACTGAAAATCTCAACATCCAATTTGGATCGGTCGGTTCTTGGAGGCAGTCCAGAACTAACAAAAACCGACCGAACCGAACCAACCAACATCCAATTACCATCCAGTTTTTCATCCAAATATCATCCATTTTTTTTTTTTTTGCAATTTGCTTAAATCTAAATTTATTTTGTGTTGGTTTTTGAATTCTTAGTCTCACTTGTATTAGTTTTAACACAAATTAAAAGTGATTAATCAATTTGTTTCATTATTAGAAAACTACATTAAATTAATACATTGGATGGATTCGATCCGACCTGCTCATCCATTGGATGTTAGATGGATCCAATCTGATCCAATGGATATCCAATAAGAACATCCAATGGATGGAACCGAACTGATCAAATCATCCATTGGATTGGAAATCCAACATCCTATAGATGATTAGATCGGTTCGGTTCCCCTCACATCCATTGGATGTCAACTGATGAACACCCCTAGAGGTTGGTGTTGGGGCGAAGGTGAGGAGGTTGAAAACCCATTATCTTTGAAGGAAAAACTCCAGATGGTTCTGTAACATCATCCTCACTAAAGTGTAAGCCAAAAATCGGGAGGGGAAGAGTATTTTGGATATGGATCTAAGAGGAGATGGTGTGTGAAGGGAAGTGGAATGGAAAGAGGGTTGTGGTTCAAGGCCTTAATATCGGTGATGGTTCACAGCAACAAGGGGCTAGGGTAAGAGAGTTGTTTGTACATGGAAGGAGGGGGAGGGGAAGGGGAGTCATGGTGTGAGGTTTTACTAGAGAGAGAAATTAGTGGCATGGGAGCTGAGATGTGGTGGTACTGAAGGCGGTGACCAGCGACGATCGACCGGGAAGAAGGTGGGCGGGTGTGAGAATAGAGAAGGGCGGCGACTTGGCGAGGTTGAGGAGACTGTGATGCATCTCATACATTAATATATTATTAATTAGAGTAAATTACATTCTTGGTCCTTGTGGTTTTAATAGAAAATAAATAATAAATTAAATGACTAAAAACCCCTCTAAACTAACTAAGTTAATAGTATTTTTTTTTTGACAAAGTTAGTGACAAGGATCCAATGCATTATAAAATGCAAACAACAGGGATGTAATCTATAGATATTTTAAAATAGGAACTCAAAGTGTTAATATACAAAAACAACATTGGCCAAATTTATAATTTACTCTTTGATCTTAAAAAAAACAATGAGGTGTTAATGTTTGATTGGAGGGTAGGTTGGGATAAGAAACATTATGACAGGTGAATTTTTTTCAGTAGGGAATAAGGTTATAAATTTATATTTTAATTTTTGTAATGGTTAGAGGATGCATAAACACATATTAACAATATTAAAGAAATAGGGTAGGAATAAGCATTATAAATAAATGTATATTGTTTTTAAAGTACATGCGTTGACAAGATCAGGGCCGTTCCTGATATTTTGGAGGCCCCGTGTGAAAAAATATATATGTTTTTAATTTTTTTAATATTCTTTATTAAATTAGTTTCTACTATATTTGTCTTATAATAAATCTACCGATAACTTATTTTTGAATTTTTATTAAATTGTCCATCTTTATTCTCTTTTGATACTAAATTTTAATTTTTAATATTATTATGTTAGTGTGGATTCAAAACTTATAATTGATTCTTTAACTTTTAATTAATGTTAGCGTTTTAACTTTCATAACTCCTCAAATAAGGGGTATATGAGGAGGTACAAGATACGAAATAACATGGTATGTAAGTGGGGAGGAGATATGAATAACAATCATCTTTCTCTATAATTGATCAATCATTATCTGTAATTACAAAACCCATATCAACAAGAAAATATCGTCATTACAAATCAATATATTAAAAATTAAAAGTGTGCCAAAAAACATTAGGAAAAATTCGGCAAATACTAAAAATACTAAAAATTCTAAATCTATTAAATATTCAAATAAAAATATAAGATATATCATTAAAAAAATAAACAACTAAGGGTATTCATAGCATCTCTATTAAGTATTTTATATTTTTTTTTTTCTAAAATAGACAATCTAAATTTAACGTCTTTAAGAAAATTACATTCAGCTCCGATAACTATTTTATTTTTACAATTTCAACATTATTTATATTATCAAAATATTTTATAGTTTATTATCTCGAAACATTTTAGAAAAACATTATACAAAATTAAAAAATAAAATATAAATTAAGAACTTTAGATCTGAATTTTTGAGGATAAATCGTATAGAATTAATTTAATTATTATAGTAAAAAAAGAAAAAATGAAAAAAAAATTATTAAGTAGACAAATTTGAATAAAAATTATTAACGGCTTGTATATAAAAAAAATCTAAAAAAAACAATTTTTTGGAAAAAAACAAAATTGTCATGGAAGGGACTCGAACCCCATCATACTTTAAACATTGACTTTGACACGGAGAGTTTTGCCATTGCGCTAGAACTTGTCTTGTGTTGGGCTTTGAATTAAATTATTTATATAGTAATTTTATTATAAGTAAAAAAATTAAAAAAATATTCTGAGGCCCCCCGGCGATGGGAGGCCCTGTGCGGTAGAACCACTCCGCACACCTCAAAGAACGGCCCTGGACAAGATAAACATAAATAATTACTAAAATGATCACATAAATATTTATTGACCCTCTCTTGGTATAATGGACAAAACATAAGAGGATTAATTGTTCATATAATATTTGGTAAAAATTATATGACGAACTAATTGTTAAATAATTATATTGTTGCTAAAAAAAATTCACGATTCTTTTTACTTTTATCAATGTTTTTTGTTCACGAGGCTACTAAAAAAGTAAAAATAGTTGGTGCATCTCACCTTCATTGTAAGGCTCTCTCATTCGAAAAATGAATTATCATTTTTCTTGTCTCAATTGCATGGAAAAGGTTTTTAATATGATTTGTGCAACTATGAAGTTGCATTTTTTTTTACAAATAATAGAATATCAATATTAATCTAAAGCAAGTATAAGGCTCGTCATAAAACTATGAAGCATAATAAAACAAACAACCCAACACATAAAACAAAACCTTATCAATTAAAAGTTGGAGATGTTCATGTTCAGTCAGACAACAACTACAGAGAATATCGGAGGAGTCAGGTTTTGACTCGGTCCGAGTTTATCACCATCATCTATTTCCAATGAGTCATCAAGGGAAATAAGGTGGAGATAGAACATGAACGTTAAATCTCGGACAACATGTTAACTCATTGTTGTTGTGCCATAACACTAATGAATTTAAGGAGACGAGAATGGTATAAATACATCACTATACAACCAAATCTATTTGCGAGAAGAGTAGTAGAGGACCAAAGTCAATAAGCTCATAAAACAGAGGAGTTGCTTTCTATCGAAGAACTTGTATATGAGAGTCTCATATTTGGTTAGTTATTACATTTGTTTCATGTATGAAATCAGATATAGGAGCATGTGAACCACATTCACACAAGACCCAATGTAGCTGCGATTTCATAGGAGAAGCATAAACGGGTCATGATTTTAGATGACTAGAAGTGTAGCTGCAAGGAGGAGAGAAGCAGTGTGAAGGTGACGTAGATGGTGACAACGACTACAACAAAGATGTAGGTGGTGATGGAAAGACGCAATCTCTAGATAAAGGTATGACAGACAACTATAGTAAATTAAACCTATAAATATAATACTTTCATTTTATTGTTTCTCTTTATAATTAAATCATCATGAATCATAATGTGTTAAAAAGTCAAAACTTGGATCTTTATTTTTCTGATAATTGGTAGTTATAATTTTAATATCTTATGTTATATGTAAATATAGATGTAGAGAAAGGATCAACAAGAAGTTAAACATCTTACGAGAATGCGAGAAGTACTGTGATATCATATATGATTACATGGTCTGTGAATGTGTTTAATCATATATGATTAAACGTCTATTATTGCTAATGTAACATGTGTTTAATCATATATGATTAAACTTATTTATCATACATGCATGATATCACACTTCTCGCATTCTTGTAAAATATTTATCTTCCCATTTGAATCTGTCTCTATAGATATATACTATTAATTTTAGCTAATACATAATCTAATAAAATTATCAACGTTTTATTAATTTTCGGACTTGGTTTTTTTAACATCTCTAATCGATATTCTTTGAAAAAATGGGTTGTTGATTTTAGGTGCGACTTTTTATTTAAACTTATTTAATTATTTGTTGTATATTACTTAAAATTATTTATAAATATAAGCTTGTCATAATTCAATTAGATTTAACTTTGTTTAGACTTTAGAAGCTTCCAATTCTTTTGTTAAAATATATAATATTTATATATGACAAATATTAATGCATATTCATATTTTTTATGAGTTTTGAATTGTAACACCCCGGTTTTGAAATGTATCATTTCAAGTTAATTCACAAATCGGTAATATTAAGGGAAAGATAAGATATAGGATTTTGGATCTGAATCCTAGATTTTACAGTTTTGATGGATGAAGGATTCAATTACAAGTCTAACGATTCTTTCCGGAGCAAAATCGGAGTTATAACGAAGAAGTTACGGCCAAAACATGAACAAGAAGAAAACCGGACAAACAGTGCACTACGCGACTTGTGCCGCGACTTAGAGCCACCCGCGCGACTTAAGAGGAAACGGGCGACTTATGCCGCGATTTAAGGTCGCGGCATAACCCGCGAAACACCCTGTCGAGCTAAAACTCGATTTTCAGCCATCCATCTTCATTTCTCACAACAAAACCCTAAATCTCTTCCCCTTTTCTCTCTCAAACCGACACTCTACCTCTAAAATCGAACCCTAACCCATTTTGAGGGTTTTTCCTCCTTAAACCACATGATTCTTCATCATCTAGCTAGTTGGGGTCATGTACCACAAAACCTTCATCTTCATCTTCCTCACCAAGTTCTTGGGGGTTTCATCTAAACCTTTTCACCATTTGAAGATTGGAAGCTTATGGTTCGTTTTGGTGACCTACAAGTGTTTTGGTTGGTGGATTCAAGCTTTTGATTGAGGTAATCTTCTCCTTCTTCAAGTATGGAAAGTTAGGGTTTTTGGTATAAGATAAAATGTTCATGTAAATACTTGGGGAGCATTTCTAAAGGGTTGAATATGATTATTTATGGTTGGAAATGTGTGGATCTAGGTTTTGGAAGAATCGTGCTTGCGGATTCAAGTTTCTTCAAGAAATCTCTAAGTGGGGTAAAATCTAGATTTAGCCTAAATCTAGCAAGGTGAGTTCAAGTTGATTTGTGAAAACGGTGTACATGCCAAAATGTCTATTTTAAAGTGTTTACATGTTTTATATGAAATTGTTAACTGCTAATCATCTGATAAGTTTTGGTTATTTGGAAGTATTCAACTTTATAAACTTATAAAACACCCACATATATGATTTTGGGCATTTTGATAAATACATCATATACTTTGGGTATCTAAATGATATATTGCATGGTGCATATTTTTTGAGCATAAATACATTCTATTGGGTGTCATGGGATGATTTGAAAGGATAAAAGGTATAAACCCACTTGGAATATGTTTTGTCCCAATCTAAATCATGTTGGAGTTATTTGTGTGTGTTGAAGCATGGGTTGCATTATTTTGGGCCGTTTACATTTGATTTCATTTTATGATTTTTCAACGTTGGGACTTTGGATTTGTTGAGCTTATGGCTCGGTTTGGATTTTGTTGGGTCTTGGGGATACTTGTACGGTTTTGATAGCTCAATGTAGGGCGCATGGTTATGATTTGCATTTATTGCATCTTATTTGGAAATTACATGTTTTGAATGCGTTAGTTCATTCGTTTTGAGTCATGTAATGTTTCAGCCCTGTCTACTATGGATCCATGAGCACTTTTGTTATTTTTTCGATTTTGAGACGACTAGTTTTCCACATCGTGGCACGTTAGGCATCAGATTGGGTTATAAGTCCTTCGTACGGCGCGTTAGGTATCAGATTAGGTTATAAGTCCTTCGTGCAAGTATCAATGAGTGTACGCTGAAATATGTCGAGCTCGATGCTTTTATTATTTGTCCAATGGTGGAACGCTAGTTTTCCCCATTGCGGCACGGTTAGACATCTTCGGTATGGTGTAAGTCCTCCGTGCAAGTATCGATGGGTGTATGCTGAAAGATGTTGAGCCCGATACTTAATACCAATTTAACGTAATGTATAGATTACTTTGTGCACGTCATAATATACGGAATCGGGTTTCCCCCGTCATCGAAAGGTGTTGTCTTTGGGCTGAGTCTTTTATACATTTGTTTTCGGTGACATTTTGCATACATGAATTTATTCCATGTTTTATGGGTTGAGTATTTAATCCCCGCCCGTGTTTTGGGTGTTTTGGGATATGAGGTGTTATTTACATTATCATGAATTGGGAGTCGATTTAAATCCTCATGTTGAGCAAGTTTTGGGTTAAATCTAAGTTTATGTAACACCCTGGATTTTCATTATACATATCGTTGTAATCTTGTGTTTAACCGTTGTCGTTAACACCGTTTATAGTTTATCGTTCGAATGTGTGGTTTTCGGTGAAAATGTGAACTTCCAGTGAGTTTCGCGACTTGCTCGCGACTTGGAGTCGCGGCATAAGTCGCGATGTCCACTGTTGATTATGGGTTTACGAGCTTCGCGACTTGCATGAGAGGGGTAGTCACGGCATTAGTCGCGAAAGCCTCTGTTGGTTTTAGGGTTTTATGGCACGGGCGAGTTATGCCGCGAGTTGAGGTCGCGGCATAACCCGCGAATCCCCCTGGACCGACTTAAGGGTTCAGTTTCCAAAATATCTCATTTCTCTCAAATCTCTTTCTCTCTATTCTCTCTCTATATCGTTTCTCTCTCTCTCTAGAGTTTGGTAGTAAATAGTTGGTGTTCGATCCGAGGTTTCGGTTTTTTGAGCTTCACCTCTACGTCGTGATCGTTATCTGGTTTTCCGAGTTTTATCCTAAAACCTACTGGTGAGTTCCTACTACCATTTTACAAACTTTATACATGTCAGAATTCTTATTTGCGAAATCCGAAGTATTTCTACAGTATGATTTCATGTTCTATACATTTTGATATAAATGAAGTTTTTGGTGATTTTCGGGGTTCCCGATCAGTTTTGACTAAAATGACGGATCTTATCTTATTGAAGTAAAATGATGTTTTACTTGCACATTATGTGGATATGTGAAAAGAATGTTTAAGAACTCATTTTTAATGATTTTCATCCTTACCAAAAGTTGAACTGGAAATGACATTTTGTTTATAAAATGTGTTTATACCATATGTTTATTTATGGTTGGTCACATAGGTTGTTGTGACGAGTCTGTACCAATACTAGGGGATCCCTAGGTATCGAGTCGACTTATGGCTGGGAAGGTTGTGCCCCTTCTGTTGTAGTTAGATACATTTGATCTTCGGGGGCACTTGGTACGGTTATGTGAGACCTGTTACTAGCCATGGGTCAAATGTAGTCTAACGAAGAGTATGATTGGTTCCTTGGGGGCCTCCCTCACATCGTAGTACGGACAGAAGCGTTCGTGACCATGGTTCCATGTATTTAGCTCATAACTCAGATTTGTGGCTTTCTTTGTGTTCCACTATAATCCTTGGTAAATCAGGTAATCCCCGTCATTGGAAGATGTGTTTTGGACCGGTTGTCCGTATATTATCAAAGAACTGTGTTTTGCATAACTAAACCTTTGGAAGGATTTACTTTGATGCATTTAATTATATCTCTTGAGATTTATGAACTGTATGTTCTCACTAGGCTTTAAGCCTAACACTTTTTCTCAAATGATATGTATAACAGGTTTCCCTTAGCGGTGGGATGCACAGGGTTTTGAGAGACGAGTTTGGTCTCGAGACATTTTTGAGATGACTAAAGTGTGTTGATAGTTGGGCATTGTTAAGTCCCATTCTTTTGATGAATTTTGGATTGTCAACTGATGTAATCTAGATAGTTATGTTTAGATTAGTCTGTTGATGAATTCTAGATCCGTACAGGTTTTTGTAAAGTCCAAAGGACTGATACACTTTTGAGGAATTTATATCAATGCAAATGTCATGTTGCCTATTGTGAGAAGTTTTATTTTACTTTGAATTTTAGGATGTTACAGTTTACGAAAGAACGATTTATATTGGGATCTAAATCTTTAAAACAGTTTGGTTTGGTTAACGATTAACTCGTTGTCTCTTTCGTTTAAAATGCATAATTATTGATAAACGAGTCGTTTTCATAAGTGAAGCATATCATTTTGAAAGATTATGATTTTTATTGCATTTTTCTCTTGTAAACAATTAATTTATACGTATTGAAAACTCTTGAGCTCACTAGGCGTTAAGCCTAACCTTTTTATTTTGTCGGCATGTGCATCAGGTTCCGTTTTGGGTTAGTGTATCCGGCACTATGAAGAGATGAGTGCTTATTGTGAGCTCGAGGAGCGATTTACTTGGTGAAGTCTTCCGCATTGTTTTTGGGAGGAGGAACTTACATTTGGGTTAAGTAACACCCGACTTCGATTTAGTCCTTGTATATAAGACTGTAAAGTTATGATTATTGTGGTTAATTATAGAATTTTAAATTGAGGTATTTGGAGATTAATGCATAAGTGGAAGTTTTGTCCTTTAATTGATATTATTTCGAGATTTTTTTTATTAGTTGTTCTTACCATATTTGAGGGTTACATGAATCATTACCTTTTGGGAGGAGGGTCTCTACCACTAATCTGATACCGTTGGGTAGAC